>CM031240.1:351385477-351985477 GCA_018340775.1 Taxus wallichiana var. yunnanensis | reverse complement strand
TGTTGGTTTTCCTTAAGGGCTAGGTCACCAAATTCAAATTCCTAGGTTTTGATACACTTTTTGTATTGTTGGTGGAGGTGATTTTGATAAGCTTTTAGGTTTTCCAAGGCGTGAAGGAATTTATCATCTAGTAACTCAAGTTCTTGTAGGTGATGCATGCGATATTCTTCATCGTCAATGAGGTGTTGGAGAGAAATGTGGAGGGAAGGGAGATCGATCTCAATAGGAAGAATTTCTTCAGTGCCAAAGATGAGGGAGTATGGAGTGGAGCTAGTGGGGGTGTAGATGGATGTGCGATAGGCCCACAAGGCAAGATATATTTGTGTATGCCAATCTCATCTTGCTTGACTTAAAATTTTACTAAGGATGTGCTTTAGTGTTTTATTAGATGCTTTAGATTGGCCATTTCCTTGTGGGTAATATGGGGTGGAGAATTTGAGTTTGATGTGGAAATGGTCACAAAGCTCACAAAATTCTTGATTTTAAAGGATTTTCCATTGTCTGTGATGAGAGCAGATGGAATACCATAGTGGAAAATGATGTGATTAAGGATGAACTTGGATATTTGTTTGTCGGTAACATAAGTAAGTGGGATGGATTCGACCCATTTAGTGAAGTATTCCATGGCAGTAATGATAAATTTGTGACCATTGGATGAAGTGGGATTTAACTTTCCCATGAGATCAATACCCCAAGTGGAAAAGGGCCATGGAGTAGTAATAGGTTGCAAATCTTGGGATGGTGCATGGATAAGGTTGGCATGTTTTTGACATGGGATGCATTTACGAACGTACAAACATGAATTTTTCTATATGATAGGCCAGGAGTAGCCAATTCCTAGAATTTTTTAGCAAGTACCACACCACTGGTGTGAGCACCAAAAATGCCATCGTGAACTTCCTTAAGTGCTAATTTGGCCTCTTGGGAATTAAGGCATCGTAACAAAGTTCCATCAAAGCCTCTACGATAAAGGGTGTCACCAAGGATGGTGAAGTGGGAGGTGCATTGGATGAAGGATTTACAATGGTTGCGGGGAAGGTTGGGTGGAAGGGTGTGATCATGGAGGTAAGTGTAGATGTCATGGTACCATGGGGAGTTAGGACCAACAATCTCACATACCATCTCAAATTCAGGGACATCATAGGCCAAAACCATAAGTTATTCAACTAAGAATTGTGAATTAGGATCATCTGAAGGCATTTCCAATAGAGAACCAATGGTTTCCATTGATATGCTGATTTTTTGATTTCCCAGGGGGACCCGCTCAAACCGAATGAGTTGGAAGTAAATTTTGAAATTGTCCACCATTCTCTTGTAAGGAACCAATTTATTGTCTTTGGTAGAATATTCATCATTAACTTATTTGATTATGAGCTATGAGTCACCAAATACATTGAGAGTTTTGATGTTCCATTAGATGATCATTCTTAATCCAATGAGTGCCTCATATTCAACTATATTGTTGGTGTAAGGAAAGGCGAGCCAAAAATCTTTAGGGATTATATCTCCTTGGGGTGTAATAAATATAATACCTACTCTGAGCCATGATGTGTAAAAGATCCATCAAAGTATAATTTCCATGTATCTGATTCTTTAATGGTGAATATAGATTTATCTGGGAACCATGTAATTAATGACATGAAATCAAAAACCAGAGCTTCTGCTAATTGATTTTTCAGTACTTGTCCTTTGATAGCCTTTTGATTAACATATTTGATGTCGAACTCACTCAAGAGCATGATCCATTTCACCATGTGCCCTGTTAAAGATATTTTGGATAGTAGGTACTTGAGTGGATCTACCTTGGCTATGAGTTTGACTATATTGTTAAGCATATAATTCTATAGTTTTTGAGAAGTAAATACAATGGCAAGGCATTCCTTTTCCATAGGAGTGTAATGGAGCTCATAAAATACTAGTGTTTGACTGAGATAATAAATGGCATGTTCCTTTCTATGCTCATCATGTTGTGCTAAGAGAGCTCTTAAGGTGTGCTCAGATTCTCCGAAATGTATAGGAGGAGAGGAATTCCCAGAGTAGGAGGCACTAGGACTGGAGGATGCATTAGATATTCCTTGAGTTTTTCAAAAGAGGCTTGACATTCTTCGTTCCAATGGAATATTGTTCCCTTTTCAAAATGATGAAATGGATGGCACTTGTCAGCGAGTTGTGCTATGAATCTTCTGATGGATTGGATTTTACCCTGTAGGATTCTTAGTTATTTTAGATTTGTAGGCGGAGGCATTTCAACCATAACTTTAACTTTTTCTAGGTCAATTTTGATTCTCGCACCGTGAGACAATAAAACTAAGTAGCTTGCTAGATGTAACACCAAAAACATTTCTTAGGATTAAGTTGAACTTTGTATTCCCGGATTTGTTCAAAGATGCGGTGAAGAACCATGGGATGTTATTCTCTAGTCTTAGATTTCCCCAAAATTTCATCGACATAATCTTCAATGATGTCATGCATCATATCATGGAATATGACATTCATGGCACATTTGTAAGTGGCTCTAACATTTTGAGACCAAAGGGCATGACTTGGTAGCAAAACGTGCCCCATGGCATGGTGAAGGTAGTCTTATGTTGATCTTCTTCAACTATTTTGATCTAATTATATCCATAGAAGTTGTCCATGAGGGATAACATTCTCGTGCTGTAGAGTCTATAATCATGTCGATATTTGGTAAGGGAAAATCATCTTTTGGGAAAGCCTTGTTAATTTCATGGAAGTATATATAAATACGAATGCCCCCAGTATTGTTTCTTACTGGGACAATGTTAGATATCCAATTAGAATAGTTAATGGGTTGGATGAATCCGACGTTGAGTAGTTTCTGTAATTCTTCTTTGACAAACAAGGTAACCTTTGGATGTATTCTTGCATAGTTTTTCTTAACTAGCTTTACAAATTTACACACCACAAGATTATGAACCACTAGAGATGGATCAAGACCGAGCATATCCATGTAGGACCATGCAAATACATCTAAGAATTCCTTTAGAGGTGTTGTAAAGGTGGATTTATCTTCTATTGATAAGGATTCCCCCATCTCGAGGATTTTGGGGTCTTCTTCACTACCAATATTAATGTCAATGGTTTCCTCAATTAATGATGTTGAGCCATCCTATAGCGTTTCAGATCCGAAAGAAGTTGATACAAAGCTAGATCTTGGAAGAATTATGCAAGAGGACTTAGGATGAGGAATATTAGATTGTGATTGAATAGAGAAGGTAAGCTCCTGTTCACCAAAGTAGGCATTTGCATTTAGACATATTTGGAAAAATTCTTATGGTTGTTGGCGGTACATTATCTCAATTTCCCAAGAACTTAATAATGGCCTTGTCATTTGAGAATGTATCAAGAGAGATATGTTCAAATTTTTGGTCCCACTAGATAAGTTGAGGGTAAGTGAGAGAAAAATTGATGGTGAATAAAATGGTGTCTTGGAAGAGATTAGTGGCGGTGAGGTCTTCATATTGGCTATAGATAGAACTTGTTTTGATGGTGTCTATGGCCTCCTCACCATGTCAATTTTATCACTATGGCTATCATGATACTCTCACCAGGTGGATGATACCCTATTTCATGGCCATCAAGGTTGGGGATGATAGTAAGGGGTTCAACAACACCTTGTTCTTTGTGACCTAGTCCTCTTCTAGAATAACCCATGTGAGTCATCATCCACTTGGGGATCGAATATTTTTTGTTTGAGCAGCAGGATGATATAGAGTCATTGATGAGCCATGTGGTGTCATATGGTTCAAGGTAATCATCAGAAAGATACCCAAAATGGATAAAATTGGAAGATCCCAATGAAAAAAATTCCTTTTGTCTTGACACATGTCAGAGCCTACCACATTATTTAGGTGATAGCAGTAGTTTTTCAATTATGAAAGTTTGATATGCCCCGCACCTTATAGATTTTATCTTGAGCAGAGGAGTGGGTAGAAGAGGAACGTATATGGATGGAGTCGGTAAGAGAGGGGTGGATGATGATGTGACATTATGTGATTTGGATGGAAGACTGTCAGGTGAAACGTATGAATTAGTTGATGATGATGGAGATGGGGATTGTGATGGTACAATTTCAGTGATAGGAAAATATGGTTTCTGATAACCTTGTGCTTGGAAATATTGGAAGGGTTGAGGGTCACCATGGATGGTAACCTCTACATTGGCATGCTCAAATTTGAGACACTGATGTAATGTAGATGGTATGACATGCATTTCATGGATCCATGGTCAACCAAGCAATAGATTATATGGGAACTAGATGTCCATAATGTGTACTAGGGTGGGGAGCATGACAAGACCTACATTGATAGGAAGATATAAAGTTCCCACAAATTTTCACTCAATATTATCATATGCTTTAATGGTAATTATATCTTGTCTTAGATCTAATTCATTATACCCTAATTGTTGGATGAGAGATAGGGTACAAATGTTAACTCTATATCCATTGTCCATGAGTACTCTTTTGACGTGAGTGTGTTCAATATACACCTCAATGTATAAAGGAATATTGTGTGTTGGGCCATGTAGTGCAAGTATTGTTGAGTGAATGTAAGAGGTAATGTCCGATAGGGGTAAATATGAGTGATAAGAGCTTGGAATTGTGTGGGATTAATATCATTTGGGACACACATTTCTTGAAGGGCATGATAAAGGATATCTTTGTGTACGAAGGATGTTTTGAGAAGATCCATAATGGATATTTGTGTGGGGGTCTTCTCAAGTTGTTCAATGATGTTGTACTAAGATTGTGGTGGTGGATTCAAGGAGGATGGAGCACCTTGGACCACTACATAGCTCCTTTGAGTGGTAACCACACACTGAGGGTTTTGTGAAGGGCCTTTGAATTTAATAATAGCTACTTGATGTGGGGAATGGTGGATATGGCTAACAAGAGATTCATACTTTGGAATGGTACGTGGTGGTAGTTGATGTGGTTAGAATGGTGGGTGGATGACTCGGGGTTTTTTTCTAGATGTCTGTTAACCCTAATTTGAAGCATGGGTCTGACCATGATTAGGAAGAAGATTATGATAGATCCTAAGCTTTTAATTTTGGGAGGAAGAAGATGTATTTTCCTCAATTTTGATTTCACCTCGGTTGATTAGATCTTGGATATAGTTTTTGAGTTTCATACACCTATTGGTAGCATGACCCTTGATTTTATGAAATTTATAGTACTCATTTTCCTTGAACCATGAGGGTTTGGGTTGAGATTCATCAATTGGCTGAGTTTGGGGAAAAACAACCATATTACCAGTAACTAGTTCATCAAGGACTGCTTTAATAGACTCACTAAGGGGGTATATGTACTTCATTTTTGGTCTTGCTTGAATCGAGGTTTTCCTTTGGGGATGGATATAGCTGCGGTTGTGTGGACATGTTGGACATGTTTAGTTTTGTCACTCCATCGTCGATGACATTTTTATTGTTATTGAAATATTTGGGCTTCTCGGATGTAGAAGGTTGACTGGATTGATTGTAGTTATCATGGGAATACAACTTAATGAGGCCTTTGACAATGAGGGATTTTTTAATTTGCATTCCCTTCTCTATGATGTCATCAAAGGTATTGGTGCAATGGACTTGTAGATCGAATGCTAGCTCTTGGTGGAGATTGGTGATGAAAATTGTGACCAGCTTGATTTTCAGGATATGCCATGAAATGCAACTAGAAAGGACTAGCCATCATTATAGAAAGGGTGAGAAACTTTCACCATTGATGATAAAACAAAAATATGCCTCATCAATGTGCAATGAATGATCTCATTTTACTCTCCTTTTATTCAAGTTTGACTATATTTTCGTGGCTTTTGTTTAATCTAGTATAAGTTAGGATGTAATTGTCCATCTTTTTTTTGATTTAGTTCTAACGTCTAAAATATTTATAATTCCTAAAAAATGTAAGGAAATTCAGTTTTGGAATAAAACATGTCACATTTGGTCAAATAAGAAAATTATGAAGCAACCAACACATTTTTGAGAAAATTGGCTTCAATGTGGCTTAGCTCGAAACCTTCGTACTTAGTTCGAGAACTCCATCACTCAGCTTTGAAAATCTATCACTTAGCTCCTAACCTTTAGACTTAGTTCTCGAAACTATAGCACTTAGTTTTGGAACCCATGTACTTAGCTCCGTAACTTCTCGCACAGTAGTTCTGAATGTTTCCTTTGATTCTCAACTTCTCCAAAGTTCCAAAATCAATGGGAATCTTTTTATTCTTTCAAAATCCGGTGATAGAGAAATTAATGGGCCCTCCAATCAGGATAGATCAACGAATTATTGATTCTTCACACTCTAGAAATACTTATGTAAGACCAACAATTGTATGTCCAACTAGGTTTCTAAATTTCATATCTACTTTGAGCACTATTTTGTTTCACTAGAACCTATAGGTGGATAGACAACTATTGAACACTCATGATTGTAAATGCATCTTCGGATGATGAAATATATATAAAGACCTGAAGATAGATAAAAGGATGATATAGATATACAGACATATACACAGTTAAGTTTTGTAAGACAGAACAATTCAATAATAAGATAGCCATTTCATTTTGAGAGTATCATACTTTTTTAACTCCTGATTCAAGGTGGAGCAAGGGCCCACTCCTCCAAGAAACATGATCCTTTATTTTATTGGTATTTATATCTTCAAGCAATTTGTGTAAATCTATTAATTAGTAGTTCTATAAGTACTTTTGATTCTTAAATTAAAATATGTTATATAAGTTATTTATCATTCCTTAAGGTTTTTTAATGTAAGTTTCTTTTCTGATCAAAATAATTTTAAGAAACTTTCAAGTGTGTTTATTTCCAGCAACAATTTGTTTCATTCTGTAAAGTATATTTATTTCCAAAAATTTGTTTAATTCTGTAACGTGTGTTTAATTCTACAACATATATTTATTTCTAGTAGTGTGTTCAATTTTGCAAAGATTTATTTATTTCAGAATTGTGTGTTTATTTTAGCAAGTTATTATAGTTTAGCTTTAATAAGGCTTTGGCCAGAAACCTTAAAGACACTTTAAAACCCCCAAAAAATAAAAATAATAAATATCTACAATCAATTACTAGTTCACTAAGATTCTTCTTATTGCATATAACTTCAGACACACCCCTGGTTTGAATATGACATCAACCATGAGTTGATTAAATGAAGGGAATAACGAAACCCATCATTTTTGGCGCCATTTTCAGGGACCCACTAGTTAGAATTGTCTAATTAGGTGTCAATAAGAAAACAATCATACATCTAGTAATTGAAAAATCTTCCCTACGTTATCATAAAATTTATGAGTAGACCAAGAGACTCAAAGGGTATATTTCTCCCAAAAATATCTCAACAAGAATTATCAACATCCTCTAGTTCAAATAAGGAAGTTGAGCAGAATTAGAAGCACCATTTTCCCCTGTTAGACAAGAAGCAAAACTTCCACCTTTGGAATTTTTAGGATCAATCACCAGAAGGAAGTGGAAATTTTAGGAGAAGGATTATATCCCAAGACCCACTTAGAAAAGTTTTGATTCTTAATTGAGTAGTCAACCTCCTACTCCTAACTTCTCACCTTCACCAAAGTGGATCACATACCACATTGATTGGGAAAAAGACCTAGAAGATACTGCAGAATGGCATGAGAAGCTGAAAGAGAACCTGATAAGACCTTTACTTATCCAATTCAATTGGAGGATGATGATACACCTATGAAGAATATTTCACCTGCACACTTGCCCACATTTATAGGGATTTCATTTGAGGACTCTGACCAATTTTTTTTAATTTAAAGTATTGTGTCAAACCTATGACTACAAAACAGAAAATCAAAAACTCAATTTGTTCCCATCTACTTTGAAAGATGCAGCAATGAGGTGGTTTATGGGATTAACATCCAATTCTATTACCACTTGGGGGTAAATGAAAACTTCCTTCCTAGACAAATATCAAGACTACTGTAGGAGGAGAAACAGGAAGGAAGAATTTTTAGGATCAAATAAGAAGAGGATGAAAATATGGAAGATTATTTAGATAGATTCCTCTTTGTAAGTAAAAGGTGTGGATTTGTACTTCAAGAGAGATAAGAAAAACCATTTTTCTTAAAGGTCTAGATGATGAATCTAGGGAAGCCCTTAATTTAATGGGAGGTGGAAACATTAATCAATTGAGAATAAATGATATTAAAGACCTATGTAGAAGTTATTCAAGAACAAGGGGTGGATCTAGGAAAGGAAAAACTTTGAAAGGCATGAATCAAGACATGAAAAAACTTATGGATGAACTAGAAAAATTTAAAACAGATATCCTAGTTCAATTAACTTCCACCATGGATAGATCAAAGCTAAAGAAAATACTAATACTAAACCATTAGCTATGTATTTCCTAGATGAAGAAAAAGATATCAAGTCAATAAGATATTGTCCTCTGGATAAAATATAAATATGTCTTATTTTTTTCTTATCTAGGAACATGAAGTTAATGTTTGTTCTCTTCTTCCATTCATAAAAAAAGCTTAAACAAACCAACACTTCATCCACTACAAAAGAAGTAAAAAACCTTTCTAGAGACAACCTAGCCGTGGGGAAGTTCATACCAAGATTTGTTCCTAATGCCTAGATGATGCCATGGGTGGCTCAGAAAGTACCACAAAATTGGGGAAAACCACCTTGTACCCCTCAACCAATATGGAATCCCCAATATCGGGTAGGAAAAGCTTGGTATGCTCAAGGACACCAACAACCATGGTCTAGTCAAGGTAACCCTTATGCTTCATCACAACCTAGGTGGAATCCTAATAACTACACTCAAGGGAAAACATATCCCAACGAACATCAACATGGTTATTACATAATGGGTTCTCTATTACAAGGTTCACAAAGTAAAAATGTGGTTCAAATAAAAATACAAGACAACCACTACATGGGCTAATTCCAAAAAAAAACAAAAACCCTTTCTATGGAATAGAGAAAGAAAAACTTGTTTGATCTTAATGTCATGGACTATAAGGATATTCAAACCAAATCTAGAAAATAATTAATATTCCACCTATTATAATTACCAAATGACATAAGAAATTAAGAAACCCCTAGTTCATTTATTCCTAATGGGATGAAAAAGAAAAAAGAGAAGTCTGATAACAACTCTATGAAAAGATCCATTTCCGAAAGACTTAAGGAATTTATCGAGACCAAGGAATCTGAATCGTGCAGAATTAAGGAAATTAAATATTAAAATACCATTGTTATTAGAAATCAAGGACAATCTTGAATTAAACAAATTAATCAAAATGTTATGATTGAGAAGACTCAAGGAAGAACCTTAGTAAACCATTTGAAAGGTGGGGGATGGATTCTTTGGCCCTTTTATTCCTATTAAGGTAGATGGGAAACTTGTTGTATTTATTGTGATGACAGATTAAAACTCTTACTTCCCAAATATGGGGATCCTGAAGCCTTTTATGTCTATCTCTATATGAAATCAACATATACATAATGTTTTGGTTCCTTTGGGAGCAGCAAAATTATGATGAAGTTTGAGACACTTTGAAAACATTGTCATCGATAAGTATACAAAATTCACTATCACCATATTAAATTTTGATAAAGATCATCAGAGATTCAAATCCCTAGAAATTGATTGAAGATGTGGCATTCATGGTGGAGTCATGGGAGTATCCAATGGACTTCCTTATATTACGGCCAAATTCGTAACAGGTGGTTAAGCTCCGAGAAAATTAGTAAAAACAATAATTTCCTTCCTATATGGCTTTAGTGGATATAATCAAATCAAGGGGTGGCATTTGAGGATCGGGAAAAAACTACCTTTACTTGTTCATGGGGTCCTTTGCTTACGGGATATTGCCATTTGGACTATGTAATGTTCCAACAACCTTGCAAAGGGGAAGACTAGTAATTTTAAGTAGATCTAACCAATGATTGTGTGGAGGTATACATGGATGATTTTACGCCAAAATGATGTAGAAAACATTTGATGATGCCTTGAAAATTTTGGGACAAAATATTAACAAGATGTGAGCAACACCATTTGTCTCTTAAGCATGAGAGATGTTTGATGATGGTTGATGAGGGAATTGTACTCGGACACCACATTTCAAAAAGAGGAATACAAGTTGACCAAGACAAAATCGGGATTATTTCAAACTTGCCTAGTCCTCAAACCCCATGGATATCAAGTCATTCTTAGGACATGGACGGGTACTTAGGAATTTTATCAAATATTTTAGTAAAATTATTGCCCCCATGTTTGGTTTGCTTACCAAGGATTATTTTGAAAAAATGAGAAAAGGTTAAAGAAAAATTAATCACTTGCCCCAATATTAAGAGGACCTAATTGGGAGAAACATTTTCACATCCAAACAGATGCCTCAAATAACTCAATCAGTGCAAGCTTTTGGGACAAAAAGATGAAGAAGGAAAATGTATGTTATTTACTACATTAGTAAAAATCTTACTCCCAAAGGAAATAAATTACACCACCACTTTTGAAAAATAATCTCTTGTTGTGATTTATGAAATTAATAAGTTCAGAAATTATATTACAGGTACAAAATATTTGTACATTTTGGAGATCACTCAAGAATTAGATACTTAATGAACAACCAAAGTGGTCGGAGGTAGGATAATTAGATGGTTATTACTTTTACAAGAATATGATATTACCATTATGGATAATCCAGAAAATCTAATGTGGTAGCTGATTTATTGTTACGATTAACCACTACATGGGAGAAAGATCCAAGAAGGACAACTTTCCAGATGAACAATTATTTGTTATTTCAGTGATACACATGGTTTTCTGATATGGAAAATTATCTTGCAACAGAAGAAGTTTCCTCCTTCCTTTACTAAGAAACAAATGAAAATATTAATAAAAAATAGTGCACAAATTAAATGGTTAAATGGAATGTTATTTAAATGTGGTCCCGATTTGGTTTTATGCAGATGTGTGAGAGAAGATGAAATATTTGACATACTTAAGACATGTCATGATGAACCAAGTGGAGGACACTTTTCAAGTAAAAGAACATCCCACAAAATACTTATCGGCACTAGCTATTATTGTGATCCTCTCGTATAAAGATGTGAATAAATACATCAATGGTGTGATCCTGTCAAAGGATGGGACAACCAACTTTCACTAGTGAAATGCCTCTACAACCTCAAGTGGTGATTGAACCATTTGAAAGGTGGGGGCTGGATTTTGTTGGCCTTTTAGTCCTCCTTCATAAGGAAAATAGCACATTCTTGTATGTACTAATTATGTAACAAAGTGGGAAGAGGTGCAGGCTTTAACAAATGCTAATGAAGATGCAGTTGTTGATTTCCTTTGGCACAAAATTATGATGAAGTTTTGTGCACCAAGAAGTATAGTTTCAAACCAAGGTCCATAGTTCATGTCCAATATGATCCAGGCCTTCACAATGTACTATTAGATCAATCATAGGAAGTCATCTCCCTATCACCCACAATCAAATGGACAAGCAAAAGTGACAAACAGGAATTGGAAAACATTCTCACTAAAAAATTGAAGCAAGTAGAAGAGATTGGGTGAAGAGGTTACCTAAGGCTATCTGGGCTTATAACACAACTTGGAAGACTACAACATAGGGTTCTCACCATATGAGTTAGTTTATGGGAAAAATCCTTGTTACCCATTGAATTTGAACTACAAACATTGAGGACAATAACTAAATTGGGTATTGAATTGATACAACACAAAAGGAAAGAATTCTATAACTCAATGAATTGGATGAGCTAAGATTGGAAGCACTTTAATAGACAGAGATAATCCAAGACCAAAGGAAGCAGTGGCATGATACACATATCAAGGAAAGACAATTCAAGATAGGAGATTGGGCATTACTATTTGATTCCAAGTACCAAAAATTCAAAGGCAAGTTGAGAACCAGGTGGTTAGGACCTTATCAGATTGAGAAGATATATGACAATGGCTCTATTCAGCTACTTCCCATGATGGAAACAAAGGACACTTTTAGTCAATGGACACATGCTAAAACTCTATAGGAAGCCTCTACCAAGGATGAATTCTTGAAGCAAATTGAAGCAGATAAATTTGATCATATGGAAGAACCTAGTTCTTCCAAAATGATCAAGTAATCAGATGTAAGGATCTAAAATAAAGGGAAGGGAATGAAAACTAGCAAATGGAATTCTCTTCCCCCAAAAAAAAAAAAAAAAAAAAAAGGGAAGGGAATGAAAACCAATAAATGGCATTCTCTTCCCCAAAAAAATCTCTCAAAAGGCCAATTGAAAACCAGAAATGGCGGTTGGTCTCCTCAATAAGTGGCTAATTCAAATAAAAGGAACTTCTTTGGAATTCCAACTATCTTTTCTAACCATTTTTATTTTTACTTTTTTAGGAATGATGAGTCATCAAGGTAGATGGATTACATCAACAAGGACAATAATTATGTCTTGATCTTATTAAAGGTTAAATTAAAAGTTTTGCATGTGTGATTAGACTTGATTTAAGTAGGCGGTATAATGAGTCATTTATTGCACATTATGATTAAAAGGAAGTAATCATGAAGGTGATGTTGACTAAATAAGTAAAAGTGGTGGTGTATTAATAATGAACTATCATTTAGGTGGAATAAATAAAAATTGAGAGTAGTTGCAGAGAAATTCAAGGAAGAAACAATAGAATCATATTTGAAATTCCACAGCTAAATCTAGCAATTCTGCAACCAAATCTAATAGTTTTAGCCAATCTAGTAGTTCCAGCTATCTCCTGGAAGAGTAAGGATTTGAAAGAAGAAAGAATTTGAATCATCCTCTTTTCCATGGGTATAAAAAAGAAGTCAGAGCCAGAAGATGATACGCAACTTCTTGTAGATGGAGAAGTAGCAACCATTTTTGAACAAGCAGGTTGGCTGGAGTTTCTAAAGAAATTCTCAAAATACAAAAATGACAATCGGTAAGAGAATTTTTTGTAAATTTAGAGCATTCTAGAACTAAGGTTAAAAGCATTGTAATTCCCTTTACTATTAATACAATGAGCAATGTATCTGGGGTACCAATTGTACATGTTCCAAACTCGTAAAGGGAACCCTAAAAGAACTAGTGGAAACCTTAAGGCAAGAGGGTGAATCTAAACCCCAATACATTTATAATACTAAGAAGATCATCAAAAGGGGGTCAAAGAGCTAGCCTACCCAAACCCTTCGACAGAGTAGCATTCTAGGTAGTTAAGTACCTAACTTGCGATGGCCAATATGGGACTGTTGGAAGGGAGGTCCTTAAAATGTTGATATATCTTAGGTATGGGGAAAAAAATAGGAGTATATAGTAAACCTTCCTAGTTTCCTCTTTGACTCCATCCAGACAATGGCTCAGAGATATTCTTGGGGTGTAGGGATGATTAGGCACCATGGATTAGTCCATTTGGTCTGTCAGCATCATTTTCTCTCAAAGAAAAATGGAGAAGAAGCATGGGAAAAATTCCTCAATAAGTTTAGACAAAGCCCTGATATTATCAAAAGGGGAATACCAACCCCTTTCTCTCCTAAAAGTAACTTGGAAATTGATCCCCCTGATGAGAAAAAGAAGGAAATAAGTGGGGTTAAAGTACCAAAGAGGAGGAGATCTGAAAGGATGATCAAAGCTACAAAATCTACCATTTCTTTAAAAGAAACTCCTTCCTCTATAACAATACCAGAAGAACTAATACCTATCTCTGACAAAGATAGTTCACCCAAGATGGACCATGAAGTAAAAATCAAGAAGTTCAAGGAGGAAGTCCACTTAAGAAAATATTGAAGCTCCTAAAAGGAAAATAATTCATAATAAGTCTAGGGAAACTCTAGTGGATATTGAAGTACATGAGGGTTTAGAGAAAGAAGTTGTTGATATTTTGGGAAACATGGCAATGTCTCCTCCTCTACCAAGTCAAATTGAGGAGTTGGAGAAAGAAGATGAAAGATTGGAAGAGCAGAATTTTCAGGAGATGGGTGACTCAACATACTTGTCACATGAGGAAGAAGAATTGGCATCTTGGAAACTAAAAGGGAAATCCCCTTTGGTGGAAGAAAAATGCTTGTTCCCTAAGGAACTTCTAGAAAAATAAGAAAAACAACAATTTAGGCAGGCCATGTTCTTGTCTAGAGAAGAACTTATCATTAGGGAGAAATATGAGGAATTAAACTTCCTCAAACACAAATTGGAGCATAGAGAAATGCTCATTGAACAACTGAAAACTCAGCTCACAAATAAGAATGAAGAATTGACATTAGTAAAGCAAACAAATGGTGGAAAAAGAAAAAGAATGTCAATTGGCTAGTGAACAGTGCTATGACAAAAATATCTTCAGTGGATCAAATTGTACAAATAGAGCTAACTTACTGGCCACTCAAGCAGTTATGGGATGATACCTGCAGAAAGCTTAATGAGTTCAAAATATCAAATCAAGAACTAAGAAGCAAGATGGAAGAGGAGAAGAAGGCAAGGAAAGAGTGGGAAGAAAAATTCTATAAAATGGAGGAAGAAAAATTTAAATGTTGGAAAAGATACATATGGTCTATATAATGAGTGAAAGATTACTCACATGTAGAAGACCTTCTCCTACATACAAATCTTTCTAGAAGAGAAATTTATCCATTGACAACTATCAAGGATTTCATGTGGCCTTCCACATGAAGTGAAGGATGAATCATAATTCATGACAACATATTCCTCATCCAAAGAAGAAAAAATATTCTTTGTGAATTTTATCTCTGTAACTTTATGTTAGAAAAGAATACAAGCTTCATGATTAATCTATATGTGGGGAAAGCCAACTTAATGCATTTGTTTTTATACTCCAGAATTAGATAGCTTGGAAAGAGAGGGATATTAAACACTTATTAAAGGCTAGTTCATATGGCCTCTACATGAGAGATCATTATGGAAAACCATCTACCTTTTCTATACATTTCAGATCCCATGCCTTTGATAACTGATTCAAGGCAACATTATATTACCATCCTGCAGAAAAGTATTGATGCCTTCACCTCTTATGAAGAAAAAAATTTGAGGACATTTATGATGGATGCCTGAAGAGATGGGAATTCCTCACTATAGCATTAAGAAGAAGAGAAGTGATATCTCCCACAAATTTAATATGGAGTCTGGAAAGGGCCATAACTTTGTGTACACTCATTCCTCAAATTTGTGAAAACGCAGGGGCATGTGGATGGGTATGAGAACAAGGCCTCCTCTCCTTCTCACACCCATGTCTCCATGGCAGAATAGAGAACCTCAAGATCCCACTCACTTTGAGGATTGGTAGAAAAAAGATAGAGGAAGGATCAGATACAACACTTCTAAACAAAAGCATTGGGACATTTAGTTTCAACCATTTGACCTTAGTAGTCAATTGGAATGCAAAATTCACAATCCCAGTTTTGAAGAATAGAGTTTGTAAGAGGACTTACAAACAAGTAAGTGTGGGGGAGATGATAAGGCCAAAATATGCCTCATCAATGTGTAATGAATGATCTCATTTTACTCTCCTTTTAATCAAGTTTGACTACATTTTGTGGCTTTTGTTTGATCTAGTATAAGTTAGGATGTAATTGTCCATCTTTTGTTTGATTTATTTCTAACATCTAAAACTCCATAATTCCTAACAAAATGTGTGGAAATTCAATTTTTGGAATAAAACAAGTCATATTTGGTCAAATAAGAAAAGTGTGAAGCAACCAACACCTTTTTGAGGAAATTTTCTTAATGTGGTTAGCTTCTAACCTTCGACTTAGTTCCAGAACTCCATCACTTAGCTTTGGAACTCTATCACTTAGCTCCGAAACCTTCATACGTAGTTCCAGAACTCCAACACTTAGCTCCAAAACTTTCGCAGTTAGTTCTAGAATGTTTTGCTTTGGTTTCAGAACTTCTCCAAAGTTCTGGAATCAATGGGAATCTTTTTATTCTTTCAAAATCCAGTGATAGAGAAATTAATGGGCCCTCCAATCAGGAATGTCAATGAATTATGGATTCTTCACACTCTAGAAATACTTATGTAAGACCAACAATTGTATGTCCAACTAGGTTTCTAAATTTCATATCTACTTTGAGCACTATTTTGTTTCACTAGAACCTATAAGTGGATAGACAAATATTGAACACTCATGATTGTAAATGTATATATATATATATATATATATATATATATATATATATATATATATAAAGACATGAAGATAGATAAAAGGATGATATAGATATACATACATATACACAAGTAAGTTTTGTAAGACAGAACAATTCAATAATAAGATAACCATTTCATTTTGAGAGTATCATACTTTTTCAACTCTTGATTCAAGGTGGAGCAAGGGCCCACTCCTCCAAGAAACAAGATCCTTTATTTTATTGGTATTTATATCTTCAAGAAATTTGTGTAAATTTGTTAATTAGTAGTTCTTGTAAGTACTTTTGATTCTTAAATTAAAATATGTTATATAAGTTATTTATCATTCCTGCAGGTGTTTTAATGTACGTTTCTATTTCCTCAAAATCATTTTAAGAAATATTTCTAAAGTGTGTTTATTTCCAGCAGCAATTTGTTTCATTTTGCAAAGTATATTTATTTCCAACAATTTGTTTATTTCTGCAACATGTGTTTATTTCCAAGAAGTGTGTTTAATTCTGCAATGTATATTTATTTATAGTAGTGTGTTTATTTTGTAAAGATTTATTTATTTCAGCAATTTGTGTTTATTTTAACAATTTTCTTATAGTTTATCTTTAATAAGGATTTGGACAAGAAATCTTAAAGACACTTTAAAACCCCCCATAAAATAAAAATAATAAATATTTACAATCAATTACTAGTTCAGTAAGATTATTTTTGTTCCATATAGCTTGTACACACCCTTGGTTTGAATATGACATCAATCATGAGTTGATTAAATGAAGGGAATAATGACACCCATCAATTGCATTGTTTAATGTTACATAGGTGAATCATCGTGACATCATGTTCCACGTTATAGGAGAAGTGTTTGATAAACTTTTTAGACAAGTCGGCGAATGTAGTGACTAAACCTTTAGGCGAGACGGAGGAACCATTCAAGTGTGGGAATGCCTAGAATTCTTGAGAAGAGTCTTAATAGGTAGGAATCATCATAAGCTACTTCTTGACATAACATATAAAACTCCTTGACATGCTCATAGGGATTTCCTTTTCCCGTATATATTTTTTAATTTAGGTGTCTTGAAGTATGGTTGAAAAGGAACTCGTATGATTTCATGGTCAAATGGATAAGGACAAAGTTCCTCAAACTTGTATTATCGTCCATGTTTTCTGAGTTGCAACCCCTAAATTGTTTCATTTTATAGACTTTCTTTCTTTCTCCAAGGTGTGTTGTTAAGGATCAATGGGAGGTGGATTGAAACTGGGGTGTTGGGAAAGTTGTGATATGTGGTCATTTGATGGTTATGGGCCAATTTTTTAGGCTAATTGAGAAATTTGGTTACTCATTTGATGCGGTTAAGATAATAAGACTTCCTTTTACACATGTGCATTATTGATGTTTTCTCTTCTATCCCATCCGTATGCAAATGCGCAACAATTATTTGGATTATGATGATGTGGGGATGGTGGTATTTTTCCAATGTAGACACTTTCATCGTGGAGGCTACTATGAAGTTGGTCGTGAGTATAATAAAGAGGAATTTTATCTCCCATATGATACAATTGAAGTAGGAGAGCATTTTTTTCTTGTTGATGAAAATGATTTATCATCTCTTGCCACATTACTTTTGTTAATTAAGTTCTAGAATCATCACTACTAGTGTTGACCATTGTCTCTTTGTCTTCTCCTTGGGTATAATTTTCTTCTGCATTGGCATCGTAATAGTTGTGATTAAATATGTCATGTCCTATTTCTTGGTGGTTGTTTTCATCATCATTTCCATATTGGGATCGAGTAGGCATTCTCCTAGGTGTCATTATACCCTAGTGGTGTTGATATGTGTGGATGAAATGAGGGTGTGTTAAATTGATGAGAAATGTGTAGATGAGAAAAAGTTGAGATTTCCTATTTGAATGACATATAATCTTAATAATAAAACCCTATTTGTAGGATGAAATAATTTGAAAAAGGTAGTAAGGAAATAGAAGAAGGATTTTCCTCGATAGTAGAGGTCTTGGGATTCTCCTTGATGTAAGGGATTAGAGGAATAGGATAAGTGGTAAGGATATGTTTTCTGTATGCAAGGTGTCGATTATCAAAATTAGATTAGTTGTTTCTTTAAGAAATTATAGATGGGGTGTTTGGGTATGAAAAACATGTGTGTAGATTTAGGTGAGGATGTAAGGATATAATAAGTGTTGTGATATATGATATGATAATTTTTAGGGTCTTGTAGGCCTAGGTAAGTGTTGTGATGCCAATAGGAGATGTTAAATCACCAAGAGGAGGTTTTCATGATGATGAATGAATGCATAGATTAAATGGGATGTTATGAAATGGGTTATGTTTATGAGTGGAGATGTATAGAGGATGTTTAATTTTTTTGTGATATGGAGAATTTTTATTAGTTTCTCTTATGGTTTTGAAATTTCTGGATTATAAGGGGGTTGATTATTTACTTTTATTTTTGTTAATAAGAGGGTGTGAGTGATGTCAAATAGATAATGGAAAATGAAAGTATGGTCAAGTGTATATAATTAAAGGTGTATGATAAATGGTTTCTAGGAAAAAGTATGTATGTGGGTAGTCAAATTGTGGTTAAAGGGAGTGAATGGTAAGTGGATGATGGATAACACATATATGTTTAGAGGTATATGGTAAATAATGTGTGGTCAAAATTTAGGTCAAATGTCCTAGCCAAAATGGATGGATGATAGGTATATGGTTTAATTAGAATGATTGGTGTGAGGTTTATTCATTATTTTTGACAAAGCACTCAAACAAGTACAAACATGCAAGCACAATCCTAACTAGTCAAGTTGGATTGCAACTAAACTATAGCTTGATTTCAATACCACACACTAACGGTGGTTCCATAATTGGCTCTCCACCTATGTGTTAATGTGGGGTTGGCTAGCGAGTTATATTGGGAAGTAACACCTCCTTACACTATAGTTTGATATGTGACCAAAGGGCTACCTAGTCAAGGATAACATGCTCACTAAGGGAGTCCCCAATATACCTTATGGTAAGTGGGGCCTATCATCACCAATCCGGCACTATGATAATTCTTCACTGGGAACTCCTCGTGCTATGATTATTTACTAATGCATAGCCTTTAGTTTGGTGGATGTAATCTGGAAACAAAACAACAAACATAACACAAGAATACCATCGACTATGATAAGACAGAATGATGACAAATCTGAAATATCAAAGTAAATTATAATATTAACATGAAATTGTTACAATCTCACCCATGAGGTACTTCAAGTGTTATTGACTTGCTTTCCACCAATACTATGGGAGAAACTTTACAATTACACCTCTTAATGGTTTCTTCAACACACCTTTAAACTGATGGCTTCCTTTACACACTTCATACAATATTTCTCACTACTTCCCTTCTATGCTAAATGAGGGGGGTGGCCTCTCTATTTATAGAACTTCCAGCTTATCCATCTTATCTCTAAGATAGGATAAGAAATCCACTCTGACGAATCATATTCCATACCTTAACTCTTATCTGTACATGTAAGCTTATCTTTTAAGATAAGATAAACCTTATCATTTTACATGGGTTCCACATTTTTAGACTTTTTACAAATAAAATACACAAAATATTTATGACCTCACTCCTTGTCCTTATTACCAATATAATATTTCTAATTCCTAATCATGTAGACCCTACTTCTCTAATTACCCAAACTTTGACATTTTAACATTACCGGACCACTTACGACAAATATTTACTTTTTACCACAACATTCCTATTGTACTTTTGACTATTACCATACTATACATTATTGGTGGTGTCGTATCATGGCAGTGCTGTTATCTTCTATCGGACGCTACTACTAATTATACTTAACAACATCCTATTCCTAATACATACATTAATGAAATAGAAATTACGGAGGAAAATTTTAGTGTCGACATCTTCCCCCTTCCTAGCTTCTACTCCATCCTCGGAGTAGACTATTCTGGTGCTTGGAAAATCTTCAACTTGTCGTGGTTGACCCATTTCGTAATGGGAGTGCCATCCAATTCCTCCAATCGGTACGTACCATTTTTATGCACAACTGCTATTTTGTAGGGCCCCATCCATTTTAGAAGAAATTTTCTCTTTCTTCTTTTTTTATATCGAATCATATACTAGAACCAAGTCATTCACATGAAATGGAGACCACCAGATCTTTTGATCAAAGTATTCCTTCTCGCTTCATTTTCTTCTTATATCTTGCATCCTTAGCTATTTCCCTCATTTCTTCTAACAAGTGAAGATGTACCAACCTTTCTTTTTTCAATCACTTTCATCCATTCTTTCATTTTTCATTACTCGACCGTGGGAATATCAAACTCAATAGGAATAATCGGATCAATGCCATAAGCCAACCGAAATGGGAGTATCCTGTTGTCTTTGACTTTGATGTTGCCCTATATGCCCACAATGCTACATGAATCCTTTTATCCCACTTATGTACTGCAAGGCTACATCTTTTGCTAGAATTTGACACAAAGACAAAATTTGTTCGTTCCTCGTCCATTTGTGCTTGGCTTGTATGTTGTTGCCTTCCTGTGCTTAATAGAAAATTTATTGACTAGGGCTTCTACCACCTCATTAATGAAGTGGATTCCTTGATTTGTTACAATTTCTAATGGACAACCAAATTTGGTGACAATGCGTTCATATATGAACCTTGCCACTTCATCCATGGAAGCTGTTTTCAATGGCCTAGCTTCAACCCACTTGGTTAAATAATCTGTGGCAACTACAATATACTTATTTTGGCGTGAGGTAGTTGGAAGTGGACCTACAATGTCTATTCCCCACTTTTCAAAGGGACCAAGTGGAAGAATAGGACATAATGGAGTTGATGAAGTCTTACGGTTACCATGTGTTTGACAAATATCACATGTCTTACAATAATTATAACAATCTTTAAAAAGAGTGGGCCAGTGATAACCTGCATCCAAGATCCTTCTTGCTGTAAGTTGTCCAGAGAAGTGCCCTCCACATGTACCATTGTGGAATTCTTCTAGCAGTTCCTTCCCTTGATCACGTCCAACTACCCTCTTGTACTGTCCATCAGGTCCTATTCGAAATAATACTCCATACAGAATAGAATATAGACGTGGCTTGAGTAATCTTTCTCTTAGTCTTTGCATTGGCACTATCGAAACTTGAATTCATTCAGATAATTCTAAATATCTATGTATTCACTAGGAATTGTGTCAAGGGATAACAATGCTACATCGGGGAAATCATCATCATCACAAGATGATCCTAAACCATCATAGGCTCGAGAGAGTGCATCTGCATTGGCATGCTTCTTTCCTGGCCTATCTATAATATCAAATTCAAATTCTTGTAGCAAAATTATCCATCTTGCTATCCTCCCTGATGGGTTAGGCTTATTTACAATATATTTTAGAGCCTGATGATCTGTTACAACTAGAAATTTTTGCCACTGGCAAGTAATTCCTAAACTTCTTTACAAAGATAAATGATAGCCGATCCTCTTTTTAGTTACAGATATAATTTACCTCAAAGATCTGCTCATTTGTCTGCTCCCAAAGTAAATTGGATGTTCATTCCCATTTTCATCCTTTTGGCTCAAAGTACTTCCTAGTGCTGCATCTAAGGCATCGAGTACACAATGAATGGCTTGCTCCAATCCAAATTCTTTAAAACAAGTGAAGACACCAGGGCTTCCTTCAGTTGTCCAAAAGCTTCATGCGCCTTATTTCCTGGTTCATAAGTAACATCCTTCTTCAAGAACTGGGTTAGTGGCTATGCAATCTTTGAGAAATTCTTGATGAACCTTCTATAGTACCCCACATGGCCTAAAAATGATCTCAACTTACTTCTATTCATAGGAAATGGTAACTCTTTGATTTTTGAAACTTTATCAGGATCAAGTACAATACCATCTTTGGATACAACATGCCCTAACAAAATGCCTTTAGAACATCCAAAGACACACTTTGTAGGGTTTAGTGAGGCTTGTGCTTCATCTAACCTTTGAAATGCTATCTCCATTTGGTGTAGGTGGTCCAACTTGCTCCCATAGATGTAAAAATCATCCAAAAATACTCTGATGAAGGTCCCAATGTAGGGTTCGAACACCCTATTCATCAAACACTGGAATGTTGCTGGAGCATTACACAACCCAAAAGGCATAACTCTATAAGCAAACGTTCCCCAAGGAGTGGTGAACGTGGTCTTCAGCTGATCTTTCTCTGCTATACGAACTTGGTTGTAGCCGCTATATCCATCAACAAAACTATAGCACTCTGCCACTACTTCATCCAAGATCTGATATGAGAATGGAAGAGGGTAATGATCCTTCTTTGTTGCCTTATTGAGCTTCCTATAATCAACACAAATGCGTAGCTTCCCATTCTTTTTTATTGAGATCACAATGGGAGAAACCCATTCTGAATTCTCCATAGCAAATATGAATCCTGCATCAAGCAACTTATCTATTTCTTCTTTTACAGTCTTGGAAAAATTAGGATTCATTCTATATGGAATTTGCTTTATAGGCCTAGCACCATCTACCAGCTCAATAGAATGTTCTACCCAACTTACTTGATGGAGTTCCTTGTAATCAAAAGTGAATATGTGTATGTACCTTCGAAAGAGCTGGAGGTAGGATTCCTTTTCACTCTCCATCACAAAGATCACCAATCTTTATTTGTTGGAGACGATCATCAACTTCTTCTTCAGATAATTTTATGGGGTCATGAGTTGGTGTGACTGGAAGGATATCCATGACTGAAACATCAACCTCACTTTCTTCATCTTTAGTGTCCACTTCACTGGTACTAGAGTAATCAGAGGATGTCCAATCATCAGTTTCATCACTTGAATCCACAAGTTCTGCCTTATGATGTCGAGGGATCACGTTTATCTTCACCCTCTCTCTACCACGTCCAAGTGTCATGAAGCCTTCATTCCAGTAGTTTCTTGCATGAACTCTCCTTAGCCATGGTTTTCCTAGCAATATTGGGTATGCAACAGTACCATTTTTCATCACCTGAAAGTCTACCACACATACAACACCCATAACAGATATTGCCACATTTGAAACTACACCTTCTGGTTTAGTTTTTCCCTTATTTAATGACCTTAACATAAGTGTTGAAGGGCAATCAATTTTTAACCCCAACATATTCATTACAGACTCGGTCATTACATTAACTGCAGCACCTCCATCAACTAAGACATCATGAATTGAAATACCATTACATAATATCTCAACTTGTGGAGCATAGGGATCCACCTTTGCCTCCAAAACAGGGACCTCAATCTCCTTCCTTCGCCGAGCACCGAGTCCACTTCGCAGCTCCCGCCTCTTCTCGAAGACATAGCCAAGAGTTGACCATATGTAATATTTGCAGGTTGGACATATCTTCCAAGATGGAGTATGGTCCTTGCCCTTGTGAAATAAGAAAATTCTGCACACCCAACTTTCTTCTCCTATGTTTCTTACAAGTTTCTCCTTTCATCTTCTTAGGATCATTTCCATCTTGATTATCTTTTTCTTTCTTTCTTTTTGTTACAAACACATCTACTTCATTATTTCTGCTCTTATCTACTACATCAAAAGAATTCACAAGTTCTTTTCCTTTATCATTATCTCCTTTACCGATGTAGAAGCTCTATCTCGAAAATTATACTTATAATGACCCTTTTTATAACAACCATAACATACAACTTCGAAATATTTCTTTTTGACCTCTATCTCCTCCCCGAGAACTAAATTATTTTCCTTGAAGAAGATTAATAGTTAATCGACCCATCTTTTTGAGCAGATCTTCATACTCAGATGTACTAGGAGAAATATTTGTGCTCACCGGAGTGGTTGTGGATTCGACCAAAGGTGTGGTGTAGGCTCTACTTTAGCAACAATTTCTTTGGGCTCCTCTTCCATGCTTTCTTCTTGCCTTCGCAATCTCCTTTGCTTGTTCAATGGTGGTTAGGTGGTCATACTTCACTCGTTGTCTGATCTTTGGCTTCATCCCAAGAATGAAGTGCTTACATAGGAGATTATCCATGCCATTCATCAACCCATCTGCTAATCCTTCCTTCTCGATCTCGGGCATCGAGCTTCCTCCTTAGCTCTAGGACACGAGCATGATAATCCCTTATCTTCTCCTTCTCTCCTTGGGATAGCTTTGTGATATCGATCATGAGATCTACATATTTCTGTTGTTCACCAAATTCTTCCAGAAAACTTTCAGTTAATAAATCCCATGAATTTTTCACATTATCACCTAGTGTTTCAAACCACCTAAGTGTTGAACCATCCAAAAAGGTAGGAAAAAATTCAATCCATTGTTCCCTTCTTATGAGGCCATTACAAATACAAGATCGTTTAAACTCTTGAATGAAAGAAGAAGCATCTTTATTAGATTGAACTAAAAAAATAGGAATCTTTCCCATTTTCAAAAGTAACCACCGTGAAATACCAACCCACAAGTACAATCAACAAGACTTATGTGCACAAATAATTGGAATCACTATACTAGAAAGTGACTTTACACCTTTCTACAGTAAAATAGAAATGACCACGGTAACTATGGTAAAACTTGACTTACATCGCCGACTTTACCGTGGTAAACAAAAAGTGAAGTTACTGTGGTAAATACTATTCATGGTAAAAAGTGACTTTACTGTGATAAATACTATTCATAGCAAAAATGACTTTACCATGGTAACTACTATTCATGGTAAAAATGACTTTACCATGGTAACTACTATGCACAGTAAAAATAAGGTTACCCTCCAATTGATTTTTGACTAAGTGGGAATATCTCTCTAGAAAATCCACCAACGAGGAATGGTCCCGGCAACGGAACCAAAATGTCATCACCAATCCGACACTATGATAATTCTTCACCGGGAACTCCTCGTGCTATGATTATTTACTAATGCACAGCCTTTAGTTTGGTGGATGTAATCTGGAAACAAAACAACAAACATAACACAAGAATACCATCGACTATGATAAGACGGAATGATGACAAATCTGAAATATCAAAGTAAATTATAATATTAACATGAAATTGTTACAATCTCACCCATGAGGTACTTCAAGTGTTATTGACTTCACTTGCCTTCCACCAATACTATGGGAGAAACTTTACAATTACACCTCTTAATGGCTTCTTCAACACACCTTTAAACTGATGGCTTCCTTTACACACTTCATACAATATTTCTCACTACTTCTTTCTATGCTAAATGAGGGGGGTGGCCTCTCTATTTATAGAACTTCCAGGCTTATCCATCTTATCTCTAAGATAGGATAAGAAATCCACTATGACGAATCATATTCCATACCTTAACTCTTATCTGTACATGTAAGCTTATCTTTTAAGATAAGATAAACCTTATCATTTTACATGGGTTCCACATTTTTAGACTTTTTACAAATAAAATACACAAAATATTTATGACCTCACTCCTTGTCCTTATTACCAATATAATATTTCTAATTCCTAATCATGTAGACCCTACTTCTCTAATTACCCAAACTTTGACATTTTAACATTATTGGACCACTTATGACAAATATTTACTTTTTACCACAACATTCCTATTGTACTTTTGACTATTACCGTACTATACATTATTGGTGGCATCGTACTGGCACGTTATCTTCTATCGGATGCTACTACTAATTATACTTAACAACATCCTATTCCTATTACATACATTAATGAAATAGAAATTACGGAGGAAAATTTTAGTGTCGACAAAGCCGAAAGTTTTGTTGCAAGGATGTTACCTAAGGCATGGGTTTTGGGATGTGGAAGCCCCTCACTTCACACCACTCTTAAAATAAACAATCAATTAGCCAATAACGACATATGTCCTTAAATTTATATATCTCGTCGTAACATGAGGTGTATCTACGTGTGTGTTGGACCCTAAATTTTAGCTAAGTACTAAAAGGTGCTAATGCATAGGATCGATAAATAGAAGGGTGCTCGGGAAAAGTGCATAGGAAAAAGGGGTTTAAGAAAGGTCTAAGTTAAACTAGGGCACCCATGGGAGGAAGAATAAGGGTTTAAAGGACTTAACAATATTTAGCATCATGGAGTCACTTGAGGAAAAACATGAGGACCCGACTAGGCATGATAAGTGGATAAGGTGCCAACCTGGAACCTTGGAGGTCAAGAAAAGGATATTCCATGTAGGGAATATTCCCAAAGGCATCATTACAGTTAGTGGAAGGTTTTACAAAGAGGATAAACATTCACCAATGGAGGACCACATTGACACTTGGCACATGATTTGCTTAGGAGAGAAGTCATGGTGGTGGATGTTGATCCTATTTAAAGAAATGATTGGGACAAGAACATAGATAGAGAGAGAGTAGGTCACTAGGAGGTACGGAGTGCTAAGAGGAGGGTAACAAGCTCCTCCGTAAATGTTCGAAATGCTAAGGGTTTGGAGTTCATGGTGCTAGGGTTTAAAGTACTTGGTAGCGGGTTGTAAGGGGGTACCATTAAGCATATGTATAAGTACTAGGATTTGTAACAAGGGATATAATAGGGAAAATCATAGTTAGGATCTTTGATCGATAGGTTTGCAGAGATGAGTCTCTATAATTTGATGTATATGGTCCGAGATGACTCGCTTGAATGTAATATGGCTACCGAACTCTGTTAAATCAATATACATGGATCTATTATGTACAACTTTCTTATGGGTGTAAACCCTCATGTTATTTGGCTTATCATGACTCAGATCTAGTTTCTTGTACTTCTTACAATTTTTATTAGATTTTTAATAAATTAACGTGTAGATATATTAGTTATATCTTCTACCTTTTTAAGTGAATGAATGTAAATTTTTTTCTACAAATAATCCTCCATTACTGGTAGAAATCTCTTGTAAATCTCACATAAAGGAGGGGCTCTGGTGGTTAGGCCTCGCGCACACCTTGGGTGACCGCCAAGCGTATGTTGGATGATAGGCCAGCATGCGTGGGGTTAGAAAGAAGTATTGAGGGTAAAATAATGACTACATCTTGGTTCCATTTCCAGGACCTCTTTTGAAGATATTGTGAGAGAAATGTGTAATGACGGAGCACTTGACCTTGGACATCATTGAGACCTATCTTAAAATGATGAAGGATGAATTTTATTAGAGGTTCAATACTGGATCTGAGTTTGAAGCATGAAAATGGTTAGAGAACAAGTATCACAAACTCTATGAGACATTATTTTGTTGTTTCCTAGTAGAATTATATGAATGTCTATCAGATATGCATTAATGACAAGTTGGTACTATAGACCTCATGTTTAGACCCAAGAGGAATATCAACAAATGTATGATGTCAATCGACCTAGACCCATGTTGTTGATCACTGGTCCAATAGAGTGCGAGACTAGTTATACCTTAGAATATGCTATTTCCACGTATTTTTTCCCATAGGTTATTGAGTTTGAGTTCTTGAGGGAGCCTAGACGATCGCTCTTGCATGTTATTCCACTAGTTATCAAGATCCTAGTCTTTACTTTGAGTTTGGGATCCTTTCCTATAGATGGCTAAACTTTTGCTAGGCACAGGAAGTGGAAGATGGCGTGGTAGAGGATAACGGACCTTGTGGTAGAAATGTAGAGAGAGGAGAGGTGGCTCAGGTATAATGAATCTTGGGAGAGAGAGTTATAGAAAGACAACGTGAAGTTACATGAGTGATGGATTTATGGAGGCAGATGTTGCGAGAAGGATTTGAGGTTAACACGGAGGACGTGGAACCTGAGCAGTCTGAGCTACCCCATCTTGGAAAGTGTGAAAGAGAAACCCCCTCAATTTTTGAGATATCTCGTCATATGAAGAAAGGAGAAGAGTCGTAGGCTTGCATCTTAACCCACATGGTAACCAAACCCTTGTGCTTAGTTTTCCAGTTCCTGAGATAAGTTTTGATAATCCAGTTGGTATTAGTATTCGTAGTTGAGCAACACCTATGAGGTATAATTTTTCATTCGATAAATCTATGGATGCACATTCATTTCCTCTATTTGGGGTATTTTGTCCGCACAACATTCGGGCAAGGTGTGGAATCACAAATTTTGAGTATGGCATTTGGAAGTGGCATGGGAGACACATCTCGGGATTGGTTGGGTATCACAGACTGTCAGA
The DNA here is from genome assembly GCA_018340775.1 of Taxus wallichiana var. yunnanensis. Classification (NCBI taxonomy): domain Eukaryota; kingdom Viridiplantae; phylum Streptophyta; class Pinopsida; order Cupressales; family Taxaceae; genus Taxus; species Taxus wallichiana. The sequence continues at coordinate 351,957,138 of CM031240.1, read as the reverse complement.
AAATAGTTTAGCGTGATGGTGGGTTCACTGGGCACAACTCAGTTAGGCCCCTTACCTACGATAAGAGGATGATTTAGTGGATCTAGAGGATTTGGAATTAATGGATCTAGTGGATCTAGTGGTGAAGGTAACCTCAAAGGGAATCAAGGTCCTGGATCTGGTGGACAAGGTCCATAACACCATCAATAGGTGTTTTATGAGATGTCACTCCACTTATCTCGATTACAATTCCATTGAGGATGTCACGGATCATGTACAAAAGTGTGATTTACTATGGCAAATGAAGGGAATCACTACCCCAAAGTGGAAAGAAAGTCAATTTGCGGCCAGTTTGTAAGGACGTGTGCATAGTTGGTAAAGGAATTATGACCCACACTAGACAGTGGTGGATTACATTGCACTGTGTAATTCCTTTTTAGAAAAGTTCCACATACTTAAATTTGAACAGAAAAGCATGAGCACGTTGAAAGATTTATCAAGGAATGACGGAGAGTGTATAGGAGTATGATGCACATTTCAAGACTCTCCTATCCAATGTATCTTATGACATTCACCCTTCATAACATGCTCAGTGGTTTGTTGGAGGACAGATCACACCATTTATGAGGGTGATTTCACAAAATACTTTCACATATCCATGCAAGTACTTAGACGTTTCCTTGCATGTTGAGGAAGTAGGAAGTGTTGATACCAGAGTTAGTCCATTCCTAGAATCCCAAATTGTTGTAGTGGCAAAAAATTGGAGAAATTGTCTCATGAACTCGACTCATGAGACTCGCAGTGGGTTATGGTGTACATATTGTGAGGTAGAAGGGCATATGAAGGATATTTTTCCTCGAAGATTTTTAAGCTCGATAATGGTAAACTGTGAGATTTTCCAGGAGATTATGATGTAAGTGGGTATTCGCTCTCGCAACAAGTGATCTGTAAGAATGTGTCTTGCTATTGTAAAATTTGTACCTCTACTACTCATGACACCAAGGATTGTAGATTGATTGACCAAATACATGATGTCATTGATATTGGTGTGTGCCATACTAGTATTGTAAGAAGTTCCAATGATGTCGCTGCCATTATGAAGGGCATGCAAACATAGGGAATTACAAAATAGGTGTTCGTAAAGGATTTAGACGTCATGGCAACTATAGAGGTGGAAGAAGTGAGTTCCCACATGGAACTTGTTACAATTATGGGTCTACAGAATACTTAAGAGCAAATTCGCCAATCTTCTATAGTGTTCTTGGTGTTGAAAGTGTAGACACCAAATTTGTGTCTTACGACACCCTGTACCCTGCATCTCATTTTACAACCTAACCTCACCACCTAAACCTTAAAAATTATTTATTAATTACCTTATAATTAATAAATCCACATCTCCAAACTTGCCACCTCATTTCGCCACCTTATCATGACCTAGCCCTAACCCTAAACTAACCTAATTAAGACCTATAACTTGGTCTACATCCACACCCATGACTAATTACTCCTCACCCGCACCAAAACCAACCTAATAATGACTTGACCAAGCCCACAACTAATCCCTCAAGAGAAAAGGAGGGAAAGTTGGCTATTTTACTAAAAATAGCCCACTTTGACTTAACCGACATCGGTTCCTACTCGACTCACCGTCGGTTACGTAACCGCCATCGGTTCCCTGTAAATGACCTCCCCCAACCAAAAATAAAGGATCGGAATTCATTTGAAAGATCCGAATTCACTTGGCAGAGCAGAGACAAGTGAAGGAAAGAGAAGAGTTTGCAGAGAAGGACATCGAGCCCAAGACTGCAACTGAGTAACTAGAGCATAGTGACACTCATCCAAGCATTGGGAGAGAAGATAGCTCACTTTTGATTTTCGATCATCCCACTTGAGCCTTGCCTTCATCATCACAGTCCTTGAACCTATATCTTCATCAGGAACTAGTAAGTGGTGTCTTGTACGTTTTTAAATACCATTTCTTGAACTTCTGATTCATAGTAATTATAAGCTCACTCCTAGATCTACTACCCGATAGCACCCTACATCTAACTTTCATTCCTCTACCCTTACATTGCCCCAAGAACAGCTCCCACACTCTCTGAGTCTTCTCCATCACCCTATTGCCTACCCCTAATCATTTACCAACCTTATAAACACCATAACCACCTTACAGCCAACCTTCATTGAAAGCCCCTAAATCACTGCCCCTACCGATATCGGTTATCAACAACCGGTACCGGTTATACATTGACCGACATCGGTCACTGTGACTCAAACCAAAACCAGCCTTTCCTCAATTGCCTTTTAACGAGGTAACTAAATTGTGATTTTGCAATAACTTCTTTGTTAGCATTTGTGTTAATTCGTATTAAAAGGGGAACTGACCACCTTCGAAAGGAAGTCTAATATTTCCTGGGCCCAAGGCAGTTCCCTCATTTATTGTCTAACTATAATCTGGTGGTCTTGCATTCTTATTCACAGTAGTCCTTCCTGATAAAAAGGAGTTCTTCGCAATCGATCCGATCTCTCTCTACGGTACGCGCACACCCTCCCAACACCCAATGTATTCCTCCTAGCCCTAACCTTTATCTCTGCTTTCTCAAGGGAATGAAAGGATAGAAGCAACTCTATTCTAAGAACGAAACATTCTGTGTGCGAAACATTTTGGCACGCTTCGGTGGGACCCTTCTCGGGTTTCTTTTTCTTTCTTGCTTGCTTTCATATAGGAGCACACTTGCTATTTTTCTTCTTCTAAATATTCACAAGATATTTTGTTATTTTGGTAAAAGAATTTGTCTTTCTTCCTCATCTTTGCTTTAGTGAAAGTCATCTCCTTTGCTTCATCGAATATCATTTTTTATTTGGGTTTAAAACACATGCATCACATGTTTGCTTCTTGTTTTTAATTCTAGTGAACGAGATTAAGTAATGTGTCATACACGTGGGGGTGATATCCACGATATTGACGAAAATTAATCTTACTTTCACCGCACAACACATACCAAATCACATCATAATCAACACAACAGCTCAAACATCCCCCTTTTCCGCGGTATTCCTCCGCCCGATTGAGGTAACCTTATAAGCCAAAACAAACTTGACATTTCCCTTAGGTCTTTTATTTAGGATTGACATCATCTTACGCCTAAGGCATAAGTCCACAATAATTAAAACTAATCCTAGGGTTAGTCTCTTGATTTTTTGTGCATCTTGCTTGTTTTTAGTTTTGTTTCTCTATCATACACTGTTTCAGTGATCACTTCAGAACAGTTTTGTGGGTATACTAAGCATTGTTAATCCCAAACCAGTAGCTTCTTACATCTTCTCTTTGATTTCACAGTGACCGACACTGGTCCTATTCTACCGACATCGGTTAACTGACCGACGCCAGCCATTCTGACTCGATCAACATCGGTTATTCGACCGATATCGGTTACTATTTTTCACAGTTCCCGACAAACCAGCAACCTACCAATTCTAACATTTTGTTGCTTGTTTCTATTCCTAATAGATTGAATCCTTATTGTGTACTCTTGTCCATGGTTGTTATCACTCGAAACAAGCCGTAGCCATGGTTTCACATGCCTGTTCCATGCCTTTGCCTGAATCACCCCCTTCACATCCTATGGGGAATCCTACCGACACCAGTGATGTTCCCAAGATCCCTGTAGGAGATAAGGACTTTGCCAAATTTTTGGATGCTAATCCTAGCACCGTATAGTACTATTTGTCCCATACCCCTGACCGTATGCCTGACGGTCAACTTCTCATTGGTATGCCTATTAGTATAGCTGCTCACTTAGCTCCTTCCCCACCTAATAACTCCGCCTTACCTTCTTCATCCTTAGCCCCGTCTCCCAACTCAGTGGCTTCGGGGTTCATACGGCATAGATTGGCTTTCCTTTGGTTAATCTGGGCCCCACATATCATTACCGCCGACTGCTCCTACCTCGTCTCTCTCTCACAGACTACCCCTTTCATAACTTGCTCTCTGCCACCTATCCACACGAGCTTTCCTTCTCAAGCTCCGCCCACCTTTTCATTTCCACACACTTATCCGGTGGCTTCAACATCTTATATAGGACATCCCTATTTGGTCACCTCAACATATTCATCATCAATACCTTATCAACATTTAACCCCACCATTGTCTAGTAGTGGCTCTTGGCCCAATCCTCCTCCGTTTACAACAACCGCACCATCATCTTACCCAACCACTGATTTAATCAAACAAATGATGGACAAGATGCAAAATCTGGAGGCTTCTATTTCAGGAAGCCGTAGCACCCTAACATACGAGCAAGTTTGTCGAGCCTATTCATCCTTCTATCTCCCTTCATTCATATCCTCCTCAATGGGAATTACCAAAATTTACTCATTTTAATAGTAAGGAGGATCCTCAACAACACTTGCGATCATTTAGACATGCCTCGCTATCTCGATTGCTTCATGACGATGCCTTACTACTCCGCACCTTTCCCATGTCCTTATCAGACCCGCCTTGAGTGGTATACGCAAAGCTTTTTAACCCAAAGACTCAATCTTTTCTTTTAATCAATTAGCCCAATCTTTCTTGGATCATTTCTCCATTAATATTGCCAAGAAAGTATCCATCATCGACCTCTCTATGCCATCCGAAAATTTAAGATGAATCTATCACAGATTTCGTTGACATGGCAGGGGCCTCATCAACCAACTCACTTATGCCTTACCTCAGCCGAACTCATCGAACTCTTTACGCGGGCCTCGCGCTAAGCACATTTCTCCCACCCTCCAAATTCAAACTTTCCGCACCTTTGATGAGGCCTTTACTATGGCTCGGAAACTAGAGATTCGAGCCTTAGAGGAAGAGAAATTGCGGTTGCACAACAAAAACCCTAATTTTTGAACCCAAGACTCCACCAACAAACCCAACACCACCAATTCTCACACATCGACTGCTTTGAAATCAAAAGGAGCTGTACACGCGGTAATGGTCAAATCCTAAGCACCGTCTAGTACCCCGCCAAAAACCACCTATAAGTATAAAGCCGAGCCCATCAATTACACTCCCTTGGGAGAAACTTATGGTATGATTTTGGACAAATTGCTCAAAGCAGGAGCTATCACCTTGCCTCCTGTTAAACCTCACTCCGGGTTTGATTCCACCCGTGCTATACCTTCTTGGTACAAAGAAAATGACTTCTGTAACTTCCACCACGTGAAGGGACACAGTCACGAAAACTGCAAGATGTTGAAAAACATAGTGCAGGAAATGGTTGATGCAGGGGATATAACCCTCGATAATCCTAATGCCCCTGCTAACCAAAATTTGAAAATCTTCAACAAACCATTCCCAAACCACTCATCTAACAGTAACATAAACCAAGATATCTTAGCCGAGGAGAGTGTTCATGAAATCCATGCGGTCTTCGACTCCCAACCAAAAGCTTCTATCAAGGAAATTCTGAATCAAGCCTCTTCACTAACGCAGGGAGCCGCACCCCCTTCACCACCATCAAGACAAAATGATAATCTTGCCATTCCTTTACCCATAAAGGAATTAACCACCTAGAGTTCTCTTCTCACGAATGAGTCTTCTTACACCACATCCCTGCAAGATTGTGAGCGGATGTTATCTAACTTATCTATTTCCCAAACATCTCCTTCCATCACTCTTGCTGTAAAAGAAGAAGGCTCGCCACTATTTCTGTCATCCTTAGAAGAGAAACCTCTCGAATCGACATCACCAAATTCTTTAATCATGACGGATCCCCTCAAACATGCCCTCCTACCTATTAGTTCTTCATCACCTAAATCTTTTCAAATGACCGGTTGACCTCTTAACGCCCATTGATACAAAGCTGCCTCATTTACCCCCGTATCACACCCACAAAGGGACCGAATCACAACCCACCTCTCTTCCATATCAAAGTTCCTATTCACACATGAAGATTGTCATCCCTCAGAAGATAGACGAGTCCTATGGGAGCATTTGAGTACACCATGCTCTACTCAAATGCAGATGACCGATCCAGACACCTCTACCATATACCCGAGGTGTTTACAAAAGCTCAAAATGCCTATGTCCTCATCTTCACCCCCCTCATCTCTACCGAATACCTCATCCACCTCTATTAACCTAACCAAACCTTCCCTACACTTGGAACTTCACCAATACCCAGCCTAACACACCCACCTAAACGGTTAGATTTATCCAAAAATAAAGCCGTCCATCCACCTAGGAGACAAACCCAATCTCCTCAAGTTCAATCTATGCCTCTGTCACAACTAAAACCCTCACCGTCACACCTACCTTCTATATTGGGACCTCACCCTCCACCTTGCCTCAATTCATCATACCTCCCGCGTTTTCTTTAAAATGACCTCGCACCTCTCGCACCCATACAGAGATCCATGGGTGTATCAACACCGTCACCCCAAGTATCCTATCCACCTATCAACCCTAAACAAACTCCATCATCAAAGGATTTGTTTGCCACACTCCTCTTTCTCCATGGTTGTTTCCTGCCACCACGTCATCTGTGGCCTCATCATCTAACCAACTAAACATAACTTCACACCGAAAGAAGCCACATTTAGTTAAATCCAATTATCAAAACCCCTTGTCTAAACCACCACCCGTACGAACCAACCATACCCAACCATTACCAAAACCCACCCAATCAATAGCCTCATCTTCCTCTGACTTTGACCCGCTCAAAGGATCTTACGCCAAGATCCTTGATATGTTGGTGGAGAATGCGACCATTTCCCTACCCCCACTTAGACCCTATGATCCATCTAAACCTCGACCTATAGGTTATGATGAGTCTAAAATCTGCGCTTACCACCGCACACCAGGACATGATGTAGAGGGATGCAAAGCTTTGAAAGCCATCCTTCATCAGTCACCTCTCTCGATAGAAAGGTTAAGAAAGACAACTTACGAAGGGAGAAACCTTTAGCTTCAATCCCCTCTCCTATACCACCTATCCCCACCTCACCAAGATCTATCATTATTGCAACCCCACCTCTCGAAGACAATGACTTATCCCTACCATCTTCCTCCTCTCGTGTTCACGAGATCAACATGATTAGTATTGCTACTCGAGGGCAGAAAAACAATGGGAAAGCTAAAGAAAGCACACTTGCGCCTCTCTTCCTCCGTCCGCCATCCCGATCACACCACCACCTAAAGTGGTTATTCGTGGACCTACCTACCCCGTCTCTGATGGAGTTTCCCACCGTACCATGATCAAACAACTTCACCAATCACCTATAAAAATGACACTGTATGATCTCATTCAAACCTCTGAATCTCATCGACAAGCTCTCATTGAAATCCTTCAAGGGATAGAGGTCCTACCTAACGAAACCTTGCCCGTTGCCTCCATCTTAACACCCAACCACGTTGCTTCTCTCACCAAACAATCTACCACTTCTTTCCCCCGCAAGTGCAGCCGCCGCCGTCGGCTCCGAAGACGAAATTGTCGACTTTGGTGCAGAAGATCCTGACCCCGCTCTTTTCATCTCGGCTTACGTCCGGGACATCCGAGTACATCGTGTTATGATCGACGGGGGTGCTAGCTTAAACATCATCTCTTCCAAAGCCTTCCAACAAATGAATATCCCTTCTAGCTACATGTGTGCCAACCCCACCATGTTGCGTTCATTCAATGATGCTATTACTTCTACTTTAGGCACCGTGATCCTTAACATTCGTGTAGGGCCACGTACCTTACCCGAACTCTTCTATGTCCTTGAGGGAGAATTCCAATACAACATGTTGTTAGGCCGCCCTTGGATCCGGGCTATGGGATGCGTTCCCTCCACCTTACATAGATGCATAAAATTCGAGTATGAGGGGAAGTCCTACACCGTAAAATCTAACGCTCCCCCCTTCAAAACCTACAATATGTTATATCACCCTAATGATGTGCTTGTACCAGTCAAGGCACCCATTCATCCAACCCAACCATCTACTTCGACCACACCTCAACCATCCACCTCAACCGCACCTACACCTTCAACCAATGAAACCACCACCGCAAATACCACTTCCTTCCCCGAACAACATCCCAACCTTAGATCCTTTGGTAGATGTTTTTCAATGCCTTACGCTGGGGGAGTATCGCCTATATAACGTTAGCACTTTCCATACCCCACAGGAGTACGGACAGTTACATGCGCATCCTACCTACGACCGTCGTGTGGGGGAAGTAATCTCCTATGGACCACCTAATTTCCGCACCAACCTAATGTATGGGGGTGTCGATACATCCTCTGTCACCCCTGAACCTCCCCTTGGTGTGGTTCCCTTCCAATCTGATTTTCAATATCTAACTAATCATCATTTCGCCCTCACCTTCCTAACGCGCTGTGCTTGGAAGGGCTTCAGTTTCGGTCTTTATGAACAAGGCCGACATATGATCATTCCCGTGACTACACGCAAACACAAAGATCGTCGTGGTCTTGGATTCTCTGAACCACCTACACCGAAGAAACCGCATATCCGTTGTATCCAGGAAGACGACGAAGTCACCCTTTCTGAACCATCATCACCCATTTTGCCATCGTCACCCACAGAGTCGATAGACCCGAATCTATCCCTCCTAACTTTTTTTTTTCATAAACGCTATCTTCCTGGGTCCTCTCACTTATCAACGTGATAATGAAGACCCATCTTCTTTTTCCCTTCTGTATCCAGACATGATCGAAGAAGACTCACCTTCAATTAATGTTGTTGAGTGCCAGGATGACGACTCCATCCTCACTTATCTTGGCGCGGATGACTCTTATATTCAACGCGCCTTACCATCTGAAACTCAAACCATGTTGAATGAGTCGACTATAGAAATCAACATCCACACAGAGGACGATCCTCACATTGTGAAGATTAGACAATCTCTTAACACATCAGAACAAACTGCCTTCACTACCTTCCTCCATGCCCGCAACCAAGCTTTCGCTTGGTCCTACGCTGACATGCCAGGAATCGATCCTGACATCGCTGTCCATAACATTACTCTGAAACCCGACTCCAAACTAGTTAAATAGAAACTGAGAAAAATACATCCACGCATTGCCCTCTTGGTCAAAGAAGAGCTTCAACGACTCCTTTATGTTTCCTTCATCTTACCTATTGACTATCCTCAATGGATTTCTAACATCGTACCTGTCACTAAAGCAACGGGGACTTTGGATATGTACAAATTTCTCGGGACCTTAACCTCGCTTGCCCAAAGGATGACTTCCCCCTACCAAGTATTGATCAACTTGTTGATCTCACTGCGGGCCATGAGATGCTTTCTCTCATGGATGGCTTCTCGATACAATCAAATTTTGGTAGCCCCGCCGATCAACATAAAACCACCTTCATAACTCCTTGGGAACCTTCTGTACTATCGTGTCATGTTGTTTGGCCTTAAGAATGCTAGTGTAACCTATCAGCGGGCTATGACTTACATTTTTCATGACATTATGCACACTATCCTTGAGGATTATGTCGATGATCTTCTTGGCAAATCTAAACATCGCAGTGAACATCTCGATGTTTTAACCATTATTTTCGATCGCCTGTTACAATATTGTGTTCATCTTCAACCAAAGAAATGTGTCTTTAGTGTCCTTTCGGAAAACTCCTTGGTTTTATTGTCTCTTTGCGTGGCATCGAGGTCGATCCAGCTAAAGTCAAAGCTATCCTAGAAATGCCCCCACCCACTAACCTCAAACAATTACGTAGTTTGTAGGGAAAACTCCAATCTATCCAGCGTTTCATTTCACAACTCTCGGATCGATGTCAACCTTTTCATCATCTCCTTAAAAAGGACATTGTCTTTCAATGGAGCGAAGAGTGCCACCAAGCCTTTGAGGCTCTTAAAGCCTATCTCTTACAACCACCCGTGCTTATCCCACCTCAGGATGATCACCCTTTCTACCTTTACCTTTCTACCACCGACCATGTTGTAGGAGCCATGCTCGCACATCATGACTCCGAGCATCGAGAACAAGTCGTTTATTACATAAGTCGTACTCTTGTGGATTACGAGACTAGGTATACACATGTAGAAAAGTTTGTGCCTAGCCCTATCATTCGTGGCCACCAAACTCTGACACTACCTCCTAAATCACAAAACTTTTGTCATCACCAACGTAGACCCCATCCATTATATGTATGCCAAACCTCATCTAAACCAACGCATCACCCGATGGCTTATGCTCCTCGCCGACCTCAACCTTGAGTTTGTACACCAGAAATCAGTCAAAGGACAAACTATCGCAGACCAACTCGCTGGAAGCCCCTTTACCTGGGAACAATTTACCAATTTTACTTTCCCTGACAAACTCATCGCCACTCTTTCACTCAGTGAGGAGTCGTATCCAATGACCCTCTTCTTCGATGGATCCAAATGCCAGCACGGCGGAGGGGCCGGCGTTGTTCTCATTCCTCTGACGCTGAACCTATGCCTCTTTCATTCCGGCTCGATTTCCCCTGCACTAATAATACAGCTGGAATACGAGGCCCTTGTTTTGGGTCTCTAGGTTGTGTTACACTTAGGTGTAAAATCTATTAACATTTTCGGCGACTCTCAACTGGTAGTCAATCAAGTTACGGGCATCTACCAATGTAAAAATGAGGAACTTCAAAAGTACAAACATTACGTGGACTCACTTTTGACCTTATTTACTCATTATTCTATCCAAACCATTCCCCACTCAACTAATAAATTTTGGATACTATGGCTTGCTTGGCCTCACAAATTCCTACCTCACCAACTGACTCTGACATATTTGTCTTGGTCCAACAACTCTTTGCCCCATCTTACTCAGTCTCGGATGTTTGTATGGTAAATAATGTATCTGCTAATTCGTAGGATACCTGGTATCACCAATTTCACGACTACCTTACAACCTCTGTTCTCCCACCTGACCTTACTAGTAACGGAAAACGTGCTTTTCTTAAAAGTGTTTCTCGTTATGTCGTCATGGGGGGACTCCTCTATAAACGTGGCTTTGATGGCATCCTCCTTCGATGTCTAACCGGCGGAGGTCACCTATACCATCCAACAAGTCCATGATGACATTTGTGGTGGACATTTTAGTGGCCTTTCCGTGGCCAAACGGATCCTTCGCCTAGGCTATTATTGGCCTACTCTTAATAATGACTGCTACGAATATGTTAAGCGTTGTATTATGTGTCAACAACATGCCAACCTTCAACATACTCCTAGCCATCCACTACAGGTCGCACGAGATCTTTAGCCTTTCTCACAATGGGGTTTAGACCTTATTGGTGAGATTCACCCACCCTCTTCACAACTTCACCGTTGGATAATCACAGCAACCGAATATTACACTAAATGGGTGGAGGCCATTCCACTCATTTCAACCAAAAAAGAAAAAATCGTAGAATTCATTAACCATCACATTATCTATCGTTTTGGTGTTCCTCATCACCTGATAATAGATAATGGAAAATCTTTCAAAAATAAGTTGTTACAAGACCTTTGTGACAACTTTGGTATCAAACTTAGTTTCTCATCACCTTACTATCCACAAGCAAATGGTCAAGCTGAATCTTCTAACAAAACCCTAACCAAAATTCTCATGAAAGTCGTTAACGATTCTGGAAGCAATTGGCCTGATCACATCCCCTTTGCCCTTTGGGCTTATCATACCAGCATTCGTACCTCCACTAATGCCACACCATTTTCTTTGGTATATGGTACCGAGGCTATCTTTCCTCTCAAAATACAAATACCCTCCCTAAGAATATCTCTCCAGGATATTCTCACCAATGATGATTTCCGCCAAGAGCGATTAGCCCAATTGGAGCTTCTTGACGAGCGTCATCTTACAGCTCTTGACCACCTTCAAATCTATCAAAAGCGCATCAAGCGTGCTTATGATAAGCGACTTCATGAGCGTACCTTTAAGGTTGGTGATCTTGTCCTCAAAGAGAATCAACATGTAACCAAACTAGAGAAGAGAAAACGTGGAAAATTTGCTCCAAATTAGATTGGGCCTTATATTATCACTCACACTTACGGATCAGCACTTATCGCTTTAGCTTCGCTTAATGGTAAGCTCCGAGCTCAACCCCTTAATGCCTTGCATCTCCAACTATTCTACTATTGAATTTAGTGTTATATCACTTTTTATCTACCTTGCGCTTGTCCCTTGAGCTCATTTACCACCTCATACACTTTGTTTCATGCATCTCAAAATAGAATCAAGCTCACGTGGTTTGGTCATCACCTCCTCTTAAAGATGCCTCCCCCTTTTTAGTCTGGTCCATGACTTAAAAGTATCAAAATAACACGTTCTCAATTATACAATTATGGGATATTCTTGAGTCAAACTTCCTACAAAACTAGATGCTTCATGCCAAATGGACATCTAGACCTCAAAGTTATACATAGACTACTCCCTTGAAGGACAACTATGTGCAAAGCCACATCTGCTATTATAAGTAGACTGCTCCCCAAGGACAACTATACACAAAAGCCACATCTGCTACTATAAATAGATTACTCCCTTGAAGGACAGCTATACAAAGTCAGCCTTTATCAGAAGCTTCTCGCATTGATCAGCTTCGTGAAGAGCTCAAGAACAACAAAATGCATATCCCATATGGACTTCCCGCATCGATCAGTCTATATCCAGAAAAATAAAAGCAGTATTCAAAAGCACTTTTGAGTCATGGACTTGTCTATTTTGGTTTGGTTCTCTTTCGTCAGAATAATCACTTTATAACAAGTTCTCTGCACCCCAGCTATACCATCCACCTCATCTCACCATTCTTCAAAACCACAAAACTCAAGGGATGTGACGTATATCCGATATATTGTGATTATACAACTCTTTTCACCTATCGACTTCTCGCCTATGCAAGGTACCTAGGGATTCAAGTTCATCCTCCGATAATACGTGGTTTGTTTAGCTCTTTCCAACTATGGGACACTTTTCCTCTTTTACCCGAATCTAGGATTATGTGTTGACCTTAATCAGGACACGGTTCCCTAATACTTGGGTAAGCTAACCTTCGCTTCACCTATACCTACACTAATACCACCAATACCTTACCAACACCAACAACATTACCCTACCAATATCAATATTTTTACCAACCAACAAATTGCCTAACCACAACCAAATTACCTGAATTCACCTCTCCCTAGTCCTAAGGGAGAACTACATCGGTCTGAGGCCCCTCCTTGCTTTTGAGAAATGGGCTATGTAGGCAGCACTTAGGAGACATGGGGTCTCCCAAGGTTAGCTCGACCATCCCCTACCATAACCTATCATGTGTTGTAAATATAAATATTTTTGTGTATTTCTATTTGATAACATTCATCTTTATCCTTTTTCAAAACAAACATTCAAAACACAACCATTCTTATTATTATCATAACTCAAATCAACATACATATTCAGTTTTATTTAGATGTTAAACAAATACATCTTCTCTATCATCGACGCATGCAGTCGGCATCCTTATTTATTCTTCTACCCCTATGAAATTCACTTAGACCTCGCGCCTCATCCCGAACTAGGTGATGATCGTGATCGCCGACGCCGCTCACCGGCCTCTCCATCCTCAAAGGTGCCACTGCCCTTGGTTCCTCCCACTAATCTATCAATCTCTCCTGTAACATATGAATACGCCCTCTCATGGATGAATCTCACCTCAAGTCTCTCCACTCATGACTCCGCAACCGCTAACAATCCCGTTGTCTCATTCACCCACGTTTGAAGCTGGTGAACTAAACCCTGCAGGTGATCTCTCTCCGCTATAATCACAGCTATGTCAGGATGATCGGCCCTCTCACGTGAACCTCGCAGCTCTGCTACCCACCATAATCTATAAGCCTCTGTCGCTCCTACATCCATTACCCTGCGATCGGCTGCTATCTCTTCTGGTCCTTCTGGAGGTGTCGGCCGGGAGGCGAGAATGATGCCTCGGCATCGATCCTCATGTATGGTCTATAAGCCATGGGTATATCTTGAACAAATCCAAATTGTCGCCGCACGCGATCTAGAGGAATCCTCTCGTACTCACCGGCTCTGTGCCCCGTGATCCACCTTAATCACTCTACACCCCTCAAATCCTCAGCTATGTTCTCTGTCACCATATAGTTCCCGTAAGGCCTCCAACGGATATCCGCAATCGTCACCATCTCCCACACCTGCCTATAATACTCGACATCATCTGTCACGGCTTGGGATCTTGCCTCTTGCTCTGTTTAGACCCATCGCCTGAATCCCAACCTCTGCACTCTTGTCTCTCTAGACTGGATGGGTCGGCCTATTGGTCGCACACAAACAATGTGCTCATAGGCCCAACAATGTAATAAGTATGCACAATCCAGTGTCGTCCTGTGATTTCACCTGCAGGCCCATAAACCCTTGTATAGCTCCGCCAGATATGCGGGTGCCCATGCGAAAGTCACGCTCCTTTCTATCATTTCCCAAATAATACACATCAATGCTTTTGGAAATCTTCCCCCATCCACCCTCGGTAATGCATAATACCCCACCGCTATCATTAATACCACTGCTAACCTTGTTGCCTCAGGGTGTGCTGTAAACATTATACCATAAGTGAATGTCAAACCTCGCTGTGTCAAATCTCGTGCAGTTGGACCAAATACTATTGTTATCGCTCCCCGCGCCGCGCTAGGCCTTGCCTGATAAACTGGTCTTCCTGTAATTGGGAGCCTCAAAATTTGAAACACATCTTCCAACGTCACTGTCATCTCCCCTATTGGCAGATAGAAGGTATTCTTTTCTAGATTCCATCTCTCAATCAACACCTGCAACATAGCATGATTGCATGTGATTCGTGAATAATAGTGGATTCCACTTAACCCCACATGGTTTATCAATGCCCACTCAGCTGGTGTTACATCCGCTCAGACTCGTGATAACAAAGCTGGCACCCTATCATTCATCCTCAACCCTACCTCTGCCTGCATACATCAAATCAACAAACAACCATTCAATAAATCAAATCCCCAAGTGTTTTTTCTCACATTCTGGAATTTCATATAGTAACCGATATCGGTTATAGATAACCGATACCGGTTATTTAACCGATACCGGTTATCTCTAAACGATATCGGTCACTGTCAATACTACACAGCCTACTTAAAAACACCACCTACGATAATTATTTGCTCGTTTACCCCTCTCTGTACCTACACACATACCCGAAATCCCTGCTTACCTACCCCATAACACTCATCCCACCCCAAACTCTTGCCTACTCACCTTTCTACCCATTTACCTTACCACATTCTATTTTTAACCATGCAAAATCTAATTCTAACCAAAAACAAATTATACCTCCGGGGATCCAGCAGCTTGAGGTGGAACCTGTCTATCTCCTCTCTGCCCGCTGAATGCTTCTCTTTGTTCAGCCATGTTCACCACCCTCTTCAATATAACTTGTCCTTTCTGCCTTCTTAATCTCAGCCCACAATCACTTTACCTGTCTCTTTCCTCCTTATCACTCAATTCTACCATGTAATTACCTGTATAAGTCGTCAACAACGTCGCATTCTCGTATTTAACTTGTTGCATGACTCTAAAAATAAGAACTTAAGTTGCCTCCCAAGCTTTTCTATTTTTAGAAAAACTCAGTTTTGGCATAACCGATATCGGTTACATAACCGGTATCGGTCATATAGCTACCGACATCGGTTAGCTAACCGATATCGGTCACATGTCTCCTTTTGCTTAAACCTAGGCCTTTTCTTTGTTTTTTACAAATTTTTGGTGGCGCCCGCCTCTTTTCCCTACATCACGACATCATTATCAATATTTGTCATCAGAATCCCATCAACACATATACATATCATCAAAATTTCATCAAACATTATCTATATACATTAAATTTCAATACCATCGACAAAACACATGAGACATTTTAATATATACATCAAATCAACCATTATACACACCATGTGGATCAAACTCATCATCTATATATATCAATGTCAAAATATACAACTTGCCCTGCATGGGGCCTCTGTGATCTAAAAAGTACAAAGCCGGCACACGCAGGCCACTGTCTCTGTTAAAATCTCGACTTGACTCACAGGCTGGTCTCTATTGTCAAAAATATACTCGGCTCAGCAGCCGGATCAACTATACAAAATATACTCGCTCGCAGGTATCAACTATACAAAATGTACTCAGCTCGCAGCCTGGGTATATACAACAAAAATGAATAAATAAATCCTATGTGGGCACGCAGGCCTCTATATACATACTCGGTTCGCAGACCGGTGTCTATATCCAATAACAAAAACCCATATCCACTCCCAGGATGTCTCAACTCTCTCCACCACCCTCGGCCCGTCCCCCTGCTGGTCTCTGTGCTGGCTCTCGCCTCCTCCCTGTAACCGACCCACCGACTGTGGCTGTGGCCCCCTGTGATCTCTGACTCGGGATGTCTCGGCTCTATGCGCTGCATATGGCTGATAGTCAGCCCCGGTACCATCGAGCACATCCTGATAATACCGGGCCTCCGCTCTCGCCTCCATATAGCGGGCCCGTGCCACCATGGCTGGTGGGGCTGGTCCCCTGACTCCTAATAGAAGTGGCCCCTACCCTGCCAATACACCCGTGCTCGTGGCGCACTCACACTGTGCTGTGCTCGTGCGGTGCACTGCTGCACTCGTGGTGGTGCCTACGGCCGTGCCTCGAGCTCTCGCCTCTATGCTCGGGCTAACCGCCTCCTAGTACCTCAATCTGTGCTCGTGCAGCAGCAGATGCCCCTCGTAATAGCTGCACCTGGCCCAAGAGATGGTCCCTCTCCACTATAATAGCCGCCAAATCTGGCCGTGGGTCAGTGCTCTCCTGGCTGCTCTCTCGACTCCGCCCACCACACCAAAAATGCACCTGTCACTCCGGCATCATCCACTGTATCATCCGCCGGTCTCTCTGTGACCCAGACTGGGTCCAATGGCTATGGAGCAGGTAGTGGTGCCTCTACATCATCCCTCCGGTACTGTGGGAAGGGAGGTGGCTCATCCTGTCGTAAGCCCAACTGACGTCGTACCCTCTCTAGGGGTATCCGCTCATACTCCCAGGGCTCCGTCTAGCTATCCAGAAGCTATACTGGATCCAGCGTAGCTGTGCTCGGCTCCTCCTCGGGGTTGATGGCCTCTGTAGGGCCTCCAAATAATATCGAGTGTCGTCAGGCCCTCTAACATGTGCCGGTAGTATGCCACATCTCACCCAGCAATCACCACTCGTGGCTGGCCCACGACCCCCAACCACCTCTGAAATCCATACCTGTACACTATCTGTGGCCCTGGCTGCTGGGGCAACCCTACTGGTCGTATATAGATGATATGCTCGTAAGCCCAGCAGTGTAACAAAAATGTCGAACAGATACCAAATCACCTCATACGGCGATAACCCCAGAGCTCTCTGTATAGCTACACCAGATACACTGGTGCCCAGGCATAGCAGGTATGCTCCTCCACCATCTCATGCAAAACTCCCATCAAAGCCCATGGGAAGCGGCCTCCCTCTGAGTCCGGGAGGGCGAAGCAGGTGATACCAATCATCATCAACACGGCAAGCCGTGTCTCCTGTCTGTGTGCGATACATATCACCGTAGGCAATGCTCGCGCTGTGATAGGTAAGCAATGGGGCTGCATCCCCGAATACATGCAGGATGTTGTCCATCGTTGTCTCTGCATCCACCTGGAACACTGCCTCACCTACGATCGGCAGTCTCAGGATGCGATACACATCCTCTAATGTGATAGTCATCTCTCCAGTAGGGAGATGGAAGACATTGGTTGCCGATCCCATCTCTCGATGAGGGCAACCATCAGGCTGTGGTCCCTATCCATAGCCCTATACCTCTGGACTCCACCAAGTCCAACCTCTCGCATGACGGCCCACTGCACTGCAGTCACATGTGGCCGCATCTCGCCCCAATAAAGGGGGCATCCGATCCCGCATCGTGAGCTACTGGCGTGCCTGCAAAAACAACCCACTTCATCAGGCCTACCCTTTACAAAACCAACTACCTTAACCCTCTATACCCACTTACCCACCCAACCACAACCCGACTCTATAACACACATCTACACCCACCTATCTTACCCTATACATCTACGATATCCCCTTTACTTATCTCACACCCTACCAACCACCCCGATCTACTCTAGCCATCTAACTATACCCCCGCCAATTTAACACCTCCTACTCCATACACAACACATAATCTATCCTACCCGAACCAGCCCCCAACAACCCCATTCCCCCACCCCAATCACCTTTCCTATCACCTCTACCTCCTCCCCCTTCACCCAAAAAAAAAAAAAAAAAAACTCTAATAACGAACAAAAAACCTAACTCCTACCCATGATGACCGGTACCGGTCACCCTCGACCGCCATCGGTCCCCCAATCGCATTATATGTACCGACGCCGGTCGACATTTGACCGACGCCGGTCTATAAACACAACTATTTGTACAAACTATTCTGTGACCGATGCCGGTCACCTAGTGACCGACATCGGTCACTGTCCAATTCCGGGGCCGAACCCAAAACGGCCCGCAAAACCTCTTTTTACCTATTTCTACCCATTTACCCACAAGAAAGACCTAAAAACTTACCCACCCTGC
This sequence comes from Taxus wallichiana var. yunnanensis, assembly GCA_018340775.1. Classification (NCBI taxonomy): domain Eukaryota; kingdom Viridiplantae; phylum Streptophyta; class Pinopsida; order Cupressales; family Taxaceae; genus Taxus; species Taxus wallichiana. Next base: position 351,938,523 of record CM031240.1, on the reverse strand, counting down.
CGTTTTGGCCTAACTAGCATACCTACCCACTCCATTTTACAAATTACCTTCATTTATTCATTATTTTATTAAATTTTGGATTCCTACCCCAAAACCCACATTCTAGTTAAATTCATTAACTTCACATAAGTAGGGGTTCAGAGCCTACCGGTATGACTACACGTCGTCGTGGTGGGATAGGTGGCGGTGGTCCAGCTCCTCCAGCACCTCCTGCTCCTCCGGGTTGTGCCATGGCTCCAAATCTCCTCAGCTGGGTCCTCAACCAATCAACCTCTGCCTCCTGATCGCTGGGGTCTACCAATCACTCACTCCTCCACTCAACTAGTGCCAACTCAGCCCACAAACTCAACAAAATCACTTCACACCTCAGACAAGACAAAATTAGGTGCTCAAATTCACAAAGTGACAATGACATGCCGTATTTTTCTTTTTATAGGTTTTGACCTATAACCGATACCGGTTATTTCGCGCCCTAGAATACCGGTATCGGTCTTGTAACCGATATCGGTCGCACATAACCGATATCGGTTACCTACTTCCTTCACCTAACTCCCACCTTTATCCAGCAATCTCCACTTTTTCCCGCATCACCTACCCCCGCTTTGCTGACTAGCCTTATTTTGACTTCAATCGGCCCGACCCAAGCCCGCAACCAACCAATCCGGCCCGACCCACGGCCGCAACCAACCAATCCAACCAATCCAACCAATCTGCCCGCCCCACTGCCCCAACCAATCCGACCCGAAGCTAAAACCAACCAATCAGCCCGACCCAAGCCCGCAACCAACCAATCCAACTCCCGGCCCGACCCACCTACCCCGGCTCGCAACCAACCAACCAGCCCGACCCAAGCTCGCAACCAACCAATCCGCCCGACCCAAGGCCGCACCCAACCAATCAGCCGGACCCACGGCCACAACTAATCAATCGGCCCAACCCAAGGCCGCACCCAACCAATCAGGCCCGACCCAAGGCCCTCACCAATCAATCGGCCCGACCCAAGGCCGCACCAATTAAGTACCTCGACCAAGACCCGTAAATTACAATTTTATCCACCCATCATGTAGCCTTTTGTTCAATCGAGCTCACATGTTCGTGTTTTAGCATGATTAGGATACTTGACTTGATCAGTCGACTAACTTTTCCTAGACCGAGACCGTGATGTTTATCTCAACCAAACCAACCATTTGGTACTACCGAACATACCTAAACGTTCTTGTACCTTACCCGTTATATCCCCTGGAGCTACTTCCTATGCCTTGGATACCAGGATTATATCAACCTTGTTTGGATAAACTATCGACCTTTTCCTATGTATTTCTTGTTTGCTCTTCAAATCATGTACCCTAGTCGCACTACTACATTTCAACGTGCGTCTACTTCCTTGAACTTACCCCACCCATCTTACCATCATCTCATCATCATTCACCCTTTATCAACCCTATCCCTGATTTCACGTCACCTCAATCTGTGATAGATTTGAGGGGGATTACCTATACCCTTAACGGGAGTAACCACTTCTTATTATTGTCAGTGTAGCTTTACAAGACAAGCTACACGACAACAAGGGGCTAATGTAGACACCAAATTTGTGTCTTACGACACCCTGTGCCCCGCATCTCATTTCGCAACCTAACCTCACCACCTAAACCTTACACAATTATTTATTAATTACCTTATAATTAATAAATCCACATCTCCAAACCTGCCACCTCATTTCACCACCTCATCATGACCTAGCCCTAACCCTAAACTAACCTAATTAAGACCTATAACTTGGTCTACATCCACACCCATGACTAATTACTCCTCACCCGCACCAAAACCAACCTAATAATGACTTGACCAAGCCCACAACTAATCCCTCGGGAGAAAAGGAGGGAAAGTTGGCTATTTTACTAAAAATAGCCCACTTTGACTTAACCGACATCGGTTCCTACTCGACCGCCGTTGGTTACGTAACCGCCATCGGTTCCCTGTAAATGACCTCCCCCAACCAAAAACAAAGGATCGGAATTCATTTGAAAGATCCGAATTCACTTGGCAGAGCAAAGACAAGTGAAGGAAAGAGAAGAGTTTGCAGAGAAGGACATCGAGCCCAAGACTGCAACTGAGTAACTAGAGCACAGTGACACTCATCCAAGCATTGGGAGAGAAGATAGCTCACTTTTGATTGTCGGATCATCCCACCTGAGCCTTGCCTTCGTCATCATAGTCCTTGAACCTGTATCTTCATCAGGAACTAGTAAGTGGTGTCTTGTACATTTTTAAATACCATTTCTTGAACTTCTGATTCATAGTAATTATAAGCTCACTCCTAGATCTACTACCCGATAGCACCCTACATCTAACTTTCATTCCTCTACCCTTACATTGCCCCAAGAACAGCTCCCACACTCTCTGAGTCTTCTCCATCACCCTATTGCCTACCCCTAATCATTTACCAACCTTATAAACACCATAACCACCTTACAACCAACCTTCATTGAAAGCCCCTAAATCACTGCCCCTACCGATATCGGTTATCAAAGAATCGGTACCGGTTATACATCGATTGATCGCATCGGTCACTATGACTCAAACCAAAACCAACCTTTCCTCAATTACCTTTTAACGAGGTAACTAAATTGTGATTTTGCAATAACTTCTTTGTTAGCATTTGTGTTAATTCGTATTAAAAGGGGAACTGACCACCTTCGAAAGGAAGTCTAATATTTCCTGGGCCCAAGGCGCCTCATTTATTGTCTAACTATAATCTGGTGGTCTTGCATTCTTATTCACAGTAGTCCTTCCCGCAAAAAAGGAGTTCTTCGCAATCGATCTCGATCTCTCTCTATAGTACGTGCACACCCTCCCAACACCCAACAGTATTCCTCCTAGCCCTAACCTTTATCTGCTTTCTCAAGGGAATGAAAGGATAGAAGTAACTCTATTCTAAGAATGGTTAGAACTCAGTACTAGTGACGATATGTGTTGAGGTTGCACACGCTAGGGACATACCAAAGTAGATATCGTTAATCACAAGATAAGAGGTGGTATAAGGGAAGTATCCAGACCTTACCCATCGAAGGAATTCTATCAAGAGACCATATAATTAATCGAAGTATTCAAGGGGAAATTCATTTTCTAAAAGAGCAATACATGAAGTTGGAGCGCAAGGAGAGAGCATATAGGTCCCTCAGTCAGATATACAAGATGTCAGAGAAGCGTGTAAGATCTTGCGCACCAATAGAATATCATTCCTTGGTTAGGAGAATGGTTGAGAGATAAAGTACCAAACACTAGAGGAGAGTGTGAGAGGTAGGTCTTGCATGCTAACCTTCATCCCCATAGCCTTGACTATGATACGAAGACTACCTTGAATGCATTTTTTGATGGATGGATCCTAAGTAATATTCTGATTGAAATAGGCATAAAAATTAATGTTCTCACCTTGGACACATGGAATCAAATGGGAATGCCCCCACTACAACCATCTTCAAATGTGTTGTATATGGCTAACAAAATAAAGCCAATGCCCATTGGTGTTTTAAAGGATGTTATTATCACTATCCAAGGGGAAAAATTCACTAGAGACTTCGATGTCTTGGCGCTTGCTAAGGAGGAAAAAATTTTGGCATTGCTTGGGCACCCTTGGTGCTATAAGAACAATGATCACTTATGTTTCAATAAGGGGTATATAAGTTTTGATAACAAGGAGGAATGTCTTATCATCCCTTTGAAAGATAGAAAGTTAGTACCGTATACTAATCCCTTAGGAGGAGGAGACCTAGACCGAATCTATATGTGCACTATCAAGGACCCTGAGGTTTTGCAACTAACGAAAAAAGGCATTATTTAGTGGGAAGATGCTCAATCTGTAAGTGATACAACTAATGTGGCATGTGACAATTAGGTGCACGGGACATATGAGTTAGTCAGAAGGTAATTAAAAGGCTCCATGACAAGAGTAACAAAGGTGCACTTAGTTAGGTGCCTAGGAGGAAAATAATTTCCAAGTTACACAAGGGGAGCCAACCCCGATGTTTTCCTACAAGAAATGGAGACCCAGTTGAGATGTGAGATCGAAAGGATAAGAATTTTTAGTTATACCTTGCTTCGGACCACAGCATGTTGGTGGAAGACCCATCACAATAACCTTATAAAGTGGTGTGAGGTAAGGATCACATTATTTGTTTGGTTTCTCCAAAGAAATGCACTGTGTAATGGAATTACTTATATAAATCTGATTATTAGCAGCAATATAACACCAATGACCACAATATTTTAGATAAATGATCTCAATGTGCAAGTATAATAGCTTACCCACTTCGAGGGGGTAACTTCCAAACCAAAAAAATAAGACTCAAATGTTCAATATGATATCAACTACTACCTAATAACCCCTATATATACTATTCTATGATATGGCCAACACCAAGGCCGCCCACTAATGATAATATAACTCATATGAAATAGATATAGAATGAAAAGAAGTTATGATAGCCACAAGTTAGTTGTATACATACACTATAAGATATATGATTAAGGGCGTAGCATACCCCTCCTTGAAGCAACATTATCCCCAATGTTGAGAAGATCTAGATGCTGATGCAAGAAGTTTGCATCCTCCCAAGTTACGTCTTCATTTTCTAGATTTTTCCACTTGATCAAATACTCATTGATGACCCTTGCCATCAATCTCTTAGTGCGTGTCTAAAGGATGCATTCTGGTTCCAATATGATTCTTCCCTCTTCATCAAGCTCTAGTAACATTGTCTAAGTTGATACCATATGTCCAATTACCTTCTTTAGGCAAGATACATGGAAGACTGGATGAATTCGAGTACACGGAGGAAGTTCCAGTTTGTATGCTACATTTCCAATCTTCTGTAACACTTGATAAGGGCCATAGTACTTAGGTGAAAGCTTGTTATCATTTTTCTATTTTTTTAAGGACATTTACTTATATAGTTGTAAACACACAAAAACCCAATCACTGAATTCAAATTTTCTTTCGCTTGCAATGTTGGTCCGCACTGTTGCTTCATGTGGTTTTGTGACATGGCCAAATTCTCCCGAGACTAGAAAGCACCTCTTATTGGTGTTGAATATGTTCTTAAACCGCTTTCGAACCCTTGGCTAGACTCTCAAAGATGAAGTGATAGATGGTGGATGGTACCCATATAATGCCAAGAAAGGAGACATTTTAGATGAAGTATGAAAGGAGGTGTTATACCAGCATTCTACCATTGGTAATCATTAGACCCATCTCGAATGCTTATCGACGTTAAAAAAAAGAATATATCCCTCCAAGCACTTTTTTACCACCTTTGTTTTCCCATCGACTGGGGATGATAAGAGGAATTACGATCTAGTTGTGTGCCCAAGTTTGAGAACAAATCAGTCCAAAAATTACTAGTAAAGATAGGATCTTGGTCACTTACTATAATCTTTGGTGTCCCATGTAGCTTCTGAATTGTATCCTTGAAGGATTTTTCTACTGTACTCACAATAAATAGATGGGATAAGGCACAAAATGGTCATATTTGATGAGTCTTTCCACCACTACCATGATTACATGTTTACCTTCTAATTTAGCTAATCCTGTGATGAAGTCCATGGACACCTCTTCCCACCTTTGGCTAGGAATAGATAGAGGTTGTAAAAGACATGGGGACTTAATTGTTTCGCCCTTATTTTTTGACAAACCATACATTCTGCCACAAATGTTTGGACATCCCCTTTTATCCCTTCCCAAAAAAATCATGTTTGATTCAGTGATAAGTCTTCAAGAAGCTATAAGGACCCCCTACTAGAGAAGCAAGGAGCTCAGATAGAACCCTATTTTTAAGGATTGAATTCTTACATAGATATAATCTATCTTTATACCATAAAGCATCTCCTTTCAATACAAATTTTCTTAACATGCTTGGATCTTGTTAGAGATTATGAATGAGATTTTATGTACCTAGGTCATTTTTCCATTCAAACCTTACATCCTCTATCCAATCCTCCCATAATAAAGATATGGGGCACAACAATGCCTCGGGTGATTCATCCTTCGGGATAAAGCATCGGAAACTACATTCTCTTTCCATTTCTTTTATATCATCTCAAAATCATACCCCAACATTTTTAGACACATTTAATTATTCTTCTAATGAAAAACGTTGCTCTAAGAAGTATTTCAAACTATCATGATATGTCTTTACTTTGAAATGTCTGCCCATTAGATATGGTCTCCATTACTTCATTGTACAAATTATTGCTAGGATTTCTTTCTCATAAACTGGTTTAGATATATTATTACCTTTGAATTGGTGGCTCTCGAAGGCAATGGGTTGACCTTCTTGCATGAGTACTGCCCCCATACCATACCCTGAAGCATCACATTCAATAATGAATGTTTTGGAAAAATCTGGGGTGGCTAGAACCGGAGTGGTGCACATGGCCTCCTTCAACATCTCAAATTTCGTAGTAGCTTGCTCATTCTAATGGAAAAATTACTTCTTCAATAAAGTTGTGAGTGGTGTTGTGATGCTGCCATAATTCCTTACAAATATACGATAATAACATGTAAGCCCCAAAAATCCTTAGAGATTTTTAGGGTGTTGGGAACCTTCCATTCAAGCATGGATTTTATCTTGTTAGGATCCACTTTAACACCTTCATAAGAGACACTATGACCCAAATATTCAACCTCCTTGACACCAAAATAACACTCAGAAGGCTTTGCATAAAGTTGATGTTGTTCAAGAGTTTCCAACACCTTATTTACATGATGTAGGTGTTCCTCCCATGTTTTACTATAGATTAATATATCATCAAAGAACACTAAAACAAACTTTCACAGAAATGGCTTAAAGATGGAATTCATCAAGCTTTGAAATGTAGAGGGTGCATTTTTTAGTCTAAAAGGCATTACCAAGAGCTCATAGTGTCCTTCATGTGTCCTAAAGGCTATTTTATGAATATCTTCATCCCTAATTCTAATCTGATGATATCCAGAATGAAGATCAAGCTTTGTAAAGTAAACATCACCATGTAACTCATCTAACAAATCATAAATTATAGGAAGAGGAAACTTATCTTTAACTGTGTATTTATTGAGTTCCATGTAATCTGGACACATGCGTCAATTGTCATCTTTTTTCTATACCATCACTACAGGAGAAGAGTAAGCACTCTAACTATGACGAATAAGTCCTGCTTCTAACATCTCTTGAACTATCTTCTCAATCTCGCCTTTTGCATATAGGGGTACCTATAAGGTCGATGTTGGGTGGTTAACTCCACAGTACTAGCCGGATGGCATGGTCATGGTCTCCTTTTGGAGGCAAACCCTTGGGAATTTATCTAAACACCACTGAGTGCTCATCTATAATTGCTTACATATTTGCAAGTAAAAATGTATTGGAATGATGTTCTTCCAATGAAAATAGTTGTGCCACAAACCCTCTCGCACCTTTTCTAAGCAATTTTTGCATCGATGAGAACTTACCATATGTGGGGACTTTTCTCTTATTCCTTTTAATTTAAAATTCCTCCTTTCTAATTGAAATTGCATGAACAACTCTTGAAATTCATTTTAATGGTAAGCCACTAAACTCCTAACACAATGTCTACTCCTCCCATGGAAATGGCATACATATTTCTAGTTAGCAAGTAATCTCCCATGGTGAGATTAATTTTATGGCATTTTCTTGAATAACTAATAGTTTTCCCATCAACGATCATGACTTGACATTCTGGAGCTGGATAAACAAAGTAGTTCAAGTGTACCGCCAACTTATGATTGATGAAGTTGTGAGTACTTCCTGAATCAATCAACATTGTTACCCTCTATTTTTTAAGAATCCAACTACTTTGAGAGTTTGGGGAGTGCTAATACCAGAAATTGCATGGCATGATATTGTTGGCTAGGGATCTCCTAATTCCTCCTCTGGCTCTACCTCTTCGTCTTCTTCATTTTCTTCTTCTTCATTAGGCCCCTCAATGTAGAACAACTTATTTTCAGCACACTTATGTCATGGTCCAAGTATTTTGTCACAATTAAAACATAACCCCTTGGCTCTCTTTTCTTTAATTTGTTGAGGTGTCAGTCTAACTGGGCCGAGGGAATGATGGTGGAAAGGTGTTACAATCTCGATATTAGTAACAGTTTGTTTCCTACTGGAAAGAAATTTTTCCTCTACCCTATGTGCCATGATCATAGAATATGAAACCTTAAGAGGATTAAACATACACACCTTAGTCTCAATTTGTTCTTTAAGACCCCCAAGAAATAAGTCATTCAGATTCTCTTCAGGAATATTTTCCACCCATAAGGAAAGGTTTTGGAATTTATGGATGTAATCTTTGATTGTTCTGTTTGTCTTATCTTTTCTAATTTACTAAAATAATTCTCTGACACACTAGAACTATAGTGCAATTGCAACTCTTCGGTGAAGACTACCCATGTAACATTGAGGCCACTCTTTTGCCTTTGAGAACATAACCATCGATACCAAATGAATTGGTCAAGTTCGAGATACAACGATGCCATGGTAACCTTTTGTCCCGATGGAATCTGATGAAGATCAAAGAAATTATCCATCTGGTTAATCCAATTGAGTGGATCCTTTCCATCAAACTTACACATTTCCACTTTTGGAATCATGTTACGAGATTGCAGAGTGTTTGTATTTGGATTGGTCATGTTTTCAAATCCACCCGCCTAGTTTGTCTATTACTTTGACCTAAAGATCCACCTTGGTTAATATGAGTATGATTGAGTTGTGGCTAATTATGAAGGATATGACGATAGATGATATTATAACTAAATTGGTGAATGAAATCCTCCAATCATTGTCCAATATTTTCTAAATCTTATTTGATTGCCACTCTACCCTCAAGGTTTCATAACTCTAACTCAAGATAGCTGACCTTATGGTCCGTTGAAGTAAACCCTAACCCCGAGGACTTTGTAGATACCCTTTTGACTCTAACTCCTCAACTATTATCTCATCCTTTTCGGTGGTTTTACAGAGTGATGGGATTATTTTTTCCTCTTGTCGGAGGCCCAACCATGATGCCCCAAAATGGTAGGATTTAGGGAACAATGTTAAAATTTAGGGTTTGGGATTTTAATAGGAATTCAGAATTTTTAAAAAAAAAATCAAACTAATTTTCAATCCTCTTGCTGCAAATGTAAATAACTTTGAAAAATTCCACAAATTGCATCCTAGGTAGCGAATTATGAAAAAACATAAAACCACTATAAAGTTTGAAAACCATGTCAAAAAGTCTTAAAATTTGGAGGGGAGCTTACTTGAATAATTTCACCACACCATAAAATAATTTGTAGAAAAATGCACTACCAATTTTGAGATATTGTCAAACCTTCACAATTAGGGTTTGACGCAATGTTGGCCGAGTTCAAGCTTTGATACCACTTGTAATGGAATTACTTGTATAAATCTGATTATTAACAGAAATATAACACCAATGAACACAATATTTCAGATAAATGATCTCAATGTGCAAGTATAATAGCTTAGCCACTTTGAGGGGGAAACCTCCAAACCAAACAATAAGACTCAAATGCTCAATATGATGATCAACTACTACCTACTAACCCCTATATATACTATTCCTATGTTATGGCCAACACCAAAGATGACCCAATAATGATAATATAACATATATGAAAGAGATACATAATTTGATAAGAAGTTATTATAGCCACAATTTGGTTGTATACATCCAATATAAGATATATGATTAAGGGTGTAACAACCCGTTGTTATACAAGACTATCATGTGAAGGAACCCGCCTCGCTTTCATGTCTAGGCATGTGAGAAGGCTTGGATAGAATTCACATAATCATTTCCTCCATTTTTATTGGTGCATAAGCTTTATTCCACCTTACAAGGTTATACGTGCACAAGGTACATTCACTCAAAGTTACGTCGTCAGACATGAAATTGGTAGGAGTTGACGGTTGATCTCCTTCAAGCTTTTGAGTATCAAAGTACTAAACCATTGGTAAATGAGGCACTACAAGTTGTTAAGCACCTAACTATGAGAGATAGTTCCATTTCAGAGGATAGAGTACTAGATTTTTTGGGTGAACCTTGCTTGGAAGTGCGCTTTGATGAGGAAGAATTAGAGGAGGTACAGCTTGAGCGTGCATGCATGGAAAAATAGAAAGGAAATTTTGTCTACGTAATAGATGGTGAAGAGGTGGAAAACTTGGATGTTAACCACACTGTGGGAACGCGCAAGGTCATGGATAGTGTTGATGAGTAAGCGGGCACCTACCATGAACCCTTGAAGACCAAGAAGGTTAACATTGGTTCAAAGCGTAACCTAAGGAGGATACTATTAGAGATTACTAGACAGAAAGGAGGTTTCAAAGATCATCGATCTATTACGTGAATTTTAGGATTTGTTTCGTGTGGGTACCATGAGCTTAAAGGAGTTCACCACTCCTTGGGAGAAATGAAGATCAAGTTAAAGGAAGGTGTGCGCCTAATTCGGAAGAGACCTTATCAAATGAATCTAAATATGCATGTCAAAGTCAAGGAGGAGATTGACAAGATGATCGCATCATGCATCATTAAGGCTGTTGAAGAATAAAAATGGATAATTCTAATGGTCATCAAAATTAAAAAGAATGGAATGATAAGGATTTGCGTTGATTATAGATATTTTAATGCTGTGTGTTTCATTGACCCTTTTCCAACCCCCTTCACCAAGGAGATCTTGGAAGGAGTAACCGGGCACGAGATTTATTCTTTCACAAATGGATTCTCAGGATATTGTCAAGTTAGAATTGTAAAGAGGACCAATAAAAGATAAATTTCACCATTGAATGGGGAATTTTTTCCTACACGGTCATGCTTTTTGGACTGAAGAATGTGCATGTTGTGTTTTTACGCGTTGTGGTTGAGGCGTTTCAGGACTTCATCCACAAGTTTTGACCAGCTTACCTAGATGAATGGATAGTATATGGATTAGTGAGGGACCATTGTGACAATCTGAGGCTGATGTTTGAGAGGTGTTAGTAGTTGAGTATATCCCTCAACATTAAGAAATGTATTTTCACTACTCCATTTGGCACCCTGTTAGGACATATCATATGTAAGGAAGGCTTCTTTGGTGGATCCTACCAAAGTTTCCATTATTATGGGATTTGGGGAACCTACCAGCCAAAACGTGGTGCATGGATTCCTTGGGCATATGGGATATTATCGATATTTATTAAGGGATATGCCAAGATCATTGTTCCTTTGGAAAATTTGTTGAATCAAAAAGTACATTTCATTGGGGAAAGGTGCAATAGATGGCATTTGACACATTAAAGAATAGGCTTATCACCGCGCCCATATTATGCTTTCCCTCTTGGGATAAGTCATTCCATGTACATGTTGATGCTTTAGGGATGATGATTGGAGCAATATTAGCACAACCTAGAGAAGGAATTGTTGACCACCCCTTGTGCTTTGCTACTAGGAAGCTAACCCCAGATAGAACATAACTATACTACTACTGAGCACGAGGCATTTTTGATGATCTATGCGCTACACAAATTCAGGTAGTATCTATTGAAAATACCCTTTATATTCTATATGGAACACATGGCATTGAAGTACTTGATAAACAAGCTCATTCTACAAAGGTGCATATGCAGGTAAGTCCTATTATTTCAAGATTTTGAGTTTATGGTTGTTGTAAAACCGGGTAAGAGTAATTTGGGGCCTGACCATTTATCAAGGTTAGAATCGGAGAGGATGTAAGGAGCATTGAGGATACAATGTCATATGTATAATCTGTTCGGTTACAACGTGCACCCTCCGACCTGGAAGATATTGAAATGTTTCTTGAAATAGGTGTGGTGCCAAAGGAAATGAAGACTTTGGAAAGGAAACAATTATTCATACGCATTGCACCCTTCATATTAATTAGTGGAGACTTATACAAGCTAGCTTATGATGAGGTTTTACGTCGGTGCATGTAAGAGCATGAGGGCACCGCAATCATGGAGGAAGAAAATGGTGGAATTGAAGGAGGACATCATGCAAGGGATGCAACCATGCACAAGATCCTTCTAGCAGGTTTTTGGTGGGAAATGGTTTTAAATACATCAGATCAAGTATTACAAGGCTTGTGACCACTTCCAGCACCTTGGTAAACTAGGGAAAAGAGATGAAATTCCATTAAGACCGATTGTCAGTGCAAAACTATTCGAGAACTGGGAAATTGACTTTATAGGCCCTATTTCTCCATCCTTATGAAGGACACATTCATGTTATATCATTACATGCATAGATTACCTTACAAGGTGGGTAAAATGTTTTCCTACAAGGGATTACACAAAGTGGCAACAGTTTTAGGTTCTTGTGGGAAAATATAATCAACATATATGGATGCCCATTGAGCTTAACAAGTGGTAGGGGTATTCATTTCTTGAATGAGACAGTTAGAATCTTATTAGCGAGGGATTCATGGTGGCCCATCACAAGATTACCTCTTATCACCCATAAGTTAATGGGACTATTGAGGCATTTAACAAAATTTTGAATCACATGCTAACCAAGATTTGTGATGTGGAAGAAAGGATTAGAATGAAAAATTTTATAATGTGTTATGGTCATATAAGACTACTTATATGAGACTCGAATAAGGCCACACCTTTTCAATTGGTGTTTTGTGTGGAAGCTTTGTTACTGTTGAATTCATGTTACAATCATAGCATATAGCACACATAGAAGGGTTAGAGGATAAACAAGTTCTTAAGGGACGGATTGATAAGTTGATGCAATTAGATGAAAGGTTGGTTATTGCTTTCTAGAGTCGAAAATAGAAAAATCTAAGCGAGAAGGTATGACATGGTAGACACATCAAAAACAAGCAGTTTGAGGTTGGGTAGATGGTTCTCTTATATGATTCCAAGTTTTTGTGCCATCCTGGGAAATTCAAATTCCATTGGTTGGGCTCATACATTTTATCCTATATGTTTATTTCAGGCACTTGTCGATTCTGAAGTCTTTGGATGGAACACATTGCCATGCCATTTCAATGGGAGTAGGTTGAAGCCCTACTATAAATAAGTCTTCTTTATGTTTGTAAATAAGGTAGTATTGCCAGTTAGCCTAGGATTTTCTTTGATGCAATTTCCTTTCTTTGTGTTTCCCTTTCTTTTTGTTTTGTTTTGTGCACATTTGTGCACTGGTAGCCACTTATTATTTTCAAAAAAATTCTATGCTTAGAGGACTACGCATCCATTTTTGTGGGGGGGAGTGATATGAAAAGTGTTGGAAGCTATGGTTGTGGATGGCCCAAGTTGAAAAATAAAAAACACGTGGATTGGAAGATCACGTGTAGAAGAGGTGAACATAAGGGAAGGATGGTGTCAAAAATTTATAGAAACCACGTACAAGAATGAAAATCATAGCAACAACATGAGGTAGGAAATGTCAAGATCCAGATTAGGACATAAAGGAAGAATGCCTTTGGCGATGTACATGCACACATAAGGATTTGTTGTCGGTAAGGGGTTTTGTTTACACACATAAAGGTTGTTGAAGTTTTTTACATAGGATTGAGCATGAAGGAAAAACACTTGAATGTTGACATTGGAAAAATTTGCCTTTATTGTGAAAGTACATTGGTAGGTGGCATGGCATTTATTACAGAGAAAAGCAAAAGTTATAAATAGAATATCGGGGGTGCGTTATTTCCTACCTTGTGTTTTAAGTTATCAAAGAGCTCTCGTGAACTACGGCATCCTTGCAAAGAAGGTTTGAGAAGAGTTGTGAAGATTTGCATGCATAGCTAGTTTGATCAGCGAACCAGAGTGGAAAGGAGTACACGGGCATAAGTGGAGAAGGTTGTGTGGAAGAATCATGTAGGTGTTACACAGTCTTGTGGAAAATGGTTTTTCTAGGTTATAGTTGTATAGCTAGGGAATGGGGTTTTAAGAAATTTTTACAAAGGAGTGGAGCTGCAAAGTTGACCGAGAAAGAGCAAGGAAAGAGGAAGAAATTTTAAGGACCCAATGAAGGAATCACACTACGGAAAGTCTCCTCTACCAAGTAAAACTAAGGAGTTGGAGAAAGAAGATGAAAGATTTGAAGAGCAGACTTTTTAGGAGATGAGAGACTTAACAATACTATCACATGAAGAAGAAGAATTGGCATCTTAGAAACTAAAATTGAAATCCCCTTTTGTGGAAGAAAAATTCTTATTCCCTAAGGAACTTCTAGAAAAAGAAGAAAAACATCAATTTAGGCAAGCCATGTTCTTGTCTAGAGCAGAACTTATCATTAGGAAGAAAGATGACGAATTAAACTTCCTCAAACACATATTGGAGCATGGATAAATGTTCATTGAACAATTGAAAACTCAACTCACAAATAAGAATGAAGAATTGACATTAGTAAAGTAGAAAATGGTGGAAAAAGAAAAAGAATTGCAATTGGCTAGTGAACAAAGTGCTATGACAAAAATATCTTTAGTGGATGAAATTGTACAAACAGAGCTAACTTATTATCTAGTCAAGCGATTACAAGATTATACCCGCATAAATATTAATGAGTTCAAAACATCAAATCAAGAATTAAGAAGCAAGATGGAAGAGGAGAAGAAGGCAAGGAAAGAGTGGGAAGAAAAATTCTATAAAATGGAGGGAAAAAAATTTAAATGTCTGGAAAAGATACAGATGGTCTGTATAATGAGTGAAAGATTACACACATGTAGAAGACCTTCTCCTACATATAGTGTCTTTGTAGAAGAGTAATTTATCTATTGGACACTATCAAGGATTTCATGTGGCCTTCCACATGAAGTGAAGGATGAATCAGAATTCATGGAAATATATTCCTCAACCAGTGCAGAGCGGAAAAATAGTCTTTGTGAATTTTATCCCTACAACTTTATGTTAGAAAAGAATACAAGCTTCATGATTAATTTATATGTAGGGAAAGCCACTTAATGAATTTGTTTTTGTACTCCGAGAATCGATAGCTTGGAAAGAGATGGATACTGAACACTTATTAAAGGCTAGTTCATATGGCCTCTGTATGAGAGCTCATTATGGAAAACCATCTAAATTTGCTATAAATTATAGATCCCATGCCTTTGATGACCGATTCGAGGAACATTATATAAACTAGCCTAAAGAAAAGTATTGATGCCTTCACCAGTTATGAAGAAAAAAATTTGAGGAAATTTATGATGAATTCCTGAAGAGATAGGAATTCCTCACTGTATCATTAAGAAGAAGAGAAGTAATATCTCCAAAAAAATTAATACGGAGTCTAGAAAGGGTCATAACTTTGTGTACACTCATTCCTCAAGTTTGTGAAAAATGCGGGGCATGTGGATGGCTGAGAGCAATGTCTCCTCTCCTTCTCACACCCATGTATTCATGGCGAATAGAGAACCTCAAGATCCCACTCACTTTGAGGATTGGCGTAAAAAGATAGAGGAAGGATCGGGATACAACACTTTTGAACGAAGCATTGGGACATTCGGTTTGACCATTTGACCTTAGCAATCAATTGGAATGTAGCATTCACAATCCAAGTTTTCAAGAATAGAGTTTGTAAGAGAACTTACAAACAAGTAAGTGTGGGGGAGATGATAAGGCCAAAATATGCCTCGTCAATGTGTAATGAATGATCTCGTTGTACTCTTCTTTTAATCAAGTTTGACTACATTTCATGGCTTTTATTTGATCTAGTATAAGTTAGGATGTAATTTTCCATCTTTTGTTTGATTTAGTTCTAATGTCTAAAAACTCTGTAATTCCTAACAAAATGTGTGTAAATTCAATTTTTGGAATAAAACAAGTCACATTTGGTCAAGATAAGAAAATTATGAAGCAACCAACACCTTTTTGAGGAAATTTTCTTCAATGCGGGTTAGCTTCGGAACCTTCAAACTTAGTTCGATAACTCCATCACTTAGCTTTGGAACTCTATCACTTAGCTTTGAAACCTTCATACTTATTTCTAGAACTCCAACACTTAGTTTTGGAACTCCTGCACTTAGCTCTGGAACTTTCGTAGTTAGTTCCGAAATGTTTCCCTTTGGTTCCGAAACTTCTCCAAAGTTCCGAATCAATGGAAATCTTTTATTCTTTCAAAATATGGTGATAGAGCAATTAATGGGCCCTCCAATTAGGAACAGATCAATGAATTACCTATTCTTCACACTCTAGAAATACTTATGTAAGACCAACAACTGTATGTCCAACTAGGTTTCTAAATTTCACATCTACTTTGAGCACTATTTTGTTTCACTAGAACCTATAGGTGGATAGACAACTATTGAAAACTCATGATTGTAAATGCATCTTCGGATGATGAAATATATATAAAGACATGAAGATAGATAAAAAGGATGATATAGATATACAGACATATACATAATAAATTTTTGTAAGAAATAACAATTCAATAATAAGATAGCCATTTCATTTTGAGAGTATCATAATTTTTCAACTCCTGATTCAAGGTGGAGCAAGGGCCCACTCCTCCAAGAAACATGATCCTTTATTTTATTGGTATTTATATCTTCAAGCAATTTGTGTAAACCTATTAATTATTAGTTCTATAAGTACTCTTTATTCTTAAATTAAAATCTGTTATATAAGTTATTTATCATTCCTACAGGTGTCTTAATGTATGTTTCTATTTCCTCAAAAGCATTTTAAGAAATCTTTCTAAAGTGTGTTTATTTCTAGCAACAATTTGTTTCATCTTGCAAATTATATTTATTTCCAACAATTTGTTTAATTTTTCAACACGTGTTTATTTCCAAGCAGTGTGTTTAATTCTGCAATGTATATTTATTTCTAGTAGTGTGCTCAGTTTTGTAAAGATTTATTTATTTCAACAATGTGTGTTTATTTCAACAATTTTCTTATAGTTTATCTTTAATAAGGCTTTGGCCAAGAAATCTTAAAGACAATTTAAAACCCCCATAAAATAAAAATAATAAATATTTACAATCAATTACTAGTTCACTAAGATTCTTCTTGTTGCATATAGCTTCAGACACACCCCTGGTTTGAATATGACATCAATCATGAGTTGACTAAATGAAGGGAATAATGACACCCATCAATTGCATTGTTTAATGTTGCATAGGTCAATCATCATGACATCTTGTTCCACATTATAGGAGAAGTGTTTGACAATCATTTAGACAAGTCGAGAAAATGTAGTGATGAAACCTTTAGGCAGACAGAGGAACCATTCAATTACGGGACTGTCTATAATTCTTAAGATTGATAGGTAGGAGTCATCGTAATATACTTCTTGACATAACATATAAAAACCTTGACATGCTCTTAGGGATTGCCTTTTCCCTTATTTTTTTTTAATTTAGGTGACTTGAAGTATGGTAGAAAAGGAACTCGTAGGTAGTCACGGTCAAATGGATAAGGACAAAGTTCCTCAAACTTGTATTATCTTCCATGTTTTCTGAGTTTCAACCCCTAAATTGTTTCATTTTATAGACTTTATTTCTTTCTCCAAGGTGGGTTCTTGAGGATCAATGGGAGGTGGATTGAAATTGGGATTTTTGGAAAGTTGTTATATGTGGTCATTTAATGGTTGTGGGCCAAGTTTTGAGGCTAATTGAGCAATCTGGTTACTCATTTGATGCAGTTGAGATAATACGACTTCCTTTGATACATGTGGATTATTGGTGTTTTCTCTTCTATCCCATCCGTACGCATCGCATTGCTTATTTGGATTATGATTATGTGGGGATGGTGGTATTTTTCCAATGCAATCACTTTCATCATGGAGGGTACTATGAAGGTAGTCGTGAGTATAATCAGAAAGAATTTTAGCTCCCATATGATACAATTGAAGTAGGAGAGAATTTTTTTCTTGTTGAAAAAAATGATTTATCATCTTTGGCCACATTCCTTCAGTTAATTAAGTTCTAGAATCATCATCACTAATCGAGTTGAGTTTTCTTTTGTATTGGGATCGTAATAGTTATGATTAAATATGTCATGTCCCATTTCTTGGTGGTTTTTTTCTTCATCATTTCCATATTAGGATCGAGTAGGCATTCTCCTAGGTGTATTTATACCCTAGTGGTGTTTAGATGTGTGGATGAAATAAGGGTGTGTTAAATTAATGAGAAATGTCTAGATGAACTTGAGATTTCTTATTTGAATGACGTATGATCTTAATAATAAAACCCTATTTATAGGATGAAATGATTTGAAAAAGGTAGTAAGGAAATAGAAGAAGGATTTTCTTCGATAGTAGAGTCTTGGGATTCTCCTTGATGTAAGGGATTAGAGGAAGAGGATAAGTGGTAACGATATATTTTCCGTATGCAAGGTGTCGATTATCAAAATTAGATTAGTTGTTTCAACAAGAAATCGTAGATGAGGTGTTTGGGTATGAAAAACATGTGTGTATATTTAGGTGAGGATGTAACGATATAAGAAGTGTTGTGATATATGATACAATAGGTTTTAGGGTCTTGTAGGCCTAGGAAAGTGTTGTGATGCCAATAGGAGATGTTAAATAACCAAGCGGAGGTTTTTGTGATGATGAATGAATTCATAGGTTAAATGGGATGTTATGAAATGGGTTACGTTTATGAGTGGAGATGTACGGGGATTTTTAATTTTTGTGATATGGAGGATGTTTATGAGTGTCTCTTATGGTTTTGAAATTTATGGATTATAAGGTGGATTGATTATTTGTTTTTATTTTTGTTAATATGAGGGTGTGAGTGATGTCAAATAGATAATAGATTATGAAAGTATGGTCATGTGTATATAATTAAAGGTGTATGATAAATGGTGTCTGTGAAAAAGTATGTATGTGGGTAGTCAAATTGTGGTCAAAAGGTGGTTAAAGGGAGTGATTGGTAAGTGGATGATGGATAACACAGATATGTTTAGAGGTATATGGTAAATGATGTGTGGTCAAAATTTAGGTCAAATGCCACAGCCAAAATGGATGGATGATAGGTATATCGTTTTATTAGAAGGATTGGTGTGAGGTTTATTCATTAGTTTTGACAAAACACTCAAACAAGTACAAACATGTAAGCACAATCCTAACTAGTCAAGTGGGATTGCAACTGAACTATAGCTTGCTTTCAATACCACACACCGATAGTGGTGCCACAATTGGCTCTCCACCTATGTGTTAATGTGGGGTTGGCTAGTGAGTGATCTTGGGAAGTATGAACTCCTTGCACTATAGTTTGATATGCGACCAAAGGGCTACCTAGTCAAGGATAACATGCTCACTAAGGGAGTCCCTGATATACCTTGCGGTAAGTGGGGCCCAAGTTTTTGTTGCAAGGATGTTATCTAAGGCATGATTTTTGGGATGTTGAAGCCCCTCACTTCACGCCACTCTTAAAATAAACAAGCACTTAGCCAATAACAACATGTGTCCTTGAATTATAGATCTCGTCGAGAACACGAGGTGTTTCTATGTGCGTGTTGGACCCTAAATATTAGTTGAGTACCAAAAGGTGCCCGTGTGTAGAATCGGTAAATAGAAGGGTGCTCGGGGAAAAGCGTGTAGGAAAAAGGGGTTTAAGAAGGGTTTAAGGTATACCAGGGCATGCACGGGAGGCGAAAACAAGGGTTTGAAGGACTTAGCAATATTTAGCATCATGGAGTTACTTGAGGAAAAATGTGAGGACCCGACTAGGCGTGATAAGTGGATAAGGTACAAGCATGGAAACTTGAAGGTCAAGAAAAGGATATACCATGTAGGGTCTATTCCCGGAGGAATCATTACAATTAGTGGAAGGTTTACTGAGAGAGGATATACATTCACCAATGGAGGACCACATTGACATTTCGCATGCGATCTGCTCGGAGAGAAGGCATGACGGTGGATGTTGATCCTATTTAAAGACGTGCTTCGGAAAGGAATAGAGATAGAGAGAGAGGAGGTCACTAGGAGGTGCGGAGTGCTAAGAGAAGGAGGGTAACAAGGTCTTTGTAGAAATGTTAGGAAATGCTAAGGGTTTGGATTTCATGGTGCTAGGGTTTAGAGTACTAGGTACTAGTGGGTTATAAGGGATACCATTAAGAATATGTATGGATGCTTGGGATTTGTAAGAAGGGATATAATGGGGAAAAGCATAGTTATGATCTTTGATCGAGATAGGTTTAGGGAGTTCGATCTACTGTAATTTGATGTATATGGTCTGAGATGACCCTTTTGAATGTAATATGGCTACTAGAACTCTATTAAATCAATATACATGGATCTATTATGTACAACTTTCTTATGGGTGTAAACCCTCATGTTATTTGGCTTATCATGACTTAGATCTGGTTTCTTGTACTTCTTACAATGTTTATTATCTTTTGTGATGCATTAATGTGTAGATATGTTAGTTATATCTTCTACCTTTTTAAAGTAGATGAATGTAATTTTGTTTCTACAAATAATCCTCCATTAATGGCAGAAATCTCTTGTAAATCTCACATAAAGGAGGGGCTCGGTGCCTAGGCCACTGTGTGTACCTTGGGTGAGTGTTAAGCGTATGTTTGATGATAGGCCAACATGTTTGGGGTTAGAAAGAAGTATTGAGGGTAAAATAATGACTACATCTTGGTTCCATTTCAGGACCTCTTTTGAAGCTATTGTGAGAGAAATGTGTAATGACAGAGCACTTGACCTTGGAAAGCATTGAGACCTATCTTAAAATCATGGAGGATGAGTTTTCTTAGAGGTTCAATACTAGATCTGAGTTTGATGCATGAAAATGGGTGGAGGAGAACATGTATCACGAACTCTATGAGACATTCTTTTGTTGTTTCCTAGTAGAGTTGTATGAATTGCTATCAGCATATGCATCAAGGACAAGTTAGTACTATAGACCTCGTGTTTAGACCCAAGAGGAATATCAGCAGTTGTATGATGTCGATATGACCTGGATCCATGTTGTTGGTCACTGGTGGAGTAGAATGTAGACTAGTTATACCTTAGAATATGCTATTTCCACGTATTCTTTCCTAGAGATTGTTTAGTTTGAATTCTTAAGGGAGCCTAGATGATTGCTCTTGCATGTTATTCCACTAGTTATCAAGATCCTAGTCATTACTTTGAGTTTGGAATCCTTTCCTATGGCTGGCTAAACTCTTGCTAGGCATAGGGCATGGAAGCTGGCATGGTAGAGGATGGCGTACCTTGTGGTAGAAATGTAGAGAGAGGAGAGGTGGCTCAAGTATAATGAAGCTTTGGAGAGGGAGCTGGAAAGACAAGTTGAAGCTACAGGAGTGATGGATTTATGGAGGCAGATATTGCAAGAAGGATTTGAGGTTAGCACGGAGGATGTGGAACCTTAGCAATCTGAGCTACCCAATCTTGGAAAGTGCGAAGAGAAACCCCTTGGATTTCAGAGATCTTGTCATATGAAGAAACGAGAAGATTCATAGGCTCGCATCTTAACCCACATGGAAACCAAACCCTTGTGCTTAGTTTTTAGTTCAGAGAGATAAGTTTAGATAATCCGGTTGGTATCAATATTCTTAGTTGAGCAACACCTACGAGGTATAATTTTTCATTTGGTACATCTATGGTTGCACGTCATTTCCTATATTTGGGGTATTTTATGCAGTGTACAACATTTGGGCAAGGTGTGGGATCAAAATTTTTGAGTATGGCATCTAGAAGTGGCACAAGTGACACATTTGGGATTTTTTCGGTATCACGAATGTCAAAAATAGTTTAGCGTGATGGTGGGTTCACTTTGGACACAACTATGTTAGGCCCCTTACCTACAGATAAGAGGAGGATTTAGTGGATCTGGAGGATATGGAATTAATGGATCTATTCGGTCTAGTGGTAGAGGTAACCTCGAAGGAAACAAGGTCCTAGATTTGGTGGAAAAGGTCCACAACACCATCAATAGGTGTTTTATGAGATGTCACTCCACTTATCTGATTACAATTCCATTGAGGATGTCACAAAACATTTACACAAGTACAAGTTACTATGGCGCGTGAAGGGAATCACTTCCCCAGAGTGGAAATCAAGTCAGTTTATAGCCATGTTGTAAGGACGTGCACATAGTTGGTACAAGAAGTATGACCCACACTAGACAGTGGTGGATTACATTGCGCTGCGTAATTCCTTTTTAGAAAAATTCTACATACCACGAGTTTAAAAATAAAAGCATCATTAAGCACATTGAATGATTTAGCAAGGAATGGCAAAGAGTGTACAGGAGTATGAAGCACATTTCAAGACTCTCCTATTCAAGTTATCTTATGACATTCACCCTTCACAAAATGCTCAATGGTTTGTTGGAGGACTAATCACACCATTCATAAGGGTGCTTTTAGAAAAGACTTTCACATATCCATGCAAGTACTTGGACGTTTCCTTATGCACTGAGGTAGTAGGAAGCGTTGATACTGAAGTTAGTCCATTCCTAGAATCCTAAATTGTTGTAGTGGAAAAATAGCTAGAGAAATAGTCAAAACAAACTCAGCTCATGAGAATCGTAGTGGGTTATGGTCTAAAGATTGTGAGGTAGAAGTTCATACGAAGGATATTTGTCCTCAAAGATTAGTACATGTGATAATGGTAGACTGTGAGATTTTCCAAGGAGATCATGATGCAAGTAGGTGTTCACTACTACAGTGTGCAATCTATAAGAATGTGTCTTCCTATTGTAAAATTTGTACCTCTACTACTCATGACACCAAGTATTGTAGATTGATTGACCCAATCCATGATTCTATTGATACTGGTGTGTTCCATACTAGTATTGCAAGTAGTTCCAAGGATGTGGGCCGTCATTATGAAGGGCATGCAAACATAGGCAATCACGGAAGAGGTGTTCGCAAAGGATTTAGAGGTCGTGGAAACCATGGAGGTGGAAGAAGTGAGTTCCCATGTGGAACTTGTTACAATTATGGGTCTATGGAATACTATAAGAGCGAATGCCCCGATCTGCTATAGTGCTCTTAGTGTCGAAAGAAGCACAAGTATTAGGAGTGCCCAGAATCATTTGAACACATGAGTTAGAACAACGGAAGGATAAGGGCACTGGGATGGTGAGTATATAGTGTGCTGACCAACAATGGATGCCAGAATGGTGCGAGAGTCGAGTTAGAACCTATCTTGGTGATGACATGTGTTGAGGTTGCACGCGCATGTGATATACCAAAGCAGATACCATTAATTACAAGATAAGAGGTGGTATAGGGGAAGTAGTTAGACCCTACCCATCAAAAGGAATTCTATCAAGAGACCATAGAAGTTATCAAAAGTCTTCAAGGGGAAATTCAATGTCTACAAAAAGTAATCCTTGAAGTTAGAGTAGAAGAAGAGCATTGAGGGCCCTCGGTTAGATATAGAAGATGTCGAGAGAAGTGTGTAAGATACTACACTAATAGAATATCATTCCTCGGTTAGGAGAATGGTTGAGAGATAAATTACCAATCTTTGGAGGAGAGTGCAAGAGGAAAGTCTTGCACGTTAACCTTCATCCCCACATCCTTGACTATGATAAGGAGACTACCTTGAATGTGGTTTTGATGGATGGATCCTACGTAATATTCTAATTAAAACAGTGTGGAAGTTAATGTTCTCACCTTGGACATATGGAATCAAATGGGAAGGCTCCCATTACAGCCATCTTCAAATGTGTTGTATATGGCTAACAAAATAAATGTAATGCCCATTGGTGTTTTAAAGGATGTTCTATCACTATCCAAGGGAAAAATTCACTAGAGACTTCGATGTCTTGGCCCTTCTTTGAGGAGAACAACTTTATGGCATTGGTTGGTGCCCCAGTGCTAAATGAATAATGATCACTTACATTTTAATAAGGGGTATATAATTTTTGATAAGAGGGAGGAATGTGTTATCATCCCTTTGACATATGGAAAGTCAATACCCTATCTTGAGTCCTTGGGAGAATAATACCTAGACCAAATCTATGTGCACACTATTAAGGACCTTGATGTTGTGTAACCAATAAAAGAAGGCATTATTTAGTGGGAGATGCTCAATCTATAAGTGATACGAGATAATGTAGCATGTGACAATTGGGCGCATGGGACATATGAGTTAGTCGAAGGTAATTAAAAGGCTTTGTGACAAGAGTAACAAAGGTACTCTCGATTAGGTGCACAGGAGGAAAAAAATTCCAAGTTACACTTTGGGGTAGCCAACTTCAATGTTTTCTTGCAAGAAATGGAGACCCGGTTGAGATGTGAGATCAAAAGGAGAATTATTCTTCACTACACATTGCTTGGGACATGACACATTTGTGGGAGACACATCACAATAACCTTCTAAAGTGGCATGAGGTAAGGATCGCATTCTTTGTTAGGTTTCTCCAAAGCAATGTACCTATGTAATGGAATTACTTATATAAATCTTATTATTAGTAGCAAAATAACAGCAATGAAGACAATATTTCAGATAAATGATCTCAATGTGCAAGTAGAATAGCTTAGACACTTCGAGGGGGAAACCTCCAAACCAAACAATAAGACTCAAATGCTCAATATAATATCAAATACTACCTACTAAACCCTATATATATTATTCCTATGCTATGGCCAACACCAAGGCCAACCCACTAATGATAATATAACATATATGAAATAGATACATAATGATAATAAGTTATGATAGCCATAAGTCGGTTATATACATCCAATTTAAGATATATGATTAAGGGCATAGCATACCCCTCCCCTTCGAAGCAACATTTTTCCTAATGTTGAGAAGATCTAGATGTTGATGCAGGAAGTTTGCATCCTCCCAAGTTACGTCTTCATTGTCTAGATTTTTCCACTTGATCAAATACTCAGTGATGACCCTTGTCCTCAATCGCTTAGTGTGTGTCTAAAGGATGCATTCTAGTTCCAATATGATTCTTCCCTCTTCATCAAGCTCTAGTAACATTGTCTAGGTTGATACCATCTATCCAATTACCTTCTTTAGGCAAGATACATGGAAGACTGGATGAATTCGAGTAGCCGGAGGAAGTTCCAGTTTGTATGCTACATTTCCAATCTTCTGTAACACTTGATAAGGGCCATAGTACTTAGGTGAAAGCTTGTTATCCTTTTTCTATTTTTTCAAGGAAATTTTCTTATATGGTTGTAAACGCATAAAAACCCAATCACCGACTTCAAAATGTATGTCACTATGATTTTGGTCTGCGTGTTACTTCATGCGGTTTTGTGACATGGCCAAATTCTCCCTGAGACTAGAAAGAACCTCTTATTGGTGTTGAATATGTTCTTCAACTACTCGAACCCTTGGCTAGACTCTCAAAGATGAAGTGATAGATGGTGGATGGTACCCATATAATGCCAAGAAAGGAGACATTTTAGATGAAGTATGAAAGGAGGTGTTATACCAACGATTCTGCATTGGTAATCATTGGACCCATCTCGAATGCTTATCGACGTTAAAAAAAAGAATATATCCCTCCAAGCACTTTTTACCACCTTTGTTTTCCCATCGATGGGGGATGATAAGAGGAATTACGAGCTAGTTGTGTGCCCAAATATGAGAACAAATCACTCCAAAAAATTACTAGTAAAGATAGGGTCTTGGTCACTTACTATAATCTTTGGTGTCCCATGTAGCTTTTGAATTGTATCCCTAAAGGTTGTTCTACTTGTACTCACAAAAAATGGATGTGATAAGGCACAAAAATGGGCATATTTGGTGAGTCTATCCACCACCACCATGATTACATTTTTACCTTCTAATTTAGGCATTACGCCACAAACTTTTGGACATCCCCTTTTATCTGTCCTAGAAAAAATCATGCTTTATTCAATGATAAGTCTTCAAGAAGCTAGAATGTCCCCCTCTTTGGAGAAGCATGGAGCTCAGATAGAACCCTATTTTTAAGGATAAAATTCTTACATAGATATAATCTATCTTTATACCATAAAACATCTCCTTTCCATACAAATTTTTCTAACATGCTTGGATCTTGTTGGAGATTCTTAATGAGAATTTTGTACACAGGTCATTTTTCCATGCAAACCTTACATCCTCTATCCAATCCTCCCGTAATATAGATATGGCACACAAAATGCCTTGGCTGATTCATCCTTCGGGATAAAGCATCAACAACTACATTCTCTTTCCCTTTCTTGTATATTATCTCAAAATCATACCCCAACATTTTTTAGACCCATTTTTTTTGTTCTTCTGATGAAAAACGTTGCTCTAAGAAGTATTTGAAACTATCATGATATGTCTTTACTTTGAAATGTCTTCCCATTAGATATGGTCTCCATTGCTTCACTGCACGAAGTATTGCTAGCATTTATTTACGATAAACTAGTTTAGATATATTATTACCTTTGAATTGGTAGATCTCAAAGGAAATGGGTTGACCTTCTTGCATGAGTACTACCCCATACCATACCCTGAAGCATCACATTTAACAATGAATGTTTTGGAAAAATATAGGGTGGCTAGAACCGGAGTGGTGCATATGGCCTCTGTAACTTCTCAAATGTCATAGTAGCTTTCTCGTTCCAAGGAAAGATTCCTTCTTCAATAAAGTTATGAGTGGTTAAGTGATTCGCCATAATTCCTTACAAATCTACAATAAAAACACCTGTAAGCCCAAAAATCCTCGGATATTTTTAGGGTTTTGGGAACCTTCCATTTAAGCATGGATTTTATCTTGTTAGGATCCACTTTAACACCTTCATAAGAGATAATATGACCCAAATATTCAACCTCCTTGACACCAAAAGGACACTTAGAAGGATTTACATAGAGTTCATGTTTTTCAAGAGTTTCCAACACCTTATTTACATGATGCGGTGTTCCTCCCATGTTTTACTATAGATTAATATATCATCAAAGAACACTAAAACAAACTTTCACAGAAATGGCTTAAAGATGGAATTCATCAAGATTTGAAAATAGTTGTGCCACAAACCCTCTCTGCACTTTTTCTAAGCAATTTTTGCATCGATGAGAACTTACCATTTGTGGGGACTTTTCTCTTAGTCCTTTTAGTTTAAAAGCCCTCCCTTATGATTGAAATTGCATGAACAACTCTTGGAAATTCATTTCAATTGTAAGCCATTGAACTCCTAACACAATGTCTGCTCCTCCAATGGCAATGACATACATATTTCTAGTTAGCAAGTAATCTCCCATGGTGAGATTAATTTTATGGCATTTTCCTGAACAACTAACTGTTTTCCCATTAGTGATCATGACTTGACATTCGGAGATGGATAAACAAATTAGTTCAAGTGTTCCACCAACTTATGATTGATGAGGTTGTCAGTAATTCTGAATCAATCAACATTGTTACCCAACGGTTTTTAAGAATTGAAATACATTGAGAGTTTAGGGTGTGCTAATACCAGAAATTACATGGCATGATATCATTGTGGAGGGATCTCCTAATTCCTCCTCTGGCTCTACCTCTTCATCTTCTTCATTTTCTTCTTCTTCATTAGGCCCCTCAATGTAGATCAACTTTTTTTTCGGTGCATTTCTATCCTGGTCCAAATTTTTGTCACAATTCAAACATAACCCTTTGGCTCTCTTTCCTTCAATTTTTTGAGGTGTTAGTCTAATCTGGCCGAGGGAATGATGATGGAAAGGTGCTACAATCTCTGATATTACTGACAGTTTGTTTCCTACTGGAAAGAAATTTTTCCTCTACCCTATGTGTCATGATCATAGAATCTAAAACCTTATGAGGATTAAACATACACACCTCAGTCTCAATTTGTTCTTTAAGACCCCCAAGAAATAAGTCATTCAGATTCTCTTCAGGAATATTTTCCACCCGTAAGGAAAGGTTTTGGAATTGATGGATGTAATCTTTGATTGTTCATGTTTGTCTTAGATTTTCTAATTGACTGAAATAATTCTCTGACACACTAGAACTATAGTGCAATTGTAACACTTCGGTGAATACCACCCATGTAACATTGAGGCCACTCTTTTTCCCTTGAGAACATAACCATCGATACCAAAATGAATTGGTCAGGTTTGAGATACAATGATGCCATGGTAACCTTTTGTCTCAATGGAATCGATGAAGATCAAAGAAATTATCTATCTGGTTAACCCAATTGAGTGGATCCTTTCCATCAAACTTACACATTTCCACTTTTGGAATCATGTTACGGGCTTGTAGAGTGTTTGTATTTGGATTGGTCATGTTTGCAGATCCACCCTGCCTAGTTTGTCTATTACTTTGACCTAAAGATCCACCACAGGTTAACATGAGTATGATTCGATTGTGTCCGATTAGGAAGGATATGATGATAGATGATATTGTAACTAAATTGGTGAATGAAATCCTCCAATAATTTTCCAATCTTTTCTACATCTTCTTTGTTGGCCACTCTACCCTCGAGGTTTCGCAACTCTAACTCAAGATAGCTGACCTTATGGTTCGTTGAAGTAAACCCTAACCACGAGGACTTTGTAGATACCCCTTCGACGTTAACTTCTCAACTATTATCTCATCCTTTTCGATGGTTTTTTTACGAGTGATGGGATTATTTTTTCCTCTTA
Organism: Taxus wallichiana var. yunnanensis; assembly: GCA_018340775.1. Classification (NCBI taxonomy): domain Eukaryota; kingdom Viridiplantae; phylum Streptophyta; class Pinopsida; order Cupressales; family Taxaceae; genus Taxus; species Taxus wallichiana. Next base: position 351,909,999 of record CM031240.1, on the reverse strand, counting down.
TCGAAGGCCCAACCATGATGCCCCAAAATGGTAGGCTTTAGGGAACAATGTTAAAATTTAAGGTTTGGGATTTCAATAGGAATTTAGAAAAAAATTTAAAAACTCCAACTAATTTTTAATCCTCTTGCTGGAAATGTAAATAACTTTGAAAAATTCCACAAATTACATCCTAGGTAGCCGAATTATGAAAAACCATTAAGCCGCTTTAAAGTTTGAAAACCATGTCAAAAATTCTTAAAATTTGGAGGGGAGATTACTTGACTGATTTTTCCACACCACAAAATAATTTATAGAAAAATGTGCTACCAATTTTGAGATATTGTCAAAACTTCACAATTAGGGTTTGGCCTTGCTTTGTTGCCCAGAGTTCAAGCTTTGATACCACTTTTAATGGAATCACTTGTATAAATATGATTATTAATAGAAAAATAACACCAATGAACACAATATTTCAGATAAATGATCTCAATGTGCAAGTCTAATAGCTTACCCACTTCGAGGGGAAACCTCCAAACCAAACAATAAGACTCAAATGCTCAATATGATATCAACTACTACCTACTCGACCCCTATATATACTATTCTTGTGCTATGGCTAACACCAAGGCCGACCCAATAATGATAATATAACATATATGAAAGAGATACATAATGATAAGAAGTTATTGTAGCCACGGTTCAATTGTATACATCTAATATAAGATATATGATGAAGGGCGTAACAACCTTTCATTTGTTATACAAGATTATCATGGGAAGGAACCCACCTCATTTCATGTTCGAGGCATGTGAGAAGGTCTGGATAGAAGGCACGGAAGAATTTCCTCCATTTTAATGTGTGCATAAGCTTTATTCCACCTTATAAGGTTAAACACGCATATGGTACATTCACTCAAAGTTACGTTATCGGATAGGAAGCGGGTAGGAGTTGGCGGCTGATCTCCTTCAGGTTTCAAGATCAAAGTACTAGACCATTGGTAAATGAGGTGCTACAAGTTGTTAATCACCTAACTATGAGAGATAGTTCCATGGAAAAGGACAGAGTACTAGATTTTTGAGTGAACCTTGCTTGGAAGCATGCTTTGATGAGGAAGAATTAGAGGAGGTAGAGCTTGAGTGTGCATGCATGGAAAAATAGAAAGGAAATTTGGTCTACGTGATAGATGGTGAAGAGGTGGAAAACTTGGATGCTAACCACACTCTAGGCACACACGAGGTCATGGATAATGTTGATGAGCAAGTGGACACCTACCATGAACCCTTGAAAACCAATAAGGTTAACATTGGTTTAGAGGCATAACCTAAGGAGGCTACTATTAGAGATTACTAGATAGAAAAGGAGGTTTCAAAGATCATTGATCTATTACGTGAATTTTAGGATTTGTTTCTACATGGGTACCATGAGCTTATTAGAGTTCACCACTCCTTAGGAGAAATGAAGATCAAGTTGAAGGAAGGTGCACACACAATTCAGAAGAGACCTTATCGAATGAATCTAAATCTACGCGTCAAAGTCAAGGAGGAGGTTGTCAAGATGATCGCATCATTCATCATTGAGGCTGTTGAAGAATCAGAATGGATAATTCTAATGGTCATCAACATTAAAAAGGATGGAATGATAAGGATTTGCGTTGATTATAGATATTTTAATGTGGTGTGTTTATTTGACCCTTTTCCAACCCCCTTCACCGAGGAGATCTGGAAGGAGTAGGCTGGAGTGCGAGATCTATTCTTTCACAAATGGATTCTCAAGATATTATCAAGTTAGAATTGCAAAGAGGACCAAGAAAAGACAAATTTTTCCACCGAATGGGAATTTTTACCGACACGGTCATGATTTTGGATGAAGAATGTGCCTATTGTGTTTTTGTGCATTGTGGTTGAGGCGTTTGAGGACTTCATCCACAAGTTTTTACAAGTCTACCTAGATTAATGGAAAGTATATTGACTAGTGAGGGACAAGCGTGAAAATCGAGGCTAATGTTTGAGAGGTGTCGGTGGTTGAGTATATCCCTCAACATTAAGAAATGTATTTTTCTACTCCATTTGGCACCCTTTTAGGACATATCATATTAAAGGAAGGCTTCTGCTATTAGATCTGCCAAATTTTCATTTATTATGGGATTTAGGGAGCCTATCACCACGGATGTGGTGCATGAATTCCTTAGGCATACATGGTATTAGTAGAAATTTATTAAGGGATATGCCAAGATCATCGCGCCTTTGGAAAAGTTGTTGGAGTAAAAAAGTACATTTCATTAGGGAAAGGCGCAACATATGGCATTTGACACATTAAAGAATTGGCTTATCACCGCACCCATATTATGCTTTCTCACGTGGGATAAGTCATTCTATGTACATGTTGATGCTTCAGGGATGACGATTGGAGTAATCTTAGCACAACCTAGAGAGGGAATTTTTGACCACCCCTTGTGCTTTAATAGTAGGAAGCTAACCCCAGTAGAACATAACTATACTACTACTGAGCACAAGGCATTTTTGATGATCTACGCACTCCACAAATTCAAGTAGTATCTGTTGGTAACACCATTTATATTCTATATGGAATGCATGGCATTAAAGTACTTGAGAAACAAGCTCATTCTACAAAGGTGCATATGCAAGTAAGTCCTATTATTTCAACATTTTGAGTTTATGGTTGTTGTAAAACCAGGTAAGAGTAATTTAGGGCCTAACCATTTATCAAGGATAGAATCAAGATAGGACGCATAGAGTATTAAAGATACAATGTCAAATGCATAAGCTGTTGATTGCGGCATGCATCCTCGACTGGAATATATTGAAATGTTTCTCAAAATGGGTGTGACACTAGAGGGAATGAAAACTTTGGAAAGGAATAAATTATTCATGCATGTTGTGCCCTACATGTTAATCAGTGGAGACTTATACAAACTAGGTTGCGATGAGGTTTTGTGCTAGTGCATGTTAGATCATGATTGCGCTACAATCATGGAGGAAGCAAATGGTGGAATTGAAGGAGGGCACTATACAAGGGATACAATCATGCACAAGATCCTTCTAGCAGGTTTTGGTGGGAAATGGTTTTAAATATTGTATCAAGTATTGCAAGGCTTGTGACCACTACCAACGCCTTGGTAAACTAGAAAAGAGATGAAATTTCATTAAGGCTAATTGTCAGTGCAAAACTATTCGAGAAGTGGGAAATTGACTTTGTAGGCCCTATTTCTCCATCTGCATGAAGGACATGTTCATGTTATATCATTACATGCATATATTACCTTACAAGGTGGGTAGAAGTGGTGCCTACAAGGGATTACACAGTGGAAATAACAGTTGTTAGGTTCTTATGGGAAAATATAATCAACATATATGGATTCCCGTTGAGCTTAATAAGTGATAGGGGTACTCATTTCTTAAATGATATAGTTAGAATCTTATTGGCATAATTCATGGTGGCCCATCACAAGATTACCTCTTATCACCCACAAGTTAATGGGACTATTGAGGAATTTAACAAAATTTTGAATCACATGTTAACCAAGATTTGTGATGTGGGAAGAAAGGATTGGGATGACAAAGTTTCTGTTGTGTTATGGTCATATCGGACTAATTATAAGAGATTGAACAAGGCCAAACCTTTTAAATTGGTGTTTTGTGTGGAAGTTGTGTTACATGTTGAATTCATGTTACCATCATTGTGTATAGCGCGCATAGGAGGGTTAGATGATGAACAAGTGCTTGAGGAGAAGATTGATAAGTTGATGTAATTGGATGAAAGGCTAGTTATTGCTTCTTGGATTTAGAAAATAAAAAAATCTAGGCGAAGGCATGACATGATAGACACATCAATAACAAGCAGTTTGAGGTTGGGTAGATGGTTCTCTTGTATGATTCCAAGTTTTGCGCCATTACAGGAAATTCAAAGTCCATTGGTTAGGCTCATATATTTTATCCTATATGTTTGATTCAGCACTTGTCGAGTTATAAGTCTTTGGATGGAACACGATTGCTAGGTCATTTCAATGGGAGTAAGTGAAGCCCTACTATAAATAAGTCTTCTTTATGTTTGTAAATAAGGCGGTGTGCCGAGTTAGCCTAAGATTTGCTTTTATGCGCTTTCCTTTCTTTGTGTTTCCCTTTCTTTTTGTTTTGTTGTGTGTACATTTGTGCACTTTGGTAGCCACTTATTATTTTCAAAAAAATTCTACACGTAGAGGACCGCGCATCCATTTTTGGGGGGACATGGAGTGATATGAAAAGTGTTGGAAGCTATGGTTTTGGAGGGCCCAAGTTGAAAAATAAAAAACATGTGGATTGGAAGATCGCGTGTAGAAGAGGTGAACATAAGGGAAGGATGGTATTAAAAATATTTATAGAAACCATGTATAAGAATGAAAATCATAGGAACAACATGAGGTAGGCAATGTCAAGAACCAGGATTAGGAGATGGAGGAAGAATGTCTTCGGTGATGTACGCGCACACATAAGTATCATTGTCGATGTAAGTGGTTTGTTTGCACGCATAAAGGTTATTGAAGTTTTCACGTAGGATTGAGCATGGAGGAAAAGCATTGAAGGTTGGCATTGGAAAAATTTGCCTTTATTGCAAAAGTACATTGGTAGGTGGCATGGTATTTATTACAGAGAAAAGCAAAAGTTATAAATAGAAGATCGGGGTGCGTTATTTCCTAGCTTGTGTTTTAATTTATCAAAGAGCTCCCGCGAACTAGGGAATCCTTGTAAAGAAGGTTTGAAAAGATTTGTGTGCATAACTAGTTTGATCAGTGAAACAGAGTGGAAAGGAGTACATGGGCGTAAGTGGAGAAGGTTGTGTGGAAGATTCATGCAGGTGTTACACAATCTTGTGGGAAATGGTTTTTCTAGGTTATGGTTGCATAGCTAGGGCATGGGGTTTTAAGAAATTTTGGCAAAGGAGTGGAGCAAAAATTTGACTAGATCCAAAGCTAGGAAAGAGGAAGAAGTTCTAAGGACCTAATGAAGGAATGGAACTAAGGAAAGTCTCCTCCTCTACTAAATCAAAATGAGGAGTTGGAGAAAGAAGATGAAAGATTTGAAGAGAAGACTTTTCGGAGATGGGTGACTCAACAATACTTTGTCACATGAAGAAGAAGAATTGGCATCTTGGAAAGCTGTTATCAATCTGAGAGTGCACCCGAGGCGAGGAACATGCAATTGGAAACTGCAGCTGTTCCCCACTCCGTTGATACAATGGGAACTCTTCCGGGTTGTAGAGATGCTTGCGGAAGAGAGCCTCTAGAGTGGGCTGGTTCCCTCGGTAAATCACTAACCTGCTCTCTGTGTGAGGAAAAGGAAGAAAACTTGCAAGAAAACAAATACTTGAATGAAACAAGTTAACTAATGGTGATACACCAAAATTTTTAGAACTCTTGATTCTGCATATACACACTAGTGATGCTAAAGTTGTCTTTTTTCACTTCAAAGCACTTCTATTGTTTATTGCCTAAGTGTTTCTGAAAAGGTGCAATAGCTGCAACGACTAAAGTGAGAGGGTAAGAAATACCACTTTCAAAACAGGTTTGTAGCAAACACACACTTAACCAGACTAGCATATAAACAAATAGCTCAATTCAGAGGTTAATTTGCATAGAAAACAAGAAAAGGAAAGACTAGTTTCACTTACACAAGTTGTTAAAGCATGAAAACACTTTGAAAAGCACACGCAATGGAGGATAACAAAATTTATTGCATCAAAATAGGTGCTCACTGCAGGATTTCGGGTCCTCCCAAAAGCTTACAAAATCACAATGTACTCTTGATCATCAACTTTTGGTCCTTTGTGCTTGCAATCACACAACAATATATAGCAATTACTCTTTAAAAATAGTGGCCTAAAAGTGAACTCGCCCATTAAATTAATAATTATCCCTTTTTATTTTTATTATGGATAATATTAATTTATTACAAAAAGGCTTTCAAGCCATGAGCATCACTTTAAAAGAGTATAAACAATGCTTGTTCAGCAAGTCTCTTACATGCAAAATTGCTTTTAAAATAATATCTGGCTTGTCTCTTTCAGTTTGCATGATAAAGACTATTTTTATGAGTCTTTTGTCTTTTGCAGCTTTTGATGGTGACCCCTGCTATTTCTGGAAATGACTTGTTTTCAATCTGAAATTTATTTCTGGCCTTGTTTAGGCATGCATAAAAATAAATTTATTATTTTCCAATAATAAACTTTACCTTTGTCCCTTTGCATGATATTTGGCATGAGCCATGTTTTTAGTCGACCCCTTATATGGATGTTCCTCCTTTATTTTTTGGCATATTCAAAAAATATTAAAAATAGTCAAATAAGCCTTCAACGCCTTTGTAGAAGAGGTCCACCATACATGCCAAGGTGATATGTGAGGAAGTTGTTACCTATTTTATTTGCCATTGGATGGCCACCACCTGTACGCATCTCAAGCAACTGCGTGGGCCACTGTAACCCTGCAACTTCACTTAAAGAATTGGTATAGACCGTAGATTGATCACTTTCTAATTGTGGCGCTTGATATTTTTGACTATGCTTCTTCATCTATTACAATCCATGCAGGTTTATCCTAAGCCATTGATTGAGAAATATGATGGAAAATCCCAGACGTCGGTTTTGAAGACATTAATGAAGGCTTTATTGCTTTTGGAGGTAATGTATTTTTGACCATTGATCATCTGCTGCTCCATCTGGGCCATTCGATTTCAAAAGTACCTGTACTTCCTTATTCTTGCTTGTGGTCCCTTGGATCTCTGTCTCCTTCTCCCATAGCCGTTGGATCAACCTACCCCTGTTAGGTTATCGCTTTGGCGAAAACACTCATTTCAGTTTACGTTTCTTTTGCAAAGGCGACAAAGGCATGTAAACATCTTTACCAGTTCTGTGTTTTTCTGAAAACCCAGCTTTGTGGCTCGTTTGGTCTTGTGCATTCCGATCTAGGTCGTCGTTTTCCTTCATGGCTTCCATCTTGAATCATGGCTAAAATGGTAAGTGGTCGACTTTGCATATTTTCTTCCTGCCATTTGCTCTACTCAAAACGTAAAATAATTTTTTGGATTCCTGCTGTATATATCATTCTTGGTATTTGTTGAAACCATGCATTGTATGAAAAAGATCGATTTTTCTTCCTTAGAACGTGTATCATTTCTATCGATCACGTTGACCTCCTTTGTATTGATGAGTGGTAGCTTTATGTTGCAGTCTTACCAGCTCTGCCATAGTCACATCCCGAGTTCTTTGTCTAAATCTGTCTACCATGCTTTCGATGCTTTTTCCATTTCAAATGCAAACTTAGCGAGTGCAAACCGTCGACCACTCCTATGACATAATCTCTTTAGTGTTTATTAATCCTACGTTGTCGCTTTAGGATTTACGTTACATTTGTCTTCTGCTCATTCGATGCTTAAAAAATTTGACTGTAACGCGTTCACATAGTCTAGAGATCTCAGTTTCCTTGGCTCTGCAACCTCGGCCTTGGATTCTTCTGCCTGACCCTTTATGTCCTTCGACACCTTGAAGACTTAAACCAAACCGTGCATCATAGATATTTTGAACTAGACATCATCATGTATTACGCAGTGGTCTTTGTTTTATTTGTTAGCTTACTGCCATGCAATTGTATCATAAGCTCTTTTGAACTATGTATTATTCTTACAACTTTCACTCTAGAATGGCTTTGTTCCATTGAAGCTTCACCTTCTACGTTTGAGGCTATAAAGCCTGTCACTTTGCTATTCGAACTAACTCCTAATCTTATAATTCTTCTATTGGTCATAGTATGCTTGGAGCTCCTAAAACCCATTATTTCACATCATGCATACTCGGTTTTTTGCTTTGGACGTATTGAGTTCGATTCGAGCTTGCATATTTTCTTCCTTCTTGCTCTTGCATAGCTGTTTTCTAATGACTTTTGTGTTTCTTTCCACTGCAAAACTCTTCCTTTCTGAATTGATGAAGAACCTGTCCTCTGTCTCATCCTTGTCATTTCTGATTTCTCTTACCCATTCCTTCCTCTTCTGTCATGCCTTACTGCCCTGAATTCTGTTATAATTTCTTTCCTTGTAGCATGCCTTCAAATTTCTTTTGTCATAATAAGCAATAACATATATTTTGAAATTAGAATCACATACCTACTTTGAAATATATGTATAGAAGTAAGGTGATTCCCCTGAGCTCTTAAATGACAAATTTCTCTTTGATTGTGCAGGCTATGAGTAGAAATGGAAAGCAAGAGATGGAGATGGCTTGGAGGAGGAGATGGAGATAAAGTTGGAATGAAGATGGAGGTGGAAAGAAGCTGACAAGGAAGCTGAGACAAGGAAATGATGGGGTTCCCTCTTACCTTTTTACATGTATTTCTTAGCATGTGTATGCTTTTACTTTCCACATATATGATATTACTTAGTCATATCCCACGGCTTGTGTGGGAGAACTAGATAATTTCTTATGAATAAAATGCTAAATTCTGATAATGAGTTGTCTCTTTCCTTGTGCATTTTGTTACTATAAACCATCTGTATAATGTCTTAAACAACTCAATATCAAAAATAGAACACATTAATCAAAAGATAACTTGAAGAATACCTTGCAATCATGATAACATACTTCAATGCTCTTGACTCTCTCCTGGAATCTCCATCTGGACAATGTTGTTATTTCTGAGTAGCTGCATTTTCTGAATGGAGGTTTCAGGAAAAGAGTCACCTATAATCATAAGTTTCACTCAAAAGTTTAAAATTTCTGTTCCTATGATGACCAGAAAATGGTCAACATCTTGGCGACTCAACTGCACTGGTTGCCTGCTAAACAACAAGGGCCCAGAATCTCTGCTGCCCATATAATCTGAACTGTCCTTACTTTGAAATCCTTACTTTTCTGGATGATGCTTCTAAAGCTGAAATCCTCAAAACTGAAAACTAACTACGAACAATGTGCATTTCTGCACTTGGAGGAATGGAAACTAACTGACTAGGAAAGCAAAACTGAATTGAAAGATGTGCTGAAGCACTTAGAGGAAAGCATAAAAACTATGGTACATGGTCAACTTATCTCTTTTAAAAACAATGCTTCAAATGAATCCCGTTGACAGGGATTGGAAGCTCTGAGCCATCTATCTTGGCCAACTGAAAGGAGTTATGAGCCTTACAACCTGCAATCACGTAAGGACCACTCCACAATGAATCAAATTTGGTGTGGGCACTTGGTTTAGCTCGGTCTGCATCCCACTTCAAAACTAAATCCCCTTCATTGAAGACTCGCATCTTAGTCTTCTTATCAAAAGTCTTCTTAATCTGTAATTGATTCAAATGAATAGATTCCATGGACTTATGTCTTACCTCCTGGACTTCCATAAGCTGTGCATACCTCACTTGCATGGGTTCTTCTTCTAGGAGTTCAATCTGGTGCATGAGTTCAAGGGCTGGGAACTCCAATGAGATAGGTAACTTGGCCTCCAGGCCATAAACCAGCATGAATGGAGTGTTGGAAATCGATCTCTTGTAAGTTATCCTGTCTACCCATAATGCTGCTTTCAGCTTTAAATGCCAAGCTCTCTGATTTGAATCAATCGTTCTCCTTATAATCCTGAGGAGATTCTTATTAGTAGACTCAACAAGGCCATTACCTTGTGGATAATAATTTGAAGAGGTGCTCAGATAAATACCATTTGAAACAGCCCATGAACTGATTTTGCTTCCAATAAAGGCTTTAGCATTATCTGAAATGATAGTGGAAGGGGCTCCAAACCTGGTTAACAAACCTTCGTAGAAGTCCAAAACATTCATTTCATTTGCTTCTTTCAATGCCACCGCTTCAGTCCATCGTGTAAAGTAATCCATGGCTGTAAGTATCCACTTATGTTACGCCCGGATGGTGGGTTAATCATACCAATAAAATCCAGTCCCCATTGCATGAATGGTTGGTTCACCGAGATGGGGTGAAGTGGCAGTGCTGCTAATTTTTCTTTTCCTGCAAAAAAGGCACACTTTCTGCATTTTTTAACCCATGAGAAACAATCTTTAAATAAATCTAGCCAGTAGTATCCTCCTCTCATAATTTTTAGAGTGGTTGTTCTAGCTGAAAAGTGTCCACCGCTTTCCCCATCATGGAATTCTGTGAGTACTTTCTCAATCTGATTTGGCTGTACGCATCTCAACAAGACACCGTTTATATATTTCTTAAATAAAATATCCTAGACCAATACATAAGGGATGGATTGTAGTCTGAAATACCTTCATTTGGTGTTGTCCAAACCTGGTGGATAAATGCCATATCGAATATATTGGACCATGTCTTGGAGCCAATCTGAGGGATGATCCTTGGGAAGCTGACTTGGTTCCAACTGAAGCATTAAAACCAGCTTCTTTGTTTTCTTGAAGAGAGTGAGCCAAGTGCTCGCAAAGGCCTTTGCCTCATATCAATTTGGTAACTTTAATGTCAACATCATACTCCATCACTTTAGTAATCCAGCCAGCTCTTTTCCCACTAACATCTTTATTCAACAAAAATTGTTTGATACTTGGATGGGAAACCATCAAGTGGATCTTATTGTTAGAAAGCATATGCCTAAATTTCTTTAATGCTCTAACAATAGCAAGAACATGCTTCTCAACAAAAGAGTACCTTATTTCGTATTCCATTAGGCCTTGGCTGAAAAAAGCTATTGGCTGTTCCAAGCTTTCATTATTCTGCTGTGTCAAAATACCTGAAATGGTGTCAATACTGGCATAAGCATATAACATGAAATCTTTGGAGAAATCTAGATTTATGAGGGTTGGAGCTGAAGCTATAGCATTTTTGATTGCTGCAAAACTAGAAACCCCCTCACTGGTCCAAGAAAAAGTCTGGTCTTTCTTTAGCATGGCTGTTAGAGGCTTAGCTAAAGTGGCAAAGTCTGAAATATATCTTCTGATAAAATTAATCTTGCCCAAGAAGCTTTGAAGTGCCTTTTTGTGCTTGGGCAAAGGAAGAGTGATGATAGAACTCACTCTTTCAGGGTCAATCTGCATACCCTGATTTGAAATAACATGACCAAGTAACTTACCTTCATCAACTGAGAATACACATTTTTGGGGTTAAGTGAGATCCCATACTCTCTGCACTTCTAGAAAACTGACCTCAGATGTGACAAGTGGTCCTCTGAATGCTTTGAAAAAACTGTTATGTCATCTAAATAAACCAATACAAATTTGTTGATGATACCTTGGAAAGCCATGTCCATTGCCCTTTGGAACGTTGCACCTGCATTGGATAAGCCAAAAGGCATTTTTCTATATGCAAAGGTGCCCCACTTGGTGGTAAATGCAGTCTTAAATTGGTCTTCCTCTCTAACTAAAATCTGATTGTAACCACTGTATCCATCAAGAAGAGAGTACTTTTCTGAACCTGCAACCAACTGCAGAATTTGCTCCATGGAAGGAAGTGGGTAATGGTCTTTTAGAGAGGCCTGATTTAGGTCACGAAAATCTACACAAAGCCTTATTTCTCCATTCTTTTTTCTAACTGGTACAAGATTTTCCACCCAAGTTGAATGCTTGATAGGAAAAATAATGGTTGATTCAATCAATTTGTCTAATTCTCTTTTCATCAAAGGCTCAAGCTTAGGGTTAATGGGCCTTTGCTTTTGTCTAACTGGCTTTGAGTCAGGCTGTAACTCAATGGTATGTTGGGCTAATGAGGGGTCAAAACCTTTCAAATCTTTATATTCCCATGCAAAAACATCAGCAAACTCTTGAGATAAATTAATAAATGCTTGTTCTTCATCTTGAGTACGTACCTTACCCAAATTAAGGGTCTTGCCTTCATAAATCTGTACTGGGTCATAATGGTCTTGAGTGGAGGACAATACTGATCTACTTTGCTTGACTGCATCATTATCCCCAAAAATTGATTCTAAGGTTACAAGTCCCTTGGGGATTTTGTTGGTTTTCAGCTGCATAATCTGATCTCCATACCTGTTTTGTATTTTCTGCTGGTTTTGGGCTGAGAACTCAGCTTCATCCTACAAAAATCTGACAATCTGTGCATCATCATGAAAAACTTGCCAATGTACATCATTATCTGGCACAGAAGGCCTCATTATTACTCTAATATAAGGCTGTGATTTAGTGTCTCTAAGATCAGCGAGTGCATCAAATTGAGAGCCTACAGCTGCAAGCCTATCAGCATGTTGATTTTGATTTCTAGGGACACTCTGAATATTAAAAGCACTAAACTCATCAATAATATCCATAACACGCTATCTATAAGACTTCATATGCGGATTTTTACAAGCACTTAGCCCTCTTACCTGTTGTATAACAAGTTCGTTGTCACCAAATACTTGTAACTTATCAATTCTTCTCTTTCTGGCCCATTCCAATCCGTGAACAAGCGCTTCATATTCTGCAACGTTATTGGAGCAAGAAAACTGAAATCTAATTATAGAAAAGTACCTTTGCTGTGAGGGTGAAGTGAGCATTAAACCAGCCCCTGAGCCATGCTGGTTTTTTGAACCGTCAAAATGTAATTTCCAGATTTCATCGTGTTGCTGCTCTTCTTTCTGAATTGATGGAATCTGGTTATTTTGCTCGTGAATACAATATATCCCAAGGCCTTTTTCCTCTATCTCTCTATAAGGATCTAACTCATACATTTCACTTGTTAGTTCATCCTTAAACAAATCAGGTACTCCTTCTAACTCATGCAAATCTTGGCTGTCCACTTCATCTAACTCATTGTCTAAAATAGCACAGTTTGCATTTGCCATGCTTGGCATATGTGGCTCAACATGAAAATTTGAAAGAGGTTCTGAATTAATAGTAACCTTAGTTCCATACCTTGTTCTGAAAATGAGGTAAGACCAATCTGCTGAAAGGTAACCTCCAATCTTAGATGTAAAATCTCTTGAAAGGCACATAGCAAAGTACGGTGGTAAATCAACAACCATGACATCCTGCAAAATGGTAACACCTAGACATGCATGCAAAGTGACCTTCAAATCCTTGATTAGCCCAATTGTCTTGGTAGATGAGCCATCTAGTTGTAACACTCCTTTAACACTTGGCTCATATGATAGTCCCAACTTTTCTGCTATCTTTTTGGGCATAACCATGTTGCTTGCACCGCTATCTACCATGCAATTATGCACTAAAGAATCACCAATAATCAATGAAAGGTAAAAAGGAGGAGGCTTAACTGGTGATACCTGACTGTGAACTACCTTCTCAACTGAATTACCTTGCTGCCCTGACTTCTGAACTTGCTGGTTGGGCTGTAATTGAGGCTCAGATCTGGTAAAGGCAATATTCACTCTGTTCTGCTCTGTGTTTGAACCTTTAGACGAAACCTGCAGATCTGATAGCTCTTTTACCAACATATCCTTTTGACCTGGTATGGTTAGTGAGTCCCACATTGTCATGGTAACATGTGACTTTTTCATGTGATCTACAATATTAAATGGGGCAATTCCTAACCTTGGTTGTGCTTTCTGAGCTGAAGGCTGATCAGGTCTTGTAGCAGCATTAAAATTGTTCTCCTTCAATGAGAGAGCTGGAATAGAGCTATTTGTAATAATAGGGGCTGATCTAGGAACATTAACAGCTTGGCTTACCTCTTGCACTTCATCAATTGCTCTTTTCTTAGATCTGGTCTGTACTATAGCCACTAACTCATCTGGTACTGGTATTTGGGCCTTAACTGCATTCTGATCAGACACTTCCCAATTAACCATGGTTGCCTCATGAGGAACTGGTACCATATTTGGGTCTTCCACTTGTGGAGGATAACCTAGTTGTTGTCCCTGTTGTTCTGACTCTGCCTGAGACAACTGTGGCATGACAAAATTTGGTGATGGACATTCCAAGGGAGCAACTGCACTATGAGCTCCAGGAATCAAACTGGGGTCTTGTACCATATTGTTTTGAGGCTGAACTGGAACTAATGCTCTTGAGGTAGATGGCAGATTAGGATCAGGATTAACAAATGGCTTACTCGCAGTTATGGCACCTTGGTTTTGATATTGAGGTCTAAAATTTTGAGCAGGTGGTCTATAATTGGTATAAGGCTGATACTGTGGCTGATAAGAAGGTTGCTGCAGTGGTTGATATGGTGGCCTATTGGCTTGATATTGCTACCTTTTAATCTGAACTATCTCATTCCCAAAATTTTGCATCATGGTCTTAAGTTCTGCAATATCATTGGCTGAATTTTGGGCTGTGTTGGATGATGGGACAGCAACCGGGATAGGTGAAAAACTAGGTGGTTGTGGAGGGGTATTTGAGAAAACTGGGAACAATGGCATGGGAGGTCTAGGGGCTAACTTTCCTGCTTGTATAAGGTTGTTTTCTACACTAATAGCAATATTGTAAGCTGCTGGTAAGGTGTCTCCCCTCATGGACTGAATTAAAACAGCGATGTCTGAATTTAGTGACTTAAGGTAATACAAAAAAGCATGTTGAGGTGAAGGCTTGACATTGGCTGGTATTCTGTCCCATGTGCGCTGAAATCTGATATTAAAATCAGTCATTAATTCTGTAGGGGCTCTTTTGATAGTGGTCAATTGCTCAACTAGAGATAAATGATCGGATTTGTCTTCAAACTGGGAATAAAGGGCTGCCCCTAACTGATCCCAAGTGGCAATTGTACCAACTCCTAAATTTCTATACCATTGGAGGGCTTTACCTCTAAGTGAAGCAACAAGCAATCTTAAGGCAACATCCTCATGGACTATATGATGGACGGAAACAATATTTCCTACATCTCTGATATGTTCAGCTGGGGTAGTTTGATCCTCTCCAGAGAAGTAGGGTAAGCTTTTGAGGGCTGCTGCAGGAATATCGTGATAATTTGCTATTACTAAAGGGCTGCCAGCATCAAAGGCAACAAAAGGTAGTTGTCTTAGTAAGGCCATAGGAAATATGGGGGGCTGAAAGATAGGGTGCTGGGTAGGTGTACGGATAGATGGAGAAGTACGTGAATATGGAACAGATCTAGCCCTTCGTCCTCTCCTAGGTGAATTAAGAGGTAATTGATGAAATTCAAAGGGAATACCTCTTCTTGATGATCTGGTAGTGATTTTGGGCATGAATCTCTACTCCTTTATAAATCGACTTCTAATCAAGTGATTGTGGGTTTGAGTCCCACCGGGCGTGCCAAAAACTATTATCAATCTGAGAGTGCACCCGAGGTGAGGAACATGCAATTGGAAACTACAGTTGTTCCCCACTCCGTTGATACAATGGGAACTCTTCCGGGTTGTAGAGCTACGCTTACGGAAGAGAGCCTCCAGAGTGGGCTGGTTCCCTCGATAAATCACTAACCTGCTCTCTGTGTGAGGAAAAGGAAGAAAACTTGCAAGAAAACAAATACTTGAATGAAACAAGTTAACTAATGGTGATACACCAAAATTTTTAGAACTCTTGATTCTGCATATACACACTAGTGATGCTAAAGTTGTCTTTTTTCACTTCAAAGCACTTCTATTGTTTATTGCCTAAGTGTTTCTGAAAAAGGTGCAATAGCTGCAACGACTAAAGTGAGAGGGTAAGAAATACCACTTTCAAAACAGGTTTGCAGCAAACACACACTTAACCAGACTGGCATATAAACAAATAGCTCAATTCAGAGGTTAATTTGCATAGAAAACAAGCAAAGGAAAGACTAGTTTCACTTACACAAGTTGCTAAAGCATGAAAACACTTTGAAAAGCACGCGCAATGGAGGATAACAAACTTTATTGCATCAAAATAGGTGCTCACTGTAGGATTTTGGGTCCTCCCAAAAGCTTACAAAAGCACAATGTACTCTTGATCATCAACTTTTGGTCCTTTGTGCTTGCAATCACACAACAATATATAGCAATTACTCTTTAAAAATAGTGGCCTAAAAGTGAACTCGCCCATTAAATTAATAATTATCCCTTTTTATTTTTATTATGGATAATATTAATTTATTACAAAAAGGCTTTCAAGCCATGAGCATCACTTTAAAAGAGTATAAACAATGCTTGTTCAGCAAGTCTCTTACATGCAAAATTGCTTTTAAAATAATATCTGGCTTGTCTCTTTCAGTTTGCATGATAAAGACTATTTTTATGAGTCTTTTGTCTTTTGCAGCTTTTGATGGTGACCCCTGCTATTTCTGGAAATGACTTGTTTTCAATCTGAAATTTATTTCTGGCCTTGTTTAGGCATGCATAAAAATAAATTTATTATTTTCCAATAATAAACTTTACCTTTGTCCCTTTGCATGATATTTAGCATAAGCCATGTTTTTAGTCAACCTCTTATATGGATGTGCCTCCTTTATTTTTTGGCATATTCAAAAAATATTTAAAATAGTCAAATAAGCCTTCAACGCCTTTGTAGAAGAGGTCCACCATACATGCCAAGGTGATATGTGAGGAAGTTGTTACCTATTTTATTTGCCATTGGATGGCCACCACCTGTACGCATCTCAAGCAACTGTGTGGGCCACTGTAACCCTGCAACTTCACTTAAAGAATTGGTATAGACCGTAGATTGATCACTTTCTAATTGTGGCGCTTGATCTTTTTGACTATGCTTCTTCATTTATTGCGATCCATGCAGGTTTATCCTGAGCCATCGATTGAGAAATATGATGGCAAATCCCAGACGTCGGTTTTGAAGACATTAATGAAGGCTTTATTGCTTTTGGAGGTAATGTATTTTTGACCATTGATCATCTGCTGCTCCATCTGGGCCATTCAATTTCAAAAGTACCTATACTTCCTTCTACTTGCTTGTGGTCCCTCGGATCTCTGTCTCCTTCTCCCACAGCCATTGGATCAACCTACCCCTGCTAGGTTATCACTTTGGTGAAAACACTCATTTCGGTTTACGTTTCTTTTGCAAAGGTGACAAAGGCATGTAAACATCTTTACCAGTTCTACGTTTTTCTGAAAACCCGGCTTTGTGGCTCGTTCGGTCTTGTGCATTCCAATCTGGGTCGTCGTTTTCCTTCATGGCTTCCATCTTGAATCATGGCTAAAATGGTAAGTGGTCGACTTTACATATTTTCTTCCTGCCATTTGCTCTACTCAAAACGCAAAATAATTTTTTGGACTCCTGTTGTATATATCATTCTTGGTATTTGTTGAAACCATGCATTGTATGAAAAAGATCAATTTTTCTTCCTTAGAACGTGTATCATTTCTATCGATCACGTCGACCTCCTTCGTATTGATGAGTGGTAGCTTTATGTTGCAGTCTTACCAGCTCTGCCATAGTCGCATCCCGAGTTCTTTGTCTAAATCTGTCTACCATGCTTTCGATGCTTTGTCCATTTCAAATGCAAACTTAGCGAGTGCAAACCATCGACCACTCCTGTGACATAATCTCTTTAGTGTCTATTAATCCTACGTTGTCGCTTTAGGATTTACGTTACATTTGTCTTCTGCTCATTCGATGCTTAAAAATTTGACTGTAACGCGTTCACATAGTCTAGAGATCTCGGTTTCCTTGGCTCTGCAACCTCGGCCTCGAGATTCTTCTGCCTGACCCTTTATGTCCTTCGACGCCTTGAAGACTTAAACTGAAACCGTGCATCATAGCTATTCTGAACTACACATCATCGATGTATTGCAAGTGGTCTTTGTTTTATTTGTTAGCTTCTGCCGTGCAATTGTATCATAAGCTCTTTTGAACTGTGTATTATTCTTACAGCTTTCACTACAGAATGGCTTTGTTCCATTGAAGCTTCACCTTCTACGTTTGAGGCTATAAAGCCTGTCGCTTTGCTATTCGAACTAACTCCAATCTTATAATTCTGCTATCGGTCATTGTATGCTTGGAGCTCCTGAAACCCATTATTTCACATCATGCATACTCGGTTTTTTGCTTTGGACGTATTGAGTTCGATTCGAGCTTGCATATTTTCTTCCTTCCTGCTCTTGCATAGCTGTTTTCTAATGGCTTTTGTGTTTCTTTCCACTGCAAAACTCTTCCTTTCTGAATTGATGAAGAACCTATCCTCTGTCTCATCCTTGTCATTTCTGATTTCTCTTACCCATTCCTTCCTCTTCTGTCATGCCTTACTGCCCTGAATTATGTTATAATTTCTTTCCTTGTAGCATGCCTTCAAATTTATTTTGTCATAATAAGCAATAACATATATTTTGAAATTAGAATCACATACCTACTTTGAAATATATGTATAGAAGTAAGGTGATTCCCCTGAGCTCTTAAATGACAAATTTCTCTTTGATTGTGCAGGCTATGAGCAGAAATGGAAAGCAAGAGATGGAGATGGCTTGGAGGAGGAGATGGAGATAAATCTGGAATGAAGATGGAGGTGGAAAGAAGATGACAAGGAAGCTGAGACAAGGCAATGATGGGGTTCCCTCTTACCTTTTTACATGTATTTCTTAGCATGTGTATGCTTTTACTTTCCACATATATGATATTGCTTAGTCATATCCCACGGCTTGTGTGGGAGAACTGGATAATTTCTTATGAATAAAATGCTAAATTCTGATAATGAGTTGTCTCTTTCCTTGTGCATTTTGTTACTATAAACCATCTGTATAATGTCTTAAACAACTCAATATCAAAAATAGAACACATTAATCAAAAGATAACTTGAAGAATACCTTGCAATCATGATAACATACTTCAATGCTCTTGACTCTCTCCTGGAATCTCCATCTGGACAATGTTGTTATTTCTGAGTAGCTGCATTTTCTGAATGGAGGTTTCAGGAAAAGAGTCACCTGTAATCATAAGTTTCACTCAAAAGTTTAAAATTTCCCGTTCCTATGATGACCAGAAAATGGTCAATAGAAACTAAAAGTGAAATCCCCTTTGGTGGAAGAAAATGCTTGTTCCCGAAGGAATTTCTAGAAAAGAAGAAAAACAACAATTTAGGCAAGCCATGTTATTGTCTAGAGACAAACTTATCATTAGGGAGAAAGATGAGGAATTAAAATTCCTCAAACACAAATTAGACCATAGAGAAATTCTCATTGAACAACTGAAAACTCAGCTCACAGATAAGAATGAAGAATTGACATTAGTAAAGCAATAAATGGTGGAAAAAGAAAAAGAATTGCAATTGGCTAGTGAATAGAGTGCTATGACAAAAATATCTTTAGTGGATCAAATTTTACAAATAGAGCTAATTTATTGGCTAGTCAAGAATTTATGGGATGATACTGCATAAAAAGCTTAATGAGTTCAAAACATCAAATCAGGAATTAAGAAGCAAGATGGAAGAGGAGAAGAAGGCAAGGAAAGAGTGGGAAGAAAAATTTAAATGTCTGGCAAAGATACAGATGTTCTATATAATGAGTGAAAGATTACTCACATGTAGAAGACCTTCTCCTACATATAGTGTATTTCTATAAGAGCAATTTATCCATTGAAACTATCAATGATTTCATGTGACCTTCCACATGAAATGAAGGATGAATCAAAATTCATGAAAACATATTCCTCGAAAAGGTGCATAGCATGAGAAAAATATTCTTTGTAAATTTTATCTCTGCAACTTTATGTTAGAAAATAATACAGAAGCTTCATGATTAATCTATATGTAGGGGAAAGCCAGCTTAATGCATTTGTTTCTATACTCCAGAATCAGATAGCTTGGAAAGAGAGGGATACTAAACACTTATTAAAGGCTAGTTCATCTGGCCTCTGCATGAGATCTCATTATGGAAAACCATCTACCTTTGTTATACATTTCAGATCCCATGCCTTTGATGAGCCGATTTAGGGCACATTATATTACCATCCTATAGAAAATTATTCATGCCTTCACCTCTTATGAAGAAAAAAATTAGGACATTTATGATGGATTCATAAAGAGACGGGAATTCCTCATTGTAGCATTAAGAAGAAGAGAAGTGATATCTCCCACAAATTTAATATGGAGTCTAGAAAGGGCCATAGATTTTTGTACACTCATTCCTCAAGTTGGTGAAAAATGTAGGGGCATGTGGATGGGTCTGAGAAAAATGTCTCCTCTCCTTCTCACACCCATGTATCCATGGCAGAATAGATAACCTTAGGATCCCACTCACTTTGAGAAATGGCAGAAAAATATAGAGGAAGAATCGGGATACAACACTTCGAGCAGAAGCACTAGGACATTGAGTTTCATCCATTTGACCTTAGCGAGTCAATTGGAATGCGGAATTCACAATCCAAGTTTTGAAGAATAGAGTTTCTAAGAGAACTTACAAACAAGTAAGTGTGGGGGAGATGATAAGGCCAAAATATGCCTCATCAATGTGCAATGAATGATCTCATTTTACTCTCCTTTTAATCAAGTTTGATTACATTTCGTGGCTTTTTTTTATCTAGTATAAGTTAGTATGTAATCTTCCATCTTTTTTTTATTTCGTTCTAACATCTAAAAGCTTTGTAATTCCTAACAAAATGTGTGTAAATTCAATTTTGGAATAAAACAAGTTACATTTGGTCGGATAAGAAAAGTATAAAGCAACCAACACCTTTTTGAGGAAATTGTCTTCAATGTGGGTTAGCTTAACCTTCGAGAATTAGTTCGGGAACTCCATCACTTAGCTCCAGAACCTTCATACTTAGTTCCGAACTCCAACACTTAGTTCCGGAACTCCTGCACTTAGCTCCGAACTTTCGCAGTTTGTTCCAGAATGTTTCCTTTTGGTTCCGGAACTTCTCCAAAGTTTCAGAATCAATGGGAATATTTTTATTCTTTCACAATCTGGTGATAGAGAAATTAATGGTCCCTCCAATCAGGAACAGGGCAATGAATTTCCCATTCTTCACAGATCTAAAAATACTTATGTAAGACCAACGGTTGTATGTCTAACTAGGTTTTTAAATTTCATATCTACTTTGAGTACTATTCTGTTTCACTAGAACCTATAGGTGGATAGGAAACTATTGAACACTCATGATTGTAAATGCATCTTCGAGATGATGAAATATATATAAGGACCTACGAGATAGATAAAAGGATGATATATATATATATACAAACATATACACAATTAAGTTTTGTAAGAAAGAACAATTCAATAATAAGATAGCCATTTCATTTTGAGATTATAATACTTTTTCAACTCCTGATTCAAGGTGGAGAAAGGGCCCACTCCTCCAAGAAACATGATCCTTTATTTTATTGGTATTTATATCTTCAAGCAATTTGTGTAAATCATTAATTAGTAGTTTTGTAAGTACTTTTTATTCTTAAATTAAAATATGTTATATAAGTTATTTATCATTACTGTTGGCGAGGAATAGGTTGGGTGGAAAAACTTGTGGATTCCTTGCCAACGCTGCTCGGGAATATAAGTCCCTCTACTTAACCGGTGCAGCTACCGTATATGCATTTGTAAGAAAATGTAGATTTTGTGGTGGCCTTTCGTAGAGGATCCAACAAAGGCGACTCCGCGACCTGCTAATGGCTTCATGAGATACTTGCAAGAGAAAATTTGTTTGAAAATGGGAAAGGGAGTAAGAAAAAGGAGGAGAACTAATGTTGCAAGTAGAAAATCAGATTCCCACATGCACTAGTTAGAAACTTCAACACATGCATTCATGAGAAGAAACAACCCTGCAAATGGCAACAAGACGAGATAAGATTATGAACTCAAAGTTTCTAAAATCTCCTCATCAAAGAGGCTACAAAATCCTTCTTCTTGTATTGATGCTTAAACAGAAGTTGTACATAATGTGGGAATGGAAGAAATTTGAGAACAAAGGAAAGTAGAAGAAAATGGCTATCTTGTTTTTTTCTCTAAGTACAATGCACTCGTGAGTTTACAAGATCAAGCATCAATGTTCTGCAATGACGTGAAGAATCCATTAAATATCCTCCAAGCGATTCTGACTTCATCTTTGTTAGCAAGAAATGGTTTACAATCTTTTCAATCCTTCACGTCTATTTAGATTCTTGATTCACAAAGAAATGCCAATGGTGAGAAAAACCAGACTTTCCATAATGCAGCATTACACTCATTTTGTAACTTTGAATTTGAACCGTTCATCTTGCCTTTGAAACTTTAAACCAGAGTCATCCACGTGGGAGAAATTTACTGGAGTGGGTGTGGAGGATGCCTTTTGCATTTTGTGACTTTTGGAGAAATGGCATTTTGGAACATTTTGGCCCACTCTCCCACTTTTGATATGGTTTTGACACGTGGCCTTACTTGAGTGGAGATAGAATTGTGGGTCACTTTTATAATTTTACCTTTTTTTAATGCGGGCTCAAAAACACAAATTGCTTTGCCAACCCACCTCCCCGCTTTGAACTTTTACACGGGCTTAATATTTGACTTTCTCCCTTATAGCCTAATCGAGGCTACGGGTCACTTTTTAACTTTTCACCTTTTTTACAAAGAGGCTCAAAATCTCAAATCCCCCAATGATCTGCCTCCTAATTTGACTCCTTTGACTTGTGGGCTCAAGATTTGACTTTTTCTTTAAGTCCGATCGAGGTTGCGAGTCACTTTTTAAATTTTCACATTTTTACAAAGAGGCTCAAAATCTTGAATCCCCCAATGGTCAACCTCCCCACTTTGACTCCTTTAATTACGAGCTCAAGATTTGACTTTTTCTTTAAGCCGATTGGGGCTTGCTGTCACTTTTAACTTTTCACCTTTTTTACAAAGAGGCTCAAAAACATGAATTTCTCTGTCGACCCACTTCCAATTAGGTATGTCCATGTACCCATGGATGATGGGGCCAAAATTTGATGGGAAATAAAACGCCCATCATTCCCGATTAATGGGAAAAAATGCGAGAAGAAGAAAACTCCACCATTTCACACCTGATTTTCAAATTTCTTTCGCAAGCCAAGGAATTGAAGACAATACAAGGTTCGATGATTCAGGGGCATAGAAATATTGACAATTTCATTTAAATGAGGACAACAATAAAATGTTCACGCATCCAGACAAGAAAATGGAAAATTTATCAAAAGCAGCAGGCTGGGATTTGAAACAACTCTAGGGCATGGATATTTCTCTCTTCAAACTTTCAACTTGGCTTAAATACTTTAGGAGGGAGAGAGCTCAAAATTTTGAATTTAACTTGGAAAACAAAAAGTGGTTTTCGGTGACAATAGTTGCCTCTAGCTTGGGGACATGGCATGTGCTTGAGCATGACAAAGACGTGATATGAGGATCTATAATCTCAATTTTTAAACCGTATAATGTTGACTGTGCCTTATCCATTGGGCCTTGCAGATTCATGTACAATTTTGAGAAAGAAAGATCAGAAGAAGGAAACACACATGCATACAAAAGGAAAGAAACACATGACACGCAATAGAAGGGGAAACAAAACACAATGGAAAGGGAAACACACTAAGAAATTACCTATGGTACAAGGTGGGGGGACAACCCGCTTTCACTAATGATACGAGTTTCAAGTATTTCGTGCTTCAAGGCAATTATAATGGCATTCCATCCAAATATGAGAGGAGAAAAACATTCTCACCACAAGCTCCATGAATTTGGAATGGGCCAAGCCATAATGAATCAAACTTTCCATGACTGCCCTTTGGTTCTCTTCTCTTGTTCCATAGCAGAACAAAGTCTCCAACCTTGAATTCTCTTGCCTTGGCCCTCTTGTCAAAGATCTTCTTCACTTTCAATTGGTGTTCTTTGATTCAATCCACCACCTAGAATCTATTTTCTTCCAGCTTCTCTAGAAATAGGATCCTTTTGTCTATAGAATCTTTGTATTGACCATCTTCTATTTCCTGTAGCAACTTGAGAGTTGGCATCTCAATTATGAGGGGAATCTTTGCCTCAACTCCATCCAATAGTTGGAATGGAGACATACCTATCGCCTTTTTGGGAGTGATTGTATATGCCCACAATGCATCATATAACCTTTTGTGCCAATTCCTTTTATTCTCGTCTACAAGCTTGCGGACAATGGTCACAATGTTATTTTTGTTTGATCTAGCCTATCCATTTCCTTATGGATAGTAGTCAGAAGAATGAGATAGGGAGATTTTGTAGCCATACAATAGGTAGCATTATCTGCTACAATCTTCCATGGCACTCCAAAATGAACTATGATGTTCTCCTTGATGAAGTTGCATATTGTTTCAATGTTGGCTTGTTTGGCCGGAATGGCTTCCACCCATTTGGTGAAGTATTCTATTTTTGTGAGTACATAGGTGTGCCTTGTGCTTGAGTGAGGGTTTAGAACACCAATGAAGTCTAGCCCCCACTGTTGAAATGGTTCTTTAATAACCACAGGCCTGAGTGGTAATGTAGTGAGTTGTGATCTTCCAACGAACTGTTGGCATGCTTTGCATTTAGAAACCCAATCTCGAGTATCTACAAAGATGGTGGGCCAATAATACCTTCCTCGGAGGATCTTGTGTGTAGTGACCATTGCTGAAAAATGTCCACCACATGCTTGGTCATGGTATGCTATAAGAAAATTTTCTTGTTGCTCTTTATCTACGCACCTGAGGAAACAACCATCCAAGCCTCTTTTGTAAAGTGCATGATTCCAGATCACAAACTTGGCTACCTTCAGCTTGAGTGTTCTTCTTTGTTTGTAATCAAGATGAGGAGGGAATTCTCCATAAGTCAAGTAGTAGGCAATATCAGCGTACCACTCATCGGTAGTGGTGACAAAGAGCACTTGTGGGTTGTCTTTTGAACAAGTTGAGAAAGTACCATTTTCTTCTCCATGTTGAAATTTGAGAGTTTCATCTTCAGCAATCAACTTGCACAAGCCATTTCCCTTACCAGATTAGAGGGTCAAATCTCCAAGTCATATTCTTGAGTCTTTGCAATCCAATTTCCTCTTTTAGTTCCGGGTCTTGCTTTGAGTCAAAATAGACTTGATTGCACTACCAGGGGACCATCACCACTTTGTATGGGAATTGAGGATGTAAAACCTAAAAAAATTTACAGCCTTTGACCACTACATAGGCATGCTTCTCTAATTGGTTATATTTTAGCTCATTTTTTTTTTAAAGAACAACTCATGAAAGCAATAGGTGCTTCAACATCTTCATCATTTTTTAAACAAGAATAGCATAGAGTGTATGCTCGATGCATAACAATACATAATGAATTATTTGTTAAAATCGGAGATACGGAGAGTCGAGCCTTGTCAATGGATTTCTTGATCTCTTAGAATGTTACCTTCCCTTCATTGTTCCATTTGAAGTTTTCTTGCGGTTTCATCATGGAAGTGATGTGCTTTGTCAATTTAGCAAAATCGGGCACAAAACAACAAAGAAAGTTTACCTTTCCAAAAATGAATGAAATCCCTTCTTGCTTTTGGGTAGGGCTAATTCTTGAATAGCTATAATCGTCTCAAGATCAATGTGTCCTCCATGTTTGTTCACAATGTGTCCCAATAACTTACCTTTTGTGACTCCAAAAATGTACTTTTTTGGATGTAGTGATATGCCATGTTTCCTACACCTTACAAGTACATGTTCTAAGTGATAGATATGATCTCCCCTCTTCTTTGAAAATATAGTTATATCATCAAGATATATGAAAATCTAATGCTTTAGATCTTTGAAGGCCAAATCCATCACCCTTTGGAATGTAGCTCCTACCTTGATTAGGCCAAAAGGCATTCTCTACCGTAGGTAAAAGTTCCCTAAGGTGTTGTAAAGGTTGTCTTGGTGTGGTCTTCCTCTGCCACTTTGATTTGATTGTATCCTGAGAATCCATCAAGTAATGAAATCATTTCAGATCCAGTGATTACTTGTAGGATATGGTCCATGATAGGAAGAGGATAATTGTCCTTGAGTGATGCCTGGTTCAGGTTGTGAAAATCTACACATATCCTTATTTCACTATTCTTCTTCCGCACTGGCACAATGTTAGCCACCCACATTGAATGGTGGATGGGAAAGATGATCCTTGCATTAAGCATCTTCATTACCTCCTCCTTGATGGTATCAGAAATCTTTGGGTTGTATGGCCTTTATTTATGCCTGAAGGGCTTAACACCCTGCTTCAAAGGAATTGAGTGATGCATTTCCTTTGGCTGGAAGGATTTGAGTTCATCATAAGAGTAGGCCAAGAAATCTGAGTATTTCTTGAGTAATGCAAAAAACCTTCTTTTTTTCTTCGGTGAGCAACATTTTTCAATATTGACCATCCTTGGCTCCTCCGGGGTACTAATGTTTTCTTTATCAAAATCAGTTGGGCATCGAGAAGATTGTTTTTCTTTCTCTTGAATGAATCTGTCATGTTTTTCAAAGAGGTCCTCTAAAGAGACTAGGCCTTTGGGAATTTTGTTCCCTTTCAATTTGATTACTCCTCATCATCAATCCCTTGATTCCTTATTTCTCTTCTTTGGCGATTGCTTCTTGGTGTGGATTTTCACCTCCTTCAAAGAAGAGATTATTGAAATTTTCCCTTTGCTCCAAAAAGGATAGAATTTGGTTATCATCATTAAATACTTGCCAATGATTTGCATTATTTGGTACACTAGGCCAAAATACCATTTCAATGGTCACTTTGTCTTTACCAAAAGAAGGATGAGGTATCACTAGAGAAGCTGACACTACAAGGGAATCATCCTTTTCATTTTACTCCCTTAGAATAGCTTCAATGGAAAATGCATCAAAAGATTCAATGCAATCCCACACTCTATTTCTGTAATGCCTAAGCCTCATATTTTTCACCTAATATTGTAGGCGACTGCTTTACCACAATCTCTACATCACCTTTACATCTTAGCTTATCGATTCCCATGTCCTCTGCTGCATTCATGCCTAAGATCAATGCTTCATACTCTCACGGTGTTTTTGTATTATCAAATTACATCTTATAGGAAAAAGGGTACACTTGATTGGAAGGAGAGTAAAATACTAATACTACACCAGCTCCTGAACCTGCTCTAGAATGACTACCATCAAATTCCATTGTCCAAATTTGATCTTCCTCTTCCTCCATGAGAAGTGGCAAGTTCTCCTCTTTTTCGATGTGAGGAAGTAGTTTCTAGCCCACATCTTGAAAGAGAATGTTTGCTTTCGGATCATCGAGAATTTTGTACTATGAACTTCATCTTTCTTATTGGTAGTAACTTCTTCATCTCACCTTTTACTGGGATAGTTGTAGATGACCAATCCATTTTTATTTCTCCACCTAGGTCTCTGCAAAAACTTCTACTCAAAAGCATACCAAAAGATGTTGGGATGTCTACTACCAGTATGGTCAAGAGCACCTTCTTTTCTAGAAAATTAGCTAGTGCCACATGTGCATCCTTGATTCTTCATACAAATGGAACTTTTTTGATTCCATTGAGTAGCATGTGCCATTTACCTGGGTCAAAGTGAGGCCTAGAGCATTTGTAACTTTGGTTGGCATCACATTTTCTGAGGCTCTAGAATCTATGATGCAATTATTCAGTTGGAAGCCTTTGATGAGGAGTGATAGGTAGAAAGGTTCAACTCTGTTGATGTTGGAGGCACTGAGGGCTAGCATGTTTTGGGAAGGTGGTGTGGATGGTGTGGGGAGTAAGCCTTTAGAATTTGGACTTGAAGAGATAGGGTTACCACCATGAACTGCATTGATGAATCTATCAAATTGGGCAGGATGTGTTTGTAGGTATTCTATTTTGGAGAGCTGGACTTTGGTTTTTCTTGCATGTTCTACAAAGTCAAATGGGGCAATGGTGGGTGAGGAAGAGGCTCCTAAAATGGAGGAAGATCTACATGGTAGAGAATTTTCTACTTTTGGTGTTGGGTTCTCTTTTTCAGATGTAACAATTGGCTTGGAAGGGTGAAAGTGTAGCCTTTGACTAAACTTTAGATGTTTTTGTAGGACCAGCATTTAGAAGAGAATTATTCTTAGCAACTTTTGAGCTGGAAGAAGAATCAAATGACTTACTTGGTATAGTAGCATGCTCTTTGGCAACCAGTGAGTCTGGTTTTTCTTTGGCTGATTCCATGGAAGGTGGTAATGGTGATCCTCTATTGATGATTTTATTTTGTGTAACCTCTGGAGGACAATCTTCTTTATTCTTCTTCTTATCCTTTGTTGCAACTGTTGGGGCTGAAATCCCTTTCTTAGATTGAGCATGAGTGAAAACAGCACATGAGAAACTTGGAACTTCTTCATCACCTTCATCTTCATCATCAACATACTCAATCAGGCCATTGTGCATATCAACTTCCTCAATATCAAGATAGTTTTCATAATCTTCCATATTTTCTTCTTCAATTTCATCAATTTTTGCTTCCTCCTCTAGCTCTTTGGTGTCACGGATGGAATTAATCGGTGGTGCTCAAGAGCAAGCCAATGAGGAGGTGGAGCAATCCTTGGCCTATCTAGAGGGTTTGGTCTCCTTGAAGCATTCCACATTGTGATCTGAGATAGCTGCTTCTTCAAGGCAACCAAGTCATTTGCCATTTTTTGGAACATCGGATCTGTGGTGACAAAGTTTGAATTTTGACCCTTTTGTTTCCCATTGGGGCCTTTCACCTTTCCAGAAAGGATTAGATCATCATCGATTTCTATTGCAAAGTCCAGGCTTACCTCAATGTTCTTAGTTGGGCTCTTCTGAGGAAGAAACCTACTTCTAATGGCGAGCAACTGATGAAAAACCTCTTCAAATTATTTTTAGGAGGCACCACATCTTTAGGGATCCTTCTTATCACTCTATCATATCTTGCTACAAAGTCCCTCATTGACTCGGAGGTTTCTTTCTTTATTTTTACCAATTGGACCAAAAGATCCTGACAATATTTTGTGCTCTTGAACGTATGTTTGAATGCACTTCTTATATCCTCCCAACAGGTGACGGACCTCGGGGTAGCATGTAGAACCATTCAGAAGATTTCTCTTGAAGTAACTCCATAAAGAGTCAGACTGACACATTGTCATCCTCAACACCCAACACACTGTAAGTAGTGATAAATGCTGCTACATGCTCTTTGGGGAGTTGAGAACTATCCCCTCTGAATTTTGGGAAGTTTTTTCTCAAGCCTCTCGGTAGCTCATGGAGTGGTTGAGAAAGATCCAGTGGACCAGTGTTTCCTCCCCATGGTACATTAGGCCTACGGGCCTCATGATCCCATTCACACTCACAATCTTGATCCCCCATTTTGTGTCTGCTTTCTATCTTCCAACCTTTCTCAGTGCAGCACTTCTGTTGTTGCTCTTTCGTCTTCCTCGGCTTAAAGTCTCTCGATTTCTTTGAGTTGATCTCTTATTTATTTGTCGGCTCTCGCCTCTCTTTCTATAGATTTTCTTCGATCTTCACGTCGGTGAAGTCTATAAGATTCTCATTTATGTATGAAAATTAATCGTCCAAAGGATTAGCAACACTCAGGTTCCCAACGTGACCGGTTGCTTGAAAAAGAAGCATTTGGATTCCGAGTAGCTTTTGTCTCCTTTGAAGTTCCTCAAAAATAGGATCAGTTTGTCCTCCTTGTCTCTATTGCTGGGTGAATCTTCTATCTTCCGACTTGAAAATATATGCTCTTCTTTACGGTGTTGGTATTTTTCTTTGCCTCTCCAATTCAGCAGCGCGTTCTTCTTCAAGGTCCAGAATTCTCATGGCAATGAAGTAGTGATTGGCACTTTGTCTATTATGTGACATAACTTCCCTCAAATCTAAAGCAACGTCTTCTTAGATGTGGAAGAGAAATTTGGGTATTTCAACAGGAGTATTTCCTGTAATATCCATGATTTGAATCCATGTGGCTCATATAGCCATTCAAATTCTAGAAATTTTTCTCTTTTTTGAATTTTGAATTTTTAACCTTGCAGTCGCATTCAGGTGCAGATGCTACTAAATCTACCCCACGGTGGGTGCCAAAAACTATTGGCAAGGGAATTTTTGGGTGGAAAAACTTGTGGATTCCTTGCCAATGCTCTGGGAATCTAAGTCCCTCTACTTAACCGATGTAACTACCATATATGCATGCGCAAGAAAATGTGGATTTTTGGTGGCCTTTCGGTCGGGGATCCAACAGGGGCACTCCATTGACCCTGTGGAAAAGCTTGTAGATACTTGTAAGAGAGAAATTTGTCTAAAAATGGGAAAGGGAGTAAGAAAAGAGGGAGGAGAACTAATTTTTCGGGTAGGAAATCAGATTCCTACACGCACTAGTTAGAAACTTCAACACATGTATTCATGAGAAGAAACAACCCTGCAAATGGCAACAAGATGAGATAAGATTATGAAATCAAAGTTTCTAAAATCTCCTCATCAAAGAGGCTACAAAATCCTTCTTCTTTTATTGATGCTTAAATAGAAGTTGTACATAATGTGGGAATAGAAGAAATTTGAGAGCGGAGGAAAGTAGAAGAAAATAGCTATCTCCTTTTTTCTCTAAGTACAATACACTCATGAGTTTACAAGATCAATCACCGGCGCTCTCTGCAATGGTGTGAAGAATCCATTAAATCTCCTCCAAGAAATGGTTGCAACTTTATCTTTATTAGCAAAAATGGTTTACAATCTTTTCAATCCTTCGCGTCCATTCAGATTCTTGATTCGTGAAGAAATGCCAATGGCGAGAAAAACCAAAATTTCCATAATGTAGTTGTTACACTCGTTTTGTAACTTTGAATTTGAACCATTCATATTGCCTTTGAAACTTTAAACTAGAGTCGTCCACATGGGAGAAATTTACTAGAGCGGGCGTGGAGGATGCCTTTTACATTTTGTGACTTTTGGAGAAATGGCATTTTGGAACATTTTGGCCCGCTCTCCCACTTTTGATATGGTTTTGACACATGGCCTTACTTGAGTGGAGATAAAATTGTGGGTCACTTTTATAATTTTACCTTTTTTCAATGCGGGCTCAAAAACACAAATTTCTCCATTGACCTACCTCCTTGCTTTGACCTTTTGACGCGGGCTTAATATTTGAATTTCTCCCTTATAGCCTGATCGGGGTTGTGGGTCACTTTTTAAATTTTCACCTTTTTTACAAAGAGGCTCAAAATCTCAAATCCCCGATGGTCCACCTCCCTGCTTTGACTCCTTTGACTGTGGGCTCAAGATTTGACTTTTTCTTTAAGCTTGATCGGGGCTGCGGGTCACTTTTTAACTTTTCACCTTTTTTACAAAGAGGCTCAAAATCTCAAATCCCCCTATGGTCCACCTCCCTGCTTTATCTCATTTGACTGTGGGCTCAAGATTTGACTTTTTCTTTAAGCCTGATCGGGGTTGCAGGTCACTTTTTAACTTTTTGCCTTTTTACAAAGAGGCTCAAAAACAAAAATTTCTCCATCGACCCACTTCCAATTAGGTATTTCCACGTACTCATGGATGATGGGGCCAAAATTTGATGGGGAAGAAAATGCCCATCGTTCCCGACTGTGGAAAAAAATGCAAAGAAGAAGAAAACTCCACCATTTCGCACCCAATTTTCAAATTTCTTTCGCGAGCCAAGGAATTGAAAACAATACAAGGTTTGATGATCCAGGGGCATAGAAAGATTGAAAATTTCATTCAAATGAGGACAATAATAAAATTTTCACGCGTCCAGACAGGAAAACAGAAAATTTATCAAAACAAGTAGACTGGGGATTTGAAACAACTCTAGGGCATGTATTTTTCTATCTCTTTGAAATTTCAACTTGGCTTAAATACTTTAGGAGGCGAGAGCTCAAAATTTAGAATTTAACTTGGAAAACGAAAAGTGGTTTTCGAGACAACACATTCTTAAAGGTGTTTTAATGTACGTTTCTATTTCCTCAAAATCATTTTAAGAAATCTTTCTAAAGTGTGTTTATTTCCAGCAGCATGTTTCATTTTGCAAAGTATATTTATTTCCAACAATTTGTTTAATTCTGCAACATGTGTTTATTTCCAAACAGTGTTTTTAATTCTACAATGTATCTTTATTTCTAGTAGTGTGCTCGGTTTTGTAAAGATTTATTTATTTCAGCAATGTGTGTTTATTTCAACAAGTTTCTTATAGTTTATCTTTAATAAGGCTTTGGCCAAGAAATATTAAAGACACTTTAAAACCCCCAGAAAATAAAAATAATAAATATCTACAATCAATTACTAGTTCACTAAGATTCTTCTTGTTGCATATAGCTTCGACACACCCCGGTTTGAATATGACATCAATGATGAGTTGATTAAATGAAGAGAATAATGACACCCTTCAATTGCATTGTTTAATGTTACATAGGTCAATCATCATGACATCATGTTCCACAGTATAGGAGAAGTGGTTGACAATCATTTAGACAAGTCGAGAAAATGTAGTGACGAAACCTTTAGGTAGACGGAGGAACCATTCAATTGCGGGACTACCTATAATTCTTAAGAAGAATCTTGATAGGTAGGAGTCGTCGTAATATACTTCTTGACATAACATATAAAAACCTTGACATGCTCTTAGGGATTGCCTTTTCCCTTATATTTTTTGAATTTAGGTGACTTGAAGTATGGTGGAAAAGGAACTCGTAGGTAGTCACGGTCAAATGGATAAGGACAAAGTTCCTCAAACTTGTATTATCGTCCATGTTTTTTGAGTTGCAACCCCTAAATTGTTTCATTTTATAGACTTTATTTCTTTCTCCAAGGTGGGTTCTTGAGGATGAATGGGAGGTGGATTGAAATTGGGTTGTTGGGAAAGTTGTGATATGTGGTCATTTAATGGCTATGGGCCAAGTTTTGAGCCTACCCGAGCAATCTGGTTACTCATTTGATGCGATTGAGATAATACGACTTCCTTTGACACATTATTGGTGTTTTCTCTTTTATCCCATCTGTATGCAAAGCACAACAATTATTTGGATTACAATGATGTGGGGATGGTGGTATTTTTCCAATGTAGTCACTTTCATCATGCAGGATACTATGAAGTTGGTCGCGAGTATAATCAAAAGGAATTTTAGCTCCCATATGATACAATCTGAAGTAGACAACATTTTTTTCTTGTTGACCAAAATAATTTATCATGTCTGGCCATATTCCTTCTATTAATTAAGTTCTAGAATCATCATCACTAATAGTGTTGACCATTGTCTCTTTGTCTTCCTCTCGTACGCTTTTTCTTCTACATTGGCATCATAATAGTTGTGATTAAATATGTCATCCAAGTTTTGAGCCTAATTGAGCAATGCACGGTTACTCATTTGATGCAATTGAGATAATACGACTTCCTTTGACACATTATTGGTGTTTTCTCTTCTATCCCATCTGTGACGCACAGACAACAATTTTTGGATTACGATGATGTGGGGATGGTGGTTTTTTTCCAATGTATTCACTTTCATCATGTAGGATACTATGAAGTTGGTTGCGAGTATAATCAAAAGGAATTTTAGCTCCCATATGATACAATTGAAGTAGGACAACATTTTTTTCTTGTTGTGAAAATAATTTATCATGTCCGCCATATTCCTTCTATTAATTAAGTTCTAGAATCATCATCACTAATAGTGTTGACCATTGTCTCTTTGTCTTCCTCTCGTGCAGTTTTCTTACGCATTGGCATCGTAATAGTTGTGATTAAATATGTCATGTCCCATTTCTTGGTGGTTGTTTTCTTCATCATTTCCTGATTAGGATTGAGTAGGCATTCTCCTAGGTGTCATTATACCCTAGTGGTGTTGAGATGTGTGGATGAGATAAGGGTGTGTTAAATTGATGAGAAATGTGTACATGAACTTGAGATTTCTTATTTAAATGACGTATAATCTTAATAATAATACCCTATTTGTAGGATGAAATAATTTGAAAAAGGTAGTAAGGAAATAGAAAAAGGATTTTCCTCGATAGCATAGGTCTTGGGATTCTCCTTGATGTAAGGGATTAGAGGAATAGGATAAGTGGTAAGTATATTTTTTTCGAATGCAAGGTGTTGATTATCAAAATTAGATTAGTTATTTCAATAAGAAATTATAGATGGGGTGTTTGGGTATGAAAAACATGTGTGTATATTTATGTGAGGATGTAAGGATATAATAAGTTTTGTGATATATGATATGATAGGTTTTAGGGTCTTGTAGGCCTAGGTAAGTGTTGTGATGCCAATAGGAGATGTTAAATAACCAAGCGGAGGTTTTTGTGATGATGAATGAATGCATAGGTTAAATGGGATGTTATGAAATGGGTTATGTTTATGAGTGCACATGTATACGGGATGTTTAATTTTTTGTGATATGGAAGATGTTTATAAGTGTCTCTTATGGTTTTGAAATTTATGGATTATAAGGGGTTGATTATGTCCTTTTATTTTTGTTAATAAGAGGGTGTGAGTGATGTCAAATAGATAATGGACGATGAAAGTATGTTCAAGTGTAAATAATTAATGGTGTATGATAAATGGTTTCTGTGAAAAATTATGTATGTGGGTAGTCAAATTGTGGTCAAAAGGTTGTTAAAAGGAGTGACTGGTAAGTGGATGATGGATAACATAGATATGTTTACGGGTATATGATAAATAATGTGTGGTCAAAATTTAGGTCAAATATCATAGCCAAAATGGATGGATGATAGGCATATGGTTTAATTAGAATGATTGGTGTGAGGTTTATTCATTATTTTTGACAAAGCACTCAAAAAGTACAACCATGCAAGCACAATCCTAACTAGTTAAGTGGGATTGCAATTGAACTATAGCTTGCTTTCAATACCACACACCGACGGTGGTGCCATAATTGGTTCTCCACCTATGTGTCAATGTGGGATTGGCTAGCAAGTGATCTTGGGAAGTATGACCTCCTTGCATTATAGTTTGATATGTGACCAAAGGTCTACCTAGTCAAGGATAACAAGCTCACTAAGGGAGTCCCCGATATACCTTGCGGTACGTGGGGCCCAAGTCTATGTTACAAGGATGTTATCTAAGGTGTGGGTTTTGGGATGTGGAAGCCCCTCACTTCATGCCACTCTCAAAATAAACAAGCACTTAGCCAATAATGACGTATGTCCTTGAATTTATATATCTTGTCGAACACGAGGTGTGTCTACATGCGTTTTGGACCCTAAATATTAGCTAAGTACCAAAAGGTGCCCATGTGTAGGATCGGTAAATAGAAGGGTGCTCACGAGAAAAGTGTGTAGGAAAAAGGGGCTTAAGAAGGGTTTAAGTTAAACCAGGGCACGCACGGGAGGCGAATAAGGGTTTAAAGGACT
This sequence comes from Taxus wallichiana var. yunnanensis, assembly GCA_018340775.1. Classification (NCBI taxonomy): domain Eukaryota; kingdom Viridiplantae; phylum Streptophyta; class Pinopsida; order Cupressales; family Taxaceae; genus Taxus; species Taxus wallichiana. The sequence continues at coordinate 351,874,965 of CM031240.1, read as the reverse complement.
TAGAAATATTTATCATCATGGAGTCAATTGAGGGAAAACATGAAGATCGACTAGGCGTGATAAGTGGATAAGGTGCCTGCATGGAAACTTGGAGCTCAAGAAAAGGATATTCCACGCAGGTATATTCCCGAGGGTATCCTTATAGTTAGTGGAAGGTTTACAAAGAAGATAAACATTCACTAATGGAGGACCACATTAACACTTGGCACATGATCTGCTCAAGAGAGAAGGCATGGCGGTGGATGTTGATCCTATTTAAAGACGTGCTTAGGATATGAGCAGAGAGAGAGAGAGAGGAGGTCGCTAGAGGTGCGGGAGTCTTGATAGAAGGAGGGTAACAAGGCACTACAGAAATGTTAGGAAATGCTAAGGGTTTGGAGTTCATGGTGCTATGGTTTAGAGTACTTAGTACTAGAGGGTTGTAAGGGATACCATTAAGCATATGTATGGGTACTGGGATTTGTAACAAGGGATATAATGGGGAAAAACATAGTTAGGATCTTTGATTAGATAGGTTTGCAGGAGTTGAGTCTCTGTCATTTGATGTATATGGTCTGAGATGACCCTTTTGAATGTAATATGGCTACCAGAACTCTATTAAATCAATATACATGGATCTATTCATACAACTTGCTTATGGGTGTAAACCCTCATGTTATTTGGCTTATCATGACTCAAATCTGGTTTCTTGTACTTCTTACAATGTTTATTAGATTTTGTGATGCATTAATGTGTAGATCTGATTAGTTATATCTTTTGCCTTTTTAAAATGAATGAATGTAATTTTGTTTCTACAAATAATCCTCCATTAATGGAAAAAATCTCTTGTAAATCTCACATAAAGGAGGGGCTTGGTGCATGGGCTCCGTGTGCACCTTGGGTGAGTGTCGAGCATATGTTTGATGATAGGCTAGCATACTTGGGGTTAGAAAGAAGTATTGAGGGTAAAATAATGACTACATCTTTGTTCCATTTATGGGACCTCTTTTGAAGCTATTGTGAGAGAAATGTGTAATGATGGAGCGCTTGACCTTGGACAACGTTGAGACCTAGCTTAAAATCATGGAGGATGAGTTTTCTTAGAGGTTTAGTATTGGATCTGAGTTTGATGCATGAAAATGGGTGGAGGAGAACCTGTATCACAAACTCTATGAGACATTCTTCTATTGTTTCCCAGTAGAATTATATAAATGCCTATCAGCATTTGCATCAAGGACAAGTTATTACTATAGAGCTCATATTTAGACCCAAAAGGAATATCAACAATTGTATGATGTCGATCGGACTGGACCCATGTTGTTGATCACCTTTGGTGGAGTACAAAGTGCGAGACTAGTCATACCTTAGAATATGTTATTTCCACATATTCTTTCATGGAGATTGTTGAGTTTGAGTTCTTGAGGGAGCCTAGATGATTGCTCTTGCATGTTCTTCCACTAGTTATCAAGATCCTAGTCTTTACTTTGAGTTTGGAATCCTTTCCTATGGATGGCTAAACTCTTACTAGGCACGGGCGTGGAATTTGGCATGGTAGAGGATGGTGGTCCTTGTGGAAAAAATGTAGAGAGAGGAGAGGTGGCTCAAGTATAATGAAGCTTGGGAGAGGGAGCTAGAAAGAGAATGTGAAGCTACATGAGTGATTGATTTATGGAGGTAGATATTACGATAAGGATTTGAGGTTAGCATAGAGGACGTGGAACCTTAGTAGTCTAAGCTACCCCATCTTGGCAAGTGCAGAAGAGAAACCCCGTCGGCTTTCAAGAGATATCGTCATATGAAGAAAGGAGAAGATTCATAGGCTCAAATCTTTACCCACATGGAAACCAAACCCTTGTGCTTAGTTTTTCGGTTCCTGAGATAAGTTTAGATAATCTAGTTGGTATCAATATTCTTAGTTGAGCAACACCTATGAGGTATAATTTTTCATTTGGTACATCTATGGTTGCACAGTCATTTCCTCTAGTTGGGGGTATTTTCTCTAGCACAACATTTGGGCAAGGTATGGGATCACAAATTTTGAGTATGGCATCTGGAAGTGGTGCAGGTGACACATCTGGGATTAGTTCAGTATCACAGACTATCAGAAAATAGTTTAGCATGACGGTGGGTTCACTAGGCACAATTGTGTTAGGCCCCTTACCTACGATAAGATGAGGATTTAGTTGATCGGAGGAGTTGGAATTAATGGATCTAGTGGTGGAGGTAACCTCGAAGGGAATCAAGGTCCTGGATCTGGTGGAAAAGGTCCACAACACCATCAATAGGTGTTTTATGAGATGGCACTCCACTTATCTGATTATAATTCCATTGAGGATGCCACAGAACATTTACACAAGTGTGAGTTACTATGGCACGTGAAGGGAATCACTACCCTAGAGTGGAAAGCAAGTCAGTTTTACTGACCATGTTGTAAGGACATGCGCATAGCTGGTACAGAAGTATGACCCACACTAGACAATGGTGGATTACATTGCGTTGCATAATTCCTTTTAGAAAAGCTCCACATACCTGATTTTGAAAAGAAAAGAATCAACATGTTGAAAGATTTAGTAAGGAATGGTGGAGAGTGTACAAGAGTATGATGCGTATTTCTCCTATCCAAGTTATCTTATGAAATTCACCCTTCACAACATGCTCAGTGGTTTGTTGGAGCACTGATCACACCATTCATGAGGGTGCTTTCACAGAATAATTTCACATATCCACTCAAGTACTTGGACATGTCCTTGTGCGTTGAGGCAATAGGAAGTGTTGATACCGAAGTTAGTCCATTCCTAGAATCCCAAATTGTTGTAGTGGTAAAATAGTTGGAGAAATTATCTACAAACTCGTCTCATGAGACTCACAGTGGGTTATGGTCTACATATTGTGAGGTAGAAGGGAATGCAAAGGAGATTTTTCCTTGAAGATTGGTACGCGGGATAATGGTATCTTGTGAGATTTTCCAGGGGAGATCATGATGCAAGTAGGTGTTCACTACTACAACATGTGATCCGTAAAAATGTGTCTTCCTATTGCAAAATTTGTACCTCTACTACTCATGACACCAAGGATTGTAGATTGATTTACCAAATACATGATGCCATTGATATTGGTGTGTGACATACTAGTATTACAAGCGCCTCCAGGATGTGGGCCCTCATTATGAAGGGCATGCGAGACATAGGCAATCACAAAAGAGGTGTTTGCAAAGGATTTAGAGGTCGTGGAAACCGCAAAGGTGGAAGAAGTGAGTTCCCACATGGAACTTGTTACAATTGTGGGTCTATGGAACACTATAAGTGTGAATGCCCCGATCTTCTATAGTGCTCTTGGTGTGGAAAGAAGCACAAGTATGAGGAGTTCCCAAATTATTTGAACACATGAGTTAGAACAGCGGAAGGATAAGGGCACTGGGATGGTGAGCGTAAAGTGTGTTGACCAATAGTGGATGCCAAGAATGGTGTGAGAGTCAAAGTTAGAACCTGTATTGGTAATGAAGCATGTTGAGGTTTGCATGCGCCATGGACATACCAAAGCATATTTTGTTAATTAAAAGATAAGAGTTGGTATAGGGGAAGTATCTGGACCCTACCCATTAAAAGGAAGTCTATTAGGAGACCATGGAAGTAATCATAATTCTTCAAGGGGAAATTCATTATCTAAAGGAAAAATCCATGAAATTGGAGCGGAAGAAGAGCGTTGAGGTCCCTCGGTCATTTAGAAGATGTCCGAGAAGTGTGTAATATCTTTGCGCCAATAGAATATCATTCCTCGATTAGGAGAATGGTTGAGAGATAAAGTACCAAACATTGGAGGAAAGTGCGAGAGGTAGGTCTTGCACGCTAACCTTCATCCCCATAGCCTTGACTATGATAAGGAGACTACCTTCAATGTAGTTTTTGATGGATGGATCCTAAGTAATATTCTAATTGAAACAGTGCAAAACTTAATGTTCTCACCTTGGACACATGGAATAAAATTAGAAGGCCCCCACTACAGCCATCTTCAAATGTGTTGTATATGGCTAACAAAATAAAGGTAATTCCCATTGGTGTTTTAAAGGATGTTATTATCACTATCCAAGGGAAAATTTCACTAGAGACTTCGATGTCTTGGCACTTGCTGAGGAGGACAAATTTTTGGCATTTCTTGGGCACCCCTGGTGCTATAATAACAATGATCACTTACGTTTCAATAAGGGGTATATAAGTTTTGATAACAAGGAGGAATGTGTTATCATCCCTTTGAAAGATAGAAAGTCGATGTATATCTTGAGCCCTTATGAGAAGAAGACCTAGACGAACCTATATGCACACTATCGGGTACCACGAGGTTTTGCAACTAACAAAAGAAGGCATTATTTAGTGGGAAGATGCTCAATCAGTAATTGATACAACTAATGTGGCATGTGACAATTGGGCGCACGGGACATATGAGTTAGTCGAGAGGGTAATTAAAAGGCTATGTGACAAGAGTAACAAAGGTGCACTCGGTTAGGCACCTAGGAGGAAAATATTTTCCAAGTTACACTTTGGGGAGCCAACCTCGATGTTTTCCCGCAAGAAATGGAGACCAGGTTGAGATGTGAGATCGAAAGGAGAATGATTATTATCTACACGTTGTTTGGGACCGTAGCATGTTGGTGAGATACAAATCGCAATAACCTTCTAAAGTGATGTGAGGTAAGGATCACATTCTTTGTTAGGTTTCTCCAAAGCAATGCACCTATGTAATGGAATTACTTGTATAAATCTTATTATTAGCAGCAATATAACACCAATGAAGACAATATTTTAGATAAATGATCTCAATGTGCAAGTATAATAGCTTAGCCACTTCCAGGGGGAAACCTCCAAACCAAACAATAAGACTCAAATGCTCAATATGATATGAACTACTACCTACTAACCCCTATATATACTATTCCTATGTTATGGCCAACACCAAGGCTGACCCACTAATGATAATATAACATATATGAAAGAGATACATAATGATAAGAAGTTATGATAGCCACAAGTCAGTTGTATACATCTAATATAAGATATATGATTAAGGGCATAGCATGCCCCTCCCCTTCAAAGCAACATTGTCCCCAATGTTGAGAAGATCTAGATGCTTTGCTGCAGGAAGTTTGCATCCTCCCAAGTTACGTCTTCATTGTCTAGATTTTTCCACTTGATCAAATACTCAGTGATGACCCTTGTCCTCAATTGCTTAGTGCGTGTCTAAAGGATGCATTCTGGTTCCAAGATGATTCTTCCCTCTTCATCAAGCTCTAGTAACATTGTTTGGGTTGATACCATCTATCCAATTACCTTCTTTAGGCAAGATACATGGAAGAATGGATGAATTCAAGTAGCCGGAGGAAGTTCCAATTTGTATGCTACATTTCCAATCTTCTATAATACTTGATAGGGGCCATAGTACTTAGGTGAAATCTTGTTATCCTTTTTTTTTTTTTCAAGGAAATTTATTTATATGGTTGTAACGCACAAAACCCAATCACCGACTTCATAATGTCTTTTGCTGTGATGTTGGTCTTCCTGTTGCTTCATGGGGTTTTATGACATGGCCAAATTCTCCCCGAGACTAGAAATAACCTCTTATTGGTGTTGAATATGTTATTAAACTACTCAAACCCTTTGCTAGACTCTCAAAGATGAAGCGATAGATGGTGGATGGTACCCATATAATGTCAAGAAAGGAGACATTTTAGATGAAGTATGAAAGGAGGTGTTATACCAGCATTCTTCCGAGGTAACCATTGGACCCATCTCACTTGCTTATCTGATGTAAAACAATGAATATATCCCTCCAAGAACTTTTTACCACCTATGTTTCACATCGACCGGGGATGATAAGAGGAATTACGAGCTAGTTGTGTGCCCAAGTATGAGAACAAATCACTCCAAAAATTACTACTAAAGATAGGGTCTCGGTCACTTACTTACTATAATATTTTGTGTCCCATGTAGCTTTTGAATTGTATCCTCAAGGATGATTCTACTTGTACTCGCAAAAATGGATGGTATAAGGCACAAAAATGGGCGTATTTGGTGAGTCTATCCACTTGCCACCATGATTACGCTTTTACATTCTAATTTAGGCAATCCTCTAATGAATTCCATGGACATGTCTTCCTACCTCTAGCTAGGAATAGATAGAGGTTGTAAAAGACATGGGGACTTAATTGTTTTGTCCTTATTTTCTGACAAACCGTGTATTCTACCTCAAAATTTTGGAAATCGCCTTTTATTCCATCCTAGAAAAAATCATGCTTGATTCAATGATAATTCTTCAAAAATCTAGAATGCCCCAAAGCTGGAGAATCATGGAGCTCGAGATAGAACCCTATTTTTAAGGATTGATTTCTTACATAGATATAATTTATCTTTATACCATAAAGCATCACCTTTCCATACAATTTTTTCGACATGCTTGGATCTTGTTGGAGATTCTAAATGATATTTTTCTACCTGGATCATTTTTCCATTCATACCTTGCATCCTTTATCCAATCCTCCCGTAATACAAATATGGCACACAACAATGCCTCTACCTGATTCATCCTTCCAGGATAAAGCATCGGCAACTACATTCTCTTTCCCTTTCTTGTATATTATCTCAAAATCATACCCCAACATTTTTAGACCCATTTCTGTTGTTATTCAGATGATAAATATTGCTCTAAGAATTATTTCAAACTATCATGATATGTCTTTACTTTGAAATGTCTACCCATTAGATATGGTCTCCATTGCTTCACTGCATGAAGTATTGCTAGCATTTATTTCTCATAAACTGGTTTAGATATATTATTACCTTTGAATTGGTAGATCTCGAAGGAAATGGGTTGACCTTCTTGCATGAGTACTACCCCCATACCATACCCTAAAGCATCACATTCAACAATGAATGTTTTGGAAAAATATGGGGTGGCTAGAACTGGAGTGGTGCACATGGCCTCCTGTAACTTCTCAAATGTCATAGTAACTTTCTCGTTCCAATGGAAAGATTCCTTCTTCAATAAATTTGTGAGTGGTGCTACAATACTGCCATAATTCCTTACAAATCTACGATAATAACCTATAAGCTCCAAAGATCCTTAGAGATTTTTTAGGGTTTTGGGAACCTTCCATTCAAAGGATCCATTTTTACACCTTCATAAGAGACAATATGACCCAAATATTCAACCTCCTTGACACTAAAAGAACACTTAGAAGGCTTTGCATAAATTTGATGTTCTTCAAGAGTTTCCAACACCTTATTTACATGATCCAGGTGTTCCTCCCATGTTTTACTATAGATTAATATATCATCAAAGAACATTGAAACAAAATTTCACGAAATGGCTTAAAGATTGAATTCATCAAGCTTTGAAATGTAAAGCGTGCATTTTTATTCTAAAAGGCATTACTAAGAACTCATAGTGTCCTTCATGTGTCCTAAAGGCTGTTTTATGAATATCTTCATCCCTAATTCTAATGATGATATCCGGAATGAAGATCGAGGTTTGTAAAGTAAACATCACCATGTAACTCATCTAGTAAATCATCAACTATAAGAATAGGAAACTTATCTTTAATTGTGTACTTATTGAGTTCCATGTAATCTGGATACATGTGTAAATTGTCATCTTTTTTCCATACCATCACTACAAGAGAAGAGTAAGCACTCTAAATATGATGAATAAGTCATGCTTCTAACATCTCTTGAACTATCTTCTCAATCTCGCTCTTTTTCATATAGGGTTACCTATAAGGTCTGATGTTGCATGGTTGACTCCCACAGTACTAGATGGATGGCATGGTCATGGTCTCCTTTTGGAGGAAAACCCTTGGGTATTTCTCTAAACACCACTTTGAGTGCTCATCTATAATTACTTGCATATCTATGGGTAAAAATGTATTGGAATGATGTGCTTCCAATGAAAATAGTTGTGCCACAAACCCCTCTCTCGTACTTTTTCTAAGAAATTTTTGCATCGATGAGAACTTACCATCTACGGAGAATTTTATCTTAGTCCTTTTAGTTTAAAAGCCCTCCCTTCGATTGAAATTGCATGAACAACTCTTGAAACTAATTTCAATGGTAATCCATTGAACTCCTAATACAATTTCTGCTCCTCCCATGGCAATGGAATACATATTGCTAGTTAGCAAGTAATCTCCCATGGTGAGATTAATTTTATGGCATTTTTTGAACAACTAATAGTTTTCCCATCAGCGATCATGACTTGAAATTGGAGTTGAATAAACAAAGTAGTTCAAGCGTTACGCCAACTTTTGATTGATGAGGTTGTGAGTAATTCCTAAATCAATCAACATTGTTACCCTCTAGTTTATTAAGAATTCAAAACTTTGAGATTTTGGGGTGTCTTGATACCATAAATTACATGGCATGATATTGTTGGTGGGGATTTCCTAATTCCTCCTTTGGCTCTACCTCTCTGTCTTCTTCATTTTCTTCTTCTACATTAGGCCCCTCAATGTAGAATAACTTATTTTCAGCGCACTTATGTCTTGGTCAAAAAAATTGTCACAATTAAAACATAACCCTTTGGCTCTCTTTTCTTCAATTTGTTGAGGTGTCAGTCTAACTGGTTGAGGGAATGATGGTGGAAAGGTGCTACGATCTCTGATATTACTGACAATTTGTTTCCTACTGGAAATAAATTTTTCCTCTACCCTACGTGCCATGATCATAGAATCTGAAACCTTATGAGGATTAAACATATGCACCTCAGTCTCAATTTGTTCTTTAAGACCCCTAAGAAATAATTCATTCAGATTCTCTTCAAGAATATTTTCCACCCATAAGGAAAGGTTTTGGAATTGATGGATGTAATCATTGATTGTTCTGTTTGTCTTAGATTTTCTAATTGATTGAAATAATTCTCGACACACTAGACCTATAGTGCAATTGTAACTCTTTGATGAATACTACCCATGCAACATTGAGGCCAATCTTTTCCTTTGAGAATATAACCATTGATACCAAATGAATAGGTCGATTCGAGATATAACGATGCCATGGTAATCTTTTATCCCGATGGAATTTGATGAAGATCAAATAAATTCTCCATCTAGTTAATCCAATTGAGTGGATCCTTTCCATCAAACTTAAACATTTCCACTTTTGGAATCATGTTACGGGATTGCAGAGTGTTTGTATTTGGATTGGTCATGTTTGCAGATCCACCCTAGCTAGTTTGTCTATTACTTTGACCTGAAGATCCACCCTGGTTAATATGAGTATGATTGAGTTATGGCTGATTAGAAAGGATATGATGATAGATGATATTGTAACTAAATTGGTGAATGAAATCCTCCAATCATTTTCCAATCTTTTCTACATCTTCTTTTTGGCCACTCTACCCTCGAGGTTTCGAACTCTAACTCAAGATAGTTGACCTTATGGTCCATTAAAGTAAACCCTAACTCGAGGGACTTTTTAGATACCCCTTTTGAATCTAACTCCTTAACTATTATCTCATCCTTTTCAATGGTTTTACACAAAGTGATGGGATTCTTTTTTCCTCTTGTCGAAGGCCTAGCCATGATGCCCCAAAATGGTAGGATTTAGGGAACAAGTTCAAAATTTAGGGTTTGGGATTTCAATAGGAATTCAGAAAAATTTTAAAAAACTCAAACTAATTTTTAATCATCTTGCTGGAAATGTAAATAACTTTGAAAAATTCCACAAATTGCATCCTAGGTAGCCAAATTATGAAAAAACACAAAACTACTATAAAGTTTGAAAACCATGTCAAAAATTATCAAAATTTTGAGGAAGCTTACTAGACCGATTTTGCCATGCCACAAAAAATTACGAGAAAAATGCGGTACAAATTTTGAGATATTTTCAAACCTTCACAAGTAGGGTTTGACGCTGCTTGTTGGCCGAGTTCAAGCTCGATACCACTTGTAATGGAATTACTTTTATAAATATGATTATTAATAGAAAAATAACACCAATGAACACAATATTTTATATAAATGATCTCAATGTGCAAGTATAATAGCTTAGCCACTTCAAGGGGGCAACCTCCAAACCAAACAATAAGACTCAAATGCTCAATATGATATCAACTACTACCTACTAACCCCTATATATACTATTCCTACGCTAAGGCCAACACCAAGGTTGACCCACTAATGATAATATAACATATATGAAAGAGATACATAATGATAAGAAGTTATTATAGCCACAATTCAGTTGTATACATCCAATATAAGATATATGATTAATGGTGTAGTAACCTATTGTTATAGAAGATTATCATGGGAAGGAACCTACCTCATTTCATGTCTAGGCATGTAAGAAGGCCTGGATAGAAGGCGCGCAAGCATTTCCTCCATTTTATGGGTGCATAAGCTTTATTCCACCTTACAAGGTTATACATGGACATGGTACATTCACTCAAAGTTACGTCGTCAGACAGAAAACTAGTAGGAATTTACGGTTGATCTCCTTTAAAATTTCAAAGATCAAAGTACTAAACCATTGGTAAATGAGGTGCTATAAATTTTTAATCACCTAACTATGAGAGATAGTTCCATGGTAGAGGAGAGAGTACTAGATTTTTGGGTGAACCTTTCTTAGAAGTGTGCTTTGATGAGGAAGAATTAGAGGAGGTACAGCTTGAGTGCGCATGCATGGAAAAATAGAAAGGAAAATTGGTCTACGTAATAGATGGTGAAGAGGTGGAAAACTTGGATGTTAACCACACTGTGGGCACATGTGATGTCATGGATAGTGCTAATTAGAAAGCAGACGCCTACCATGAACCCTTGAAGACCAATAAGGTTAACATTGGTTCAGAGGCGAGAACCTAAGGAGGCTATTATTGGAGATTACTAGACAAGAAAAGGAGGTTTCAAATATCATTGATCTATTGCATGAATTTTAGGATTTGTTTCGTGTGGGTACCATGAGCTTAAAGGAGTTCACCACTCCTTGGGAGAAATGAAGATCAAGTTAAAGGAAGGTGTGCACCCAATTCGAAAGAGACCTTATCGAATGAATCTGAATCTATGCATCAAAGTCAAGGAGGAGATTGATAAGATGATCACATCATGCATCATTGAGGCTGTTGAAGAATCAGAATGGATAATTCTAATGGTCATCAACATTAAAAAGGATGGAAGGATAAGGATTTGCGTTGATTATAGATATTTGAATGTGGTATGTTTCATTTACCCTTTTCCAACCCCCTTCACCGAGAGATCCTAAAAGGAGTAGGCTGGGCGTGAGATCTATTCTTTCATAAATGGATTCTTAGGATATTATCAGTGATAATTACAAAAGAGGACCAAGAAAAGACAACTTTCGCCACTGAATGGATAAGATTTTCCTACACAGTCATGGTTTTGGACCAAGAATGTGCCTATTGTGTTTTTGTGCATTGTGGTTGAGGCGTTTGAGACTTCATCCACGTGTTTTGACAAGTCTACCTAGATGAATGGAAATTATATGGATTAATGAGGGAAATTTGTGAAAATCGAGGCTAATGTTTGAGAGGTGTCTGCAGCTTGAGTATATCCCTCAACGTTAAGAAATGTATTTTCACTACTCCATTTGGCACCCTTTTAGGACATATCATATGTAAGGAAGGCTTGTTGGTGGATCCTACCAAAGTATCTCGTTATTATGGGATTAGGGGAGCCTACCATCTAGAGCGTGGTGCATGGATTCCTTGGGCATATGGGGTATCACCGGAAATCTATTAAGGGATATGCCAAGATTGTCGCGCCTTTGGAAAGGTTGCTGAAGAAAAAAGTACATTTCATTGTGGAAAGGTGCAACAGATGGCATTTGACACATTAAAGAATAGGCTTATCACCGTGCCCATATTATGCTTTCCCTCTTGGGATAAGTCATTCCATGTACATGTTGATGCTTTAAGGATGATGATTGGAGCAATATTAGCACAACCTAGAGAGGGAATTATTGACCACCCTTGTGCTTTAGGAAGCTAACCCATCGAAACAGAACTATACTACTACTGAGCACGAGGTATTTTTCATGATCTACGCACTACACAAATTTAGTAAGTATCTGTTAGTAATACCCTTTATATTCTATATGGAACACATGGCATTGAAGTGCTTGATAAACAAGCTCATTCTACAAAGGTGCATATGTAAGTAAGTCCTAGTATTTCAAGATTTTGAGTTTATGGTTATTGTAAAACCGGGTAATAGTAATTTGGGGCCTGACCATTTATCAAGGATAGAATCAAAAGAGGACACACTGAGCATTGAGGATATAATGTCAAATGCATAACTGTTCAGATTGCAATGTGCACCCTCTGACCTGGAAGATATTGAAATGTTTCTCGAAATGGGTGTAGTGACAGAGGGAATGAAGACTTTGGAAAGGAAGCAATTATTCATACGCATTGCTCCCTACATGTTAATTAGTGGAGACTTATACAAGCTAGGTTGCGATAAGGTTTTGCGCGGTGCATGTCGAGCATGAGCACACCGCAATCATGGAGGAAGCAAATGGTGGAATTGAAGGAGGACACTGTGTGTAGGGGATGCAACCATGCACAAGATCCTTCTAGCATGTTTTTGTGGGAAATGGTTTTGAAATATTGTATCAAGTATTGCAAAGGCTTGTGAACACTTTGCCGAGTGCCTTGGTAAACTAGGGAAAAGAGATGGAATGCCATTAAGACTGATTTCCAATGCAAAATTGTTCGAGAAGTGGGAAATTGAAATTAAAGGCCCTATTGAGGCATTTAACAAAATTTTGAATCACATACTAACCAAGATTTGTGATGTGGGAAGAAAGGATTGGGATGACAAAGTTTCTACTGTGTTATGGTCATATCAAACTACTTATAAGAGATTGAACAAGGCCACACCTTTTCAATTTGTGTTTGGTGTGGAAGTTGTGTTACCTATTGAATTCATGTTACCATCATTGCGTATAGCACGCATAGGAGGGTTAGAGGATGAACAAGTGCTTGAGGAGAGGATTGATAAGTTGATGCAATTGGATGAAAGGTTGGTTATTACTTGATGTCGTCAAAAATAGAAAAATCTAGGTAGAAGGCATGACATGATAGACACATCAAAAACAAGTAGTTTGAGGTTGGGTAGATGGTTCTCTTGTATGATTCCAATTTTTGCACCATCCTAGGAAATTCAAATTTCATTGGTTAGGCTGGTACATTTTATCCTAAATGTTTGATTCAAGAACTTGTCAGATTCTGAAGTGTTGGATGGAACACGGTTTCCAGGCCATTTCAATGGGAGTAGGCTGAATCCCTACTATAAATAAGTCTTCTTTATGTTTGTAAATAAGGCAATATTGTCAATTATCCTAGGATTTGCTTTGATGCAATTTCCTTTCTTTGTGTTTCCCTTTTTGTTCCTTTGTTATGTGTGTGTTTGTGCGTTGGTAGCCACTTATTATTTTTAAAAACATTCTATGGTAGAGGACTCGAACATCCATTTTTGTGGTGGTGCGGAGTGATATGAAAAGTGCTAGAAGCTATGGTTTTGGATGGACCAAGTTGAAAAATAAAAAACACGTGGATTGTAAGATCATGTGTAGTAGATGTGAACATAAGGGAAGCATGGTGTCAAAAATATTTATAGAAACCACGTACAAGAATGAAAATCGTAGGAACAACATGAGGTAGGAAATGTCAAGAACCAGGGTTAGGACACATAGAAAGAATGCCTTTGGTGATGTATGCGCATGCATAAGGATATGTGGTCAATAAGGGGTTTTTTTTGCACACATAAAGGTTGTCAAAGTTTTTTGTGTAGGATTGAGCATGGAGGAAAAGCACTGAAGGTTGGCATTGGAAAAATATACCTTTATTGCGAAAGTACATTAGTAGGTGGCATGTAATTTATTACGAGAGAAAATAAAAATTTATAAATTGAAGATCGAGAGTGCGTTATTTCCTACCTTGTGTTTTAAGTTATCAAAGAGCTCTCACAAACTAGGGCATCCTTACAAAGAAGGTTTGAGAAGAGTTGTGAAGATTTGCATGCATAGCTAGTTTGATTAGTGAACCAGAGTGGAAAGGAGTACACGGGCATAAGCAGAGAAGGTTGTGTGGAAGAATCATGTAAGTGTTACGTATTCTTGTGGAAAAGGGTTTTTCTAGGTTAGGGTTGCATAGCTAAGGCACGGGGTTTGAAGAAATTTTTGCAAAGGAGTGGAGCCGTAAAGTTGACCAGAGCCAGAGCCGAAAAGAGGAAGACATTTTAAGGACCCAATGAATGAATGGAACTAAGGAAAGTAGAAAATGTTTCACCGAAGAAGGGTAAGGGAAAGGGAAAACAAGGTGTTTCTACCAACTTCAACGAAGAATGGTACCTAGAAATGTAGTAACCTAACGGTGTATTACTTGGTAAAGAATGGGTTCCTCACGTCGGAAGATGGTTTTCGGTGATTATAACCATTGAACAAGCACCACGTAAAAGAAATAACACTAGAAATGGTTCACCCTACAAAGAAAAGGACACCAGATGGAATGCCCATCTATGACGATGAGGTAAATGTGAAAATGGAGAAGGTCAAGGTTACAACTCTACGAGTTGCCCTATTTCGAAATCCCGAGTGACTATACCAATGGTTGATGTCATGCATGCATGAATACCACTTCTATTTTATAGGTCAGAGGATGCACATAACCCCCAGCTAATTTCTAAGTTCACCGGCCTTATCTATGAAGGAGATTCATTAGATGATGATTTGGAAGACAAGGAAGCCATTAAGAAGACCGTTGAGGCTTATGACTACAAGAAGGGTTTGTGCTACTTTGACATTTCTGCAATTACCGACCCAATGATGAGGATGGCCATGCACTTGGTCACAAATCTGAATGGGAAAGAGAGATAAACATATATCAACAAGTCCTAGTTGAATGTATGTCACAAGATCTCGAAGGGGACCATCTATAACCTCTCAGCTTTTATTGTAGGGGAAATTATAAACACCTCGCGTGACGGAGAGAATATCATATTTTGTAATATTCTCCTCACCATTGTACTTTTAGAGATTGGAGTTGTTGATGGGTCGAATAAGTTTTTTTGGGAATACCCAAGTGAGAACCCCTCCCCACCAAGAGGTTTGAATAATATACTTGTGACACCGTGACGGCCACTCATAAGTCGCGACTGGAAAATTGGTATAAGTGGATGCACGATGCATTCAAGGCTAAATGGAGAATACTTAAACACTTTGCTTCACTAGTTTAAGGAGAGGTTGAGTTCTTCATTTAACAGCACTTTTGTATCGATAGATTCCTTTGATAGATGGCACCAAGAGTCCTTGGTGTAATTTTCCTTTCTCCTTCATGGCACAATACTTCCAAGCCGGGTCAATCATTTTAAGGAGGTGAAGAAACTTAGGTTTGATCTAAGCATAGTAGATCAAGACTACCATGAGATGTGCAGGAATTTAATATACCCCAAGAAGCACGCTTATGTGGAGAATTATGTCTCCCATGACGTGCACATGTTAAAACTAGTAACATTACTTGTTGCAGGGAGGACAACAATGAGGGTGTATTTACGCATAAGGCCTAAGTATGAAAAGGGTGCTTATGTTGAAGATTATGACTCCATTTTTTAGGACCCTGCCATGCGGAAAAAGACTGTGCAAAGGAAAAGAGATAAAGGAGATGCTCCTAAGAAAAATGTGCCAAGCGTGCAGACAGTAGAGGCACAAGAGTTAGCGCAGGCATAAGTACTTACATCCACCAGAAAGGTCTCCCGTGAGAAAAGAGTCACCACAAAAGGAAGAGTCGTCACAAAAGGAAGAGTCACCGATAAGGGGAGAGTTTCCCGAGAAAGAAGAAAAAGAGAATTCCCCTGAATTCAAGTCACTAGTAAAGAAGAAACAAAATGTGACAAAAGGATAAAAATCGGGAGAACCGAGAAAGCATGGAGGCCGACAAGGGTGGTGAAAATGATGAAGAGTGTGACGAGGCTTAGAATCATCCTGTGTACAATGTACATGAGTCAAAGGAAAAAGGAAATGAAGAGAAGGATGAGAACAAGGGGGCTCTCATGACAAAGGGGGAGTAAGGAAGTAAACATGAAGGATCAGAAGACCCCGACTCGACCAAGGAGTAGATGGATAATACCATAGAGAGGGAAGTAGTAGGAATTATCTAACAGTTGATGGAGCACAAAGTCAAGTGAAGTGTTGAAGAAGTATTGAAGGAAACGAAGGAAAGTGTGAGTATGGGAAAGGAGTATGGAAGCATGGGTGGAGACCCCACTTAGCAATAAGCTCTCCAAAGGTAGCGTGCATAGGTGTAAAGGGCATAGTAGCTGCACAGAACAAGAGATGACTTACATTAATGATCCGAACAAGGTACTACGCACATGCTTCCAAAGTACCATGCCCACAAACCAACTCCTCGCTTGGTCTTCTTTTGATGAATAAGGTGCATACCCACACACAAGGAAAATGCTATCTTGGGCTTTTGAGTCCCACGTTGATGAACCCGAGTTTGAGGTAAATTGAGATGCATTAATGAAGATACCATATGCCAAGGAGTAAACCCTCTGTAAATTCCCAAAAAAATCTGATGAGTAAGTTTGTAATGTGCTCAAAAAATAATCGGTGGAGGTGGAGGCAAGACTCTTCGGTAGAAATGACATAATAAGGGTCTTGGAGGAAGAGCTTGAGAAAAATAATGAGGAGATCATTAAGTGGGACAAAGAAATAAAACAAGGAATTGATCAGTGTGCAGTTAAGGCGTGAGCTAAGGGATGAAAAGGAAAAGGTGTGTGAAGTCCATAAGAAGATAGAGGCCATTTCAGATGTCATTATCTTAAAGCACCCAGACCTGGCCCCGCCTGAGTAGAAATATGAGTCAACCATGCACTACTTGGAAGACTTAACCTCGCATCCTCACCATGGAAAGGTGACCACTCGCATTAGATTCAGCAACGGAGGTGATGGATGCTAGAAGGAGGAGGAAAAGCCTAATATTAGGGAGATAGTGACTTAGTACTGAGCTCCTTTCCATAGTAAAGACCGCCACACAGATGGCCGAAGTCATGTATGACAATTGTTCTAACAAAGATAGGGTAGCAAGCATATTGGTTACTACACATGAGGCGGATCTAAAATAATTTCAGGAAAAGAACAAAGGAAATAGGGCGGAGTGTGACAAGATCCTATCCAAAGTTGAGAATAATTTGGAAGCAATCGAAACCTTACAGGGTTCGATTAAGAATAAGCTAAAGGAACTATACCCCAAGTCATTTGCAGGGATGGATGCACTAGGCGACCTTAACAAGTAGCTGGAAAGAATTGTAGATATGCTTTGAAAGCTAAGAGTGAGGAACTTAGTTTTGATGAAGTAAGTGCATTGGTGGGTGACCTACTTTAGCAGGCATAGGAGAAGTAGATGCTTGGGAGAAGATTGAGGCATCTATAAAGGAGTTCCCACTCCTCATGCAACAAAGTAGCATATTCTTCCATTCTTCCATTATTTAATTGTTTCAATACCACTATTCTTTATTCTTTGAGGAAGCAAAATGTTTCTAAGGATATAAAACATGCGTAGTGTGGGGTGATGTTGGACCCTAAATATTAGCTAAGTACCAAAAGGCATGTATGCACAGGATCAACAAATAGAAGGGCACTCAGGGAAAAGCACACAGGGAAAAGAGTCTTAAGAAGGGTTTAAGTGAAACCATGGTGCACACGGGAGGTAGAATGAGGGTTTAAAGGACTTAGTAATATTTGGCACCATGGAGTCACTTGAGGAAAAGTGTGAGGACCCAACTACGGATGATAAGTGGATAAGGTGCCAGCCTAGAACCTTGGAGATCAAGAAAAGTATATTCCATGTAGGAAATATTCCCGGAGGCATCATTACAGTTCATAGAAGGTTTGCAAAAGAGGATAATCGGTCGCCAATGGAGGACCACATCGACACTTGGCACGTGATCTACTCAGGAGAGAAGGCATGGAGGTGGACGTTGATCCTATTTAAAGAGGTGTTTGAGATAGAAATAGAGAGAGAGGGAGAGAGAGGATGTCGTTAGGAGGTACAAGAGTGTTAAGAGAAGGAGGGTAACAAGGTGTAGAGAAATGTTAGCAAATGTTAAGGGTTTGGAGTTCATGGTGCTAGGGTTTATAATGCGTGGTACTAGTGGGTTGTAAGGGATACCATTAAGCATATGTATGGGTACTAGGATCTGTAACAAGGGATATAATGGGGAAAATCATAGTTAGGATCTCTGATCATATAGGTTTGTAGGAGTTGAGTCTCTATCATTTGATGTATATGGTCTGAGATGACCCTTTTGAATGTAATATGGCTACCAGAACTTTGTTAAATCAATATACATGGATCTATTATGTAAAAATTCTTATGGGTGTAAACCCTCATGTTATTTGGCTTATCATGACTTAGATCTGGTTTCTTGTACTTCTTACAATGTTTATTAGCTTTTGTGATGCATTAATGTGTAGATCTATTAGTTATATCTTCTACCTTTTTAAAGTAGATGAATGTACTTCTATTTCTACAAATAATCCTCCATTAATGGTAGAACTCTCTTGTAAATCTCACATAAAGGAGGGGTTTGGTGCCCACACACGCCTCAAGTGAGTGCCCAACGTATGCTAGATGATAGGTCGTTGTGTTTGGGGTTAGAAAGAAGTATTGAGGGTAAAATAATGACTACAATGCATGAAAATGAAGCCCACGGTCACGAGAACCCTAAGACTAGAGTAATTGGGTGGATGTCACTTTACCCCCTAAAAAAAAGAGGGAAGGAAGACTAACTGATTTTGATCCTCAAGATTTTCCTAGGACACGAGAGGAGAGCACACATGGTGTTGTCTTTGGGATATAAATCGAGCAACAACATGTAATTCAAAAAGACGATACACAAAAATGATAATAGAAATTAATAATAAAGTTCATACGATGGGGCCTTGAAAGAGGTCATGCAAAACAAAGGATTATTAGTTTTTTTTTTATACCTCAATATTCTTCGACCGCTCGAGCTGCAAAAAGGATGGTTAGTAGTTTTTTAATTAATCAAGATCCTACAACCACAAATGTCAGGTGAAAACAAAATGAGTATTAAAATGGGTAGATTTTCCCCTTATCCTTGTGATATTTCTTCAAAAATATAATGTAAGGCCCTATAAAACACCACAAAAACATCAAAAAATATGATTAGGCTTATTAGTACCAACGTTAAATTGCACTACGTGAAAAGGCGCTAATTTCTAGAGCAAAGGCGCTACTTCAGGTCAAAGGTGTTAAAGTACAAAAAAGTTCTACTACAAGCAAAGGCGCTAAAATCCCATAAAATGTGCTAAATTGTAAATAATTGCATTAAATTTTCAACAAAGGCACTAATCCACCAACAAAGGTGCTAAATAGAAAAATACAGTGTTAGCTGAATTCAGATTTGAAGACTAACCATAGGCATTGAAATACAAGCAAAGGCTCCAAAATACAAACAAAGGCTCCAAAGTTCAAACAAAGATGTTGATACTATACAAACCAAAGTTAGAAAAAAATCCATAAAGTATGCCACAAAGGTGCCAAAAGATAGACAAAGGCATTGATCCTACATAGAATGAGATTAGAAATAGAAGCACTAACGTATGGTACAAAGGTGCCAAAGTATAACCATGCAACCACATAAGCCAATATATTGAGAAAAAGCATTATTTCAGGTCAAAGGCACCACTTCTTTAGCATAGGCATTGAATGACAGGGCATAGGCACCAATATGGAAAATTGTCACGAAAATTCAAATTTTTAGGGTGTAAATCTAAAATGAAATTTTTTCAAATTTGAGCATCTTGTTTTAAATATGAAATGTTATTAAAAATGGTTTTGGGAGTAAAATCCATGGTGGGTGCCAAAATGTAGACAAAAAGTGATGTTAGTTGTAAATGCAAACTAAGAACTAAACCAAACTAGTTCCTAATCTAACACACCTATTATCTACCTCTGATTGAGCTAGATAAAAGGGAGAAAGAGTGTTATACCTACACTTACCTACAAGCTCCAATGATCTTCCCTTGTTTCTTTGGATGTGCTCAAGATAGTTTTTGTATTGCTTCATATTTTTGGGATGAGTTGGACAACACCTCCCCTTGTTGAATGATGATTTTGCTTGATGGATTTCTTGATGATTGAAAGCTTGTTTAGAAGTATTTTGGAAACATATACTTAAAATTTCATAAGACAATTGCCATGGAGGGTGGCACTTCTATTTAGAGTTAGAGGAAGGAGGAAGGGAGGTTTGATATCTTTCCATGTAGATGGTAGATCAATGGTGGAGAATTGGTGAGAAGGATAAAGATCTAGAATTGGAGAATTCTAGAAATTAGAAGAAGCCTCCATTGAATTAAAAATTCAATGGAGGGAGGGAAATATATTTAAATTTTTAAATATGGAAGAGGGAAATTTTGAGAGGCTTCTAGAAATAGAAGCCTCTAGATTTGGAGGATTAGTTAGCTTAGGATTAGGTGAGATTAA
Source organism: Taxus wallichiana var. yunnanensis (assembly GCA_018340775.1). Lineage (NCBI taxonomy): Eukaryota > Viridiplantae > Streptophyta > Pinopsida > Cupressales > Taxaceae > Taxus > Taxus wallichiana. The sequence goes on along the minus strand of CM031240.1, from coordinate 351,854,472 downwards.
ATGTGATTAGTGGAGTAATTAGATGGAAAAGGTAGATGTAGGCTAGGTGTAGGGTATGTGGATAGGCGAGTAGGAATTTTTAATTCTTAGAAATCGATAATAGCTATTAGTTAAAGGGAGAATGAAATATTAATGATGTATTAATATGATTAACATTGAGATGGGATTCTAGGGTGAATAATGAGAATAATTGAAGTATGATAATAGGGATAATAATAATTAATCTTACGATTAACTATTATATGGTTAGTGATGATGGGATTAATAATGTATATTGAGTATGTTATTTGCTAAATGAGCATGTCGACATTTTACATGTCTATAGGAAAAGATCAATGCAGGGATGGAGGGAAGCCAATGGTAATCCACACTAATGGATGTGAAATACGTGGGACCAATGGGTCAAAGGAAACCATCAAAAATATGCACAAAAATATGAGGATGGTAAAAAATGGTTGTACAAAAATGCTGGGGAAAAGGGTATGCACTATATGTCACCATGAGGAAGCAAACAATATGTGTCTAGGTGGGATGGAGATGGAAAATATGGCCACAAGGCTGGGATTAAGATGAAATATGGTGCCCTAAGAAGGACACATAGATGGTTGCAGAGTGGGTTACTAGATGCGATTAAGGTTGCGCAATGAGATAAATAGATAAGAAAAAGTTAGCGAACTAACCTATGCAAGACAAGGGACAATGTGTTATGGGTGAGACACTAGGATTGAAGTGGAAGAAAAGATAATTTGATAAGGATATTGGATGAGATGGGATGGAGGATGAAAAATAGGAATGGGTTGTCATCGACTAGGTAGATAACAAAATGTGGTTAATTACTTTAGCTGAAAAATTATTATTTTTGATGACTTGATGATGATGGGTGCATGTTTGATTAGTTTTTATAGGCTAGAGACACTTTTATTTGATAGATAGAGTCCTAACCATGTTGGAGATGATCAAGGATGATGTGACAAATGTTGAGTGGGATCACTTGGAGGTAGTAGGAATGGGAATATTTTGCCGTATCAAAGGGTTCCCAGAGATACAAGGCTTATCATAGCCTTGACGATAGATGGGACCCGAGGACCGGTACCTTATGGTTATAGACTGGTGAGATGACGATCACACTTTGGAGGATGTGTATTGTATTTTGAGATTACCAATCCATGAGTCACGTATAGTTCCTATTATAGCGAAGGGTCGGATGCATGCATTGAGATGGTTATTTGGAGAGGAGGGCCCTCACATTACTTTTGTATCGAGGGTGTTTCATATTGAGATGCATTATCATCCACCGACACCATGGAATAGGCTCATATGTTTGGTCATGATGGTGATATCTTGTTATGCATTTCCAAATTTAGGTGGGACCAGATTTCCATGGGCCCTAGTAGCGGTGGTGGAAAAAAATGTGGATCATTGGACAATATTTTATTTTGGGGAAGCTTTATTGGCATAATTATATCATGAGCTATGGATGTACGTGACAAATTGGAGATTGGGTATGGATGTGGTTTTTTTTTACATACATTGTTGCGCATATGAGCACATAACTATGGTGAGGTCATTAGGGCTTCCATGGATTACATGTGACCATATAGAGTGTAGACACCTATAATTATGCCTAAGCAATTTAAATATTTAAATTGCACTAATTATCCCCTTTCATGCAAATAGATGAAATATCATCAAAAGCACTCATATTTCCTCTTGTTGTCGTTAATTGATTACAATATGCTAATTTATTAAGTTGCAGCTATCCAAATAACAACCTAATTAACGACCTTCAATTAATTAATCACCTCTTCTATCTAGATTAATTAATTATTATTAATTACTTAGCCTTCCACTTCATGTAACTAGTAAATCAATGTTTAATTGATTTAATCACCTTATAATGGCCTAAATCATACTAATATTCCTCTAATTGGCTTCTATAAGCTCACATCTACCTATTAATTAAGGCACCCCCCCCCAACTCCCATGACTTGCTAAACATGTATTAAACCCTTCTAAAGTAAGGTTGCCTTTAATAAATAAACCTTATCCATTCCTAATCATGTTTTACCTTTATCCCACATTCATGAGGATGTGTTGAATCCTTTATCCTTTGGGCTATATAAAGAGCCCTCCTCCTACCTTTATACCTACACCTAAATCTCTCAAGAGACAAAAGTAAGCACATAGTTTCATACTAATAGCCTTTTGTCATTCTTGAGCCCTCCATCCTCCATTCTTGAAGAGCTAAGCCTCACACCCAAGCATCCATTGAAGGATCAAAGCAAGAAATTATAATTTGATTGCCATTGGACTACTTAGGTCCATTTTAATGTTAAATTAGGCAATTAAGGGGAATAGAGTTCATGCATTTACATTGTGTTTTGATTAGATTCAAAGTTATTAATGTTTAAAGGGTAGGACTTGCTCACTTCTTCATCATGATGGTGCACATTTCCCATTTTTAACTAGGTTAGGAAGCTATTTTTAGGTGGTAGCTTTCTTGCTTTAAGTTTGGTTAAATTTGTAGAAACACTTGCACACATAGAGTTGATGAGCTTGGATTTGTGAGATGCGAGCTGAACAAGATCATAGATTTAGGGGTGAGCAAGGTGATGAATGGTACATGGAGATATTGGGAGCTTGATGTCAATGATGTGAGATGGAGGACATATAGAGGGTTTCCAAAGATGATTGGGTATAGATATACACCTTATAGTCGTTATGAGAGTGATATGGGTGCGAGGGTAAAAAGGCAAGAGATGATGGACACTATTTAATTTCCACACATGATGATTCAATTCAAAGTAGTGAAGATGGTGCCCAGGGCACCAATTCAATACAAATGAGATGAGGTAGAGAGGGACTTACCTAGTTCTGTGATGGCCGATGCGGTGGTGGAGGAGGCAAAGCCACAGGACATTGATGAGGATGATGTGGGAGTGGAAAAGGGTTATGTGGGGTGGATGACGCAATAGTGGGTAACAGGGGGTAGCTAAGGAGGTATCACGGTATGAGGAGAGGCGAAACACCTATTGGAGGAGAGGGTGGAGATGGAGGTGTGGAAGCAGAGATGGCCTAGCTAAAGGCGGAGCTATATGTAACTCGTTATGAGTGAGATGATATGCACTACGAAAGGTACCTAGTCATCCAATAGAAAGATAGATACCAAAAACAGAAAGAGGCCTTATGAGCCATACATGGAGATCCGACACTCCTTATGACGTGATAGGTGAAGCAAATCAAGTAGTCTGTATATTAGACTAGAAAGATGGCTCCTCCTAGTTACGTGATGATATAGTAGTACCAAGCTCTAGGAGAGGATGTGTGCTACTATGAGTTCATAGAGATAATGAGACTACATGATGTACCGTGCTATGAGGCCTATGTGGTGGGAGAGAGGAGATCGGTGTGACATGTGGCTTCGTGGAGCACGGTGAGTGTAGCACATCCACGATACTATCATGGACCGAGATGGTAGGAAGGGAGGATTACGGGTCCCGCCCTCGAGAGGACATGTAGGAGGATAGGTTCCTACTTCGAGACTTAGAGCCTTGTATTTTTTGTTCACCGAGTAGTTGGTGAAATTTGTATATTTAGATAGATTTTTATGATGATAAAGCCCATTGAGGCCTATTACTTGATGTACAAACATTCGATATATATATATATATATATATATATATATATATATATATATATATATATATATATATATATATATTTTTCCATGATTCATGTGTTGTGATTATATGTTGACTTAGATATTTGATATCATGTGTTGAGTGATTTATATGATGTGATCATGTGATGTATTGATTGGATTAGGCATGGTACTAGTGTGATGGATTTAGACTAGATATGATGTGATGAATTTGGATGTTGGATTGCTTGATTAGATCTTAAAATGATGTGACGGATGTAGATTTGATGCCATGTCATGTGATGGACTTTGATTAAAGATTATATGATGGAGTTAGATGTTAGATATGATGTGATGGTTAGATTAGATATGATGTATTAATTGGCTTGGGTTGGATGTGATAGATAAAACATGACTTTTATAAGGTGAACCAAATTTAGAAAAGTACACTTTAACATAGGGAGAAGTGCACATAAGATAGATGATTTTTTACCGTGTGTTTGAGGTAAAAAGTGAAAGGGAACACGTACAAAGAAATGCACTTACAGCCATAAATTATTTCAACACATAACTAACAATAGTTAGTCACATATAAGATCATGGGTGAAAGATGAAGGATGTACTTATACACCTATTGTAGACACAACAAGGGATTAAGATGTAGCTTGTATGGGGGAAGTGGTTTTTGCTTAGGTGGTTCTCCTAGGTCTATACCCCATATCTGAGGAATATTGCACAAATTGATCAATGTGGGAAGTTTTCTTTAGATGGTAAAGTTGATCGATGTGGGATTCTTTCCTAGGATGCTTTCTTTTGGATTTTATTTTTATTTAAATTCTTAGAAGGTTCATCAATGCAAGAAGCCTTTTACCACCATGAGATAAGAATGTAGACATCCTTCAAGGGAGTGGTCTACAATTATATTTTTACTTTAGATTTTTTACTTTTGCTTTAATGATAGGATAAGATGCATGATAGTTGTCCTTCAGGGATCGGTCTATATTTTTATAATTTTTTTCTTTATATGCATAATTGTCCTTCAAGGGAGCAGTCTGTATTTTGGATTTGATAGCTTTTGATATGAACATCTGTAAAAAAATAGTTTTTATGATGGCGCTGAGGATATCCCGATTAACCACTTGGGGAGGGGAAGTAATGTGTACAAGCTACACATGTGGACCCTTATAATGTTTCCAGTGGATAGATAAAGAGGATAATGATGTAATGATTGTAGGGTTCCCACATAGAATGAGGCATTTTTCCATTAGGAATATGTTATGTGTAGAGCCATAGTGCCCATATTTAAGGTCATAGATAGGATAATGACAAGACTACATGGTTCCAAATCATTACAAAGTGGAAGATGGAGAAGTATAATGATGGAAGTAAGATCGTTAAGTGTGACTAAAATCGTGTTGGTAGGTATGTTAATAGTAGAAAGGCCGCAAGTGCAAGGCATTGAGAGGTTTTGTTTTTTATTTACCATCGAGGGAGGTTAAGCGATAAGCCCCATACCCATCCTTATGAGTGATAATGTATGGTCCAATCTAGTTTGGAGGAAACTTTCCACGTTGGATCCTTTCTAGAGCAGTGACATTCTTATTTTCTTTTAAAATAAGGCCATCAATGTTAAATTTATGTTCTTTTAGATGTTTATTATAGGCACATTTGATTCATTCTTGATAGACATGATGGTGTTGGAGAGCTACTAAGTGGAATTTGTCCAACAATTTGAGTTGTACTAGACACTCTTAGTTATAGTCCTCATCAGAGACAAAGTCATGAAGAGAAATGTGCAATGATAGGATTTGAACTACGAGGAGGAAGGATTCATATCCATAGACAAGAGAGAAAGGAGTAGCACCTATAGAGGTGTGTATTCTAGTATGATATGCCCAAAGGGGGAAGGGAATATGAAGATTTAAATCTTGATCTACTTTATCAACAGTTTTGGCAAGAATATCACAAAGAGTCTTGTTAGTGGATTTGGATTGGCCATTGGCTTATGGATATTATGGAGAAAAGAAGCAAATATTGATATTGAAAGAGTCACAAAGCTTTTTAATATCTTTTTTTTAAGGCTTTATGTTGTCTGTGATGATTTTGTGAGGAATGTCGAAGCGATAGATTATGTGCTTTGATAGAAAAAATTGATGATTTTGTTAGCTTTGGTGGATGTGAGTGGAATGAATTCCACCCATTTAGTGAAGTATTCAGTAGTGGTGAGGATAGAATGATGATGCTAAGAAGAGCATGGATTAATGAGGCCAATAAGGTTGAGTCCCCACTATGAGAAATGCCATAGATCTTGACTCGGATGCAAGTCCCGGCTAGGTATACGAATGAGATTGGAATTTTGTTAGTACTTGAAGCATTTTTGACATACTCATAGTAGTATTGGTTGAGGTAGGCTAGAAGTATCCCATCCACATAATGGGTTTAGAAATGACCAAACCACTAAATTTTCCACCACATATACCGTCATGGACTTCTTGGATATCTCGAGATAGATTCATGGGATTTAAGGCATCATAGTAAAATACCATCAAACCCACATTTATAGAGGATGCCACCAAGGATAACATAATGGTTGGCATATTGAAGGAATGACCTCCTATAATTTTTGGATAGGTCGAAGGGAATTTAATATTAAGAAATATAGTTGAAGATTTGGGTGTATCAAAGATCATATTGATTGGTTTCGATGAGATTGATGCAAGGAAGCTCATTAGTATGGGATGGTTGATTAATGTGATGGACAACAATGAAGAGTTTGGATTCTTTGGTTATCCAAGGGATGAGAGATGCAAGGGATTTTATAGTGTCTATGAAGTGGTTGGATGAATGAGGGATAGTTTGGATAGTGTATTGATCAAAGGCCTTAAGGAGAAAGTCGACGATGTCCTTGTATTTTTGAAGAACTTAATTTTTGCACTGATATATTCCTTTAATTTTATTGATGATGAGTTGGGAATCACCATAGAAATTGAGGATTTGGATTTTGATCATGATATTTGTTAAGAGATCCAAGAAAAGGGCTTCATAATCAGCCATTTTGTTGGTACACTCAAAGTTTAGTTTGTAGAAAATGGGAATAGGGGTTTCCCAAGGAGGAATAATGATGACAACAACACCTCCCCCTTTCCGACACTTAGAACCATCAAACAACATTTCCATTTTGAGGGGATAATATTCATGACCGATGGTATGGATGGATTTTTTGGGGAATTATTTATGAGGGAGTTGATTTTCGGAAAAGGGGCTTCGTTGAGTTGATCAAAGCAATAGCCTAGCCCTTTGATTAATTTTTAAGAGATGAAATCTAGGTCAAACTCAATCACGAGCATGAGCCATTGAGTGATGCAGCTTATTATAATAAGGCTTGGAATGCATGGTTTTAAGAGGATTAAATTTAGTGAATACATATGTTTTTTTGATCGAGAAGATAGTGGAAAAGTTTGTAAATAGTGAAGAAGATAGCATAACACAATTTTTCAACCTCGTTGTAACAAGTTTCGTAGTCGTGAAGCATGTAGCTGATATAATAGGTGGCCTTTTCTCTGCCCTACTCATCACAATGTGCCAACATGGTACCTAGAGAAAGGTTAGTGGCAAATATGTAGAAATAAAAAATCTCCCCCTTGTGTGGAGGAGTGAGCATAAGTGGCAATAGAAGATATTGCTTAAGTCCATCAAAATCCTTTCGGTAATTGGCATCCCATTTAAAGTGAGTGTCTTTTCAGAGGAGATGATGGAAATGTTGGCAATGATCTTAAATTTGTGAGATGAAGCATCGAACTGATTGAATTCAACCTTGGAGGCTATAAAGTTCCTTAATATTGGAAGGAGGAGGCATGTCAAGGATAGCCTTGTTTTTGGTGGGGTCAACTTCAATGCCCCTGATAGAATTGATGAATCCAAGGATTTTTCTAGTTAGAACTCAAAATACACACTTTATGGGATTAAGATGAAGTAATAAATGGATTAGGAGCGTGAAGAGTATTTTAAGGATGGAAAGATCATCCTGTCGACACTAGGATTTACCCAAGAGGTCATCGATATAATCCTCTACAATTTTTTTGATGAGATCGTGGAAGATGTAGGTTATGGTGTGTTGATAGGTGGCCCCTGAATTTTTGAAACCGAAGGGCATCACACAATAGAAAAAGGTTCCCCAAGGGGTGATAGAGGATGTCTTATGTTGATCTTATGGTGCAATGAGAATCTGATTGTAACTATAAAAACTGTCCATAAGAGAAAGCATTTTGTGGCCGACAGTGAGGTCAACAAGTTGATCGATGTTAGGAATGGGAAAGTCATCTTTACGAAAACCGAGATTTAAGTCTTAAAATTTAGTATAGACACGATATTTCCAAATGCTTTAGAAACATGTACGATGTTAGAAACTCATTACGAGATAATAAATAAGTTGGATGAAGTTTACGGAAAGGAGATGTTGTAATTCCTCGTTGATAAGGAGGGTAACGGAGGGTGCATGCGAAGTAGCTTCTACTTGACCAGCTTGGCATTAGGGATGGTGATGATGTTGTGGATGATGATTTTTTGATCAAGGCCCTGACATGTCATCATACGACCATGTGAAATATTGGCTATGCTTAGAAAGCAAGATGGTAAAGGATTCCAGCCCTTGTGGATCAAGATATTGACCGAATTTGAGAATGTGGAGTTCTTGTGGAGTCCAACCCTTGTGGATCAAGATATTGACCGAATTTGAGAATGTGGAGTTCTTGCGGAGTCCCTTCATCGATGTTGATGGTGGATTCATTGAGAAAATTGGATGTGTTAAGAGGTAAGTTCTTATGAATATGAAAACATTCCGCCCCAATGTAGGAAAGAATGGAGTCATCGTCATTGTTTCATTGAAGAATATTGATGGTAGGGTAATCTTCCTCTACTATGTTGGGAAATTTGAGACGAAGGGACCTATTTTAACCTTCAGAATGATATGTGACCAATCTCGAGTGATCATGGAGGTTAAAAAAGTTACAAGATAGGGACATGATGTCATTTGTGTTCATGGGGTCGTTGGAGGGAGAAGGATTCGATGATTTATCGATGCTCATGGGAGATGAAGACGAAGTGTGCATGAGAGATTCGGTAGGGTTTTCTTTGAATCCCAATCCAGAATTCTCATGGAGTTTGTGGGATTTTTCAAGTATAAGATCATATATGCATTACTCGTAGTTCCCGAGACCAAATTCCTTCTACGTACATCGGTGGAGGTAGGTGTAGGTGAAGGATTTATTGTAGAGGAATTCAAAGCCATTGGTGTATGGCTTGGTGTGGGGTTGATTATTGATGTGAGAGGAAGGGTGATCAATTCCACCATAGATAAGATTGGTTTTTAGATGAGGTGGACCAAAGGAAATGATATCCTTTAATTTCAGGTTGATACATATGGTATTTTTAGGGTCTACCAAGACAATTGGGTGTGGGAAGGGCATTGAGGACGAGGAGTAGATACTACCCTAGTGAAAGATGTTGCATCACAGTGTCGAGATATTCCTCATTAGGAAGCTTAGATATAGGTATAGATGAATTAGAGGATGCTTCTGAGAGGATGAATCTATCTTAGGAATGAGCACGTCATTTGGTGATAGGTCATGTGACATGCTTTGAAAGGAGGGAGATCAGCAATGATTGTATGATTTTCCCCTCATGTTTGTATTTAAATCGATGATGGAGATTTGATGGGACACTACACATGGCACATATCCATGGGCATATTAGCAATATGAAACTCCCCTCAACAATGTAAAAGAGTTCATGGAGGATTTTTTCACCAACATGGATGGGGAGGATAAATGTTCCTAAAGCGGGGAAACAACATCATTGAAGGCCCAAGAACCACAAGTGATTGAGCAATAATGGTGTTGGGAAGCTTAAGTTGGTTAAATGTATGGGATGAGATGATGTTGATGCTAGCAATATTATCAATCATATACTATTAGATGAAGGTTTCATTGATGAAAATGGTGATGAAAAGGGGTAGATCATGATCCTCAAGTATAATTTTTGGAATTTAAGAATCGTAGAAGGAGATGGCCGTAGAAACTAAGAGCTCTGAAAAATGCCACAAAAGGTTGGGATTCATCACTTTTGATGGGCATAGGCTGTAAGGATTCAATGAGGGATTTTCTATGGTTTGGATAGCTTTGGATTATTTTGTAGAGAGACATATTAATAGGCACATGATGCATTTAGTTTACAATACTTTGTTCAATTGCATCGACTTTTGGGTATGGTGAGTGGCTAGGATGGATACTTTAGCCTTCGATGAAGATGAGGATGGGATGCACTCGCTAGGAGAAGTGATGACAACTTTTTATTTGAATTGGGTGGATGGTTGTGAATCATAAGGATGAGAGCGAGTAGTAATACAAATGACAATGATGAAAAGAGGGGGACTATCTTTAGAAGAAGAAAAGTTGGGTGGTGGATTGCGACAAAGGATTTGAGAGGAGGTCTAGATTTGTAGACTTTGGAAGTTATAGATTTGATTGGAGCATTGCACATGGATGTGAATGAACTAGTGGATAGAAGAGGGTGGTATTCCTTAATGATAAGGTCATCCTATTCTATGAGGTTGTGGATAAGGGTTTAGAGGGCCTTACAATGTTCTATGTCATGTCCGAACAAACGATGATATGCACATATGGTGTTGGAATTAAACCATGTGGGATTCAACCTATGTGAATCAAAGGACTTGATGGGGGGGAGTGATCACGGACACTTAGATAAGGTGATGAAGGATTAGTATAAGAACCGATGGGGTTTTTTAAAGAGAGTGTTTTGTGGGTTACTGATGGATTTTCTTTAAGAGAGGTAGATGAAGGAAAAAGTGATCCCTTACTCTTTCACAGTTGGTAGGGGCCTTGGATTTTGATTTGGATTTGGAAGGAGGATTGGATGGTTTTGATTCAAATTGGTTGGTGATCGAGGACTTGGATGATTTTGATTCAAATTTAGGGAGAGGTATAGATGATTTTGATTCAGATTGGGTGGTGATGGGAGACTTGGATGATTTGGATTCAGATTTTTTGGTGATGGGGAATTTGGATGAAGGGAATGGTCCCAAAATAGATGGGTGAGGTCCTAGGATAGATGATGAGATGTTGGATTGTTTGATTGATGGAGCTTGAAGGGGGAAGCTCCAGTTTATTGTGTGGATGAGTAAGATATTTTTGGATGGGAGCACCATTGTTCTTAGTTTTTTTATGAAGTTTTTACCCTTGGCAGGATTACAATGATCTCAATGGTGGGATTGTCCTTGTAAGTATAATTAGATGATTTCGATGTAGGTTTTTTTAGATTTAAGGATGGAGGATGAAGGTGGTTTTGGATAGCATGGTTGGTGGGATTAGAAGAGGTCATGGATGACATGAGTTTTGGAGCTGTTAATATAGGAGTTGGGGTCCTTGTAGGATATGAGGATGGGATTGAGGCATCACTTGTGATATATTCAAGGGAGACATATTCTTGATAGAGTTTGGAGATGATGTAGGCATGATCATGGATTTAGTTGTAGGGGTAGATATAGGTATAGGTTTAGATGGAATTATAGATGTAGGCGAGAAATGTAGAGATAGATATTGAGATAGGTGTGGATGTGGATACGTGTATAGACATGATTATATACGTAGAAACAATATTAGATGTGAGTGTGGGGATAGGTGCGAGATGTAAGCATGGGCATAGATATGGTTGTAGATGCAGTGTATGTATGGGTATAGTAGATGTTGACATAATATATGTGGAAGTAAACGTGGGTGCGATGGATGTGGGTATAGTATATGAGGATACATTAGATGTGGATGTGATAGATGAGGGTGGTGGAGTTGAATCTTGACTTAGTATTGATCGTATGGCGTAAGGTGATTGATATGTAAGAGGATTATCCTAGTTATTAGAGGGATGATTATGGAAGGGCTACTTGAAGACATCCGGTGGTTGGTTAGGAAGAGTGTTCGGTTGTCTAATCAAGGTCTCCATGATCAATAAGGTGTTGTACTAGGTATTTAAAGGTATGAAACTTTTTGATATTGTGACCATGGACTTAATGATGTTTGCAATAATGGTATATGTGATACCATGTGGATTTGGCATGCGAATCATCAATGGGGAAGATAAGAGGAAGTTGGATAAGGCACGCAACCATGAGTTTGTCAAATATGGAATTATAAGATTCTCCAAGAGGGATGTAGTTAGGGGTTTGTCGAGGATCACTCTGCATAGACTTGGCATGAGATATGGATGCAGAAGAAGTTTTGACAAAAATGGAACTTGCCACATTTCTAGATTTGTCATTGTGGGTGAAGGATTTGGCGAATTCAGTTTTGGTCTTGTTAGAGCAAAGCTTCACATGGCCTTTCTCAAGGGCACATAGTTCTAATTTGTGTGTCATGGTAAAGTCTTCCTCAAAGTTTTGGAAAGATTGGATTTGGAGGTTGGATGAGATATTTTTGCACATCATCTAGAGAATATTTTGATAAGATTGGTTTGTGGAAGAGAGAAGGATAATTGATTGATGATGCCACGCCACCTAGCGATGAAATCATCTATTGATTTGTCATCAAATTGTTTGATTACACAAAGATCGGTGATGGTAATATTGCATGTGATATTGATAGAGAAGATATCTAAGAAGATCTGCGCAAGTTGAGTTAAAGAGAAAAGAGAATGTTGGGGGATGTCATTGTACTAGTACAACACGGTTCCAACCAATGACATAGGAAAAGTGTGAAGCATGAGGTCTTGATCGTGGGTGATGAGATAACATGAGTGCCTAAAGGCATAAAGGTGTTATTAGGGATCCTCCTTACTATTGAACTTAGAAAATTTAGGGAGCTCCTAGTGTGGAGGATATGGCTTGACGGGTATGAATAGGTTGATAGGTTTGTTATAGATTTATTCATAGGTCACTACGCTTTTAGAACCCAAAATAGCAACTTCTAGGTTGGTCATTCTACTTAGCAAGGCTTGCATGGGGTCATTGGATGTGTGAGGATGAGGGGTTGATTGATGTGGTTATGGGTTGTAAGAGGTAGATGGGTTGGGTTGTGGGTAGGATTGATATTGTTGAGGATAAGTAGGAGTTTGTGGGGTGGTTGATAAGGAGGAAGATAGTTGAACGCTTGTGATTGGATAGGTTATGAAATAGGATGTTGCGGAGGGATGTAATTGGATGGATAATATTTTTATTGTTGTTGAGAGATGGGGATTAGATTGGGTTTGCGTTGGGTGAGTTGGGATGTGTGCATAGAGGGGTTGAGATGTTTGGATAGGTTGATTGGGGAACATGTGTTGAAAGATGCTCCAGAGTGAAACATGGTGAGTTTGAGTTGATTCTCGAATGGTATAATTGTGAAGTAACGACATTGAATGGACTTGAGATGTAAAAAGGGGCACCGATTGTTGAATGTGTTGCTTGGGTGATAGAGGAATTAGATGGGATTCTTGAAGAGTGTGGGTATGGTCATTTATGACAATAGTATATGAACAAGTGATGGAGATGGAAGATATAGGGATGGTACTAATGCGGGGACTATTGGGTGGAATAGGGACCACTAATTCAAAGGATTTATGGGTTTGGGGGACTGTGGTAGATGAATCGTGAGGTCCATTTTCATTTTGGGCTAATGTCAATTCATGCATGAACTTTGGGAAGAAAACAACAAGTGGAGAAGTGAGAACTTGGGTAGATTCGGGTTGTGAGTGATAAGCATAGATCTATTAAAGGAGGTCCATCAATAGGGAGATTGGTGGATTAGATGGTCGTGGAGAGTGACAAGGTTGACATCAAGGAGCTCCTGAAACTCCAAGCATCTGCAAGGGATAGTGGGAGGTCTAAATGCTCCTAAGGAAGTGGCAGATGGAGGTGTAGCTGGTCTAGAGGGGATGAAATGATGATAGACAAAAGGGTTGGTTTCAACATGGGGATTGGTTTGGATCATATGAGACTCATGAAGAGGAACCATAGAAATAATGGGTTGGGAAACCAAAGATGAGGTGATCATAGGTGTAGAGGAAATAATGACAAGTGTGGAAGTTTGTTAGGAAAGATTGTTTGAGGTGGGGATGTTGTTGGATGAGGTTGATTGTTCCATTTTTTTGGCTTGAGAATGAGTAAGAACAGGTATGAAACAACAAATACAAAAAATTATTTGGATTATTAATATGACAAGAAAATCAAGCAATACATTTTTATTATCTTGTTTATTTAGAGAAGTGTGAAAAAGAAAAGAAAGAGGCTAAAAGGGAACCTAAGAAGTGGCCGATCTAAGGATGGTTTCGGGTTTGTTTAAGGCTAGAGTCCTTGATATACCCAAAGGTATGTGAGGCACAAATCTGTGATGACTACCAGTACATGGCCTGGTATTGGGGCCTACCCCCACACTTCACGCACCGCAGCGATAAGGGTTTCACATGCTTAGCTGATATACTAATAGTCAAAAAATTGTTACACGACCAGAACACCATGGTGACTTCCTTATTGGGTGATGAAATCCCAATAGATCCACCTAGTAGGAAATGTTTAGATGTGTTGATTTGTTTGTGTGGTTTGGTTGTGTGTGAAAAAGTGTGAATGCAAAATATTACCACCTACTTAAACTATGTGATCAAGCAAACATGAAGAGGTGTTCTTTTAGATCCAAAACCAAATGTGATATTTAATGAGAACAAGCAAACAAAGGAGGGATAAATGATGCAAAAGGAGAAAATAGGAATAAAAAGGAGAATACTTGGATAACATTTTTCCTTTTTCCAAATTAAAGCACATGTGTTGTTGAGAAAAGCAAGCAAAACCCCCAAAACATGCAAGAAAAGAATCTCTACCTGCAGAATTAGTAGAAGAGAGAAATGGAATATGAAATGAAATAATGAAAATAAATAAAGAAATCACCAAAGAATATAGGTGGGTCCCATCAAAGTGCGAAGAATTTTTGACTAATTTTCTCACTCTTGTTTCAAGTTAATGGAATGGTGTGCAAGAAAATAGGAAACTCTAATATATGGGAGGGTTTAAGGCTACCTCCTGATGTGTGATGATGATGAAGATGAAGATGAAGATGTAAATATCCTCTCTGTGGTGAGCTCGATAACCTGCACAACAAAGAGATAGCTAGACAAGAAAAATAGTAGTAGATTAATTGGTGGGTTGTATGACAAAGTTAGTCCCGAGAAGTGATAAATTTACTAGGGAGGATGTTAACCCGCTTAGATAACAAGATCAATAAAAGAAAATGGATAAATAGGATGCAGAACAATAAATAAATGGAACAAAGATCAAAGATATACAAAGAGAAGCTAAGATAAAGATCTAAAAATGGTAAATGATGGTAAATTGAGATATGAAAAATCAAACCCGATCGGGTCGATGAAAGGACCCGAAATAGACAAAGATAGTCAACGATGACTCAGTAGCATAATAGATCAAAGGATGTGCGAAAAAAAAAATCTAGAAATGATACTTGAGATGTTTGAGGTGTCTTGAATCCAATGTCGAAAGACATGAAACAAAAAGGATGCAAGAAGAAAAGAGATATGATGAGAAAATGATGGATGCGGAGTCAGGTTGATGGTGACCGAGGGTATATTAGAGATAGTTGATGGTGACCAAGACCAAGAAGTGAGATCTGGGTTGTTCGATAGCTAGATCATAAAAATAAAGAGATCGAGTGTTGATGGAGGCTAGAAAACTAATGACACATGGGGTAGAATGTACAAAATAGAGCTGATAAGATCGGATCGATGATGACAGGGGATAGATTAGGGTTTTGTGGGGCATGATGGATGGGAAAAGGGCTATAAAAGGATAAGGAAGGATAATGGTACTACAAATATCCAAGACAACGAGCAAACCTACAAGACTGATGTAAAGGATCAAAAACTAATGGTAGGGGTCTAAGAAAAAACTACACTTTAGATCTCCAAGGATGGCATGCAAGGGCTCCAAGATAACTTCAACTTGATGATTTCAACTCTCAAGAAGATAAGGAAATTAGAAAAACTCACAAGAGGCCGAAAATCTCCAAATTTCATCCTCTTGAGGAGGGGGTATTAGTGTATTTATAGGGTTGCCATCAACTATGGATGACCATCGATTTGTGCAGTGGAGATGATGGACCACTCGAGACAAGGGCCCCTAAAGAGGTAAAATTAGAGTTTCAACTGTTTAGGTGGGTTAGGGTTGTATAGGGATGATAAAATGGGTTGGAGGGTGGAAAAGAATTGAATGAGGGTAGATGAGAGTCTAAGGAGGATAAATGGGGGTTTTAGGGGTGTGATTAGGGATAATAGATGGGTTTATGTATAATTGAATAAAATTAGGGGTAGATTAGGGAAGATAAAAATAATGATGGGATGGGATGGGATTAAGATAGGAAAGTGGGAAATTAGATTAAATAAATGGGATTTAGGAGGGAAAGGGGAAGAGAAGCATGTATGTGCAAGATGACGACAAGAGGTAGCAAACGCGGGCTAGGGGACCAAGGTACCAAAAATTGGTGTCTACAATTTGATGCTTTGAATGGTGTATATAATATAAGAAAACTAAGCATAGGTTATAAAGGAATGATTCACCCTCCTCTTAGTCCATTTTCCTTTTAACAAACCTATAAAGGAAAGCTTGAATTCTTAATCATCTTCTCGGGATATTACATGGGAATTTTTTTGATGAGTATGATGGTGTTGTCCTATGTTTTTGTATGGGAAATTTTCACCCAAAAACAAGACAACCATACCATGGTGTCAAAATTTTCCAAGGTCATACCTTCCAAAGACACCCCGAAGGTCACCCATCCAAAATATGAACCCTATCTTGTCGGTATGATGATCCCCAAGTGAATTTAAAATGTCCCCTAGGTGATTTAGGAAATAAAAATCACCCCCCAATATGATTTAGGAACAAACATGATCATTCAAGCATGTTGAAGTAATGGTTTTCAAAGTAAGTTTTGAGCATGCTTAGAGGAGTGTTTCATCAGCCTTTCTAAGTCAGGTGCATCATCATCGGAGTGAAAAATAAAACCAATATTCATCATGGAGGTGTATTTGAGATTCCAAAACATCAAGGAACTGATTCAAGGAAAATATGGAAAGAATCGGAGGTTTAGGAGCCAGGTCACTGAAAGTTGGTTTTTGGGCCTAAAGGAGCATGCACCGTGAAAGAGGACCGAACTTCAAAGAAATATTCTAGGAGCTCCATAGTGATTTGAAATCCAAACAAAGTACCTATGGAAATAATTTTCAATTATCTACATGGTGGAAAAAATGGGACTTCTTGAAACTTCATACATTGTTCAAGACATCTCATTCTTCTGGCGCACAACTAGAAATCCCAAGAAAGAAGGAGCCATTTTGAGGCGTTTCATTCAAAATAGGATCTTAGAACCATCATAATTGGATTGACTGAGTTTTTTGGAGATGGAATCATATAAAATTTCACCTAAAAATTCATCTAGGAGCTCGAGATATCGTCTTCGCAAGTTGGCTCCCAAGGTAAGTTTTCCAACACTTTGTCAAATTTCTAATGGAACACGTGGCAACCTGAGGTGAAAGAAAATTTTCATGTCCAAATTTTATCTTTTAAAAAGATACATGAGGTATAAATAATTTCACCCCACTCCCATTAAGCCTTCTAGTTACCCATATGACCCGGAAACCACCTCTCTCAGCCCCAAGGTGCTTCCGCTCACCCCCATCACTTACGTTACATGACGAATAAAAATATGACAAGTGTCAAGCCTAGGATGAAGGGTAATTTCATGTCCCCTTTGAACCTTTCAAAAAGGGATTAAAGGGATAGAAAAGTGTGCCCCATCCCTCCCTCTCTCATTTACAAGTCATATATGCCAACAATTAGTCATTTTTCCACAATTTTTCCCCCACATGCTCCAGATGTTCATGGAATACTGGAATAAAATTTCCAGCTATTGAAATTAAAAAAATTCCTAGATCAAACCCATGAAATCTTCCATGATCTAAAAAAACAAAAATCATAAAAATATCTAGATTCAAATGAAGAGAAACAAAGAAAAATGAAGATTTTTTCAAGAAAACCCTCGAAGTCTCCCGGAGAAGAATTGTTCATACCTTGCAAACTACTCAACGAACAAGATGTCATTTGTTGCATTCTCTTAGTTTCCTAGGATCCATAAGGATCCATAAGGAATTTTTCCATGTATAGCCCAAATTTTTATGACGAGCAAACCCCTGTTTCCCCATAGAAAAATTTGATTTTTTAAAATCTCTCATTTCTGGCATCAGATCAAGTTGAAATTTCAGAGGAGCACTATTGGGAAAAAACCCATATTGAAAACATTCATTTTGTCACAAACCGACCACCAGAGACCCACTTTCTAAAAATAGTAAGCCTTCCTACATGGGTGGCTGCTATTTTGGGTAAGTTATCACTAGAAGAAGTCAAAACTAAAAAAATGTGTACTAAGGAGGAAAGTGAGGTCGGATTGATTAGTCGGTCTAAAAACAGTGAAATTCATCACTTACTAAAAATAGTAAGTCTCCCATATGGGTGCCTGCCATTTTTAGTAAGTCATCTCAAAAGAGAAATCTAGGAGAAGACAAAGTGTACACAAAGCGTGTCTACAAGCTAATCTCATAGGTGTAGTCAATTCGGAAAAAATCACCATTTACTAAAAAAGTAAGTGGTCTATTAGGAACTTACTATTAATAGTAAATCATACCAAGACAACAGCTTCCCCAAAAGGAATACACGAAGGGATAATCATCCATGTCAACGTCATCGGTTGGGGTCCAAAGAGGAAAATTCGACGCTTACTAAGGATTGTATGTTGCCCTTTCCAAATATAGTAAGTGTCAAGGAAACATGAATTTCAAGTACACAAGTTGTTCTAGCTTCTCGGTGTGATCGTTATGAAGAGATGGTGGTGTTTCATAGTTTGGAACACTCATCTCTTATTACAGAACGAGACATCCATCATAGTCTCAATTATGTACTCATCACTTATGTAAGCATATATATCATTCCAAGGGCAATTTCTTTCAAATGGAACATAACAGTTTCATAGAGAATCAACATGAGCATTGCTCACAAGCCATTTGGGATCAACATCAAGAAATCTCAAACAGTGTTTTAAAAACTCCTTCGATGGTCCAAGGGTTATGTGCATCATAGAGTTTGTGTTCATCTAGGGGTGGGGCAAAGTGTTCAAAGTTGTCCAAAGGATAAATCTTCATTAGTGTGGAGGGTCATCAGTGTCAGAAATCTTCGCTCAAAGTTCATGATTGCATCAAGGAAATCAAACAAATCATCATGAAGAGTGATTTTTCTTCACCCCTTCCCTCCTCCTCTCTTTCCCCCTTTTTATTATGTCACATTTCTAATTATTCGTTATGCTTCATCATTGTAATCATCCTATTCACTTAAGTGACTTATTTTAAAATTGTAAAAGTATTTTCTCAAAATTATAAGACTAGTAAATAATTTATGGAAAATGAAAATTCACAAGTGGAATACGGAACACAAAATTTTCGGGTAGGGTATGGTTTTCATGCTTGAAAATTGGTCATTTTATTGTTGCACATTTGCATGACAACAGTCCAGAGAGGAAACATTTTACATTTACTAAGGATAGTAAGTTTCCTTTTTCAAATATAGTAAGTGTCAAGGAAACATGAATTTCAAGTACACAGTTGTTCTAGTTTCTCGGTGTGATCGATCGTGAAGAGATTGTGGTGTTTCATGGTTTGGACGTCGAACATAAAGATGTATCTCATTAGATTGTTTGTGGATTCATTGTAAGAGAAGGCAGCTGAATGGTTCTATCTCTTACCAGCAAGGTCTATCACTTGTTGGAATGATATAAGAACCAAATTTGAAGCCAGATATAAATCTACAGAAGATTGTCATGATCTCTTGGTTCAACTAGTGCAGATGAAGGCGTTTACGGAATTTATGAGAGACTTCATAGATAAATATGACTAGTTAGTCCGAATAATCTCATAAGATGCCTTTCCTTCAGACAATAACCTCAAGAGATTCTTTATCATTGCTATGCAACCTGAAGTTGGATTCTTCCTCGGAAGATCGAACTCTATAAATTTTAAAGAAGCGCAAGATTATGCTATTAAAATGGATGATGATCTAATCTTGTCTGGTAAGGTAAATAATCCCCATGGTAAATGGAAAGTTCAAAGTTCGGGTTCAATACCCACTGATCCAATACTTCAAAAAATGGATAGTGATATATTTTCCATGAAGAAGAAACTTTCTCAGATCATAGGAGCACCCCGAAGGCTCGACTTGGAAGCCCCACCAGTCAATGTACTATGCAATAACTATGAAAATGAAGAAGAAATTTTTGAATTAGAAGAGGAAGGAGAAAGTTAATATGTTAGGATCGGGTTTTGTGAATGCACACTTGATGATGAAGAATCCAGTGATAGTTACTCATATGCATTTTTCACCCAATCTCGAAAGTATAAAAATGGCTCCTCTTCCACCGCCCAAAATAAGAAATTGAATCGTCAAATGGAAACTCCAAAAAAAACAATAAAAGGAGGATCATCAAAGTCTTCTTTAACAATGAAATATGAGAAGAAGCATGAAACCACCCGAACCACAAATCCTTCTACCTCTATAAGTAAGCCCTCTTCTATTTTTCTTGAAAATTAGTTTCTAAAAACATCTATGTTAATGCTGCCATAACCCATGATTCTCCCACCACCTCTTCATCCTTAGACATCATTGATCATTTCAAAAGGTCCAAGATCCAAATATTTGCATTTGAATACTTAAGAACTCATCCCAAACAATTAGAGAGACTCATTCAACATGTCAAAGGTAGTATCCTTGTTTCTAAAGATGCCTCCACCAAAGAACCACCGCGTGCATCCCAATCCACTCCATCTCTAAATTTCCTCACTTCCACACCCTCTACCATCTAAGAAGGTTGATCCTTTCTACATAGCCTTGTTGGTCAATGGGTATAAGCTAAACAATTACATCATTGACTCTGGTGCCTCAGACAACGTCATGCCCGCAAAATTTTATAAATCTCTTGGTCTCTCCCTTTCCCCTACCTCTGGTAAATGTCTTTCCATGGAGATAAAATGAGTTCCTCTCATCAGACAAGTCAAATATGCTGAGGTAGCATTGGCAGATTTCCCTGACAAGAAAATCACAATGAGAATCCTTATAGTAGACATGCCCACCTCATATGGCATGTTGTTGCATACTGAAGCTTCTTCCGATATTTTAGAGGAGATATGCAGTTGAATTGGTCACACACCACCATCTTGGTCAACAGTAAAACAAAGAATCTACTTCCCATCAGAAAAATGAAGTATGTTGTTCAATGGCCAAATGACCCAACAGAAGACATCACATGCCAAAATTCCAAATATGGTAACTTCTACATGACCTTCAAGAAATATCTTGAGTTTCCATAGATCCATCGAAGAGAAAATTAAGAGTTGATGAAAATTGAGTTTGAAAAGCTATAATTTTTATGGGATGAGGGTGTAGATGAAGTTGTCCCAGTGGATACTAATCTTGGTGATGATAACCTTGACTTGCAACAAAACAATCTCGAATTGATGAGAGATGCGAGATAAAAAAGAAGGAATGATCCTCGGAACCTTATTGACAGATAACTCCAATGTCTTCAATGATTCTCCCAAGGATCAGTATGAGTCTCCATACTATGAGTGTTCCAGTGAACTCAAAGGCTTCTCTTTCTCATTGGAAGAAGATGACAGGGAACAAAAGAATGGCATAATACCTTCACCTCTCAAACTTGAAATGGAGCATACCTAGGAAAATGATGATTTCACTGTGGAAATGGACTTCTCAATTTTTAGCGATCAAGAGTAGGGAGATGAAGATGACAACATTTCAGCTCTAGTGTTATGCTCATTTCCACTTCATAAGGATGGAAACACTCTCAGGAAAAATGGAGAAACAAATTGTTGCTTGCTCCTAAGGTTGATTTTAATCAAAATGGAAACATTCTCAATATATTTCAACCTTTCAGTGGTCACTCCGATCAAGAGCTGGATACCCTCAACACAAAAATAGAGGATGAAGCCCAAATGGACAAGGCAAAGAAGATGACAATTTTTAGGTTGGGCCATCTATTGTCTTGTGTTTTTGTATGGGTGAAGTTGACCAAAACAAGACAACCATACCGTGTGTCGAAAATTTCCAAATTCATACCTTCCCAAGACACCCTCGGTCACCCATCACAATACCAGCCATATCCTGTCATTTTGATGATACCCAAGTGAATGTAAAATGTCCCCTATGTGATTTAGAAAATCAAAATCAGCCCCACTAGGTGATTTAGGAACAAACATGATCATTCAAGCATGTTGGAGCAATGGTTTGCAAAGTGAGTTTTTGAGCATGCTTAGAAGGGGCTTTCATCAGCCTTTCTAAGTTAGGTGCATCATCATCGGAGCATAAAAGAAGACCAATATTCATCATGGAGGTGTATTTAAGAGTCCAAAACATCAAGGAACTGATTCATGGAAAATATGGAAAGAATCGAAGGTTTAGGATCCAGTCACCAAAGTTGGTTTTGGGCCTAAAGGAGCATACACCATGAAAGAGGACCTGAAATTCAAATAAATATTCTAGTATATCCATATTGATTTTAAATCCAAAAAATTACCTATTAAAATCATTTTCAATGATCTACATGGTGGAAAAAATGGGACTTCTTCAAACTTCATACATTTCTCAGGATAGCTCATTCTTTTGGGGCACAACTAGCAATCCCGAGAAATAAGGAGACATTTTTAGGTTTTGAAGTAAAAATATGATCTTGGTAGCATCACCATTAGATTCATTTAGTTTTTGGAGGTGGTATCATATAAAATTTCACCCAAAAATTCATTCGGGAGCTCGAGATATCATCTTCGCAAGTTGGCTCCCAAGGTAAGCTTTCCAACACTTAGTCAAATTTCTTATGGGACACGTGGCAACCTGAAGTGAAAGTGCATTTTCATGTCCCTTTTTAAAAGATATGTGAGATTCAAAATTTTATCCCCACTCCCGTTAATCCTTCTGGTCACCTATACTACCCGGAAACCACCTCTCTCAACCCCCTCTATTAAGTTACACGACGAATAAAAATATGACAAGTGTCAAGCCTAGGATGAAGGAGAATTTCATGTCCCATTTGAAAATTTTTAAAAGGTATGATAGGGACATAAAAATTCACCCCAGCCCTCCCTCTCTCATTTGCAAGCTATATATGCCAACATTTAGTCATTTTCCACCATTTTTTCCTCCACATGCTCTAGATGTTGTCAATGAATGCTTTGGAAAAAAATTCCAGCGATTGAATCCAAATTTTTGTCCTCGATAAAACCCATAAAATCCTCCATGATCTAAAAACACAAAATCACAAAAATATGTAGATTCAAATGAAGAGAAATGAAGAAAAATGAATATTTTTTTCGAAAACCCCTCGAAGTCACCCGGAGAAGAATTGTTCATATCTTGCAAACTACTCAACAGATCAAGATGTTGTTTATTGCATTCTCTTAGTTTTCTAGGCTCCATGAGGATCCAAAAGGAATTTTTCCATGCATAACCCATATTTTTTATGGCGAGCAAACCCCATTTCCCGTAGAAAATTTTGATTTTTTAAAATCTCTCATTTCCAGCATCGATCAAGTTGAAATTTTAGAGGAGCGCTATTGGGAAAAAACCCATATCAAAAATGTTTGTTTCAGTGGGAACCAACCACCGAGGCCCACTTTGTAAAAATAGTAAACCTTCTTACACGGGTGGCTGCTATTTTGGGTAAGTTATCACTAGAAGAAGTTGTGACGTAAATAATGTGCAAGAAGGAGGTAAGCGATGTCGGATTGATTAGTCGATCTAAAAAATAGTGAAATTTGTCACTTACTAAAAATAGTAAGTCTCCCATATGGGTGCCTGCTATTTTTAGTAAGTCACCTCAGAAGAGCAATCAAGGAGAAGACCGTGTACACATGGGAAGTAATACAAGCTAATCTCATTACTCGCAGTCCAATTCGGTCAAAAATTACCATTTATTAAAAATAGGAAGTGGTTTATTAGGCACTTACTATTAAGAGTAAATCATACCAAGAGAATAGTTTCCACATAAGGAGTACATGAATGGATAATATCCAGTCAACATCATCACTTGGGGTCCTATTGGTGAGAAAAAATTTCAGTGGACAAATTAGGTGTCTCCACCAACGTTCACATGGCTACGCCCGAATGGTACAACTCCCATTATTGAATTTAACTAATCCTAATCCTATCTAAATGTTGTGGGTGGCCAAATTGGTCGGGGATCACATAGGGACACTTCACTGAACCTATGGAAAAGTGCTTGTATGGGGTACAAGGGAGGAAATTATAGCGATGAGGGGAAAGAAGAGAAATTATGAAAGGGATATTACTGCCATGAGTAGGAAATCAGAGTCTCACACCCAGTAACTGAATTATTTCATCATTAAATATAGAGGAAACACAATGAAGCTATCTAGTGAGATGGGAAAATCAAGACACCAAGTTCTCGATTCATCTATCAAAGATACAAATCTCTTATGTCACTATGCTTACAAAGTGTATAAAAGAGGGAAATAGAAGAACCATGAGATGCATGTAACAACCATGCTTATCATGTCAACGATGAGAGGAAACCATGCATACAAAGTTGCACACATTCATACATCTTGGAAAGTAGAAACTCTATTCCTTGATTGACATTTACACAAGTTGTACAAAGCAAGGGAAAAGAAGAAAGTGGAAGAAATTATAGCTTTATTTCATGTATATTTGTGACACAAAGTCCAACAAACACCATCCAATATTGCCACAAAGTAGAAGTCTTCAAAATATGGAATCCCTTGGAATGGAGAATCCATCCCAATTTATACAATTTGAATTGACCTCTCATCTCCCTCACATGACTCTTCGTATTCATATTCCACTTGTGACCTTTCACTTTCATTACATTAAGCATTTCTCTCATAATTTTGAGAAAATAATTTTACAATATTAAAATAGGTCACTTAAGTGAATAAGACAAAATACAATGATGAGGCCCAACGAATAATTAGAATGGAGAGAGAAAAAGAGGGAGAAAGGGAGGAGAGAGAATAAGACACTTTGAAGCGTGGATGAGGAACACTCCGCCTCTGGTGTAGATCAACCTCGTTGGTGAATCGGTGAGATTCTCCAATGTAGTGAAATTTGAATCCTCAAACTATTCACACCCTAAGAAATCTCCTTTGAATGATTCTGAAAACCTCAAATTGAGTGTTTAGAAACATTGTTGAATTATCACCTTGGTGGCCGCAGGCGTTGCTCACCGAGGTCCACTCCGAAGAAGTTTGAGGATTGAAACTAATCTCTGATGACTTTTTCTACATAGCCCCACTATTTTACTCATTGGAAAACTTTGATGAAATTCATTTTGAACACTTTTTCCTTGCTATTGATGATCACAATTCCTCCTTTTGCATGATTCTCGAGACATCTCGGGTCACAAAATGAGTGTTGAGAAACACTATTTTAGGACTTCTCAATGTGAGCTCAAGACGGACACGAGCACTGCTCACGATGATCCTCCTTGATACTTGATTGATGAGCCACTACAATTCATTGAAATCTTTGAAAAAATCATTTTGAATCACCCAACTCTCTGAGTGATGAATATGAATTCATTTGTTGCACCTTGCGATGCCTTGCATTACTTCTAAGCACACTTGAATTTAGGACGATGCTTCCAAGACCAATATGAAGTTATCAATGCTCTTTTTGAGCCTTGGAATCATCTTGCAATCCCATGAGGATGAAAAAAATTAGTGATATAAGTTACTACAAAGATGGTAGAAACTTTCTGCAACTAGAGCCAAAAACTGCTATTTTTAGAAAGTTGGTCCCATGAGCTGCTATTTTAGGTCGGTGTCATTTTTTCACCTTGTTGCTTACACTAGGTGTTTCCTTCATGTTATGGGTTTTCCAAATATTTCTTGGGGTCAATTTGAAGTACTTTCCATTTTTGTAAAGTTTCTTTTGCTTTTTTCTTTTTTTGATCGGCGTGCCCTCAGTTTTACTGCTTGCATAATTTTCACTATTCTTTCTTCGGACGAAGTTTTTATTTTTGGAAACTTACTAAAAATGGAAAGTGCAAACCAAAGAAACTTGCTATTTTTATAAGCTAAACTTTGCAATGTCATATTGATGAAAAAAATCATATTCCTTTTGGGTTTTTTGCTCTTCAATCTCTATTCAGATTTTCAAGTCAAACCGCTTCCCATATTGATGGCAAATGAAGAAGAATCAACTTAGGGCAAAAAAATTCATATTGCTGCCATTAAAAATTAGGGCCACATTTCAAGTTTTATTTTTTTCATCTTCAATTCATTTGGATGAGGAACATTTTCTCAAAATTTCATGGGGGTCTGATGCACGGTTTGGGAGATACGAGCAATTTCTCGTTTTTGTGCCCTAGGGTTTCTAGAAACTCTTGATCATGGATTTTGCTTGAAAAATATTTTTTTATTGGCTGTAGAAACATGGAATGATGGTAAAAATATGATGGAGGTGCTATAGAAGTTTTGGCAGCAATAACAATGGAGGATTGGAGGAAAATCCAGGTTGAAGAAAATTTATGCATGCTTGAAAGAAGCATAAAGTAAGAAAGACGTCGAGTTAGAATTTTTGCATGTTTTTGAGTTTTGGAATGGGTCGCACTTTTTTTCATTGCACCAATTTCTTGGTGCACTTGTTCCAAAAAAATGCTCCCTATCCTCATTGGGCCACGTGGTGGAGCATGATTTGTCGTTGAGGATGAGAGAGTGGCTTGAAAAAACACTTTAAAGCAGCTTCTGGGGCACATGGGTGACCAAGAGCTTAAATGGGAGGGCTAGGGAGTTTTTTTCCCAACTATACCAAACACAAAGACCCCCGGATGTAGATCAGGCTTCTAGGTTGATGTTCAAGCATCCAGGTGTGATTGCACAACATGGAATCCTTTCTCCAAGCATGGGACTTGTAAAGATGAGAAAAGATTCCCCAGAGAAGGCTAGTTCCTATTCCTCCGTTCGTATGCACACAAAAATGCAGAGGGTTTGCTAAAAACCTAATCTAACTCACCAAGGAGACAGAGTAAGAAAATGCATAGAATAAAACCTAAACTACAAAGGTGATGCACCGAGGAATGTTAGACACTTGTTTTGCAAATTTAACACAGACCACATAGATGCAATACAAACACCATGCACAGGTAACCAAACTACAATAAGAGATCAAAATGACAGCAATGAATACATGAGAGGGTTGAGAGTCAATCACAACATATATATTATTGCTCAAGAGTCGATACAGTACATTGCAGTGGCCAAGAGGCAAAAAGACTGGCATTACAACCCATATGGGAGGTTTGAAAGCTCCACAATTTCTCTTGCAAGCGAGGGAAGAAGGGAGGATGCAAAACAAGAATGTCCGACCTGTTAAAGGAGCTCCTCTTTACAATATATATGAAGAAATGAGAGGGGAGAGAGAGGAAATCCAGAATCTACCCCAACCACTTCTTGGTAGCATTTAAAATCATCTCATTATGGCAGAAGTGGTGGATTCTGCAAAACGGCGGGTCTAACAGGAGCGGCGAGCTGTCTGCTGCATTAAAGTTGGTAGTTGAAGCATTACTTCTGTCTATCACCACGCGTCAGAGACGTTTTCTTAATTTTCTCCCTCCAAACTACACCAAAATGCAAGATTGATCCTAGAATCATGTAGAGAATTTCAACATCTTTCCGTTGATATAAAGAACGTGCAAATCCGAGCTCTGGATCGAAAGATATGATGATCTGAAGATTTAGGGCACAAAACAGGTGAAAACGGATTTTTAAATTTCTTTTCCCACGCTCTGCCATCTGGACGACACGTGGCGGGCTCTGGTTCACTGAGCAATTCCCTCTCTCCACCTTTTTGCGGGCTTTTCTTGTGGACCCCTTAAACTTGGACACGTGGCACTATTTCATTGTTCGATCGCTCAAAACTCGCCCCTTTGACTTTTTGGACCTTTTTCCCTAGCGACACGTGTCATGCTGTGATTTGTCCACGGGCCTGGCCGATTTTCACGTCCATCGCGTCTTTTTGTCCCGATGTCTTAGTGCTTCACGGGACAGAATCCTCCGATCCGCCCGAAATGGGCTTCCTCGTCCCTTTTCTACCGGTGACACGTGGCGTGATCTGATTGGCTTTCGGCCTTCTGCCATCGCTCGCTGCCGCGCGTCCCTTTGTCCCACTTGTCCTTGTGCTTTGAAGTTTCTGTTTCGGCCGAACCCGGCCGTTCGCCCCTTCGCCCTTTGTCCTCTTGTCCCTTGCTCCCGATAAAGGACTTGGACAAATTTTCTTTCTTTCGGCCGATTCGGCATTTCGCGTCCATTTGTCCCGCATGTCCCTTTGCTGTCTAGGCCGCCTATAGGCTTTTCGGCCGATCCGCGCCTTGACATCCCAAATGTCCCGATCGTCCCTGGGACTAGGACTTAGCCGATTTTCACAATTTTTTTCTCGCCCAGCTTATTTTCTACAACTTTCTCACATTTTCTCGTAGCTTGTTCTTTTCAACCTAGACAGGGGAGTTAGAAAATTTTCTCAAGGGACCCTAAAACATGATTTTTACCTTGGATCAATCAATTTGCTCGGGATTTGAGAATCTCGATGTATGTTATCAATTCAACCCCTGGGGTGAAATTGATAACAATTTGGTGACTTTTCAATGGGGTCATCTCCCGCTAGATGAAAGGACCAGCTGGCCTTTTTTAGTATTCCATTGGGCATGGAGTCATCAAATATTCTGTTTAGAACCTCAATCGACTCGAATGTGTAAGGAGGAAGATGGAATGCCACCCGATAAAATCAATAGACTCGCAAAACATCTCCATGGACAAAGTCAAAGCAAAGCACTTAGGGAAAAAAAACTAACCTACAAGAAAACAATGTGCACAAGCACTTGAGGAAGGAAAATCTAATCTAATATTTACAGAGGGTAGTGAACTTCCTCTAGAAGCAACGCTTGAGATAGATTCCATTGACTCGAATCGCAGCTTCTTCACCATCCAATGAGGCTAATTGGAAAGCATTGTTGTTCTTGCACTTTGTGACCATGTATGGGCCACTCCAAATGGCATCAAATTTTGAATGCCTTCCCGGTTTTGCTCTGTCCACATCCCATTTCAACACTAGATCTCCAACTTGAAAAGATCTATCTTTGGCCTTCCTATCAAAGGTCTTCTTGATCAAAGCTTGATCCTTTTCCATTGCTTGGGATGCCTGATTTCTGATCTCTTGCAGCTCCATCAACTCTGCATACCTCACCTCCATGGGCTCAAATTCAAGTAACTCCAGCTGCTTCATGAGTTCCAATGTTGGCAACTCAAGTGACATGGGCAAGATTTCCTCTCTTCCATAGACAAGCCTGAATGGAGAGTTACCTATGGATCTTTTGGGAGTGATCCTATCAGCCCATAAGGCTGATTTCAGCTTGGTATGCCAAGACCTCTGATTCTCATCAAGAGTTCTCCTAATGATCCTCAACAAGTTCTTGTTTGTAGACTCGGCCTGGCCATTACCCTGAGGGTAATAGTTCGATGAAGTGCTTAGGTAAATACCATTCTTGACAGCCCACTCAGTCACCTTAGATCCAATGAATGCCAATGCATTATCAGAGATTATTGTAGCAGGTACACCAAATCAAGGTTGTTATTCCCTCATAAAATTCTAAGATGCTAGACTCATTTGCCTCTTTGAGTGCTACGTCATCATCCATTTGGTGAAGTAGTCTCGTGGTCAAAAATCCATTTATGCCCTTGGCTTGAATTGGGATTAATGACTCCAATGAAGTCCAAACCCCATTGCATGAATGGCTGGTCAACTGAGATTGGATGCAATGGAAGGGCAGCAAGTCTTTCTTTTCCTGTGAAGAATGCACAATTCTTACACCTCTTGATCCATGCATAGCAATCACTGAAGATTTTAGGCCAATAATAACCAGCCTTCATGATTTTTAGAGCTGTCACTCTTGGCGCAAAATGGCCACCAGCTGGTCCACCATGAAACTCTTCCAATACCCTTTGAATCTGACCTGTGCTAATGCATCTCAGCAGCACTCCATTTACATCTTTCTTGAACAAAACTCCATCAACAATGGCATACGGGACAGCCTGTAATCTGAAGTGTCTCCTTTGGGTCTTGTTCATCTCTGGGGGGCACTGGCCTGTACCTAGGAAGTGCATAATACCTTGGGTCCAGCAAGGAATGGGGGAAGCATTGTCTTCTTCATGATTTCCGCTTGGCTCATGGCTGTCCTGGACTGTCAAAACAGCCTCTTCTTCGTTGCATACTTCCTTTTGCTTCCCTAAAACCAGCTGCTCACACAGTCCTTTCCCTCTTACCAGCTTGGTGATCTTGATCTCAATGTCATACTCCATGACACGGGTGATCCAACCTGCCCTTTTCTCATTCAAATCCTTGTTGAGGAGGAAGTCCTTAACTCCAAAGATGTGAGACCAGCAATCGACCTTGTTGTTTGAGACTAAATGCTTGAATTTCTTCAAGCTTCTGATTACTGCAAGTACATGCTTTTCAATAAAAGAGTACCTCACCTCGCAGTCATCTAGGCTCTAGCTAAAAAAGGCAATCGGCTGCTCATCATTATCTTTGTTCTGATTGTACCAGAATGGCAGAAATAGTGTCATCACCTCCAAATGCATAGAGGATGAAATCCTTGAGAAGTCCGGGTCACGAGAGTTGGTGCTTGAGAGATAGTTTCTTTGATTGCTTCAAAACTCTCCTTTCCTTCTACTATCCACTTAAAAGCCATGCTCTTCTTTAACATTTTGGTGATGGGCTTGACAAGGGCTGCAAAATCTGGGATAAACCTGCGGACAAAATTGATCCTTCCCAAGAAACTTTGAAGAGCCTTCTTGTGACTTGGCAATGGCAGTGCTCTTATGGCTTCAACCCTCTCTGGATCAATTGCCAGTCCCTCTTTCGAGACAACATGGCCAAGGAGCTTTCCTTCATGTGCAAGAAAGATGCACTTCTTGGGGTTCAAAGATACTCCAAACTTTCTACACCTCTGAAACACTTGCCTGAGGTGAAAGAGATGGTCTACTGCATTCTTTGAGAAGACAGTGATATCATCTAGATATATCAGCACTATCTTGTTGATCAAGCCTTTGAATGCCATGTCCATTGCCCTTTGAAAGGTAGCACCAGCGTTGGATAGCCCAAATGGCATCTTCTTGTAAGCATATGTGCCCCATTTAGTTGTGAAGGTTGTCTTGAATTGGTCTTCTTCTTTCACCATCACCTGATTATACCCTGAGTAGCCATCTAGGAGAGAGAATCTCTCTGAACCGATACTACTTGCAATATTTGTTCCATTGAAGGAAGCGGGTAATGATCTTTGAGAGATGCCCTATTGAGGTCTCGAAGTCCACACACAACCTGATTTCTCCGCTCTTCTTCCTGACCAGAACCAAGTTAGCAACCCAACTTGAGTGCTTGATCGGGAATATAATGCTTGCCTCTATTAGCTTATTTAGCTCTTTCTTCATTAGAGGCTCAATGTGAGGGTTAACAGGTCTCTGCTTCTGCCTGATGGGCTTAGCATCTGGATCCAATTCTATGGTATGTTGTGCCAAATTCGGATTGAATCCTCTCAAGTCTTCATAGCTCCAAGCGAAGACATCTGGAAATTCTTGACAAAGCTGTATGAAATCTGATTTCTCCCGCTCAAAGGGCCACTTTACCAATTTGAAGTGTTTTGCCTTCCCCAACCGGAATTGGCTCTGAATCTTCCCTCTTGACCTGTATGTTAGCCTTTTCTTTACGGAACTGGTCGTTAGGGTTGAAGATAGACTCCAACGTTACTAAACCCTTGGGAAGCTTGTTTTTCTGCAGCTGCACTACTTGATCCCCATACTGCTGCTCTAGTCTGTCCTGATTCCTAGCTGAGAATTCAGCCTCTTCTTGTAAAAAATTGACGATCTGTTGATCGTTTTCAAACACCTGCCAGCTGGTGTTATTATCTGGAACTGCTGGCCTCACAATCACATGGATATGTGGCTATGTTTTTTCCCTTTTGATGTTGTCAACCACATCAAACATTGCTCCAACTACGCTGCGAGCCTATCCGCGGCTTCATTTTTCTTCCTGGGTATGGACACAATGTTGAAAGCTTCGAAATCCTCAATGAGGTCCCATACCCTATTCTTGTAGCTCCTCAGTAAGTCATTCTTTGTAGCATGTTGTCCTCTAACTTGGTTGACGATTAGCTCGCTATCCCCGAACACCTGCAAGTTATTTATCCCTTTTTTCCTAGCCCAATGAAGTCCATGAATCAAGGCCTCATATTCAGCTATGTTGTTTGAACAAGAAAACTGGAAACAAAAAGCTGAATAATATTTGATGCCTTGAGGTGAAACAAGCATGGCTCCACCTCCTGCACCTTGCCTACTCCTTGATCCATCAAAAAACAGCTGCCATACCTCATTGTCATCATTATGGCTTGGCTTGGTGATGCTAGGAACAGGTTGATTTTCTTCATGTATACAATAGACTCCCAGCTCAGATTCTTCTACTTCTTGATAGGGATCAAAAGCATGTATCTTGTTTGCCCATTCATCAAGAGTTAGGTCCGGATACTTCCAACCTTGGTGTCAGCCTCATCAGTACTAGGGTGATCTTCTTGATCAAATGCTGAGCAATTGGCATTAATCTGACTTGGAGTGTAAGGCTCAATATGGAAGTTTGCAATAGGTTCAGACCTAATTGTAGCCTTAGTTCCATACCTTGTTCTAAATAAAGATGTGAGACCAATCAGCAGACAAATACCCCCCAATCTTGGCTATGAAGTCCCTTGACAAGCAAAGGGCAAAGAGTGGTGGAAGGTCTATGATTGATATATCTTGTAAGACAACAACATTTGGACATGCATGCAAGGTAAGACTCAAGTTTTTAATCACTCCAACTATTGCTATTGCTGTCCCATCCAATTGCACTACCCCTTTAGATATTACTTCATATTGGAGACCCAGCTGATCAGCTATTTGCTTGGGCATCACTGAGCTACTTGCCCCGGAATCAATCATGCAATTGTGTACTAGTTTATCCCCAATGATTAATGAAACATAGAAAGGAGGGGGCTTCAACATTTTACCTTGTTGCCCTCCATGGCTTCCTTCAGGCTGGGCAGCATTTGTAAGCACTTTGTCTTGCATCTGAACCTACTGATTCAAAGTTGTCCAATCCTTCATGGCAGCTTGCAGCAGATCTCTTTGTCCTGGGATGGATAGGGATTCCCACATTGATATATTGACGTTAGTCTTCTTCATCTGTTCAATGATACTGAACGGGGATGAAGTATCCTTTTGTTGTCCCTTGGTTTGTACACTTACTCCTTGTACGTGGGCAGCAACAATTGGCATTTGAGTTGGCCTAGGGGCTGTTCTTGGCTGCCCTTGTGTATTTGAAACTGGACTCTGCTTGCCAATCATTTGTGGAGCCGTGGAAGGTTGTGGATTGGCTGGGGCTAATGGCTATTCTTCACCCAAATTTCTCCTCTTTGACCTTGTGTTGGCTGCAACACCTTGAGAAACTGCTTGATTCATGCCACAGAAATCTTCTGCTTGCCAGTTCACCAACGTGGTGTCATTTGGGGCTGATTGCTGTTGGAATGTTTCTTGTTGTTGATCGCTTTCCTTGATCGCCTCGCCCTCCACACCAAAGAGTTTGTCACCATCAAGCTTGATTGAGAGCACCATCAAACACATGGATTGGTTATGAGGCTCGTTGCATGGAAAGCACCAATCATATTCCTGAGCAATGTTGTTCTGTGTTGGCACTAATGCCTTAGAGGCAGATATAGCATTTGGATTATAGGGCTGGAATGGTCTATTAGCGGGAGGCCTTGTTTGATTCACATTTGCAACTGGATTAGGTGGTCTTTGTGGTTGGTATGGCTGCCTATTAGGCTGAGCTTGAGGTTGATAGGAAGGTCTGAAACCTTGGGCTTGTTGCCTCTTAATAGTAACCAGCTCATTTCCCAAATTTTGCAACTGTTTCATGACCTCTTGGAGTTCATTTGAAGCACTTGGAGATGAAGTGGAAGCTTCATTTGAACTCTGATTTCTAGGAGTGGGAACAGGAGCCAAAGTGGGTGCTTGACTAGTGCTTGGATTTTCTAAGTTTGGATACAAGGGCATGGGAGGCCTAGGAGCCAGTTTACCAGCTTGAATAAGACAGTTTTCGGCTCTAATGGCAATGCTATAAGCCATAGGGATTGTTGTGCCTCCCATGGACTGAATTAACATAGAAATATCAGAATTCAAAGCTTTAAGGTAATATAGAAAAGCACCTTCTGCTGTTGGCCTGACTGCCACTGGAATCCTATCCCAAGACCTTTGAAATCTGAAGTTGAAGTCAGTCAGCTACTTGTTGGAGGCTCTCTTGATAGTTGTCAGCTGCTCCAAAAGAGACAAGTTGTCTCCCTTCTCTCCAAATTGCTCGTGAAGTGCAATACACAACTGATTCTAGTTTGTGATAGAACCAGCTCCAAGGCTCCTAAACCATTGCAATGCTTTACCCTTGAATGAAGATGCCAGTAATTTGACAGCCACTTGCATTTCATTGATTTCATGGATTGCACAAAGGTTAGCAATATCTTTAACATGATCACCTGGAGTAGTCTGATTTTCTCCAGTGAAGTAGGGAATGTTCTTCAAGGCTGCAATAGGAACTGGATGTTGTGCATTGAGAGCAAGTGGGCTGCTGCCTGTGAAGTTGACGTAGGGATTGTTCTGAGCCATTCTAATCGGTCTTAAAACCCTTGTATACTGAATGAAAGGCCTGTCAGGTGGAGGAGTTGAGAGAGTTCTGTTTGGTGGAGATGGAGACCTTTGAATCCTTCTTCCTCTTTGCCTTCTTCTTGGAGATAACTGTAGGTATTCAAACAACACTTCTTCTTCTCCAACTCTTGACCTTGTGGTGATTCTTCTCATGAGTTTTCGTGCCCGCACTAAAACCAGCTTGATTCTTCCCTTGAGTCGCCAGATATGCAAATAATAGCTCTTATAAGCAAGAAAACTGCAGCAGATGCATATCAACTTTGCTGCAATAAAATGAGACCTCTAGTGTCCCACCGGCGTGCCAAAACTGTTGTTGCAGACTCACAGCACCCCTGGATGCAGATCAGGCTTCTAGGTTGATGTTCAGGCATCCAGTTTGATTGCACAACATGGAATCCTTTCTCCAAGCGTGGGACTTGTAAAGATGAGAAAAGATTCTCTAGAGAAGGCTGGTTCCTATTCCTCTATTCAGATGCACACAAAAAATGCAGAGGGTTTGCTAAAACCTAATCTAACTTGCCAAGGAGACAGGTAAGAAAATGCATAGAATAAAACCTAAACTACAAAGGTGATGCACCGAGGAATGTTAGACACTCGTTTTGCAAATTTAACATAGACCACATAGATGCAATACAAACACCATGCACAGGTAACCAAACTGCAATAAGAGATCAAAATGACAACAATGAATACATGAGAGGGTTGAGAGTCAATCACAACATATATATTATTGCTCAAGTCGATACAGTATATCATCAGCAGTGGCCAAGAGGCAAAAAAGACTGGCATTACAACCCATATGGGAGGTTTGAAAGCTCCACAATTTCTCTTGCAAGCGAGGGAAGAAGGGAGGATGCAAAACAAGAATGTCCGACCTGTTAAAAAGGAGCTCCTCTTTACAATATATATGAAGAAATGAGAGGGGAGAGAGAGGAAATCTAGAATCTACCCCAACCACTTCTTGGTAGCATTTAAAATCATCTCATTATGGTAGAAGCGGTGGATTCTGGCAAAACGGCGGGCTGTCTAACAGGAGCGGCGAGCTGTCTGCTGCATTAAAGTTGGTAGTTGAAGCATTACTTCTGTCTATCACCACGCGTCAGAGACGTTTTATTAATTTTCTCCCTCCAAACTACACCAAAATGTAAGATTGACCCTAGAATCATGTAGAGAATTTCAACAGCTTTCCGTTGATATAAAGAACGTGCAAATTTGAGCTCTGGATCGAAAGATATGATGATCTGAAGATTTAGGGCACAAAACAGGTGAAAACAGATTTTTAAATTTCTTTTCCCATGCTCTGCCATCTGGACGACACGTGGCAGGCTCTGGTTTGCTGAGCAATTCCCTCTCTCCACCTTTTCGCGGGCTTTTCTTGTGGACCCCTTAAACTTGGACACATGGCACTATTTCATTGGTTCGGATCGGTGCTCAAAACTTGCCCTTTGACTTTTTGGACCTTTTTCCTCGCGACACGCGTCATGCCGTGATTTGTCCACGGCCTCGCTGGATTTTCACGTCCATCGCGTCTTTTTGTCCCGATGTCCCAAAGGCTTGCTTCGCGGGGGCGAATCCTCCGATCCGTCCGAAATGGGCTTCCTCGTCCCTTTTTTGCCGGTGACACGTGGCGTGATCTGATTGGCTTTCGGCTCCTTCGGCTATCCGCGTCCCGCGCGTCCCTTTGTCCCACTTGTCCTTGTGCTGAAGTTTCCTGTTTCGGCCGAACCGGCCGGTTCGCGTCCTTTGCGTACTCTTGTCCCACTTGCTCCCGGTAAAGGACTTGGACAAATTTTCTTTCTTTCGGTTGATTCGGGCATTTCGCATCCATTTGTCCCGAGATGTCCCTTTTTGCTTTCTCGGGCCGCTTTGTAGGCTTTTCGGCCGATCCGCGCCTTGACGTCCCAAATGTCCCGACTGTCCCGGGGACTAGGACTTAGCCGATTTTCACAATTTTTTCTGGCCCAGGCTTATTTTCTGCAACTTTCTCGCATTTTCTCAGAGCTTGTTCTTTTCAACCTGGACAGGGGAGTTAGAAAATTTTCTGAAGGGACCCTAGAAACATGATTTTTACCCTGGATCAATCAATTTTCCTGGGATTTGAGAATCCTGATGTATGTTATCAATTCAACCCTGGGGGGTGAAATTGGATAACAGTTCCCAAAGGATTTTTTTGATCAAATGTTATATTATTTCTCCTTTAAATGACCTTATTAATCCAATGGTGGTGATATCATCCTCTGATTCTTCATGTAACTCATGAAAAATAGGAGTTTTGTTTTATCTTGAAGGTTGTGTCTGATAAAAATTTGTTGTAGATAGGATGTACCTAGGTGTTACGAAAAATATGATTCCACCATATTTTGGGATCTTAATTACCTTTCCTACGATATTTTTTTTAATCTTAACTTCTTCTGGAGCTCCCTGAATCACTTCCTGAAGCTCATGAGCTATTTTCGCACTCTGCACTGCCTAGGCCTCCAAGACCCACTTTTGTTGGAGCTGCTCCAAAACTTGTGAAACCTTCCAAAACCTTTCAAAAATATTTACACAATTTTCTTGGCTCTCTGATGCACCTCCATGGTTATTTTAGGCCCTTCTTTCACTTCTGAGGGTGCACACGAGCCTTAGAAAAGCTAGAAATTGACCTTTCCCAAGCTTTCCAAAAATATGGTCTTGATAAATCTTGCATTGGAAGAACTTGGAATGAATAGATATCCCTAAATCACCTAAGGTAAAATTTACATGACATTTTAAATTTTCTAGATAAGCAAGATGAGACTGACCTCGGGGATTAGGGTGATATGATGGAGGACTCAAGATGACCTTTGAGTGAAAGTTCAGTACATTATGGTTTGCATGCTTAAAAATTGGGCATTTTATCGTTGCAAATTTGCATGACAATAGGTCCGAAAGGAAAAATTTTATGCTTACTAAGGATAATAAGTTTCCCTTTCCAAATATACTAAGTTTTAAGGAAACATGAATTTCAAGTACACATGTTGTTCTAGTTTCTCAGGTGTGATCAATCATGAAGAGATGGTGGTGTTTCATGGTTTGGAACAGTCGTCTCATATTATAGAATGAGACATCCATCATGGTATCAATGATGTATTCATCACTTATGTAATCAAATATATCATTCCAAGGGAAATCTTTGTCAAGTGGAACATAACAATGTCACAAAGAATCAAAGCATGAGCATTGCTCACAAGCCATCTGGGATCAACATCGGGAAATTTCAAACAATGTTTTAAACACTCATTCTATGTTCCAAGGGTTATTTTCATCATATAGTTTTTGTTCATCATGGGGTGGGGGAAAGTGTTCAAATTTGTTCAGAGGAGAAATCTTCATCAGTGTGGGGGTCATCGGTTTGAAATCTTCACTCAAATTTCATGATTGCATCAAGGCATTCAAGAAGATCGTCGCGAAGATTGATTTCCCTTCATCCCTACCTCATCCTCTCTTTCCCCTCTCTTTCTTATTTCTCCTTTCTAATTCTTCATTGTGCTTCATCATTGTATTTTTTCTTATTCACTTAAGTGACTTATTTTAAAATTGTAAAAGTATTTTCTCAAAATTATAAGAGAAATACTTAATTTATGGAAAATGAAAAGTCACAAGTGGAATATGGAACACGAAGAGTCATATGAGGGAGGTGAGGGGTCAATTAAAGTTGTTCTGACAAATAAGTATGGATTCTCCATTCCAAGGGATTTCAATTTTTGAATAAATTATACTCTATAGCATTGTGAATTGTGATAGCTTGGTTGAAGCTTTGTATTCATCACTTCACATGAAATAAAGGCTACACTTATTCTATTTTCCCTTTCTTGTTTTTCTTCTATTTCCCTCTTGTATGCACTTTGTAAGCATGGTGATCAAAGAGAGCTTTGAATCTTCGATGAATGAGCCTCAGAGAACTTTTTGTTTATGTGGGTTTTGTTTGTCTCACTAACAACTTCATTGTTGCTTTCTTCTATATTAGATGTTGAACTACTCCGGTTATTGGGTGTGTGTGAAGCTCTACAATCTACTCACGGTAGTAATCTTCCTTGACTAATTTCCCCCCTTTTTCCTCAACGTTGTAATTTCCTCCCTTGTACCCTTGTACAAGCACTTTTCCACAGGTTCAGTGGAGTGTCCCTATGTGATCCCCGGCCAATTCTAGCACCCACAACATTTAGATAGGATTAGGATTAGTTACATTCAATAATCAAAGTTGTACCATTCAATGCAAAGGGGTGTAGCCCCGTGACCATTGGTGGAGACACCTAATTTGTTCACCAGACTAATTTTCTCACCAATTGATGGTGAATGTGGACTTTCTTCTTCCCTCATTTGTAGTAAAAGGCATTTTCAACAAAGAACAAGTGAATAAGGAGGTACTTGGGTCTCTTTAGGTTGATTCCATTCATTCCAAAAGGAGGAACATCATATGAATCACGCCATGGAAAATAACAATTCGTAATAAATCAATGCATGTGAAATATTGACACTTGAACCGCATGCTACCGATGTACCCAAGACCATCATGTTTGTAAGATCAAGAAGTCATCATGGGTTCACTTGGTGCAAGTTTCCCAACAATGTTTTGAACACTTATTTATTGTTATGGAATTTTCCCATATGTCACATAAGAAGGAGGTTGTACCAAAATGTCTTTGTCCGACAAGAAGTTAGAGTTAAAGAGTTTCATTCATGTAGTATTCCTTGTATCTGGGAAAGGACATATTTCAATGAGGAGCAAATGAAAAAATGATTTTGAGCATCTTGATGCCGATTCCATTAAAAAAGGTGACATCTTTGTCACGAGAGGTGAATTTTTAGCCAAGGGGAGTAAGGTAATGATCTCCATATTTTTACTTCAGCCTTTCATTAAAAAATATCATCATGTTTCTATGATCAAGTAACCATCTCAAGTTCACATGGTGCAATTCTCCTAGTAGTATTTTTGAATACTCATTAATCATTCTATCTGGAAGAGAAGACCTTTTTCAATGAGTAACAAAAAAACAATAGCTTGTTTAATCATCTTGAATTTGATTACATTCAAAAAAGAGGCATCCTTATCATGGAGGTGAAATTTTAAGCCGAGAGGAGTAAGGTAGTGATCTCCATATACTAGATCCTACCTTATGATCAAATAATATTATCATGTTCCCATCTTAGTGTAAGTCTCGTATTAGTGTTTTTAAAACTCATTCAATGCCTTGGAGTGTGTTCATATCTCATGGAAGAAAGAGTTTGCAACCTCGGTATTCTAATTCAACAAGCGGTTAAGGGAAAGGAAATTCATTCATGGTCCATCGTAAATAGGTTATTTATCAATAGGAGCTTACGTGTCTCTATATTTTCATGCTTATATAGGCATATAAAAACTTAGGGCACTTAGCCATGCAATTACAATCAATAGATCTACTTCAATACTAAATTAGATCTAATTACTTGAGTTAAATAAAAACTCCTACACAGTAATCGACGTTGGTGAGCCCTAACCGATGTTGGTTCCTCCTTTCTGGACCGATGTCGGTCATAGGTGACCAATGCCGGTCCCTACATAGCTGATGTTGGTTACTATGTTTTCCTGCAAGTTTAATATAGAATGCTAATCTGAATTAATTGAGCTTCATATCTCAACAATCTCCCACTTGGAGATAAATTATTGCACTATACTTATACAGCGTCATTCTAAGATCCTTTCCTTAACTTTTTTCTTCCTCTTCAAGTATCAAACTCGAAGACCAACAAAAGTGGAGTGTAGCTCCAACTTCTCTTTTCTAATGGCTTTGTTAGTATATCTGCAAGGTTTTCACTCATATGAATCTTCTCTAGTTTTAGTTGTCCATCCTCCAAAACATATCGTATGAAGTGATACCTCAACTAAATGTGTTTTGTTTTAGAATGAAATGTTGATTTCTCTGCCAAATGAATTTCACTATGATCACATCACTAAATAATTTACAATCATCTTACTCCTTTCCCAACTATTCCATGAACCTGCTCATCCATATCATCTCTTTGCTAGCCTTTGTAGCTGCAACATACTCTACCTCTGAAGTAGACAAAGCTACCACCTTCCGCATCTCAAAATATAGCTAATTGGCGTGCCACCTACTATGAAAATATATCCAAAGTAGTGCTTGTTCTACCATCCAAATCTCCAGCCATATCTGAATCAACATAGCCATGTAAAAAAATATTCAAACCTCCATAGCATAACCGCATACTAGATGTCCCTCTCAAATATTTGGGAATCCATTGAACTGCGCTTTCCAATGCTCTTTACCTACATTGGCCATAAATTTACTCACAACTCCCACTATCTGTGTAATTTCTGAGTCAGTATAAACTATAGCATACATGAGAATCCCAAATACTTTGAAGTATATGGTACTCATTTCATGTATTTGACATCCTCATGTGATGAAGGACATTTATCTTTTCTCAATTTGAAGTGTCTTGCCAAAGGTGTACTCACCGGTTTTGAATATTGCATGTTAAACCTTTCCAAAACCTTATTGATATAATCCTCTTGAGACAAATACAATTTATTATTCTTCATGTCTATATGTATTTGCATGCTAAGGATTATTTTTGTAGCTCCTAAATCCTTTATAGTAAATGTGTGAGCTAGCTTTCCCTAAACTCACCAATGTCTTACATACTAGATCCCGCAATAAGAATATCATTCACATACATTAAAAAAATAATATAGCTACCATTTTCAAACTTCTTGAACTAAACACAATGATCATATTCATATCTCAAGTAACCATGCTTATGCATGAAACTATAAAACCTCATGTATCATTGCCTTGGAGCTTGCTTGAGCCCATATAGACTCTTTTTCAACTTGCACACTAATTTCTCCTTACCATTGACTTCATACCTAAGTAGCTTTTGCATATAAATCTCTTCATCCAAATCACCATGAAGGAAATTTGTCTTCACATCTAGTTGCTCTAAATGTAAATCATGTACTACAACTAAACTCAATACAGTACGTATGGAAGTCATTTTAACAATAGGAGAAAATATTTCACCAAAGTCAATACCTATTTTCTGTGCAAATACCTTTACTACAAGCCTTGCCTTGTATTTTTCAATCCACCCTCTTCTTCATTGATCATGTAGACCCACTTATTTTGCAATGTCCTCTTACCTCTTGGCAATTTAATTAATTTCTAAGTCTAGTTTTTTCCAAGGATTCCATCTCCTCATCCATGTCATGTTCCCCCACCGCACGTGGGTCTTATCTGCATTGCTTCTTCAAAATCTATGATTCACCATTATCGATCAATAGTAAATTAGATAGAGAAGGTGTAAATATTTCTAGAAGTTTACTTACATTTTGTGACCTTCTCACATAAATTTGGGGTATCGGAGGAACATTCTCGGACCTCCTAGACATTTGTTTCCAACTCTAACAGTGATTGGGGCCAATCACTTGTAATTGACGTCGGTTCTTCTAACGATGTTGGTTTTTCTCTTCTCGTAACCGATACCAGTTCATCTAACTAATTTTGATCGGGGTTCAATGAGACATCGGTTACTTTGTAACCCCTGTCGATATTATTTTTAAATCTAAGAGTTTATTTTCATTCAAAACTTCTCAATCGGTTCATCCTAGGTACCAAAAATTGATCCCTATACATTCTATTTTTATTCCATTCAATGTCATGACTCTAATAATTTTATAATTCTCTAAATCCCAAAAATGGAATCCAAAATCACGGATCCATAACTAATAAAAATGCATCTCTTGGATTTTGCATCCAACGTTTTCCTATTTTCTTTATCAATATGCACAAAAACTTCTAAACTAAAAACTTTAAGAAAAGAAAGATCTACCTCTTTTCGGTCCAAGCTTCTTCGCTATTCCTCCATCTAGTGAACTTAAAGGCCCACAAATAATCAAATAAACTATTGTATCAATCGCTTACGCCCAAAACTACATGGGCAATCAAGCATGTATCATCATACTTCTAGGACGTTTCATGATTGTCTTGTTCATTTTTTCTACAACACCATTCTCTTGTGGTGTTCTTGGAACCATCATTTCTCTACATATTCCATTCACTGAACAATAATCATTGAAATCCTTGCTATAGTATTCACCACCATTGTCAGATCTAAGGCACTTTAACTTAGAATTTGATTCATTCTCAACAAGGGTTTTCCATCTTTTAAAAGTATTAAAAACATCATATTTATGTTTAATACAATAAACCCATACCTTTCTTGTAGCATCATCAATGAAAGTAACAAAATACTAAGATCCTCCATGAAAATCTACAAAATTTGGTCCCCACACATCTAAGTGTACAAGCTCCAATTTTTAATCCTTCTTAGTTGCCCCAACTTTGAGAAATTTCACTCTCGTTTTCTTTCCAAAGATACAATGCTCACAGAAATCAACATCTAAATCTTTCAAATCTGATAACTTACCCTTAGCTTTTAAAATTTGTATTCCTTTTTGACTCATACAACCCAAACAATTATGCCACATGCATGCATCTAAATATGAAGTAGATAACATAGAAAATGAGTCAATAACACGGGTAGATAAATATAGTGTTCCTACCTTCTTACCTCTGTCCACAACAAAAACACCCTTGGTCACTTTCCAACAAGTATGTTGTAAATATAACCATACAACCAGCTTCACCTAGTTGCCTTATAGAAATATAATTCCTCTTGAGGTTTGGCACATGCCTCACATCTTTCAATACCCATGTATTTCCATTCTCCAATTTCGGATGAACTTCCCTTTACCAGATAATACTACAGGTTCATCATCACCCAAATAAACATTCCCAAAATTACCCTTGACATAATTTTTTAAATAACCCTTATTAGGGGTTGCATGGAAATAAACTCCTGAATCTAAAACTCATGATTCTACTCTATTATCCAAATAAAGAATAAGAGCATCTTGTATTGCCTCTGCTATAATATTTTCCTCTTTATTTGACTCTTCACCTTTTTCTACGTGTTAGTTCTCTTTATCCTTTGACTAACAATATTTATTTACATGTCCTTTCTTTCCACATTTCAACAGTAATTCCTTACCTCTTGATTTAGATCTGTCATCCCTTGACTTTGATTTCTCATTATTTTTATTCTTGGATCTCTCATTCTTCCTTCCTCTTCTTTTTACATTCAAAGCATTTCAAATGATGATTCCTTTGTACTTTTCTGTGAATTTCTTTATTCAAGATTATACTAGCCACATCTTCAAACTTCAAAATATTATTACTAGATTTTGTATTACTAATGATCATTACCAAGTTATCCCAACTATCGGAAAAGAACATAAGAATAAAAGTGTTTTCACTTCATCATCAAATGGAATATCAATCGATTTTAACTAATTTACAATAGATCAAAATCATTCAAATGACTAGATGCAGATCCACCGTCATGAATCTTAGAATTAAATAGTTTATTCATCAAATAAACTTTATTTGAAGCACTAGGTTTTCATATAAATTAGCAAGAGATTTCATTAACTCTATCGTAGAATTCATTTACGTAATATTGAAGTCACCGATGCTTCCAGACTCAATCGTATAGATCCTAAAGTCTTTACGTCAAGAATATTCCATTCTTCATCAGTCATCTTTGTAGGTCTAAACTTTTCATCTAATCGGTAAGTACAAATCTCTTTGATACATATCATCCTCAATCTGCATCTTCCATAATTGATAATTTTAGTCATAAAACTTCTCTACCTTATATTTGTTTTCTTCTACCATTGTTGATCTCCCACTCAATCAAAAAACCCTATGTAAGTAAATTTGTCAACACACAAAACCCTCAAACAACTGGTATAAGAGTTTTTAGGGTTTTATATGTTGTGCAGATTTACTCATAGAGGGTTTTGTAATTGAGTGGGAGCTATAGCAATGGCGAAGAAAACAAATACAAAATAGAGAAGTTTGATGGCTGAAATTATCAATTATGGAAAATGCGGATTGAGGATTATTTGTATCAAAGAGATTTTTACTTACCATTGGATGAAAATTCTAGACCTATGAAGATGATTGGTGAAGAATGGAAGATTCTTGTCGAAAGGCTTTGGAATCTATAAGATTGAGCATGGCAACATCTCGTGGCTTCCAAAGATTATAAAAGTGACTTCTACGGTAGAGTTAATGAAATCTCTTGATAATTTATATGAAAAACTTAGTGCTTCAAATAAAGTTCATTTGATGAAGAAACTATTTAGTTCTAAGATGCATGAAGGTGGATCTACATCTAGTCATTTGAAGGATTTCTTATCTATTATAAATTAGTTAAAATCGGTTGATATTTTGTTTGATGATGAAGTGAAAGCAATCTTATTCTTATGTTCTTTGCACGATAGTTGGGATAACTTGGTAATGGTTGTTAATAAT
Organism: Taxus wallichiana var. yunnanensis; assembly: GCA_018340775.1. Classification (NCBI taxonomy): domain Eukaryota; kingdom Viridiplantae; phylum Streptophyta; class Pinopsida; order Cupressales; family Taxaceae; genus Taxus; species Taxus wallichiana. Next base: position 351,809,520 of record CM031240.1, on the reverse strand, counting down.
GCAACATTTGCTAATAATATTTTGAAGTTTTAGGATGTGGTTAATATAATCTTAAATGAAGAAATTCGTAGGAAAAGTACAAAGGAATCATCATCTGGAAATACTTTGAATGTAGAAAGTAGAGGCAGGAAGAAGAAGAGATCCAAGAGTAAGAATAATGGGAAATCAAATTCAAGGGATGGTAGATCTAAATTAAGAGGTAAGGGAATTACCTATTGGAAATGTGGAAAGAAAGGACATGCAAATAAAGATTGTTGGTCAAAATACAAAGAGAACCAACAACCGTAAAAGGTAAAGAGTCAAATAAGGAGGCAAATATTGCATGGCAGAGGTAATGTAAGATGCTCTTATTCTTTCTTTGATAATAGAATAGAATCATGGGTTTTATATTCGGAGTTTCTTTCCATGCAACCCCTAATAAGGGTTATTAAAAACATTATGTCAAGGGTAATTTTGGGCATGTTTATTTAGGTGATGATGAACCTTACAGATATCTTGGTAAAGGAGAAGTTTATCTAAAATAACATAATGGAAATACATGGGTATGTAAAGATGTAAGGCATGTGCCAATCCTTTAGAGGAAACTTATTTCTGCAGGGCAACTAGGTGAAGCTAGGTGCATGGTTACATTCACAATAAACTATTGGAAAGTGACCAAGGGTGTTTTTGTTGTTGCAAGAGGTAAGAAGGTAGAAATGTTCTATTTATCTACCTGTGTTATTGATTCATTTTCTATGTTATCTACTTCATATTCGATGATGCATGCATGTGGCATAATCGGTTAGGCCGTATGATGAGTCAAAATAGAATGCGATTCTTAAAGGCTAAGGGTAAGTTATCAAATTTGAAAGATTTAAATCTTGATTTCTATGAACATTGTATCTTGGGAAAGAAAAAAAGAGTGAAATTTCTCAAAGTCAGGGCAACTAACAACTAAGAAGGACCAAATTAGAGCTTGTACACTCAAATGTGTGGGGACCAAAGTGTAGCTTCTCATGGAGGATCTCAATATTATGTTACTTTTATTAATGATGCTACAAGAAAGGTATGGGTTTATTGTAATTAAAATAAATCTGATGTTTTTGATACTTTTAAAAGATGGAAATCCTTGTTGAGAATGAATCAAATTCAAAGTTAAAGTGCCTTAGATATGATAATGGTGGTGAATATAGTAGCAACAATTTCAATGATTATTGTTCAATGAATAGAATATGTAGAGAAATGATTCCCAAGAACACCACAAGATAATGGTGTTGTAAAAATAATGAACAAGACAATCATGGAACGTGTTAGAAGTATGAGGATACATATTGGATTGCCCTTGCGCTTTAGGAAAAAGTAGTTTATACAAAGGTTTATTTGATTAACATTGGGCCTTCAAGTTCACTATGTGGAGGAATACCGAGGAAGCTTGGACCGGAAAAGAGGTAGATGTTTATTTTCTTAAATTTTTTGGTTTAGAAGCTTTTGTGCATATTGATAAGGAAAATAGGAAAAAGGTTGGATGTAAAATCTAAGAGATGCACTTTTATTGGTTATGGATCTGGTGATTTCAGATTCCATTTTTGGGATTTAGAGAATTCTAAAATTATTAGGATTCATGACATTGAATGGAATGAAAAGAGAATGTACAGGATAAAATTTTGGTACCTAAAGACAAACCAATTTGAGAAGATTGTGAATGAAAATGAACTCTTAGATTTAAAAATAATACCGACAAGTGTTACACAATAACCGATGTCGATTGACCCTTGACCGGCATTGGTCGACTTGAACTAGTATCGATTCTGAAAAGAACCAAACCGCATCGGTTAGCGAGAACCGACGTTGGTTACAGGTGATGGCGTTGGTCACTATCAAAATTGGAAACAAATGTCTAGGAGGTCCAGAATGTGCCTCTGGTACCCCAAACTTCTATGAGAAGGTCACAAAGGGTAAGTAAACCACCAAAAATATTTACACCTTCTCTATCTTATTTTCTATTGACTGATAATGGTGAACCATAAATTTTTGAAGAAACAATGCAAGATAAAACCCACATGCAGTGGGAGCATGGCAAGGATGAGGAGATGGACTCCTTGGAATAAAACCAAACTTGGGATTTGGTTAATTTGTCAGTATGTAAGAGGACATTTCAGAACAAGTGGGTTTACATGATCAAGGAATAAGAGGGTGGAATGAAAAGATACAAGGCAAGGCTTGTAGTAAAGGGATTTACATGCAAAAGCAGTATTGACTTTGGTGAAATATTTTTTCATGTTATTAAAATGACTTCCATACGAATCGTATTGAGTTTAGTCATGCAGACATGATTTGCATTTAGAGAAACTAGATGTGAAGACGGCTTTCCTTCATGGTGATTTGGATGAAGATATTTATATGCGCATAGTTTGGTTATGAAGTCAATGGTAAGGAGAAATTAGTGTGCGAGGTTAAAAAAGAGTCTATATGTGCTCAAGCAAGCTCCATGGAAATGGTACATGAGGTTTTATAGTTTCATGCATAAGCATGGTTACTTGAGATGTGAATCTGATCATTGCGTTTATTTCAAGAAGCTTGAAAATGGGAGCTATATTATTTTGTTATTGTATGTGGATGATATGCTTATTACATGATCTAGTATGCAGGACATTGGTGAGCTTAAGGGAAAGCTAGCTCACACATTTTCTATGAAGGATTTAGGAGTCTGTAAAAAGAATCATTGGCATGCAAATACACATAGACAAGAAGAACAAGAAATTGTATTTGTATCAAGAGGCTTATATCAATAAGGTGTTCGATAATGTTTAACATGCAAGATTCAAAACCACTGAGTACATCTATGGTAGGACACTTCAAATTGAGCAAAGATCAGTGTCCTTCATCACATGAGGAGGTCAAATACATAGCATGAGTACCATATGCTTCAGAAGTTGGGAGTCTCATGTATGATATGGTTTGTACCAGACTAGACATTGAAAAAATAGTGGGAGTTGTGAGTAGATTTATCATCAATCCAAGTAAAGAGCATTGGGCGTAGTTCAATGGTTTCCTAGGTATTTGAGAGGGACATCTAGCATGCGGTTATGCTATGGAGGTTCGAGATATTTCTTTACGTGGCTATGTTGATTCGAGATATGGATGGAGATCTGGATGGTAGAACGAGCACTCTTTGGATATATTTTCACAAAGTAGGTGGGACGACGATTAGCCGGATTTGGATTTCGAGATCGCAAAGGTGGTGGCTTTGTCTACTATGAGGCCGAGTATGTTGAAGCTACGAGGGTAGCAAAGAGATTATATGGATAAGAAAGTTCATGGAAGAGTTGGGAAAGAAGAAAGATGATTGCAAATTTTTTAGTGACAATCAAATTGCAATTCATTTAGCAAATAACTCAGCATTTCATTCTAGAATGAAACACATTCAGTTGAGGTATCACTTCATACAGAAGGTATTGGAGGATGGGTGATTGAAATTGGATAAGATTCATATGAGTGAAAACCACAGGGATATGCTAATGAAGCCATTAGCAAAGAGAATTTGGAGTTACACTCCACTTCTGTTGGTCTTTGAGTTTGAGACTTAAAGAGGAAGAAACAAAGCTAAGGAAGGATCTAAGAATGACGTTGTACAGGTATAGTGCAGTAATTAATCTCCAAGTGGGAGATTGTTGAGTTGTGGAGCTCAATTACTTCAAATTAGCATGCAATATGAAACTTGCAGAAAATACGATGAAGGGATCGGTTATGGAGGAATTGGCATTAGTCACATATGACCGGCATCGGTCGAAAGGAGGAACCGGTATCGGTTATGGCTAACCGGCATCGGTTACATGTACAAAAGTGCTTTATTTAACTCTCGGGAATTAGATCTAATTTTAGTATTAAAGTAGATCTATTGATTGTAATTACATGGCTAAGTGCCCTAAGTTTGTATATGCCTATATAAGCATGAAAGCTAGGGTTTAGAAGCGAGAGGATTGTGTGTTAATGATTATTGTGAGAGAGAAAAAATTTGGAGAAAAAGGAAAAGCTTGAGAGAAAGAAAGTATTGTACATCTGAGAGGTGTGGAAGATTGTATATCTTCTGAAAGCTTTGGATAATAGATTGGATTGTTTCTTGGTGGATGTATCCCACACTAGGTGAACCACATTAAATGGTGTTGATTTATATCTCTTGTTTTGTATATTTCTTCTGGTAGAATATCTGATTTTATTGCATGTATGCTTAGATCTGATATATAATTTGTACAACCTTGTGCTAACCCCAACAAAAATTCATTCATGATCCATCGAAATAGGTTATTTATCAATAGAAGCTTACGTGTCTCTATATTTTCACTTCTCTCTCCTCTCTCCTCCCTCCCTCTCTTTAACATTCTATTCCTTCATTGAGAATGTATTTTTCACTCTTTTGTCTTATTCACTTAAGTGACTTAATGTTGCATTGTAAAAGTCCCTTTTCAAAAATAAGAAAAAGACTTAGTTTCATTCCTAGGGAATTTGAAAAGTCACATGGTGGTGAGATGAAAAGTCACCGGGGGAGAGGAAGAGACATTTTGTAAGATATAAATTGGAATGGATTATCCATTCCAAGGGGTTGGAAATTTTTATTGTTGTTAGTTGTTGGGCTTTATATCACTACTACTGCAAGTAATAAAGCTAAATTTCTTCTATTTCCTTGTCTATGTTCCTCCATCCTTTCTACTTTCCAACTTTGCGAGCATTGTTATCTTGTATAACCAAGCAGAACTTTGTGTTCTTGATTAATGGATGTATAGAACTTTTTATCTCGATTTATTAGTCTTATTGTTGATTTCTTGGGTGAATTCTTTTAATTTAATATGCACCTACTTTAGTTACTATTGGTGAGAATTTTCTAGTGCCTAATCACAACATTAACCCTCTCTCTTTATTTCTCTTATCCCCTTTACCTCTTTCCAAGCTAATTCCTCCCTTGTACATTATACAAGTAGTTGGCCACAGGTTTAGTGGAGTATTCATGTGTGATTCTTGACCTAATAGTCACCCCACAACTTCAGTTAGTTTATATCAATCATGGGAGCCTCCCCATACCCAAGAAGGAGGGGCTTAGCCACACGACCGTTGGTGGAAACCAATAATTTACACTATGACCAATTATGTCACCGACATATCTCAATTGTCTTTCTAATTTGGGGGCATCTCTTACACTCTCATGTGCTTTTGTTTAAATATAGTTACCTTACTTCTTCATTATACTCAATTTTTTATATTGTGCAATATGATATGTTTCGGACTAATATGACTAACACGTGACTTATGTAAGACTAGCTTATCTTGATCTATGAGCCTTTAGGCTATTATTTGCTATTGTATTCAATTTCTTATGTGATTGTGTGTTTGCTTCTATGTATGTAGGTTATGGTATTTATTTTTGTTTCTTGTGACACTTTGGCGTTCCTTATTTATGGCTCCTTTTCTTTAATATGAATAACATATGCAACATTTATTTTGTACTTGTATGCTAGATTATGTATATGATGGATTACATATGTGTTTCTTTATTATTATACATGATTACTTTTGTGATTATTTCTTCCTTGTTTGTTTTCTATATTTGTGTGTCATGGTTTCTACCATGCACACCCTTGCAGGAACAAGACATCAATGGTGGCCACAAATAACATCCCTCCATGTGTTCTAATGTATCAGATACATTTGACATGGATACATATCTGTTCTTTTACACCAAGCATTCTATTTGTACATCTCACTCACCTCAAAAGAGGGTGAATTCAATGGAATTTATCACATGGATATTTATGCACATCGTGTACATAAATAAAATTTAGACATCAGATATAAAATGGCACAAGGTGCAAATACTCAAAAATAAAATAAGACATAGAACATGAAGAGATTTTACACAAGTATAGAACCATTTATCGGGGATGAAACCGAAATAGCTTATAGTCTAGGATAGATGTTTTTATCTTGTGGGAAAATTTCTAGTAAATTACTGAAATTTTTAGATTGTCACAAACAATTACAATTTTTAATATAAATTCAAGGACAAATTATACAATTCATAGTAATTTTTACTTTATTTTGTTACAGAATGTGGGGGGATTGAGTACTTCATTCCTTTTTGACACTGCATGACTTAGACAATTTTAGTAAAAATATATAGGGGCATGGCTCTTGTCCTTTTTCTAAAATCAATATTACATATCTCAAATTTAGAGTTGCATCGCATGAGGTTTGCGCATGAGACACATCTTTCCCTTTCGAATTTTTTTATTATTTTACACTTTGGCCTAGATTTGTTCGGTCTATAAGATTTGAAGATATCAATATGACCAAAAAACCTTGTACTAACCTTCTTCTCACTCTTTTGTTCGAAGAAATTAGGGTGACTAGAAAGCTTTGTGGTAACCTTCCTTGTTTTGAGGTTATTGGAACAAAAGTACTATGGAACCTTTCAATTTGGGTCAAGCAACACTTAATTCCTCGGCGGCTCCCTTTAGCAAAATTAGGGACTCATCATCCTCAAGTTTTGAATAGCTCAACTCAAACTCAACATCTCCAAACACAAGAAAATACATGATCAACTCCTTCAACAAATCAAACTGGGGTATTCCTTCCATGTTTTTGTCTCTTGTACTTTACTACTTACAAATCTAATTTTCAAAGTTACAAAGATATTATTCAAAGTTGAATTACAGATTATTTTATTTTATGGACATTGACTGCACTTTGTGTTTTGGGTTTCATCATGGAGCTTTCCAACACCTTAGTGAAATCATTGACTCAGAGAAAGATAGTGTGTATACACACTCGAGTATCTTTTTCTTTTAAGCATGTAATTTTCATTTCATACTTAAAGGGGGAAAATGTAGACACCTAAATTAAGATATTTATCGTTTGGCAATAACAAATTTTTCTTACACCTTAAGCATGACTTGTGTGCACATTCTAAACCCAAGTGTCATATCTTCATCCCCCATCCATGACTTGGTTATCTATGCACACTACTAAGTCACTCACATAATTGATCACAATAGTCCACAACAGTATAATCTTTGCAGGCATCTCGCCTAAAATCTTGCACAATTATGTGAATTTTCTATCTAGGACTATACACCTCAAACCAAACCTTCCCACATTTTGGTCCCAAGCCAAACAATCCCATCTCCCGCCACCCAAAGGTCACTTTTTCAATTTGAATTTTTTTCTTTGGTCGAGTTCATATTCCACGGGTTGGCCTTAATGCAAAATTAAGCATATGAACACCTATAAAAGTCTAACCCACTCATTTGAGGAGGAAATCACTCTCAAGCACTCCTGCAAATATCTCCCAAAAGACACATAAGGTTGTCCTAAATCTTCCTAAAATAGTAGCACATCTTAAGAGAAGCCACTTCTCGAGTATGAAGCACTCAAATCAGGTTTAAGAGTTTAGCTTCCTTATCTACAAGCCTTTTAAGGGCCTAAAGTTGCGTCATAAAAGCTCAAGCCAATACAAACATTGCGAAAGAAATACATTTAGCATTAGCAAGCACAACACATTATATCACAATCATGAAGGGTACATTCTAATTTATCTATAGTTATGCCCATTATCTTTGTGTTAAGAGACACAAGGGTAGGCTTAGATTTACACATACACTAGGAGAACTACATGATTTTTTTCCAAACTTAAAGGGGATGTATTATAGCCCCTTGGCTGGATATGCGGGGTTGAGCACCGAGTCATTCCAACTATACCACACACAAATTTACCTCCTTTTGTTATCTAATCATGTTCATGAAGTACTAGTGCATGAATATAGGGCTTTCATCTATTATAGGTCATTATAGGAGGTGATGCATATTTATTTATCCTAATCTAACATCAAAGCACTTTTCTAGGCCATTGATGACCATCAAAAGTTATAGAGTGCCGGATCCCTTTACGAACTCGTACATATTAGGATTGAATTGTACCATGCTCCAAGACAGTCGTATGGTTCCATACCAACTTAATTTGCGATCACGAGCTCCAAAGATGAAGCACTTCTAGGTTATATCCAATCTTACGAGTCACTCTCCACTCCTAAATCACACCTTTGCCATTGTAGTCAACTAAGTGGACTTCTCTTATGTTTTGAGCAATCGTTTCTATCATTATACCTCACAAATTGCTTTGGGAATTATATTATAATTTGTATGTTGATGTTTATTAATTAATCAAAATATACACCATGTATTACCATTACGCCTTAAAATAAATAAGAAACATGTCACAATATCTCCGAACTTATTTATTTATTAGTGTATAATCAAAATCATACCCCGAGTTTCTTGAGTGTGATTAGTTTTATGGGGCGTTTCCTATACAAAGTGAGTGTTGTCATCTTGATAATGGTGGTAGCACATGAACCATTTGCTAACTTAATACTCTTTCTCATAATGCAAAATAATTTGGCAACTTAATATCCTTTCATGTAGGTTGAAAATATTTCTCACATCCACTACTCCAAAAACTCCTTAAAAACTCCTGTGATTGTAGTTTTGGTAATAGTGTTCGTTATATTCTATCATTGTTTCAACCAACACTAAATTAGTTCTATCTTTGAAATTATCTAATATTTTTTAATAGAGCAACTCGGTTTAAGTGGTCCATGCTATTTGCAATCAAAGTTATACATTTTAAGCCCACCAGGGTTCAATTCTTGTTACGGCAAAGGCACGAAGATCTGTAATAAGGGATGAGGTCGGGATCGTGCCCCGGGTGAATTTGGCAGAATGGATACCCCTCAAACCTTGGCATCTAAGCATAAAAATTTTGTGCACCTCTCTTGTGCGAGGCATGATATTACTGCCTAAAAACGGGTTCTATACATTTTATTAGAAATTTTTATACCAATAAAAATAAATTTTATAGCATAAAATAGGGTAATTTTTAGTAGAGATTTTGTAGAGAATTTGTTTAAGTGTCAAACGATAAGCTAATATTTTTAAATTAAATCTAAAATTGTAGGGATTAGTTGCACATAAGTCTTAGGCTTGGTTGCCAAAGACAGGGGTTTCGATTCATAAAAATTGCTTGAGGCACAATCCTAACCTCATCCCTTATTTGTTGGTATTTCCTAGGAGTAGAACCTTTGGTAGATGGCTAGGCAACACCCTTTACACCATCATATGCATCGTTGGACCACAACCCATTCAATGATATGCTAATATTGTCAATTCACAAATAAACAAATATGGATTATTAAAAAACTCAAAGAATTAAAATATAGAATCTATTACTAAGACGTATATTTTGAAAAAAATAATAATTAGATATGCATTTTATATGGGAAAAATCCCAAAAAAATGTTAATTGCTAGATTAATTGTTTGAAAAAATTGTGAAGAATCAATCAGTTGGCAAAAACATCCTAGCGTAGAAAGGATCTTACAAAGAATATGATCTGGTGGTCAATTTCAAATATACTGGGAAATATTAGAACTCTAAATCTACAATTACACTTGTTTGAGCATTTATTCACCTATAAGGCTATTTACCATCAATATTAATTTATTTTAAAATATTACACTATTTACCATCAATTCAACTCCTACCACGTGTACACATATAAGAAAGTTGTTATGAAGACAAACATTTATCTAATAACCTCCTAAAAAAACCATATGGTCTTCCCTCCCTTGTCTTTTTCAAAGATTTATCCGAGATAAACAATTAGTTGGCCATTTAACTCAAAGCTTATGTTTTGTCCCTTCCTTTCCTTTTTCATCAAATTTTTCTATAGATGCAATTGCTTTATAATTGGACTTGAAGCTTAAAGGTATTTAGAGTTTGCTCAGAGTTTGCTCAAAGCTATAAAGTTTGTATGAAGCATTAATACCAAGCCTGGAAATTGACAGGGTATAGGCCGTTTATTGTGATTTTAACCGTATTCTACACGTAAAAAAATTAAAACCGTAGACCATGACAGGTTAAAATTTGTGAAAACCGTAAAAATTTAAGTGGTTTATATAAAAACATAATACCTATATATATATATATATATATATATATATATATATATATATATATATATGAACAGATTATAGATATATCTATAAAAATTACTGGAATTTACAGCCACTTGAAAGAGCTAAGCCGTCAACAAATTTTGATTTGACAAGCACAGATAATTTGAAATTACAGGCTTGATTAATACTCGAGAATTAGCTAGGATGTGATTTATAAACACCAATGAGTCGTACTTTTTCCCTAGAAGTATATCTTTCATTATACATCCAATTTTCCCTTTTCATAATTACGAGAGTTCCCTTTGTGAAATAAGAGCCTTCGATGAGACATTGAACCTTAACAAAAATATTTAACTATTGCAATTCTATATATATATATATATATATATATATATATATATATATATATATATATATATATATATATATATATATATATATATATATATATGACAACATAATGGGGTTGGGGAGACTTCAATGCAAGACTAATTATGCACATTGTTGATGATTTAAACGTCATGACTTAAAAGTGCTAAACATAGAAATAAAAATAGAAACTGTTAGCATCCACGAGGCTAAAAATTGCCTATGAGACGGTAAAACCGCTTTCTTTACAGTTCACCAATTCAGATCTTCTTTTGTTAATCCTGATGATGAAGTCTCCCATTCCAGTTATCCGCTCCTCATCAAACAGGACCTGTAATGGCAAAGTCTTGAAATTGATTGCATATCTGGAACGAATGTCATTATAGGCACTACATTCTGTAATAAAGTGTTTTTCTTATTCCACTTTATCGGAACAAAAGACACAAAGTCTTTCTTCCCATTTTCTTTAGCAATGTTTTAGCAAAGCCAAAGCACTAGCTAACTTGCAATTAACAAATACTAGGAAAACCTTGTTAGGCTCAAACTCATTAACCATAAAACCCCTATTCGGTTCAAACTCGTTAATCATGAAAACCTTGTTAGGCTCAAACTCAATGACAAGTTTCCAACTCAAACCTTGTTTCATAGTGTAAGAAATGCAAATATTGGTGTATACATATTCCTTGTAACTAGGTGGCATAGGTTGTGGGTACATAAAGGAAGTAAATGTCAAGGGTCATTTTTTCTAATTTTGATGTTTGATAATGCCTCCATAAATGTTGTGTTTAATTAATGAAAAATATAGAATAGGTATACCAAGCTTCTTTCATTTAATTATTAATTATTTTCCTCTTGTTTTTCTTATGTACTACTTGACATCGTAACTCATCAAGCTTGTATCTTTGAATATAATCATTAGTCTACAATCGACACTCACTTTACTCTTATTTTAATGATAGATCATATAGTGTGACTTGAAATGTTCATCTAAAAAATTGTGCATAGATTAATCTATAAGTTACTAACAACTCCATAAATCTTGTATGACTAATCTTAAACTCCACTTGTTCACATATTGCCTAGTCGCAAAATATGTAGTTGGCACTAAAATATATTCATATATGATAACATGTCTTTTTATTGTGCCTTCTAGCATATTGCTTATGGTTGTATGTGTATCTTTGAGATCTTTTTGGCTTTCAACAATGTCCTTTCTATCCATCTATGATAAGCAAGATCTTTTGAAAAAAATTAGCTATGACATGTCACTTTGTGTATTGATACAATCGCACTAAATTTGGCCATTGATATTGCAGCATAAGAAATCACACACAATGATGGACCATCAAACACAACATGAAAACAGGGTTCAATTTTGTTCATTTAATGGGGAAATAACCTCCACATCATTACTCTATTATAGACTTGCTATAGAGTTCACTATTGTAATATTACAATTATCCCACAAGGACATGTTACACCATGTCTTTACTAGTACTTGCAATTCCCCACCTATCTCTATTAGAACTAGACTCGGTTCCTTGGTTTGGCTTTCATTCGCAAAACACATCTTAGCATTTGCTATCAATATCAATCAACCCACCTAACATTCCAAATCAATGACATTCAATTAATGTAAAGGCATGTGTGAAATCGCTATGGAAGTTCAGCGTTTGCACCTCCCAAAACATGTGATGCTTCATTTTTCATCCATTTATGCAGCTTCTCAAGGAATTACACGACAACATCCTGACAAAGGTGTTGACATGACACAAGACCTAGATATATTAGAAATATGGCATACCTTAGCACGAGCATCCACATAGTTGTGTATTTTAGGAGCTTTTGCCTAAAGCGTATTTGTATATCACATTTTCAAGTGTTGTCATCAAAACTGACTAGATGTATGTATAGCACCAAAATTTTCAATGCACGATAGCATGTATTGAGTTACCCATAGAAACACAAACATACCTACATGTCATATTTTCAAGGGTTAGACCACTTCTTGATGTTGTCTACATGGTTTACACATAGCAGGGTGTGTTGTAGCATGTTTTATAGCACCTAACAGAATTATAGTTGCACTTCAAGTTTTCAAGCATTACGCCATTAAAGAAGAAGAGTGGAGATACCGCTAACCTTCTAAGGTGGCTCTGATGTACCACAATCAATTCCACTACCAAAGGCTGTCATACAATATTGTATTGGTACCTAACGTACTCATACTTTTGGTTAATGCAAGATTATGTGTGACCTGAAAACTCCTACATCACATATGCAATGTTCCACAATTTGCACGTGGATAAGAAAAATATTCTTTTATCCAAGTTATCTGCCATTAACCGATCACTTTTTGTTTTCATCCTTGTATCAATATTGACTGCATACACCTTATCCTTTTAGGCAGGCCTAGTGTCCCATATTTCCAACCATCCGCTGGCAAGTATTCTACATCTTGAAACATATAATAAGCTTGATTTTTTGACTGCAACATGTCAATGTGTATACATTATGTCCATTATTTGCGTGTGGACGAAAAGAAATATTGTTAGATTCATTAATTTTTTTATTTTCATATCAGATGTTAAAGAGTATTCTAGATCTTGAAATATGCATTAAGTGTTGACGTTAATTTAGTAGGTTGAATTGATGTTTCCTTACCATTATATTTGTTAGTGTTGATCTCCCCTTTGTCATTTTGGATGGTTGCAATGGGAAGGATAATAAAGGTTTCAAGTTTCAACCATTAAACCTAAGTAGTTGGTTCTCAATATGCCATCTAGTGCAAATGCGGACAACCATTTTTTTGTTACTTAAACCAACACTTTTTATTTTGGTAGGTTGATATTACTCAAGAGGTTCCACCATACCAGTAAGATGCATTAACATCATTGCCGCCCAAAGCTAGGTACTTCTTTTTCGTCCTCGTGTGACTAGCATTTGGTGTTTAAGACTCAATAAAAGCGGCATATAGAACGAAAAGAAATCTCTGAATGTTTATTACTATTGTGCCTACATGCAGGTTTTGATTCTAATTTTAGCGATGTCAAACAGTAAACTAAACAAGAAGTTTGCACTTCAAATAAACACATAAAGACTGTTAACGTTGTACACTGAAAAATTAGAGCAAGCAAATATTAGAATTCATCAGACGAGGTAAAAGGGCAATAAAGCCATATTATCATAAGTTATACACCATGCAAATGTGCTGAAATGTAACTTATACAAAGCAAATGCATTGAGCAAGAATTGTTTTAGGTTTCCATCAACAAGTCACTCAGCTTCATTACATAGCTGACAAAGAAACAGTACATATTGCAGCCTTTAATGCATAATACCATGCTGCCTGTACAAAGAATCTAAATTTACAAATCAGCTTACGCCCAACCATTTACTGGATAGTAAAGGTTGCACAATATTAAATAAAAATCACACACATCTTGTATAAGATTTGACAAGAATACTTCCATCTTCCAGAGAGCAACCACCAGCACACGCCATTTAATCTCCAAATTCAAAAACAATCCAAAGTTCGAAAATAATGAATGGATGATACCAAGCAAGGAATTAGTCTGTTTCTTACTAAAACAGCTAAAATGCAAACCCAACTTGTTTAATGCATGAAAACAACTTCAGTTAAAAGCGATCCGAAAACAAATCTCGCATATTTCAGATTTTACTTCACCCTTAATGGAAAATATGCAAGATAGCAACTAAACCATGTCAGCTACATTTTTTTTTTAGGAAAACAAGGAAGTCGCACGAGTATGATCATGTATCCTCCACCTGTGAATGGAACACAAAGCTTGGGAACGATGTTGTTATATCCCTGAATCGAAGAAAATCACTTAATTAGATTGAACCATAGAAAGTAAATCATGTAATCCCCAATTGATAAAATTTAGCTACCCCAAACAAAAAAAAAGCTGAAACTAGGACATACAGGAAAGAGTCCCAATAAACCACAGCACCCTGAGAAAACTTCAAATGATGATTTTCAATCTTCTGAAATTTTAATCAAAACACGGGCAGACAAAATCAAATGCAAGTAGAACTTTACCATCAAAAGGGATTCTAAATGTACAAATGAGAGTAAGTGTTATTTAAAATAATGCTGAAAGCAGCGGGCAATCACAATTTTGGTCTTCAATAACGAAGTAGAAAGCTGACAGCAAGCTCAGACAAATCACACCCATAAGCAAAAAACGGACTTGGTGGATAGTCATTAGTAACCAAGTCACAAGGTTTGAGTTCGTGTTCATGTTCGACGAGGATAAAGTTTGCCAATGGATAAAGTTTGAGGAAAAAACGTCTTTTAAGTTCAAACATTTTTTTCCTATAGAGTGGAGAGAGCTTTCTATCCACTACTTTCAGTCGGTATATGTATATATACATACATTTGTAAAATAATGCAAAATCGCATCAAAAACTTCCCATGTAAAAATAATAGATAAAGTTTGAGTTCATGTTCGACGAGAATAAAGTTCAGCGAAAAATCAAACTTTTTCGATAAAATTCAGAGAACCTTGTGACATAGTTAGCAACTTACTAAGATATGCTATATAAATCTTCCCAAGCCAATAAGTGATGATAAGAATCAGTTAAATGCCCAATCACATAATGTTGCTTTTCCTGGAACAGAAATCTTCCCAATCCAGTAAAGTTATAATAAGAAACAATAGTTTAGAGAACAAGTAAATGCCCAATCATATTAGTGTTCCTTTCCAAAGCAGATGGAAATGGTTCATTTTAGGTCCACTGCATCTATCAAGACAAAGTTTCTTATGCTTAACACAATTTCCATGGACCATACCATTTGGAATACATTTTAGTGTAAGAGATGCATCCTAGTTTCATTGTGTCAAACATTAGGTATTTTATTCAGGTTCATGAGGATTGGATGACATCCATGGGGGCACATAATTCACAAGTAATTTTTAAGCCTTGATCAGGCATTTTTATTTTATCCCCTTCACTGGAGTTTGTGAAGATGGTTTTAAATTTTATAGTTTCATGCACACAGAATGTAACTCAATGATATTATTGCTCAAATTGGCATTCACGGATATGAAGCAAAATCAGCATGAAGAAACTCAAGATGGATGCCTCATCTGTGAGATAAGGCTAAATCAGAAGTCACTAGCAACCTGCTGGACCTAATATGCATAAGTGGCAATCTAGCAATCTATTTCATAATGTTCGGATCATAGATGAAGCGTGTTTTTCAATATACCGCTTTGCTGACGATCGTTAGTAGACCAAGACACAAACCCAACAAGTCTAAATAAGAATACAGCAATGAACATCATAGTAGTGCTTTAACCATGTTTAGTCAAGGACAGAGTACAAGGTATAGTAGAATGCAACATACGCAAGCAGAGATAAGACAATTGTGTCAGCCTTGAGTAGAAACTCAATTCTCTGTGACAGAAAAGAAAACATCAGGAGGTATAAAAGAATGAGTACCAATAGGGAGGGAGGAATGATGAAAGTTCAAATTGAGGTTGGTAAACAGGTATATAGGCAAAAACTAAATAAAAATAAATTCCCCATTTGGACTGTTGGGTTCAAACTTCACATACACTTGTCACTGGTATGGTTATGGGGTTTTGGTACGGGGTTGATCCTTTTTTTTTCTTTGGTTACCGGTTATGGTATAGCTTGGGTACATTTGTACAACAAAAATGAAAAAAATTAAAATATATAAAAATTATAGACAAAATTAACCATAATATCATTGTTATGTATATAGATAGATAAAAAAATGTTTCTTGAAAAATAACAGAACACTACCGCTATATATGTATATGTATAAATGTGTGTCTATATATACACGTGTAAATATATGTATATAATTATACATGTATATATATCTACATGTATATATATGTATGAGTGTGTATATACATGTGTGTGTGTGTGTGTGTGTGTGTATACACGTGTATGTGTGTGTGGAATGATGAAAGTTCATATTGAGGTTTGTATACAGGAATATAAGCAAAAACTTAATAAGAATAAACTCTCAATTCAGACTGTTAGGTTCACATACACTTGTAACTGGTATGTTTACGGGGTTTGGATACGGGAGGTTGTCCTTTATTTTCTTTGGACACCGGATATGGTATAGCTTGGGTACATTTGTACAAATAAAAAATAAAAAAATAATACACAAAATTAACCATGATACCAATGTTATATATTTAGATAGATAAAAAAATGTTACTAGAAAAAATTAAAGAACACTACCGATAATTGATAGTTCAAAAAAGTGAGTAGGTCATGACATTTAATATATCACATAGGTTTATATCATCTGTTCAAAATAGGAAAATAGTCGATGGTTACACTACCAATAATTGATAATACAAAATATTAAATGAGTCACCATATGATATATTTTGTATTATCTGTTTCAAAATAGGAAAATAGTCGATGGATATGGTCAAACTCAAGAACCACATGACTTTATCAGCAATTGGTTCATTAGACCCAGATGCAATACAAAGCAATAGTTTAGTTAATTGTGTTTTTCTTTTAATTAATATTATTGTGAGTGTCAAACCTGGACATGCATTGGTTTTTAGTTACGTTTTTAATATAAAAGTCGGGTACCCTGAATGATAGAACCACCCAAGAGGGTACCTAGACCAGTATCAATACCAGAAACATATCGATACATGCACAGGGGACTCCAGGGATGTACCCGGTAATGTAGGTTTCAAGGGTCAAATCAAATGCTAACTAAGGCCATCTGTGACGAGGATAAAAACACTCGTAAAATGACACAAAATCTTAGTGTAGAGGTGTTCGTGACATATGTCATGTTTGTGCCAAGCCTAGACAGAATACAAATGACCTAAGCCTCCTCCCAATGAGCCAAGTACTTTGTGACAATAACAATAGAATGGTTACCATATTCAGTGGTAGAAGGAATAAGTATATAATATGCTACTAAAATGAAGTGAAGGCCAAAAGAGATTTGAACTGTCAGGCTGAGGTAACTTTAGGAGACAGGCTTGACACAAAAGACACCGTCAATGAAAAGAAGAAACAGAACTTAGTATAGTTTATACAATAGCTTCAAAAATTAAGACATGCCTTAAGCTGCTTGTGCGTAAGTAGGTCCCCTTGCCTTGTGATTATTACCAAAAATACATGAGGAAAAATGTCATTAGGGCAATGGCTACTCATAAATTTCATCTTGAGATAACTTCAAACAAAGAATCTAAATTAAGGCAGCATACTAGAAGGGGCACATGAAAACAATCACTATTATGTAAAGATATGAGGGTAAATTGGACTACGGAAAATAGAGATAATTTACACTCAAGTTAAAATAAGGGATTAAAATTCAATGCTTTTGATACTTGTTTTGTAGCTCAAGTTTTCCTACCAACTATATTTAATTCCTAGGGGCTAACAGGAGTAGCTAATAAGTGCAATGTTTATTGTATTTTTCTCTGTCCTCCTAGAACACACTACATACCAGTTGACGTGTGTATAGTTGTTAAATGTATGATTGTCATTATTATCATATAATTTCTCTAAACTAATGAAATGAATTTGATCTAGGGTTCAACCTTTTCGAAAGTCGCACCAATGCTGCAAAGGCTTTGCACCTACGAGGGTGCAGGTGGTTTGGCAGTGTCTGGTTTTCTCCTAATCTTTCTTACAAGGCCACGAGGTGTACACAATCAAAACAATATAGAGTGAAAATGTCACCTTGTTCCCATATGTCAAGTAGGCGTGCTGGCTAGACTGGGAACACCTTTACCTTTTTAGGATAATAGGAATTTCTCAAAACCTTTAGCATATTTATTCAGTAGCAGAAAGAGAACTGTTAGAACATTTAATGACTAAGTGGGCTATCTTAGACCCTTAGTACATTTAAGTAATTAAATAATAAATGATTTATTATTTATTAACACAGGTTGAAAATCTCGTGTAAATAAATAATAAAACATAATTGTTTATTACTTACCGTTTATTCTCAGGGAAGGATGGACCCGTTGGTTACAATGGTCACATCCCTTCATCCCCATTATAAATAGGGTTTTACCCCTATTGTAATTTACAGACATCACATTTGAACATACTCGTGAAATCATTTGAGTGAATTAATATTTGCGGATGGCAAATATTTTGTAAAGGCTTTGTGGTGAAGGTTTATCAGAGAGCACGTGAGGAGGTAGGTTATGTATTGGGGTTGATTTTCTCATATAATTGAATATCAGCTTTGTGGGTTTTTGACGTCTCGAGGTTTTCCCGCGTAATATCTATGCCTGTGTTCATTTATCTATGTTAATTGATGCTTTGTATTGTTTAGCTTTTACAGAAATTTCTGCATTTCTCCATAAACTTGCAAAATATCAATTTGTAAAGAAATAAGCTATAAACGAAAAACATATTTACAAATGGTCATATAGGCTTACAAAAATTTAAGATTATTTCAGAACTGCTAAATAGGAAGTTATATGCCTCGGCAATTATCCCAATAGATGATTTTCAGGAATGCAATTGATTTCTTAGAACAGTTTAAGGATGACCAAATAGATCTGTATCTATGTCACAAGGAATGAATAATGGGTAACGAAATAGGAAATTAATTGGAAAACAAATATACTGCAGGAAACAGGGATCATAAGGTGAAAATGGCTCAAGACTATGTAGCTTAAACAAAACTAGAGACAACAGGAATTAGAGGAGCATGAGGTATTGAGAAACAGTATGGGTCCTTACATTTCTAGTAACATAGGTAGATATCACTCAGTAATTTTAATTAAAATATGCAGCTAGTTCTGACTTGCTCACACAAAATTTGAATGTGCTTTTAGAGTAAATCTGTGCACATATTTCTCAAGCAAAGAAATTTTCCTATCTTAAAAAAGTTATTGATCATTGACAATTATATAAAGCAGAACATGTATTTACTTCAGATATGGAAGAGTCATGTTTTTCAACAGAGAGGGATGCCGCAGAACAAGACTTCTCCATTCTTCTTTGTCAATCTTCCCATCATGTTTCGTGTCCGCCTCCTCAAATGTCTAGCACAAGAAAAGTAAAACTCTCACATAAAACATATATAAAAATAAAAACACTTTCAGCTAGACATCTCAGCATAGGTGTTGCAAAACATGCGCTTAAGTTTACTTTTGAGACAAGGCTAGAAATATACGCAGGATTTATAGTAGTAAAATGGTTAGAGTATAACAATCAAGTAGTCTTCATTTATCCAATAACTCAATAATGTACAGAACTAAACACATTGTTGCTACAGACATGATACGTAAATATAGTGTAGCACAAAGGTTGCATTAATAAATTTCTTAAGTGGCAACAGAGTTCTGTAGCAAAGGGCTTTTGTTATTGATAAATAAGTTACTGGCTAGAACATATTATCAGAAATGGCATTGTAACCTACAGACAACGAATATTTCAATACTCATGATCTAGAATTCATTGGACAAAGAAATGAATAAGAAAATACATCAGATTTTCTCTGAATCTGGTGAGCATTAGAAATAAGATTGCCCGAGGCTGATGTACAATCATATTCTGTTAAGATTTTGATTATACCGTCATCTAGTGCCACTGGTATCCATTCACCATTTAAATTGTCAGGCAAGGAGTAAAAAGCTTTTATGCTCAGTCAAATGAAAATCATTACATATGAACCCGCTAGCATGTTCATGAAAACTCAACATCAATATCATAACCAAAGATCACTACTTTCTACATGGTGAACTTTCATCTAGTCCTTAAAGATAGTCCTAACTTCTAAGCAATTCTTTTCATCTAAATAGTTACTAAGCTGTGGTGCACATCTTACTAGTGGTAAATATTGTCTGTAAACTAGGTGCACACACACACAGATGCACCCGCATGCACGCACGGACACGCACGCACACGCGTGTGCTACAAAAAAGGAAAAAGATGTCATTAGATGCATACATGACATAAGTTAATTGTAAAAATCATATACTATAAGATATATATACATAGCAAGAAAAGTTATACCTTAACCCAAAGGAAGCTCCCTTATTCACATACTGACTATTTATATCCTAAATGATGTGGTGGGTTACTTTGCTGTTACATGACTTGTCGATCTAATCTGGTATCTTGGGTCCAGCAAGTCATAGCTCTGACAGCTCATGTCCAATAGGCCTTAGGTCCTAACATGTCATCCTACTTAAAGTTTGATTTGGGCATAATATCGTCCTTGACCCATCTAAAAGACTTGAGGCAACTTGCATATAACAAAAATTTAGACAAAATTCAACAGCATGACCATTTCTGTTTTGAATCTTAATCCTATTGTCAAAGACTCGAGAATTGATGTTGTTGGGAACAGTTTTTTCCTATACTCTTTGCTAGCATCAGGCGAAGCGTATTGGATTTGGATCTTTGCGACTGAGGCATAGAAAAATATCTTAATTTTTGTCTTTCATGATACTCATACATCCAATTCCTCAAACCTCTACTTATAATATGTTCAATACAGGAATAATACAATCAAAGCCTTCACTTCCTCGATTCCGATTCTTGTGGCATCATTTGAGCTAAAATCCAGTCTTGAAGAGAAAGACAAGATCAGACTTTAGTAAACTGGCAAAGTACAACACCTATCTTGCCCTCATAGCTGGCATATTAGTTAACCTTTTTGTTGACCTGCCTCCAATCCAGTGTGGCCAATTTAGTGTAGTTGGAACTGAGCAACAAAGATTTGTTTCCAACTCTGATGCTTGTAGTTATGATGTCGTGGCCTTTTCTACAAATGCATCTTGGTGTCTAGAACTCCTAGCTAGGAATAATATAGGAATAATACAATCAAAGCCTTCACTTCCTCAATTCCGATTCTTGTGGCATCATTTGAGCTAAAATCTAGTCTTGAAGAGAAAGACAAGATCGGACTTTAGTAAACTGGCAAGGTACAACACCTATCTTGCCCTCATAGCTGGCATATTAGTTAACCTTTTTTATTGACCTGCCTCCAATCCAGTGTGGCCAATTTAGTGTAGTTGGAACTGAGCAACAAAGCTTCGTTTCCAACTCTGATGCTTGTAGTTATGATGTCATGGCCTTGTCTACAAATGCATCTTGGTGCCTAGAACTCCTAGCTAGGACTTCTACCTAGTAAGTGCATTTGGGCCAATGGCACAAGTAGTTGTCAATCCTCCTTAAGATCCTGTGTTACAGATTGTCCCTCCCTACTCCACTACATTTAACACTAGCAATTGCACATGAGTTGCATTCTACGCCGGAGAGGTTAACAATGCAAAGTTAGTTGGATTTTGTATTTTTGGTGAAGTATATGTTATATTAATTCATTTATTTTGTGAAATATCCTATATATTAGGGATTTTAAGTTTGTCTAATTTTTTTACCCCAAGTATTCGTTGAGTTTTGTTGTCATATTTGAGTATTCCTTCATGGGGAGCATTCAAATGTTTTCTCCTTTTCATATTTCGGAACATCGAGGGCTAATGGTGGCATTCACTTGTGTTGACGTGGCACGTGAAGCATCCACGTTGGCACGGCGAGACGGTGTATTCCTACCACATGGCATCTCAATTTCTCCGTACTACACAAATAAAAACAATTAGTAAAGAGAGAGCCTAGAAGAATGGGGTTGGTCATAAGTTCGAAACTCCAAATGTTTTTTTCACATTTATGTCAAAACAAAACAGAGTAAGATATCTTTGAGACGCCAATATTAAAATGTGCCATATGAATCTAGCTTGTGACCATGTTTTTATACATATCATATGGACACAAAAATAGATAATAATAATGAAATTATAAGATGGCGTGAATTGTTGAGGTGTGGAGCTTAGCATTCGTGTCTACTACAATCTCATCACCATCTAATTTGTTTTCAATTTTATTCATGCACTGAAATATTTTGGATCATTCCATTCAAGCCTCAACACGTCCTCTGCAGACCTCCATGCGTACTAAGAGTTTCATTAACCATTGTTCCAAGACACATACATGCAATTTGTCCAACATGACTGCTAGGTCAATGTTCATAAATGGAAAATGATAAAGATAGAGTCTTAGATGTTTAGGTAAATTTTGCATATATATAATAAATAGTGTTGTTATTTATTATAAACTGAGTATATAGAGTTTGGATTTATTATATATTTGTGGTAGGGCCATAAGTTTTCATCAACTTTTTTTTGTGAATTGTTATAGGATAACAATGTTAAGTACAATGCATGACTTTTATTTGTATAGGACATGTGAAATAAATGTATAGGAAGGCATGTAAAACTAAGTCTGGCGTCCTCTACTTTCTGTGCATTTACATCTTTTGTGCACCTCATTCTTGTGTAGTACTCAAATGTAAAAGTAGGTGAGATGTGCAAGTCTACTAACGAGTGTACTCTTGAGATTGCATTAAATGTCAGTCCTTGGCTATCAACGTTGTCGATGTCTATTACTACCTTATCAAGTGCCATAGCTTGTGCCTTCTAGATGGTGAGGCCCCACGACATTTTAAGTGGGATTTTTCAACAATTGCCATGTGTGTGACAAGAGATAGGGGCAAACAAATTAGGTGGAGAATGTTCCATAGGGGCCCACGGTTTTGAATTTGACAACAAAAAAGCAAGGGAAGTCGAGGGTTTGTGATTCTCAATTGTAGACAATCTCCACAACCTACTCGAGTGCCCCATTAACCAATCCAAATTTGACCCATAAGTTTGATACCAACATGACCTCTTGTCCTTCTCTCAAGAGCACCTTTGTAGGCCCCAACTGAGTATCGTTGAGGTCCGACAACACTCCATGTCTGCTTTGGACTGCTTTGCTTATTGCAACTGGAAGGTGCAATGATTTTAGCATTATCTTATTATGTGAGGTTGTTAATTCCTTTGTTACGTAAAGATGCTTTACTCCTGTAAAGGTTGCCTGCTCTATTGGGGACATGAAAGAGTCTGCATTTCTGATGTTAGTCAATAAATGTCTAAATTCTAGTTGTTATGGGTTGTTGCCTTGCTGACAGAAATTTGTATCCAAGGTAGTCACCGTGTCAAATTTGCACTATAGTGTGCGACCTAATGACTTCCTTTCATATAGTGGTACGTCGTTAACGAGGGTAGTTGACCCAAGTCTCTCACCGGCTAAGTCACGGGGTTTGCCAAATTTTCGGCTTTAGATTCGAAATTTGCCGTATTTAACAACGGGTCATAAAGTTTGGTAGAAATTCGAGAATTTCAAGGCAAATTTATGCGCTTTAGGGTAAAAATTTTAGTTGCAACATAAAACCTTGTGTTTCTCCTTGCCAAGCTTCAACGCTCATTTTCTACTCCGATTGAAGCACTTCAACCGTGTTTTTCCTTGCAAGTTTCGATCCTTAGTTCAACTGCGTGGGCAACGCTTGACCAAGGTAGACCCATGGCGGTGGAAGGCTTGAACAACGAAAATCCCGGTCGAGAGAGACTAATTTCCCTTTACGGCGAGCTTTGTCCAAAAGTTAGGTATTAGGTTTTTAACGTGTTCTTTTTTTTCTTTTTTCTTTGAGTTTTTAAATTTAAATATTTATTTCTTTACAATCTTTAATTTTATTTTAACTTGTTATGTTTTAAGTTATCTAAATACATTTATTTATGTTCTACCTTTTGTTTAATATTTATTTATGTTTATTTTAAATATAATTGTTTATATTTTTAAAATTTAACTTAAAATTAAAATACAAAAATTAAGCTATCAATTTAATTAAATCTATAATAATATATATAATTAAATTAATATATATAAATTATATATAATTAAATTGATAGCTTAATTTTTATCATTGATATATATAATAATATATAATTAAATCGATATATAGATATATATATATATATATATATATAATTAATTAAATTGATAGCTTGATTTTATTATTGATATATATATATAATATATATAATTAAATTGATAGCTTAATTTTTATATTTTAATTTTAAATTATATTTAAAAATATAAACAATTATATTATATTAGTCGAATTTAATCATGATTTTTTCCGAATTTTATCATTGTCGAACTTAATCCGAATTTAATCTTGGCGAACTCGAACACAAACACGAACCTTGTGACACGACTTATCGGTATGATCGAGTGCCTACCAAAATCTTCGTTATTATGGTGAGGGAATGCCTCATGCAACCTGCAGTTTGTATTGCTCGGCATTTT
Source organism: Taxus wallichiana var. yunnanensis (assembly GCA_018340775.1). Taxonomy (NCBI): domain Eukaryota; kingdom Viridiplantae; phylum Streptophyta; class Pinopsida; order Cupressales; family Taxaceae; genus Taxus; species Taxus wallichiana. Next base: position 351,784,975 of record CM031240.1, on the reverse strand, counting down.
CAGCCTTATGAAGCTCATTTTGTCTATGAGAACGTATTCTATATCCCTCATCTGCTCTTGGAAAAATACCAACATTTTTCCTTCAAGAGGCTTCTTTTCTTGAATGGGTATTCGAAGCCCAGAATGTATACTAGTTGTATTTAGGTTGAATGCAGCAATAATTGTTAGAATGCAGCAATAATTGTTAAGGCCAATACGAGAATTGAGGACCTACTTCTACCTTGAGTGTTAGCAATGTACTTTTGATGCAACCAATCAAGTAGGAATTTCCTATATCGGTTGTACCTTGAGCGATTTTGAAGATAGAAACAAGCAAGATTGTTGGTTGGGTGAACCAACAGGTGGTAGTTGATTCTCGAGGCGGGTTTGAAATATAAATTTAGGTACTGAACTCTGCAATTCAAGCGGGATATCATGGTTTGACCATGGCTTTTGTCGAACTCTATGAGTCCTAACATGTCTAGTTCACCGACCGTTACATTGCTAGATGGGTGCATGCGGGATAAATGCTCCCATTCTTGTAGATTCGTTTCCACGGGCATTCTCCATGTGATTCATTAATGCTACTATTTGTTCTAGCAACACTTCCATCGTGAACAATGGTCCTCTATATATGCAAAGGCCTCTAAGAGTTTTTATTTCTTCCCATTGTGCAACTATTTGTCCTGTGGTAACACCAATGATTGTTTGCATTTCTCGGCATGGTTTGTAAGTTAAAATCTCTGACTAACAGAAGTCTTCGTAGGAAGGAGCATCAACTGCAGGCACATCATAGTAACAAGGAAATACGTGAATGACTTCCTGGGTTTTCCTTTTCCTCCAATAAGATCTTTTTTTTTATTGTTGTAACACCATGTGCGTGCCTCCTCGAAGAGGGGGATATTTTCTAGGTGTACTAAGCATTGCATGTAGGCATGAATGAAAGAAGGCATAAGGGATGCTGATGGCGTGTCCATGAGCACAAGCATTAAAACATGTTTACCAGCAAAGAGGGAAATGAATGTGCAGCTGCACACAGAGAGGGGAAGTTTTTGCAGCATGTGGCATGTCTCATGTGCACCAATATCATGATCAACTATCGTTTAGGCAAGGAACTTACTATACACAGTCTGTCGGGCTGTCAGTGCTAACAATATTCGATATTCTTGTCAATATATGATGGAAGCTCTGCGATTTCTTCCCTGCCTTAGATGTGTACTTTGCTATGTACTGCAAAACTGCATGGGGAGAAACTACGGGCTGGCAGTCGACATTGGCTCACCAGAGTAGTGCTAGCATGTCTGGGTTGTGTATGTTTATGCTAGTATCATTACATGTCGGCGTGTATGTTTTATTCCCTTATTCATCTACGGACAAAGATGGATGATCTTGGAGTGGCCATAGGGCTTTATATCTGCAGTGAAGAGTAGCACCCTTCTTTCGCAAACATGTGGCCTTGCTGCATTTGGTGTGTTGCTGAAATCGGTTCAACAGTTCTTCATAATCTATTGAAGCATTGGATGCAAATATCCCGTGTGTCTAACAAACATGGGTCATCAAGGCTTGAGCAGTGTAGCTCAGATCTGTTGTTTTCTGGGCACGGGCCCTTTCCATGCAGTTACTATTTATTTGAAAAAGATTTCGCTTCATTCGATTGAAGGGAATCATCCCAATCTAACAGATCCATGTATGGTGCATTTGAAAGCCATACAAATCCATGGATATGAGCAGAGCCTCTATGTTGCCAAACTTACCTATGTTGTAAGTTAAGAAGAAGTATGTGATTCGTTTGACAAAATGCCTCAACAAAACACAACTATGATATCTAACAAAATATTGCTTTCAATTTTTCTTCGATAGATCTCCATACCCTATTCCAAAGCACCCATTTTGGCACAAGTTAGCAAAAATAAACAGATTGACTTGGACATTTGTTTGTTGTTTTTGCTTTAACAATCTCCAAGAAATTTGCAACAAACCAATTTTTTCATATCGATCAAGCATGCATTCCATGAGAGTGCATTTTCCGCAGTATTTGCAACAACATCTCTGACAATAATACACATTCAGTTGTACTTGCTTTGGGTTTTGGTTTTATCATACAATTGCAATTTGTATTTTATGTCTTGGAGCTTTTACATCTTTTGAGGAGCCTTAAACATTTGTAGATACTGAAACTGTCTTCCAGAGGTGTATGAGCGACTTTTTGTATTCATATTAGTTGCAAAAGTTGTTTTGGTAATGTTTGGCTAGGGATATATTGATCTTGTAAAGCCCTAAAATGGAGAAGACAAAACAAACAAACAACATTTGATTTGTTATTTGTGAATGCTATGTTCTTAGCTTTCAATTGTATCCTTGTACACATTTTTAAGGGTTACTTTGGCATTTTAGTGCGATGTCTGTATCCTTGTTCCATAGCATCAGTCTAGTACATCACAAGTGGTTGCACCAGTTATTTCTTTCCTTCCAAAGATTAAGTTTGAACTTCATTTGGTTAAAGGTGTTACAAACAAACAACGTTTGATTTGTTATTTGTGGATTCTATATTCTTAGCTTTCAATTGTATCCTTGTACACATTTTTAAAGATTACTTTGGCGTTTTAGTGCGATGTCTGTATCCTTGTTCCATAGCATCAGTCTAGTACATCACAAGTGGTTGCACCAGTTATTTCTTTCCTTCCAAAGATTAAGTTTGAACTTCATTTGGTTAAAGGTGTCATATATTGTGCTGCAGGTCGCAACTGAGACTGCATCGTTTTAAAAATATGCTGGCTTTACAGGTGTTCGCCTTGGATGGACAGTTGTTCCTGACGAGCTCTGATTTTCTAACGGGTTTCCTGTTAAGAATGATTTTAGCCGTGTCCTGAGTACTTGCTTCAATTGTGTGTCAAACATTGCACAAGCAGGTAGATTGGCTTGCCTTTCTTTTGAAGGGTTGAAGGTATGTGCTAAAATATTAACGTCAGTTTCGGTGGAAGCCTGGATATGGGAAGATCCATGAAATATTCATTCTTTCTATCCTGCAAATTTAGGGAGAAGCATCCCCTGCTCTTGGAACCAGGGGAGCCATGATAACATTCTGATCTTTTCCTTTTCTAGTTATTAGAGCATCCTTTTCCTAAATCTATTCTGGTACAGGAGTGTGTCTATAAATTCGAGGGAGAGTCTCACATATGTCATGGGTTATAACAGGGGCAAGAGTTTGAGAGCTCAAACAGGTCGAGTCGATACAAAAGCGATGAGTTTGAAACAAGTCTGAGCAGGGGTAAGCTGTGAGAGATGGATTCTCGACTCAAGATCGATCAGAGGTCGCCTCCATGCTACTGCAAATGCTGAGTTGGGGATGAAATCAATGTTGGGTACAGGTGAGCTGAATCCGATGTAGATCACAACAAAATAATGCAAATGAATACTCAGCTGATTCAATGTGGATTTAGCAGCCAAAATCCCAAATGCCATGAGGTAATGCAATGCATGAGTCAATGTAATATTGTATTCGCTGAATGTAGATTGACTCAGACCAAAGACAGTCCAAACTTGATACCTATCAAGCCACCATCAATGCAAAAATACAGCCGAGTTGCAACAAACTAAAATCACCACTGTGAGTGCAAAGAGACAACCAAGTTGTAACAAACTAAAATCACTCTATCAAAGTGGTAGGCGAGGCAATGTAAAGTGAAATTAACTGCGAAACCAATTTGATGCAAATCAAACACCACAGGCACCGAGTGCAGGCTAAGAATGGCGAGGCAGACCTTTGTCTGATGTCAATATGACTTAGTCGAATGCAACGCCAATAACCTGATGCAGGCTGACGCAAAACTGATCCCCATATAAAGTGTGTTCAGATCCTGTGTTACAGATTGTCCCTCCCTAATCCACTACATTTAACATTAAAATGCATATGAATAGGAGATAAGTCATTCTACATGGAATCATCTATTACTGGCTACATATGGTAAAATGCATGCACAGGAGTTTTACCAGACCCAAAGAAGACGTTTCAAATATGACCATCACCAGACCTATCATATAAAGGCATACATTGGTACTTTTGTCATAGGTTGATTAACATGTTCAAGTTTACTATTGAGCTTGGTCATGGGGTCAAAACCCAGGAGTACAAAATTTAAACAATATACAAAGTGAATGGAAAATGATTCCATTCTAGGCTTCCACAATGGGGGCTCAAACACTAAGATGGTGTCTCACTTGGCAATGACCTAAAAAATCACCTATACATTGTCTTCCTCCCTTAGAAATTGGGTTCTCAATAATTTGGGACTCAAACCAACTTTGAGGGAGAAACTAAAAGCATTTCAGTCCTATCAAACTAATATTATTACATTTAGAAACTCTATCATTGCTCCTCATATCCAAACCCTATTTAACACTTCAACAAGACAAGGATTCCCTAAACAATGGACACGAAGTTTCAGCATACCTATTTACAAAGTAGGGGACAATTTAACACCATAGACAATCTAGAGTATTTTCGTATAATTCCATACACACATGATTGCTATGTATAATGATGGTGTAATAGGACATTGATTCAGTGTTACAAGAGGACGTGCCCCCTAGATTTTGGTGACAATTCCAGACGCCTCGAACATTTCGGGGACTTGGAGGGGATGTCCCCTATTTTTTTTAAAAAAAAATGAAGGTTCTATAGGCCAACGGGAGAGAAGCTAGTACTCTAAAAAAACTGTTATTTTTACCAAAAACATTAAATTATAATTTTTAAAGTACCTAAAACACATCAAAACGGTTTAAATCCCTAAATTTCATTCAATAAAGTTAAATTTTTTAAACATTAATTTTTATATATTATTTCAATATCCTTTTCCATGTCGTCCCTAAAATTTGGGAAATTCTTCACCATCTAGGAAACTCCACGTCCCTCTCCACCCCCACTCCCCAAGACTTAGGTAACTATGTGATGGTCCCCTTTTGTGATGTGGGCCATGTACCTAGAATGTTGTGCCATGTTATTACCTAATAGAGTCCAGAATATGACAGTGTGTTAGGAGTTTAGGATTAGGCTTTCGGTATGTATACCTATCTACCTCATGATGCACTACCATCGGGATGGATACCATAAGGAGAGCATGGATGTAAGATTTGTTGTATTACTTGTGTTTTGGCGATATAATGTGAGTTCTTTTCTATGCACATTGTTGTTGTTGTTGATGTCATATTTCTTAGTTGCTTCGTTAAGTTTAATATATTATATTGTTTTCATTATTTCTCTGAATATTATCTTTAAATTGCCTAATCATGGAGGGTCAAAGCAAACCAATGGGCACCTCAAGTGAGCAACCCATATAGGTTGATGTGTCGGCATTTGATGGTATTTATCTATTGGCCCTGGTCTTAATGACACAATGATTGAAGAATCTAACATTTTAGTATTATTGGGTACCTCCATGAGCTTCATGGTTGCAAAACACTCTTAGGGTCAGCTAATAGGATGAGATCGATGCATGGATAGATCACTAAACGTCGGAGTTTGCACAATAGGAGGCACCTGCTAAATGGGATCTTGAAATTCGGAGGGATCATTGTGTGGATGATTGTTTGTTTCAAGAGTTTCCTGAACATCTGTTCGAGTGGATAGCAGCTTGGAAAAAGAGGTGATCTACAATGCACAATCAAAAGGTAGTGTGGACTCCTAAGAATACTAAGTTACTAGAAAAGCAAGATACTGCCTAGACCCGATCTGTGCGCACTTCTGTGAAAGGAGCATTGGAAAGCCATAATCTAGAGTCTATGTTCACCACCTATACATCTTTGGATGAAGCACTATCTAATTCATGTATCCTGCCTCAAAGAAAGTTTATGAAGAAGCTCATGGTGTGGATCGAGATGTTGTTAGTTGATAAGGTGGAAAGGCTCCATGGGGAGTGGACGACTACTCCATGGAACTAGGCCCATGTAGGGTGGGGAGTTGGGGACGAAAAGAGATGAATCTAGGCAATTTGAAGAGTTGTGAGATGGAGGAGCTAGATCACAAAGCATCACGCCATGAGAGATGGGCGAAGCATTGTGGATATGAGTCAATTGTGTCTTTGGGCGAGAGAAGACCCGAAGGCGTAACACGCAAAATAAGCCCATGAGAGATCTAGCGAGGAGACTTAGGGGCATCCCCAAGTGGGAGATTGCAAGGAAAGAATTGGGAACAAAAACTGATTGGCCAGATTAGGAAGGGTGATGATGTATGTGGACTTGCTATAGCAATTGTGGACTTACATGGGACCAATTCTATGGGAAACAAACCCACCTCCCTACCCCATGACAGAACCTCGTGTAGGATCGGATTAGTTGAAAAATCTGAGTGATACCAAGGATTCATGATGGTTAGTTGGAAAAAGTTAGGTGTTTGGAGATTAGAAGAGACAAGAGGGGTTACTGTAGCAAATATGATCCAATGACATGAGGAACAGTTAGTAATATTTGCTGCTTTCATATCCAGAGAGAATCAAGTACTTAAAGAATATATTAGTGGCATGGGATGATAAATGACTGCATCGACAGCTATAGAGACTCACACTACTAGTGCAGATACCAATCAGGATAGTGGCATGCGGTCCACAAACACAATCAGTATAGTGAGAGGCAGATCCATCACCTAAGTCTTGGGGACAGGGGCAGGGGGCAGGAGGATGGGGTTTCCAAGACAAAAAAATTCCCAAATTTTGGAGACGGTAGACGACAGCAATTAAAACAATATATAAATTTTCATATTTGAATATTTCAACCATATTAAATTAAATTTAGAGATTTAAATTGTATATAATGTGTTTTAGGCTTAGTCACCACATTCGAATTTGAATTAGCGGGAATAAAATTCACAAGAAATTCGTTGCTAAAAAAATAAAGATAAATTCGTGATTAAATTCAGCTAATAGAAAAATTATAAAACTATAAATATATATTTTATAAAGTATATATATATAACAAAACATGAACTATTTGAATTTTAAAAAATCAAAATATGTATATTTTATAAATTATAATATGTAACTATATTTAAAAAACCTAATAATATGAACTATATTAAAAACCTAAAATATATAAAATAATTAAACCTAAACTATTAGCATCAAAATATATAATTTATAAGCTCGTATATTTAAAAAAACTAATAATATGAACTATATTAAAAAATCCTAAAATATATAAAATAATTAAAGACCTAAACTATTAGCATCAAAATATATAATTTATAAGCTCGTATATATAAAAGCAAGCACGACGATGATGAACGTGGGAAATACAAAGAAGGTCTTTGATGTGCATGAAACCGGTGCACCCACTAGATGGCTCTACATACGCATTGCTGATTTCAAGCGCAAGCTTTCCAAAGCGCTCATGCCCCTCACGACATTCAATTTTGCAACAACGGATTACCACATTTTTGCCAGATTTCAACGATTTGCAGGTAGAAAAAACCTATACGATATTTTGGCAGATTTCTACAATCTGGAGGGCAAAAGAATGGAAGTAAAAAGAAGGGAACAAACCGTACAAAGACATTTGCGAATTTCAATGAATTTTTTAGGGTTTATTTGATATTTGCGATTTTTTTCCCATTAAATCCGCGGAATGCGGTGACTAAGATTTTAGGCACTTTCAAGATTCAAATTTAATGTTCTTGGTTAAAATAACACCTTTTACTAGTAAAAACACCAAAAAAAATTAAAATATTTAAAAAAAATTAAGGGGACGCCCTATAAGTCCCCAAGTGCACAAACGTTGGAGACATTTGAGACGTCACCAAAATCTAGGGGATGTGTCCCCACGTCACACTAGTAATCTTCCTCTTGGAGGAAGTGGCACGATGTGAGAGAATTTAGAAACAATAACTCCAATGGTAGTTGTTCCTCTGGAGGAGGCGATGGATCTTCAAGTGGCAACGGCCCCCACAGGAGGCAATGATGTGCCAAGTGGAGGTAGTTCAAGCAGATTGCGAGTAAAAAAATCTTTGAGCCCTCCTAATTATCTATTTCATCTTTTCATGGTACTAAAGATGTGGTGCATCATTGGAAGTCTCGCAAGACAACATGGCAAACCAAGAATGTGAGAGATCAAATGAGGAAGATTCAGCTATTTGCAAATACACTAAGTGGATGCCCCCAAGACTGGTATACCAAATTTGATTCTGCAACAGTGCACAATTATTTGGAAGAGATCAAGAGAGGATTTTTGGATGAATTTGAATACCTTGAGCTTAAACATCAGACTATTGCTGCTTTAACAAAGATCTAGCAATCCCTACGTGAATTTGTGTGGTCATATGATCAAAGGTTTGAAAATCATTTGGAAAATTTATCTCACAACTTAGACCCATCTCTACATCTAGTTTAGTTTATTTCCCTCTTAGCTAATGTAATATCCTTGAAAATACTTTAGATAAATCTGGATATTTTTGTCAAAACCCTAGGACATTAGTATAAAAAATTTCCTTTTATGACAGCAACGACAATCTAATTTTTAAATTAAAAAACAGCAAGCCTCAAGGTGCCAAAACAAACTTTTATTTATTGATTTCAGCTACAATAAAAGAAATACCAGAGTGTCTGAATACAATTATTTTCTCACAATCAATGGTCTAAATGGAAAGATAGATGGAAGAGAAGAGCATGCAAACTGATTTGACTGAAATCTGCCCCAGATACTGAAGCCCTAGCTGTACTTGCTGTTCTGGATGTAGAATTAAGCCTGAAAAGTGTGCCCTAGCTGCATTGGATGAACACTTGTACCTTGAATGACCACTACAACCCCTGGATGGAATTGTCAAGCTCAGATGTGAAGGATTTCATCCTCAAATCTATATGCAAATGAGGTATTTCATTCTCTATTGTTGATGCAGAAGCAAAAGCTACTTGCAGACAATGAAGTAGTTGATAAATTTCCAAGATGTTTTAATAATAAACCCCAAATCTACCTTTATAACTTCCAAGGCCCTCTCCAAAATTGTCGCCCCCTAAAAATAGGAATAAACAATATAAAATTGTTTTACCCGCTCTCCCATGTCAGCGCTTCAACCTAAAAATAAGAATATCAATAAATAATATAAATTGCTTTATCCTCTCCATCCTAAAAATAGGATCTTGATGCTCATGCAGCCCATTCTATCTTTGGTGCCCCATAATAGAATGCTTTATTTAATTATTATTCTATCTTTAGCGCCCCATAATAGAAGTTCATCATTCTATTATTATTTTATTCTATTTCTACTTTTTTGATTAATAATATAATTTAAGTGTCCTTTTTCCAATTAAAATATAAAAGTACCCTTGGACCACTTAAATTAATTTATTTCCCTCTTTAATTTCCCCTTAGCCTATGGAAAATAATAAGAATAGGCTCGGGTATCCAGAATTAATTAATTCTGAAAAGGGGACATTACATCAATAAAGATCCATTAATCCCTATGTGAATTTGTGTGGTCATATGATCAAAGGTTTAAAAATCATTAGGAAACTTATCTCACAACTTTGATCCATCTCTACATCCAACTTAGTTTATTGCCTTCTTGGCTAATCACGTATAGAGTGAGTTGGTTCAATGTAAATTTGCAACTTTGAAAGAGGTGGTAGGGTATAAGAGAAATCCACAAGGTATTGGCTCTCATTTAAAGACTATTGCTGCATTAACAAAGATCCAACAATCACTGCATGAATTTGTGTCGTCATATGATCAAAGGTTTAACGATCATTTCGAAAACTTATCTCACAACTTAGATCCATCCCTACATCCATAGTAGTTTATTGCCTTCTTGGCTAATCACCTATAGAGTGAGTTGGTTCGATGTAAATTTGCAACTTTCAAAGAGGTGGTAGGGTATAAGAGAAATCCACACAATATTGGCTCTCATTTGGAGGCGCAAGTCGAAGAAGTCACAACAAAGCTAGAGAAGCTTGTGAACATAGCACGACCAAAGAAGAAGTTTGGTTTATTGTGTCTAAATTGCGGATTGAAGGCCACACCCATCTGCATTGTCCTTTGGCAAGGGCACAAATGGTCAGCTTGTGACCTACCAAGGCCCTTTGTGGATTTCATATTGTGAGATTTTTCATGAAACTTCGAATGTGAACGGAGTCATTGTTAATTATTGGTGTCAAGTTTGTGAATCAGCTACACATGATCCTTCAAAGTGTATTGCTAGTGCAAGACAAATGTCATGAAGAATTCAAACGAACCAAAGGAGACTATGGCAATGGACACAACCCAATCATTTGTTATAGTTGTCGGGAAGTAGGCCATTACAGCTTGAGATGTTGCAAATTTCCTAGATGTGGTAGCTATGATGGCAAGCATAAGACTAAGGAATGCCCGAGTTGTTGGAGAAATGGGAGAAGCGTTGGATGAATACCAACATGATTAGAGTAAAACTCCAATTTGAAGCTAATTTGCAGTTAAAAATTAAAACCGTTGCGCTTTTGCATGTTCCTGCAAAAGGTGTCCCAAAGATTGGTGATGATAATGGGGCCAGTAAGACAATTGCAAAAAGGTAGCATCTAGCAGAAATTGCATCAAGGGACTTCATCCCTCCCAACAAACGCAAGTTTACCTTGAGGTCATCATCTACTCCAAGGGACACAAGAATGACAAATGATTGAGGTTGTTTGTGCCATTTTGAAGTTGTTACCCTCGAGTGTGTATTTATCTATGCTACACATTGACAACATTGTCCTAGCCAAACACCTTGTAGACTTAGAGAAAAAAACCAAGTGTCCTCCAAGCATTTGGTAACACATCTGCCTTAACCTTAATGTTGTTAAATTCAAAATCATGATTATCAAATCGAAAAAATCAACAAACCCTAAACTTTTCTTCAAAAAACAACCCTTATAGATGGTTCCTTGTTATAAATGCTTAATTATTGATCTCGATCATAAGCTACATTGGAACCACAGTATTGAAAAAAAAAAATTGTGGGATGGAAAGCATATTACAGTGTGGAAAACCATTGCAAATATAGTTGAACTTTGGCATTGGGTCAACCCCACACAAAAGGTAAGTTCCCATTGGCCCGGGCGGCCAAGTCTATAAATTAAAAACAAACTCTGGCCTCATATGACCCTCTATGGTTGTCAGGATTTAGGTGGAAGAATATCTTGGGAAACATGGAACAAAATTGAACAAATTAAAAAACACTTAATTATTTATGATTTCAAAATTAGAAGCAAAAAGTGTTTGTTAAGTCCTTGATGTAAGTGTTTGTTGAGTCCTTGATACAAGTGTTTGTTTATCATCTGTTTCTTCTTTCAATTATATGTCATCGCTCAAAGACCAGCAACAGTATCAAAGCAGAAGACCAAGGTCAATGTTTGTGAGAAATGAAACAGAAAAGATATAGTTTAGATGCAACATTTAAATTTTGCAAGTAATGGAAATAATTTTTTTCACAAGATATAATTATCCCCTCCCAATCTACGCCTGCAAATAGGATATGGTATGCCCAAAACTCACAGAAACCCACAACAGACACTGCCAAGTTCAGAGATTTTTTTGCAATATATCGGCAGAACATCTCCCTCAGATAGATGCTTCTCATGATTGCAGAGAGATTGAGTAGAGTCACTTCAAACCGAGAGCCTAAGAATATTAAATCAAAATTGTATTGCATGACTGTTTAATTCTGTTGGAGCCATTTGAAGAAACCTGAAATACTGAATCTGTGTTTCATTCATTTTGCAGACATAAGAGTTTTAGATATCAAGCACTAGCAGAAATCATGGTATCAATCATACCGGCATCAGCTTAAAACAAATAATTTTAAGAAGATTACACAAGGATAAAGTACAGACCAAACACCTTGGGGCCAGGTGTCTGAGTTTAAAGTTTTTTTGAAAATGGAGAACATCCTAGATAAATTCAAATGGGCATAATTTTCACATGTAAAGTCAGCATACAATTTCAGTCAATGCCTAAGAATATTCAGGGAATTTTTATGGGACTGATGAACTTACTCATCCAAAAAATGTAGATAGAATGCAAGAAGAAAGCTGATAAAGCAATACCAATTACTGGGTTTGGTATAAAGGATTCAAAACCATAACTTCTTGTTTAAATTCTTGATTTAAGAATAACTGCAAAAGCAATTTATGATGAATTGAACAAACAGTTTGGATCTATACGGGACATAGAATGCAAAGTTTTTGGAAATATTAAGTTCTTCAATTTGAAATGGCAAGTGATAAAACAATGTCTATTCATATAAATAAGTTAAGGTCTCTAATAAAATAGCTGGTAGAGATAGTTGTAAATGCAAAGGCTGTATTGTTGAACAACATACTCCGTAGTTATAACAATACTGAATTTCACACAGAGACAATTTTCTTCACAAACATTGAAAGCTATGATCTCTACTCTTCATGCAGCAGAATAAGAAATAAACTAAAACGCCTGTTAGGAATATTGGTCCAAAAATTGTTTAGGCCAGTAATAAAATAAAAATTAAAAGTGTATAAAGCATGCATCTCATTAATGAGACACACTAGCGAATCGACACTCTGCAAGTCTCTGTGATGACTCACGAATTCAGGTCTAAGCCCACCTGGGTAGTTTTCTGAAGAAAACTCAGCAGGCTCGACAAGCCTGTGTGCGGGACTTGTATGTCCTGCAAGACTCTAGTAATAAAATTAGAATTATAAGTGTATGGGGCATGCATCTCACTAATGAGACACGCCAATGAATCGGGACTCGGCGAGTCTCTACAAGGAGCCGCAGATCCCGGTCCAAGTCCACCTAGGTGATTTTTTTAAGAGAACTCGACAGACTCGGTGAGTCTGCAAGTGAGTCTGACGAGTCCTATCAGACTTGCAAGTCTGGCAAGACCTGCAAGTCCTGCATGCAGCCTCACCAAGGCCTGCCATTTTTGTTTTTGTTTAAAACTCCAAAAAAATTACTAACCTAAACCTAAAAGTCACCCTAACACATTAAAACACTCATTCACTCATTCAAATTCTATTTTCATGAGCCTATTCCAAAATTTCACTTTCCTCGCTCAAAATAATTCTGATTTTCTGGTTTTCCCTCAAAAATAGCTGATTTTTTGTTGCAAGGAGTAGATAAGGAATGATTAGGGATGATTGTATGCATTGGTGGAGCTGATAAGAAGGATTGGCATTATCTTAATCATTTTTCAAATCTATAAGATGTAAACAAATTAAAACTTCAACACTTCTCTCTTTCTTTCTCTCTGTTTTTCATTTTCTTCTTCATTCTACCATAGTCATTCTTTCTATTTAACTTGTAAATAAAGTAAGCTTGTAAAGAATGTAAATTTAAAATGTTGAATTAAAAAAAAAACTCTAATTTTTCCAACAATTTCATTATCTTTCTTCCTATTTTTTCAAGTATTATGGACCACGGTTACTGCCATTTCCTTTGTTTTTTTCTTGTTCTATATTTGAGATTTGCAATATCCATGCTTCCTAATGCTGTTTTCTGGTCTACATTGTCGGTTTTCCAGTTTTACCATGTCAAGGGACCAGACAAACCTTTAGACCCTACCTAAAGCATGCCAATCCGAATAGAAAAAAAGATGTGTTTTGCGAATATTGTGACACTAAGTTTGTAGGAGGAATTGATTGCCTCAAATATCACCTTGCCCACATATTTGGGCTACATTTCAGTGTGTCCAATTGTAGAGCCCGAGGTTTCAAGGGAAGTAACAAATCAATTGCAGACCTATCACGGAAAAGGAGCAAAGTGTGACGCAAAACCAACAAATAGCTTTTGCTTTTGTTCCATCTCCTCCAATGCATGGATCAACTTCTAGTAGCATTGGACCTAGATCTTGTAATTCAACGGGTTCGTTTGTGCCATACAATGCTCCCGGAACCCAGCCATCAATGGAAATCGCCGATGGGAACTAGGACAAACACATAGCCACGAGAGGCACGGTGGGCGACTTTTGATACTTTTGTGACATTCATTTTTGTGTGGCCAAGTAATAGCATTATATTGTAAGAATTTATGTTATATCATTTTTAAAGCAAATTTTTATCATAAAATATATCTTTAAATCCTGAAATTTTAATATTTAAATTCTATAAAAAAATTGGCACTTTAGTTCTTCGTATTGGAAAAGCATTAGTGGATGTTATTGTCGATGTTGGTCGGGGGTTCAAAGCTCCTTTTGTTGATGATTTAAGGGGTTCTCTTTTGTCGAAGGTGGCTAACATCAAATCAATTGATGACTATCAAGTGATTTGGAGAAAAAGGGTTGCACTATCCTGGTCGATGGATGGACTTATAGGAAAAATAGAATATTGCTGAACTTTTTAGTTTTTTCTTTAAGTGGGACTATCTTTTTGAAGTCAATTGATGACTTGGGGATATTAAAAATACCAAGGTACTTATGTGGCATTTTGGAAGAAATTGTGACAGAGGTGGGGGAAGAAAACATAGCACAAGTAGTCTGTGATAATGCAGCAAATTATGTTGTAAGGGGTAGACTACTAATGGAGAGACACCCCTCGGTCTTTTGGAATCCTTGCTTGGCCCATTACATCGATTTGATGATGGAGGATATTGTGAAAATAGAGTGAGTCAAGACAATTGTGGAGCATGGTAGAAATATTTGCATGTACATCTACAACCATGCTTGGGGCATCTTTATAAAGAGAGAGTTCACAGATAACAAGGAGCTGGTCTGACTTGGTGTGAGCCATTTTGCAGCCTCCCCCATCACCTTGTAATTTTTGCTACAATCAAAAGCTTCACTGAAGTGAATGTTTGTTAGCGCGAAATGAAGTGAGTCCTCGTACTCAAAAACCATTGTCATGATTGATATTGTAGAGTGGGTGTTTGATGAGTCCCACTTTTGGACACTACCAAGGGAGATTGTAGATGGAAGTTTCTTGAAATTATATTTCCTTTTTTAAATCCAATTTAATATAATTATAATCTTCATTTAAGAGTCAATACTTACAATTTGAAGTTAAACGTAGAGTTAATTTTTTAAATATTTTTACAACTCACAAAGCCATTGGTTTCTCTGCTCCATGTGGCTGATGGAGAAAAGCCTGCAATGGGCTATATATATGAGGCATGGACCAAGCCAAAGAGGTCATAAAAATTTCTATGGAAGAACGAAGGACAAGTGCAAGCCAACTTGGGATATCATTGATCAATGGTGAATAAAACACTCCATATGGCACTTCATATGTGTGCCTACTTTCTAAACTCAGCCTTCCAATGGTTTACAATTGACAAAAGGGTTATAAGTGACCTCTACATAGTCATAAGGCCATGAAGACGAATCCAGATACAAGGTTGAAGATTGAGATCTACAAACAAGCACTAGGAGATCTCTTTTCTCATGATATTTGAAAGGCCGCTAAGAGGATGACTAGACCAGGTAAACTATGAGTTTAATAATTTCCATTTTTATTATTGAATATAAATGTCTCTCTATTTTTAGAATTGAAATCTAAAACATAATAATATTTATCATTATAGATGCATGGTTGGCAAATTTTGCAGCCAAGGTGCCGAATTTTAGAGGATTCTAATCTTAGTGGTAAGCCAACCATGCAGTGCTTCAGGTTGTGAGTGCAATTGGAGTATGTTTGAGCACATACACTCCAAAAGCACACAATTTGTCAATGCAAAGGTTAAACAATCTTGTGTTTGTGCACCTCCCCATAAGCAAAATGTAGGAGTTGGGGCAAATTTATCCCCTATTGAGCTGGAGGAGTATGATCCACAATCAAAGTGGATCATTGGATCAAAGTGGCTCATCAAGAAAGAAAATCTTATGTTTATAAAGGAGGACCATGCATGGGTCATCAAGCTGATCTTGAGGTGGAGATTGTAGTGCTAGGGGAGGAGCGAGTGCAGGGACAAAAATGTTCTGGAGGACAATCATGTTGATACCTTGAGGGTGGTTAGAATGTCTGGAACTACTTCCTTAACACATGCAAAAACATCGCAGGCTCCAATGCGGTGCATCTCGTGTTGGGTCAAGCGATGCAAGCTCTTCTCAACCTTAGTTGTCCATTGTACATTATGTTTTTGTTGATGCCATCACCATGGATTTCTAAATCTGTATTTTGTGTATAAGGAAACAATTTTAGGAATATAAAAGCAACTCTTATGTAATATCAACTCTCGAGCTTCAAGTTTAAAGTTCAACTGTTCAACTTCAAACATTCAATATCACATTATTTACTTTCTTCTTTGTGTATACATGTGTATGTTACTTGTAATTGATTAGTTTTGATGGTGTTTTAAGTTGCTTTGATAGAGAATGCGTTTTGATAGTTTTTCCCTAAAATTCTCCACATTTTAATGGCTTTTTAAATTTGCTGAGCCTTGGCCGAGTTTTGTTGCCAAGTCCAAGTCCGAGTCCGAGTCCGAGTCAAAAAATGGCTTACCAAGTTTTTACTGAGTCTGAGTCCAAGCCAAAAATTGGCTTGCGGAGTTTTTACCGAGTCTAAGTTCAAGTCAAAATTTGGCTTGCCGAATCCGAGTCCGAGTCAAGAATTGACTTGACGATTTTTTGTTAAGTCTCAACCTCTTTAGTATGCGACGAACCCTTGAGTAATTGTGTTATAGTCAACCAATTGTATTGGAGATGTGTGGGGTCATTTTTAAATCAATAAAGTGCATGTTTTAATTATATTTTGTGGCCCACATTTTCAACTTTTAATATCAAAGCCATGTGTGCAAAAGATGAAGTGGTAACTAGAATAAGTTAATGGGTTTATTAGAGTTTACCACATGAATCGGGAATATGTTTTTCCTACAAAGAAGAAATTTACAAGGTGAATATATTTTTTCATTTATTATTTCATCCAATCACCCTAAAATATGGAATGTTCACGAGAAGATTGTATTACTAGAAAAGGCAAGCAAGAGCCTATATGGAAAACTAATCAAATTTTGTTTTTGTTTTAAAAAGTATGGTGTGAGAAATAAAAATGGCACTTCATTTGATTTGTGTGGATGTGTGGTAGGGATTGCATTATGAAAAGGTATGTTGGATGAGAGAAGGTCCAACATTAATTCTATTTTGGTATGCCTTCATTTTAATTTTTTAGAACAGATATATAAGTCGTCTACAAAAAATGTGAAACATGAAAATAGAATCTTGCATAGTGGAGCCACATTTATAATTTGTTGTTGGTTTTTCTCTCCATATTCATTGCCGGATACTATGTCACAAGGTATGCCGAATTTCATCAAAAAGTTCGAATTTTGCTGAACATTATTCTCGTCAAACATGAACTCAAACTTTATCCATTATTTTTCGTGGGAAGTTTTTCACATGATTTTGCATTATTTTATAACTGTTTGTATATATACATGAAAGCAAAGGACAGAACGCTCTCTCCAATCTGTCCCTCCAACATATTAATGCGTTTTTTCAGAAAATAGAAATGAAAGGTAAAAATTATTTGTTTGAACTTAAAGATGTTTTTTTCCTCGAACTTTATCCCTTGGCCAACTTGAACCGAACTTTATCCTCATCGAACATAAACTCAAACTCGAACCTTGTGACTTAGGACATATATATATATATATATGAAGATGGGGATATAACCAGAAACAAGGCAAGGTTAGTATGCAAAGGGTATGCCCAAGTAAAAGGTATTGATTTTGAAGAAACCTTTGCTCCCGTTGCTCGATTAGAAGCCATTAGAATGTTTTTGGCATATGCTAGTTGTAAGAATTTTAAGGTTTTTCAAATAGATGTCAAATATGTGTTTCTAAATGGAAAATTAGAGAGAAGTTTACATTGAGCAGCCGAGAAGGTTTTCTATTGTCAAAAAACAAGGATTTTGTGTGTGAAATGAAGAAGACACTATATGGTCTAAAACACGCCCCCAAGCATGGTACTCAAGACTTGACACATCTTCTTCAATAAGGGTTCAAAAGAGTAGCAGATAGTAATCTCTACATTAAGACAGAAGGTAATCATCAATTGATTGTTGTTGTGTATGTAGATGATACTATTTTTGGAGGAGATGATAGAAAAATGTACCAAGAGTTTGCTAAATATATGCAAAATGAGTTTGAGATGTCAGTGTTAGGAGAATTGTCATTTTTCCTTGGCTTACAAATTTCTCAATCTAAAAAGGAAATATTTATCTCTCAAACGAAGTATGTAAAAGAGATGTTAAAGAAGTTTGAAATGGAAGATTGCAAACCGGTCAACACACCTATGGCTACAGGATGCAAGTTGAGTAAGGATGATGAGTCACTTGAAGCAAATCAGACTTTATACAAGTCAATGATTGGCAACTTATTGTACACAACAGCCTCTAGACTAGATATCATGCAAGCAGTTGGATTAGTTGCACGTTTCCAAGCAGCCCCATAAGAAACACATGTGCAAGCAGTTAAGAGAATATTCAGCTATCTAAAAGGCACTTTAGATTATGGATTGTGGGTCCCAAAGAGGTGTAGATTTCACCTTAACAACGTATACAGATGCAGATTGGGCAGGTGACATGGATGATAGGAAAAGCACAAGTGGAGGAGCATTTTTCCTTGGTGGAAATTTAGTTTCTTGGTTGAGCAAAAAACAGCCTTATGTTTCCTTGTCCACATCGGAGGCAGAATACATAGCAGCATTATCGTGTTGTAGACGGTAGCTATGGATGAAGCAGACTCTACTAGATATTAACGTAGAAAATGATCATCCCATTTCTATATTTTGTGGTAATACTAGTGCAATTAACATTTCGAAGAAAACATTTCGAAGAATCTAGTTATACACTCCGAACTAAGTATATTCCAATCAAATATAATTACTTGAGAAAGGACGTAGCTGAAAAGAATGTTAAGTTGGAATACGTTGCCACGAGAGGAGCAAATAGCGGACATTTTTACAAAGTCCCTCTCAAAAGGGACTTTTGAGTGCCTTAGACCTAAGTTGCCGAAACGTTTTGGATACGGGAGCGGGTGCGGAGTATCCGATCTGTGAAACAGTAAAAAAATTTGACCTGGATATGGCGTAGGATACGGCAGTACAAAAACTATATAAAAATTAAAAAATATATAAATTTCAGCCTTCTAAATAAGAATTAACCACATGTTATGCATATGAAAAACAAAACAAGCTAAATAGCCACAACAAACTACTCATACATTCATAATTTCAATTGTCCCTATCATATCTAGTTGAGGTGTTTATTACATTTATGATTTATCTCATACATGCTATTTTTATCCATGTTTATGATGGCTTGTACTTGGTACCTTATGTAGAATAATGGTGCTGCGAAAACTGTAATTTCTGCTGTAATGATATATTAAATTTAAAAATACCTTTTGTAGAATAATGGTGCTGTGAAAACTATAATTTCTGCTGTAATGATATATTAAATTTAAACTATACCTTCTGTAGAATAATGGTGCTGTGAAAACTGTAATTTCTGCTGTAATGATATATTAAATTTAAACCAGAATTAAAAAAGAACAAAACTAAGTTAAAAAATACAGTTTTGGGCCAGGAAACGGCTGGATACGGCTGCAGAAGTATCCAGCCGTATCCGGACCTGCCTGGCCGCTCCCAAGCCGCTCCTACTCCCGAAACGTGCCGTACCCGCTCCAGGGGGTCTAGGGGTGCCGTTTCAGCTACTTAGCCTTAGACATAAGTTGGGTGGGATACCCTTCTCATCGAGTCATTAAATCGGTTCAGGGGGAGCACCGTGGACAACCCTTTGCCATTGATGTCAAAGGGGGAGAGTAAAAGAAAGGGGGAGTAGTACAGCAAGAGGAAGAAGTACAGAAAGGGAAAAAAAAATTTAAGATGATTATTTCTTTGTAGGGTTGCCATCAATGACAAAGGGGGAGATTGTCGGAAATATTGTCATTGATGTCAATGGAGAATGCACAACGATCGGATTGATGTGTTATAGTGATCAGATTTAATAACAGTGAATGTAATAATTGTATACCAAAACATCCAGCATTTATTCATTTAATGGGCCAGCTGACCTCCATTAAGATTAAATGATTTGTTTTTATGTGGTCGACCTCCCTTGAAGAAGGCCAACCCTATTGGGTGAAGAGTCATGACCATTCAAAAGGGCATTTTTGGGCTATAAAAGGAAGATTTGTTGGATGGAGGAAGGGCAGATTTTGAGCGAATATCATTCGGAAGAAGAGCAGAATTTTATAAGTGTGAAATAAGAGTTATATCTTGAGAAGACAAGCAGATTTGTGAAGAGGAAATAAAAGTCTCCATCATTCGTTGAAACAGCAACACTACGAAGGTGGTATCGTCATCAATTTGGAGGTTGGTGCCTCATAAAACAAAGAGATTGGTGTCTCTTGCTGAGTTGGTGCTCGACAAAAAGATTGGTGTATGAATTGCTAAGTTGGTGTTTGGCATTGGGGATCGGTGTCTCTTGCCGAGTTGGTGCTCGGCAGAAAAGATTGGTGTCTGAATTGCTAAGTTGGTGCTTGGCATTGGGGATCGGTGTCTCCAATAGGTTGGTGCCTACACGAATTGTAAAAGAGTTTTATATATATATAAGCAAATATTTTGCCATGGTTTTTTTCCAAAGGGTTTCCACGTAAATATTGTGTTCCTCTTGTGTTGCATAATTTTTAGATCTTGTGAGATTGTTGTTGTTCTGACTATTAAAGTTTTGAATTATTAAAAGTTTATCTTATACTGATTCACCTCTCCCCCAAAGTATAAGCATGTGTTTAACAAAAAGGATGGGATATTGTTCATTGACATGCCTTTATTGTGTGTTTCCTAATTTTGGCAAACCACACATTCTTCAAGTGAAATTTGTTACATCTCAATTGTGTCAACTTGTATGCTATGTTTTAACTTTGTAGTTTTGAATCTCCTCGATAGAATAATTGGAACTTTCATACATGCAACCAACTATGGCAATATAAAAATAGAAAAGAAAAATAATAGTGGCAAAGCAAAATGATAGCTTTAAAAAGCCGAAGAAAAAGCACATATCAGGCAAACGGAAATTCCAACTTTCCATGCTCTAATGCAAAATAAATTGATCGAGTCTTATATGCATTTCATTCCAAATGTTCCTTTCAAAGGCATGTACCTCAAGCAAATTTCAGTTAACTTAAAATCGCGAGCTTGACACTAATCAACCATGAATGTTTGAAAAAGAAATAATTCTGAAACAAAAATTAGTGCAGAGAAAGCATAGTAGACTGAATTAACATAATGCAGAGGAACTCTATAAGAAAATTTGTAGGTTTCATCACAAATAGCTCAAGGGGTCAAACCAAAGAATGGCAGCATACACAATCATCACAAAAAGACAAATATCAAAACTATGCTCTCATATCCCCAGCTAAGAACTGCCTGCGAGAAGTTGCCCACATAGAGACAAATACATGAGAATTCTCACAGGATTATTTAAAAGGCAAGACCTTGTCAATGATGCTTTCAACTACATCATCCGAAAGGTTCATGCCAGATTCAGCAAGTGTAGCTACGACCATTTGTTTCACCTGCACAAATAACAATAGGACTGCATGATTTGCCAGAAAACTTATATAGTTCTTTATTACAATGCTCATAGCATACATGGAATAAGAAGAGTGATGGAGCTAATACAGCTCCCCAGAAACAATTAGACCTGTTACCAACTTCATGCTTAGCAAACAGACTTTAATTACAAGAAATGAATTCAATCCAAGCTTCCATTAGCTTTAATGAGCCTTGCAAATAGATACCATCTCTAAAACGATAAAACAAATATCCCGAGGAATGAAATCCTACTAATGTTTAAGAGGTTTCTTGTAGAAAAAAATTAGCAGAACTAGAACTTTCACTTTTTCCTCAATGAATACTGAATCAATTTAATCCGAAGACATTTTATACGGGCAGCCTATACAACAACCTTGGTAACATGGATCTTTGGAAGTCTGTTTGCAAGTTAAAGACTTCCTATAAAGGTAAACATCAGGTTCTCTTTCCTGCTTATTTGATACGGATATGAATTGAGTGAGCTTGAATGGTGCATTTCTTTCTTTCTTGAGTCACTCAATGAATTGTGGTGTCCCAAATGCAGACCCAAATAAAGGATGAAACAACTGCTCTGAATATGAAACTATTTTCATGCAGATGTGCATTACATTCAACTGAGATACAAGCACTTAAGGGCGCGCATGTAGATATTAATGAGGCTCAAGCTCCATAAACATCAGATTGTTCCTAGTAACTCCATATAACATAATATAGTAGAGAGGATTGCACAATGTATGTAAAGGGAGCAGTTTCTTATAAAGGCGCGTATGCAAATAATGTACATTGTGTAACCAACTGTAAACCATAAGTTGCTTAAATAGGTCGACAAATTCACCTAAGGCTAATAGATAACGAGTCAAACCTTGGGAGCTGAATGTTGGGATCTGTTCCATATAAAGAATGAGGGAGGGCAAGGGTAGTAGAGGCTAGGACAGCAGTGGAGTGGAATGGCAGTCTGGTTGGAAACAGGCACTAGATTTAGTCCGTTTTATTTCAAGCATAAAATCAGGAATCCCGATCTCGAATAATTGATTACCCTGAATTAAGAGCTCTTCTGCCTGCCATCCTATCCACTTGCACCCCACTTTGTATGTTCCAACTTCCAAATATACTTTTAAAACCCCTTTTTTCTTTGCATACTATAAACGCATAACATAATTAAGAAATAGAAACCATATTTGCAGAGCCCTTGATCTGTATACTATAGTAATAACTAATAAGGAATGATTTTGAAAGAACATTTATTTATGTACTGTAAGAAAATTTGTTTATATTTCATAATTTGTAGGAACAAAATCCATACCTCCTGCCTCCCAATAAAGCCTTTCTGCTTGAGGTCATATAGTTGGAAGGAAACTGCAACACAGAAAAAACAATATACCTTTACTATATAATTCTAAGAGTATGGAATCCAGATCTATTTGCACCAAAGAAACAGTTTAAATGCTTGAACCATTTAAGGAAAGTAATTTTCAAATTCAAGTAAGTTTCAATGCATCGTTTGAGCACATTTATATTCCATTAAAACATCAAAATCGATAAGCATAACTACCTTCTATAGACTATGACTAGATTTCAATTACCGCCAAAAGTGTAGGCATGCCATAAACTTTTGTTATCATTACAGGAAACTGTGATTTCATAAACGTTTTCATACTTCACCAATGAAATTGTCAAATGCTAGCCTTACCTTTTTAGCAAAAATCGGAGGTGACTAATAAGGGTGGCATCATGCCCAGTAAATGAACTAGATGTTAAAGGAATTGAATTGGATCCATCCATGTACAAGTACAGAATGAAGACCAAAAAGAGTCTATTACTTAACTTGTTGACAGTGAGGCATAAGGCGCAATCCAAAAGCTCCTTCGAAATTTTTAGTACTTCCAAGCATAATGTGTAATTTTTATGTTAGACAACTTGTTAGTTTACCAACAAAATTTCATCCTCTCACTCAATTACAGTCTTTAATATCACCATGCTACCCCAATACATATTTGTTGACATGAAAACCTCATAAAAACCACAGTTCTCTAATATGTCAAACCTACAGCAGCCCTGAACTAAACATAAGCCCAATTATGCTCTGAAGATGAATCTCATGGCTACTGTCTGTCTGTCTGTAAGAAACCATTTTGTAAAACCTGTCATAAGCCATTGATAGCAAGCACCAAACGTGTAGAAATTTAGTGAATTTCAAAGAAGATATTAAGTACAAGAAGAAAAGCATATCCTATATAACTCTGGAGCTGCAAAGCCCAAAAGAACCAAACAGATGACCAGTATTACAGTGCAACCAAAGAGCACTCATTTAATTAGAGCAAAAGCAGATTGTCAGATAGTTATCGGGAAGTAAATGAACCAGTAGACTGCCTAGAAAACGCAGATTTAGAACTTCAGATTTGAGTGCTGACAGTTGGATGTATAACCTCTGAGTGGGAAGGTCTATCCCCCTGCATAGAACTTACTCAGGAGAGTGTACGGCAATAGAAGCTTATAAAATCCACCATGGAACAAACATTGAAGTGGAGGTCATGGCTCTAGATCAGGGGCTAACGTTGCCAGTCCTTTGGTGCTTACAGTTTGCAGGTGAGAGGTGGTTCCATGCTAATAATCTCCGCTGTGAAGAAAGAATCAACCCTCAATTGGAAGCTTAATAGCAATTGAGAGTAAGCATAACTATTGGTCCCCTCCTTTGCTACGATCTCCTTCCCCACAGCTATTGGGAAGTAAATGAACCAGTGGACTGCCTAGAAAATGCAGATTTAATACTTCAGATTGGGGCACTGAAGGTTAGATGAATAGCCTCTGAGCGGGAAGTTCTATCCCCCTCATAGAACAACTCAGGAGGGTGTACAGAGCAAGGGAGCATAGGCCCCTTTGCCCCCTCCTTAGAGCTTATATAGTTCAAATTTTAATTAAGTGTGTGATGTCTGATTTATGAATTGTTTTTGTGTGAGAACGAGGATCATATTACCATATGCTGCCCTTATCTTGAGATCTCACACAAGAACAAACTGGTCTCTCTTCTATATTGAGACATTTGTTACTGTTATCACCTCCAAAAGTCCCTGCTAGCTCTGCTACTCTGATTTTCTGTGTAAGAGAAACATGTCGTTACAGATAAATGCTAATGGCTCCTTGTTTATTGCTTGTTTATCTGTAATGACATTGTAGCACCTTAGGAGGGACAGAAAGAAAACATGAATAAACCAAAGTTGGGGTCTCCAAAGACTAAGGTAGACCTTGTTGGCTCAGCTCCTATTCTTGTTGCTCCTAGTAATCCAATGCTCCAATGATAACTTCCAAGTATAAGATCCACTACACCCTAAGACCTCTTACCCGCCTCATTCCAACCCCTCGACTCTTGGTGCACTTGAGCCCATATTATAGTTTTTACTTCTTTGCTCGCATATTTTGGTATTGCAGGTTATTGGAGAGGTGAAGACAGATCTCAAAGGATTGTTGGAGCCTCCAGCATTGCTATTTTGGCGAAATTCCAACATAGGTGTCAGTCGCGCATGCAAGCGACTGGCTTGCGACCTCATTGCGATTTTCAGTCAGTAGCACATGCGACTGGCTTGCAATGAGTCAGGTATACTATTTGTTGTGATTCATTTGTTTTGTCATTTTACTACAATAAAATGTCTTTTAACACTTTAAAAGGGTTAGGGATATAACCGAGGCAAATCTCTTAACTAGAAAAAATAACTAACATTTTTCTAAGTGTTTGCATGCAAATTTAAATTCATATCTTGAAAGTTTAGCCCACTTTATTCAATGAAAGAACCTATGATTGTCCATCACATATTCAATGGCAGCAACATAAACCCATTTTATTTAGTAGCATTGATTTGAGATTTGATATATGTCAACTAACACATCTTGCAAGTGATTCAAATCTAGGCATACACCAACAACTTGCAAAGAGAAATCATTAGTAAGTGAGAAAATAAGGTGTATACACTTCACACTAAATTCCTTGGGCTAATTAGACGTCCTTTAGGGTGTTACATACACCTACTTCCCGACATTTCACTTATTGGGGACGCATGTGATCTAGCAACAATCACCGCACCACTTTAGCCCTACATTTAGCATTAGGCACTTGGTGATGAGTCTTATCATGGTTGAATTCGTCATTTTGACTTGCATTTCCTTTAGTGATATAACCGACACGTTTGTCCCAAGTCGAACACTTTGCCCCTTAAGAATTTATAAGTCATAAGAAAGGATTATTTATAGGAGTGAGGCAACACTATTCCCAAATTCAGGTGATACATAACCTTGCATATAAGTGGGAATTACAATATAATCTTACATCCCTACATTAATTCTCAAAATTTAATGCAGTCTTCCCTTTAATAAAAAAGTGCAACATGTAGCAAAAATCTGGTTAGAGGATAGGGTACACCAAAACTAGGGCAAACACTAGGTTGTATAACTATCTTTTGCACTAGGAGTCTCTCTATCCTTGACAAGCATCTTTAACCACCTCACCCAAGACTTTTTCATTCTCAATGCTAAAGGTGGTGCTAGCCTGAAAATCCAAGTGCCTGGAAAGTAAAAGCTTCTTGCTTTCATTTGTTGATTACCTATTTACCTTGATGCATTAACTCTTATTATAGGTCATCAACAAACCCGAGCAGAAAACCATTTTATCCATGACCTTTTACTCTCATTTGTGAGGAATCACATATCAAGGTTAGGATCTTTGGTTCTCTAGATTGGCTCATATTTATCACAAGTTTGTGTCTTATCAAAGAGATTCCTTTCTAGTGTATACACCATCAAAACTCAAGGGTCAAGATGAATTTTGTTTGCATCGTCATCTTCTATGTCCTCCAAGAACATACTCTCTAAGTACTGACCGCTCTCTAGCTCTAGCTCGTATGGATATGGTGCAACTGTATAAAGGCCATTTGTTTCCTCACATCATCATCATCCACCCCGCTTGTACATTGGTCCCATTTCTCTAAAGCACTTCGCTTGTGCCCTATTCAAAGGGTGCTAGGTCTGTATGAGATAAAAATTCAAATGTTGTTGTGAACGCATACTAGGTCCTATACCTTTTTGACCCACATTGGTTATTCTTCAATGACAGTAACTACAATTGAGAAGAATGCCAAACCCTCACACATGCAAAAAGACTAGCTACTAGTGAGAGTAACTACAAGGAAAATATCTGCAGCACAGACACATGTTTCCCATGAAGGTGTCCACCAATCTTTTTGGTCCTAAGAATGTCTATCATACAAGGCTTGCACTTTACCAAACTTGCCATGCCCATGTGAAAGTTGTGCAAATTGGTCCCGGTCATAAACGCCTTCTCGTCAATGCCATAAATTATCTACACAGCCGAGAAGAATAAATTAATTACCTATATCCCAAGAGGGAGTCTTCATCCTAGTTACCTCACATCATAACACTCAGAATTCATTGCATAAACAGCCATATGGGAAGATGTGTTTAGCTTGTTCCATCTGCCATGAATGTTAGCCATAATGAAGGGACACGATCTTTATAATTAGTACAGCTTTGCACACAAATAAATAAATATTGATTACTAAATAAAATAACACCGAATATAAAAATGTATAATTTCAATTCATTCGGGATATATCATCCATGTATGAGATTACAATATATAGAGTTTGATCTCCTTGATTCTAGGAGTCAATAGTCATCCCTCATATCTCTCAACCCCTTCCTAGAATCTCTCAAATCTATCCCAAGGATATCTCTTTAATCCCTTTATTATCTCACACACCAAAATAGCTACGTGAGTTGTTCTCACAACTCACCCAAATACTAATACTAACTATTACAATTATATTATTAATATGAGTTCTATAAACTCATAATTAATAATATTACAATTTATTAATAATGTCACAATATATTTGTAACATTCACTCCCCTATTGTTAACATTATTAATTCCCAATATACACTCCCCTATTGTTAACATTATTAATTCCCAATATACACTCCCCTAATGTTGACATGGTGGAAAAACATTCACACACTTATCTGCAGTATGCTCACCCATGTGGCATGCCCAACTTGGCTCATGACCTTGATCAAAAGAAAGGCTATCTCCTTCCATGGTTTTAACCAGGTTTACCACAAACCTTGACGTGACAGGAACCATCAACTGTCCACCTCATGTGGTTTTCTGGATCTTCCACAAACCGTTTCAAGATCCACGAACTGACTTACATTGGTGCTTCTGATCTTCTGCAATGTTCTGACATCAAGAGAAAATATAGGAAATATTGCTCACGCAGGAGCTCACTTATTACAATAGTTGAACAGGTATAAATCATCTGTTCTTATTTTCAGAAAGTAAACACACAACTAAAATAAAATGCCACAACACCATTGTGCGGCCCCGTCGCTTGCGGCTAACGAGAGGTCGTTGATTGACCTCCTTCCTCTGTTGCCTCCTTCCTCCATGTAGTAGCTACTAACTCAGCAATTCAATCATGAGGCTTCATGGTTTCTACATTGTATTTATTCCAGCTTCCCCCTCAATGTAAAACCCTTTTTTTTTTCAAGACGTCGGGTACAACCGATAATGCGTCCACAAGATGGCCAAAATAGAGGGTAATTTTCAAACTTAGTATTTTTTCATGAAATTACAACCAATGTAACGGGAATAAAAAAATAAGTACTTTTGCAAAAGAAAGAACTCGATTTTGAGTTACTGAGCAAAAGTTATTGAGGTTTTAACTTCTCGTAAAAATGGCTTAATTTAATTAAAATTGTCTCCACGATTAAAAACTTGCTAAAACCAGAAAGCAAAATTATCGTGTGACCACTCGTTGGAACCGGGAGAAATTGAGGATTCCAAAAATATCAATATTTCAGAGAATTGACACCAAAAAAATATTAATTTGGCCAAAATATATATTAATTGCACTCAAAATGCAATTATTAAGCAAAAACTATAGGAAGACTTTTTTTTTTCAAACTATAGTTTTGCTAAAAATTTAAAAATTCAGCCAATAGAAAAAGACATGTAGCTTGCTTGCATATCTTCCCACCTACAAAAACCCCTCCAAGTCTATCAAGTCGATTACAGATCCTCAGATATACCAATCCCGTCACTCAAAATTCATCTATTTTCCAATGCAAACTGCTCTCAACCTATAAATCAATATCAAAAAATATTTCTGGGTTTTTTTCTACATGATGTTAGCTTTCCATAACATTTTGAATCGCCCAATTTCATTAAGAAACGCGAAAGATATCGCAGTTTTAATAACCTGCGTCAAGCTTCAAGTAGCAAACTTGCTACATGTCTTTGTCTGAAAATTTCTCCATTTCTTCCTCAAATCTCTATCCACCTCTCTGGAATAGCCACGCTCTGATACCAAATCTTATATTTAGTACAGCTTTGCACACAAATAAATAAATATTGATTACTAAATAAAATAACACCGAATATAAAAATGTATAATTTCAATTCATTCGGGATATATCATCCATGTATGAGATTACAATATATAGAGTTTGATCTCCTTGATTCTAGGAGTCAATAGTCATCCCTCATATCTCTCAACCCCTTCCTAGAATCTCTCAAATCTATCCCAAGGATATCTCTTTAATCCCTTTATTATCTCACACACCAAAATAGCTATGTGAGTTGTTCTCACAACTCACCCAAATACTAATACTAACTATTACAATTATATTATTAATATGAGTTCTATAAACTCATAATTAATAATATTACAATTTATTAATAATGTCACAATATATTTGTAACACCACGAAAGGTATCCTCCACATATGTGATGGATTTGACCTTCACACAAAGTCCACGTTTCCATAAATTTCTACCAAACATTACTTATATCTATGAAGTGGATTGTATGAAAATATAGGCTCACCAAACAAACTAATTTGACATCAACCAAAAACTAGTTATCAAAGATCACCCACCTATGCAAACTATGGTCTCAAATGTAGATCAACTCCAAACTGCCCACTCATCACAAATGACAAGCAAATATGCTCCTTTAACATTATAAAGACACTGAATTAGTATAGCATAAATATGTGGTGTATCCACAAGTTTATGCAATTCTACCTTGGCAAATTTCAAAATAAATGGCTTGAGATTGGTGATGATTGCATATAAACATTTGAATTTTTCTTCCACTTTTATGAGATTTGTAATAATGATATTTTTTCAATGAATTATAATGAATGCAAGCAGCATGTGATTTTGAGGATATGCCCGTATTCTTTTGAAGCAACATACATATTGCTTTGCAAAATGCAGGTCGCATTTATGATAACCTTGGACAAATATTAGATACCACCAACTCCTCAATGGCAATGCATAGCTGATCCTTCAATAATTTTTTTCTTTTGTTGTCTATGAATTGATTGCTATTTTTTTATATTGCATAAGAAGTTTAACTACATATATTCCTTCAAAGATGAGCACAGCTGAAACATAAACACCAGAGTCTTTCATGACATCAACAAAAAAAGAAAATACATCGACAAACAATAGTATCAAAGCATGTCTAACCACCAAGATTTGACTAACTCTATCTTTCTAATGAATTCATGAACAATAACAAGTGTCGAGAGGCCACACATGGTCCTCAAACCGTTTTTCAAATAGCTATATTTAAGATATCTTAACTAGCATTAAAATCTTCAAAATTTAAAAAAAAAATTGTTTATTTTTTTGCGGGACATTCCTCGAAAAGGAATATTTCGGGATGTCCAGAAACATCCTCTTTTTTAGGGATTCCCCCACCCTTTTTTCCATAGCGGGGTGTGTGGGCTCTCCCGTGTTCTCTGAAACAGTCCCAGACATCCGAGATGGTTGGGAAATGGAGGGGACTTGTCCCTACATAACACCGCATTTATCGGTATTTAGGTCAATGTGTACTTATATTTCGTGATCACTTTTTTCTGGTTACAAGTTTCTTGAGATTGTCAAGTAGTTGTTAGGGTGTAACCTTCATGGTAAGCACTCTTTACGCTTCAACTAGGTATCTAGTGTTCATATAAAGAAACAATCAGTTGAATATGTAATCTTATATTTCAGCATTTCGCAAGTTATATATGAAAATTACAACTTTTTGCATCTATTAGCCTTTAGGATAATGATACACCATTCCTTTATTTGGTAGTTCTAGAGTTCTAAGAGGAGGCTACATTCAGTATGGATTGATAAGTGAACTCTTTCAGATGTAGGAATGTGAGTGATGAATGTCATAGGCCAGCATCATAAATCGTTCTATGTTTGACATACAAGTGTTTATTTTTGGATCTTAGCTTCCAGGTCTATGTTGCCAAGATACGGGTTTGATACACGGATACGCCGATTTTAAAAGCCCTTGGGTATATACGTCTTGGATATGTTCATACATATATATTAAATTATATATATATATATATATATATATATATATATATTCATATACACTCATTTTTTAGTCCATAAGAAATACAAAACTTGAAAAATATAGTACGACCAATGTTCAAAACATTCAATATACTTAAGATTTTACATTTTCTATGATATATGAATATTATATTCCTTTGTGTTTCATCCATTTCCTTTGAGATTAATTTTTATGTTGCAATGGTGGCCATAAAGGACCTATTTAATTAGGTTGACTCTAACCTGCCAATGATAACTAAAGAGGTCAGTCCAATGGTTGGTCCTTGCATTCATATTATCCAAAATCACCTTCTAATCATTTTCATCTGCACCATGCATGCAACCTAGGGATTATCCCAGAAAATCATAGCTTTGAGGGTATGCAACCTGGTAACTGTGGTTTTAGGTTTCCTTTTTCCCCCTTTTTAAACTGTTTATAATTATTATTATAGGCTCGATGGATACGGCTTGGGATGACTGGGTAGCCATATCTAGGTGAATCAGATACACACCAAGTAAGGGCTCATATATGGATATCCAGCTGCTCTGTTAATAACATGAGTCATAGTTAAAAACTGACTGAATCACATATGCACAGGAAATACTAAGGAAATGAAAAGAAGTGATCAAATATTCCCGAGGGTTAGATTATAGAGTATTAAATTGTAGATCCTCTCATTGAAACAAGAGAGTTGCACCAAGCCAACTCAATAAAGGTTCATACTGCAACCTAACCTTGGGGCACATAATGATTTTCGCATTTCATTGCTCAAAGAATGTGTAGAAAAGATCTACAATATAAACCTATCCAAATCTTAACCAATAGAAATATTATGGACCCCAACGAAGCAACAACATAGAAACCAAGTTAAAAAAATCGAAAAAAAAAAATTTAACCCTTCTGTCGTCCAAATCTGCGGGTTCGCCATGGATACGTCCCGGGTATGTCAAAACGTGCTCGGGACATACCAAGACGTACACCATGGCGAATCCGTACTGTCTTGGATACGTATCAAGTAAGGTACGGGGGGGAGACGAACCACCGTAATAGAGCTCAACATCAATATCAACAAGTGTTTTTACCTAGCATCTAACATTTCCACATCAGCAAGAACAAGATCATCCTCATCGCATTCAACAAGAAGAGTAATTTATCAATGACATTTTCAACTCTCAATTTCCATACAAACTTTGCGGTGGCAATATCTTCTCAATAAGACTGATATCTTCAAGCTCTTTCCTTATGCCACCATTTGCACGTGCCGCTTTCATCCACCATCACAATAGCTAAGCTCTTACCATGCCCAATATGCTATAAAAACAAGCAAGTTGTGCAAATAAAATCACCAAAAGGAACATGTGGTACATTTTCATACTGAGAATTAATATCAATCTCTATTCCTTTTCTAGTCCCGATCTCTGTCTCAGCTTCCACAAACCTCCTTTTGAAACATGGGGTTGAGAGCATATGCCCGTATTCTTTTGAAGCAACATACATATTGCTTTGTAAACTGGGGTTGCATCTATAATAACCTTGGAAAAATATTAGATACCCCGCCTCCTCAATGGCAATGCATAGCTGATCCTTCAATAAATATTTTCTTCTCTTGCCTATAAATCGGTTGCTCATTTTTATATTGCATAAAAAGTTTAACTACATATATTTCCCCAAAGATGTGCACAACCAAAACATAAAAAACAGATGTCTTTTGTAACATCAACAAAAAGCAATATACATCAACAAACTGTAGTATCATATAATATCTAACTATAAAGACTTAACTAGTAGAATCAAAGCATGTCTAACTACCAAAACTTAACTAACTCCTATCTTTCTAGCAGATTTGTGGATAATAAAAAGTCTCAAGAGGCCACAGATGGTCCTCAACATCAACATCAACACGAGTTTTTAACTAGCATTTTACATTTCCACATCAATAAGTGTAGGGTCTTCCTCATCACATTCAACAGCAGGAGTAACTTGGTCAATGACATCTTCAACTCTCACCTGTACCAGATTTTCACCAGCAGTATATTTCTCACTAAGACTGATGTCTTCAAACACTTTCCTTATGTCACCATCTGCATGTGTCACTTACCATGTCCAATATGCTATAAAAACAAGCAAGTTGTGCAAATAAAATCACCAATAGGAACATGTGGTACATTTTCATACTGAGAATTAACATCAATATATATTCCCTTTCTGGTGCCAATCTATTTCTTACCTTCCAAAAACCTAATTTTGAAGCATGGGTTCAGAGTATATGCACGTATTCTTTTGAAGCAACATACAAATTGCTTTGCAAACTGGAGTTGCAGCTATAATAACCTTGGAAAAACAATAGATACCCCACCTCCTCAATGGAAATGCATAGCTGATATTTCAATAATTATTTTCTTCTCTTGCCTATAAATCGATTGCACTTTTTTACATTGCATAAGAAGTTCAACTACATATCTTCCCCCAAAGATGAGCACGACCAAAACATAAACATTGGAAGTATTTCATGATATCAACAAAAAGCAAAATACATTGGCAAACAGTAGTATCAAAGTGTGTCTATCTATCAAGATTTAACTAGTCGCATAAAAGCATATTTAACTCCCAAGACTTAACTAACTCCTATCTTTCTAGCAGGTTCATGAATAATAGAAGTCCCCAAAGGCCACGCATGGTCCTCAACATCAAAATCAACAAGAGTTTTTAACTAGAATCTTACAAGTCCACATCAGCAAGTGGAAGGCCATCCTCATCACATTCAACAGCAGGAGTTACTCAGATAATGACATCTTCACCTCTCAATTCCTGTAACAGCTTTTCAGCAGAAGTATATTCAATGCTAAGACTGATGTCATCAAACTCTTTCCTTATGCCGCCATCTGCATGGTCACTTTCATCTGCTACAGCAATAAGCAAGTTCTGACCATGCCCAATATGCTGTAAAAAGAAGCAAATTGTGCAAGTAAAATCACCAATTGGAATATGTGGTATATTTTTATACTGAGAATTAATAGCAATCTCTTATCCTTTGCTGGTCCCAATCTCTGTCTTACCTCCCACATACCTACTCCCCCTCACCCCCTTCATCGCAAATATATCTACAATAGGCTTGAGCAACTCTCTTATTCCATCAAAATCTTTAACAAGTTATTGATCCTTTTCAGGAGGAAGAATGCTAAGGGAAAAGCACCTGTTGTCCAGTAAACTACCTCAAGAATCTTTGGTGTTAATTCAGGGATAAACATTAAGGATAGTTTGCAACATTTATTCAAGATTTTTGAGGACCTCCCTTGCAGCTAGTCTCTGTTATACCATCAACCACTAAGAGCAAGATTTCTAGGCTCTTAACAAGAGGCCCAAGTAATCAAAACACTTGAGCCCACATTTCAGGTGTGTCGAAAACTCCGCATTTGTTAACCTGTTATAGATTTCTTTGGGAAGAGTAATCTAATACGGATTTCTTTAGCAATCATCACAAAAATTGTGGACTCTCTGCAGATTTCTATTGTATTTGGTCAATTTCTCGAGTCCCATTGACCTATTTTTCAGTCGCTCATGGACATTAATATAATTCCTTTCTTTCTTTCTTTCAGCCCATTTTGCTTCTTCCTGAATTTCTGGATTAACATCGATAAGCAGAACACTGTTTGCTGGTTTAAGATATTTGAACAAAATTGTAAAGGTTCACCTTATCAGTTAGCCTAAATTTGGTCTTCGATTCATCCCAATTCATCTGTCTACTTTTCCAGTAGAGATGTAACCAAAAGGTTTTATAACTTTATTGGGCCAAGACCTGGCATAAACACCTCCGATACAAGCAAGCATTTTATTATTAGGAGAGAAATTCCACCAGAAGGATCTAAATGCCTGGCATCTATTGTTAAACCAAGTGAAGATAGGTTGTGCAAGTAAAATCACCAATTGGAACATGTACATTTTCATACTGCAATTAATATCAATCTTCAATCATTTGCTGGTTGCAATCTCTTTCATACCTTCCACATACCTAGTCCCCTTTGCCCCCTCCCCCTAAATATATCTACAATACGCTTGAACATCTCTCTTATTTTGTCAAAGTCTTTAGCGAGTTATTGATCCTTTTCAGTTGGAAAAATGCTGGGGAAAGGCACCTGTTTTCCAGTAAATTACCTCAATAACCTTTGGTGTTCATTCAGGGATATACATCAAGGATAGTTTGCAGCATTCATTCAATATTTTTTAGGAACTCCCCATGGCTAGTCTCTGATATATCATCAACCATTGAAAGCAAGATTTCTTAGGTTCTTAACAAGAGGCCCAAATAATGACAACGCTTGAGAACACATTTCAGGTGTGTCAGATACTCCACATTTACTAACCTTCTATAGAAATCTTTGGGAAGAGTATTCTAATAAAGATTTCTTTAGCGATCATCTCAAAAAATTGTGGACCCTCTGCAGATTTCTATTGTATTTGGTCGTTTTCTTGAGTTCCATTGACCTATTTTTGGTCACTCATGGACATTAATATAATTGATTTCTTTCTTTCTTTCAGCCCTTCTTACTTCTTCCCAAACTTCTGGATTAACATCAACAAGCAAAGCACTGTTTTCTGATTTAAGATATTTGAACAAAATTGTATAGGTTCACCTTATCAGTTAGCCTAAATTTAGTCTTCAATTCCTCCCAATTCATCTGTCTGCCATTCCGGTAGAGATGGTCACCAAAAGGTTTTATCACTTTACTGGGTTAAGACCTGGTGTAACAGCCTCTGATACAAGCAAGCATTTTATTATCACGAGAGAAATTCCACCAGAGGGGTCTAAATGCTTTACATCTTTTGTTAAACCAAGTGAAGACAGGCTGTGACATAACCATATGTCTGACCAACTTCCATACTTTTCAAGTTGACACGGAAACAGGAAATGTCATAGGTTTCACACTAATTGACCCAAAATAAGATCAACAGAACTCAAACCTTTCTGTTTGGGTTTGTTCTTTGGGAAGCCAGTGGCTATATTCTGTTCAACCAAAGTTTGCCAATGTGCATTGCCTTTAGGCATTGTCTTTCCATCCAGTTCACTGCAAGGGCAATACCTCATAGCCTCTAATCTTTTAATTACATCCCACCATATTTTCTAGGTTTAGGACAATCTATAGCATGTCATTTCTTGTTGCCTTTCCATCAGACCACAAAATATCTCTCACTATCTTGTGGTGCTGATTAAACTAATAACCTCCCAATAACCAACAAGAATAGTATAAATTATAATAGGAGAGAACTTAATGAAAAAGTTGAAACCTACCTGCCATTGATAGATAATTACCCTTCCAATTTGAAATTTTTTACAACTTCCTCCAAGACCCACTCCCACCTCTTTTTAGAAGAGTAATCTAGTGCAAAAGGTATTCCACGGTATCTTACCATCCTTGAAGGAACCCCCACATGTCCAGCCCTGCTATTCAATCCAATAAGGAGGTTTCTCATTCCACCCCAACATACAGGATCTGGCAATTGAGATATTTAACTGAAATACTTTACAGTATATTGGCAGAAAACGGGATCTTAATCTATTGCTAGTGATTTAGTAACACAATTCCTCTCAATTGGGGTTTTCGAGCGACATCTGTAATAGAAAAATGGATTGCTTCTACAGCAAGAACAAATAAAGAAGGGTCCAACGAGCACCGCTGGCTGATGGATCTCTGCAAGGCAGAAGAATGAAATAGTTCTCCATTTACTTCAACTTGAGCAGAGGGATCCCAGAACAAAATCATGCCCATCCTCGCAATCTTTTCTCCCAGCCCAATGGTCCTCAGCATTAGCTCTATGAAACCCAACTCAATTCTATTATAATTTATAGACCTTTCCAAAGTCAATTAAGACCACACACATTTTTCGTTGAACTATTAACCCAAGACATGCCATAACAGCTGGAGATTAAGATATCTTGAATATATGGCTTCCACCAAGCCAATTCGGGTCTCTGATACTATATTATGTAGCAGCTTACTGAGTATGTAGAAAGAATTTTGGCAAAGATCATGTTGGACACATTGAGGAGTAGTTAGCTTCCAATTTTTAATTTCATTTTTCTCCATCTTTTGAAGTTAGTTTCACTACTATGTTGATGTCAAGGTGCCCAACACAATGGTTTCCTGACAGAACCAAAAGCTCACTTGCAATCCAATCAACGTTTTCTTTATAAAATTCTGCTGACAACCTGTAATATCTTGGTGATTTATCGTCTCTTAAACACATGATCACATGCCTTATAATTTTATTTCATCCAATGAGATTTCTCCCTATAATTTCAAAGCCTGCTGCTCCAACTGGATTTTCTAAGGCACCACTTTCTCGCAGAGTTTTCCTACCTCTCCCATTATCCTCAACACTTCTGAGGTGAACAGGTTATTATAGAATCCATAAAAACCCTATTGAATTCTTCAAGATGGATGTCACCAAAGTCAATACCTAAGTCACAAGTTTCAAGTTCGAGTTCATGTTTGACGAGGATAAAGTTCAGTTCAAGTTTGCCAATTGATTAAGTTCGAAAAAAGGAGTCCTAAAGTTTTAACAAAAGATTTGTTTATCATTTAAATTTTCAAAAAAAAATCATGAATATGTCAGAGGAAGAAAGTAGGGGCAACTTTCCACTCTGTTTTCACTTGGTATATGTATATATCATAGTTTACATTGTCGACCAGTACTCGCCATTTTTTTGACCTGGGTGAGTACTCTCCCAGAACACTCTCGCCGAGCATTTGCAAAAACTCTACAAAAACTCACAGAGTACTCTCCAAAAACCGGCTAGTTTTCAGTTGATTTGTTTTGTAACTATATTTTGCATGAAATTTATGTTTATAAAGAAATTTAGGTATTTTTTAAGTTGCCGAGTATTGCCAAGTTTTTGACAAGTCAACTTTTTCTTGGGTCTGCCAAGTATTGGCTGAGTACGAGTATGCGATATATACACATATTTATAAAATAATGCAAAATCATGTCAAAAACTTCCACATCAAAGTAATGGATTAAATTCAAGTAAATATTTGACGGAGAAAGTCCGGAAAAGTTCAAACATTTTCCCTAAAAATTTGGCCTACCTTGTGACATAGGTCAATAAATTCAATCTTTTCCTTTGTATGTTCTACTTTCAAAATTTTAAAGAAGCATTTTGAACCTATATCACTTTCTTTGAGTCAAATGATCTTATACCTAATTCTAGCACCTTGGGATTGGTAGAGTTGGTCATATAAGTTTAAATCTTCAGGTTGGGTTTGTAGAGCAGATTCAACACTAATTAGCTTTCATCTTTTCCTGAAAATTGATTTGGTTTTATCATAAATCCTAATGAACCTATTACTGTGCTAATGATGTTTTCCCGCTCTGTATCTTTGACTGAACCTGCGACATGGTTCTTGTTAGTTTCCAAAGAGCTTTTATTACATTCAAACAACTTGGGTCTCTCTAGTGAGTCACATTCAACTTAAAGAGTCCTTCAAATTTAAAATTTGCAATCTCTTACAAAGGGGAAGAGGCCAGAACAAAGGATATATCAATAAAATGATGATCAGAGAGTGTCAAGCAGAAGTCGCACCACATTGTTTTTGAAATTTGACTGCACAGTAAACTGTTCAGTGCTCAGCGGAAACTTTTCAAGTCTATGATAAATATGCTCTCTGCCCTTACGGTTTTTATTTTTTTAAAAAGAAACTCCATTCACATTAATGATAAATCAAAGAGTATAAATTCGGCTGTGCCAGGCCTGAAAACTAATGGACCAGACCTGGGCATTAGAAACAAAAGAAAACAACATGGAAAGCCTCATGCTAATATATCAAAAGTAAGAATTTGTTATATATCTGCCCTTATAGTTATTACACGAGGTGTATAAAATACCATTACTATCGTGTTTAGCTCTCCAAAATGAGCCTATACTACCAAACTGTGTCTTCATTTTACCCCGAAAAAATAGCTTATTTCCTTTCAATGCAAATGCAGAACCTCCTGGACCTCCTATTGTATCTTGTTTATCTTCAATCATGTCCATGTTACCTCCAACAACCTGGGGAATACTTTTGAGATTGCTAGCCAACCAGATTCAAAGAACAGGCGTCGAGGGTTAGTCATTTGGTACATACAAGGACACAAGACCAAGCTCAACACCATTAGATCTGAGAACCAGCCAAACCACTCTATTACATAAGGAGATCCCTGTCTCGGTAAACATCTTAGACCATCGGATCAAATAAATTTTAAGACACGTTCATGCTTGAATCAACTCACTTTAACTTCTTGCAAAAGAACAAAATTTAGTGACTCTCTAGACCTTCTAAAAATAAAAACAAAAGCTTTCCATCAGCTGCCTTTAGCTCTCTAAAATTCCAGCTACAAATTTGCATTATTGGTGTTGGGTGGCAAGGGGAGAAGAGGGGCTTACGTTTATATAATTTATTAATGAATTCAAGGATTTTCATCTGTTTAACCTTTTGCCTCCTTCCTCGTCTTAGGTTGGGAGTAAGTTTTTCTATAGTGGGCATCAATCTATCCCTTTTTCTTTTTCCTGCGACTTAGCAGAATCCTCATCATAATTCAGGAGGCAAGCCCCACCCTCAACTGAAGCAACTATTTCTCTCACCACTTTTTGCCTCATATGGTCTCTTGTGGTTGAGGGTTTATCTTACATTTTAAGACTGACTCTTCCTTGGTAGTAGCATTTCAGATGACTAACATCAAGTGAGTATCTGGCGTATTAAGAAATGTTTGCGATCATTATTTACTTTCCTAATTCAAAGAAGCTCTTCTTCAAGAGGCTACAGAATGTCAAACTGGTTCATGTTTTTGTGATCCAAGAGAGATTATTGCTTCAATTTTGAGTAGCTTGTTGCAGGAATCTATCTTGAACAAGGGCAAAACTTTTCTCGGCTATTATAATACCAGTCCGACCATCTATCACAGTAATATACCCATCAATTTACCATGTTACCTTGATTGGTAGCATAGCCTTCTTAAAAATTGTGTTCTCCTATCAACCAAGTGTAATGTCCCCTTTCCCTCGCCACGAGCACGAGGGCCGAAGACGGGTCCTAACCCTAGTCATGCCCAAGGGGTTACGGACATTGTGAGCAATTGGGTATGAATATCTAGTCCAGTTGTTATAATTTTCCATTAACAGAGTTATAAAGTGCTTTCGAAGGGACTAGATGTTATGTTTTATCGTTGGAAGGGGCCACTTAACTCCTAATGTTCTAATTTTGCGTTGGGGTCACCTTTTTGGACCATGGTGACTTGAAAAGGAAAAAGTAACTTTAAGTTACTTTATTATTTTGGTCTTCCCTAGGGGAAAATGCGACTTGGGCTTTTTAGGGTTCCTTGGCATGGGAAAAGTTATAAAAGGAGAAGAGGGGTGAAAGGAAGATCATTCATGCATACACTTATATTTTCTTTCATGTGCAACTGTTGTTTGCAAATATCCAGCTTGTGGAGTAAGATCCCACGGGAACCCTAGCTTCGGTGGTGAAAGATCCATCCCTAGCTAGTAGGGCACTCTTCGGTGGTGAAAGATCCACCCTAGTTTGTCATTTTGGAGCTGAAATCAGGGCTGTTCTTCAGAGATATTTTCAGAGGGTTTCAGTGAAGGGTTTTGGAGGTTTTTGGGCATTTTTGGAGGAGAGATTTCTGGGTTTTTCAGGGCAGATCTACGGCATCCTCTTTGGCAAGGTCTAGCATCAGTTTGAAGGCATTTGCAAGGGTTTCCAGCCATCTCCTAGGTGGGGCGACTTGTTTTGAAGATTGCAGGTTTGTTTTGGAGGGTTTCCACTTCCTCAAATTCTGATTTGAAGGTTGGGATATCATCTCCTATATTTATAGATAATATTTCCAAGGTTTCATAATTTTTGCATCTATATTCCAGAAGATATTAATTTTAGAAGTTTTCAGCTATTTAGGGCACGCTGTAATTTTCTGGCAGCATTCTGTTATTCGAAAAATTCCAAAAACAGTTCTATAATATCTGTTATTGTATTAGCAAGCTCCATTTAAAATTTCAAGAGATTTGAGCAAGTATTTTTGGAGTTATCCATTATTTTCTGTTCGCTGCCCTAGATTTAATTTTCTGCAAAAATCAGATTTTTGTTTGGCTGCAATTTGTCTGTATTTTGCATATTTTAAAGTATTATCCTACAAGGGATATTTCACCAAGACAATTTGGGTACCTTTCTCCAAACCTGTTTCCTCCTATCAACCAAAAAAATTTAGAGCTTAACCCAATTACCTTATTCCCAACAAGCCCATCATTATGGTATAAACCATCTGCCCGTAATAAAGGGATCCAACTACATTATATGGGGTCTCATTTACATAAATATAATGGTATAGTATTATCAATAACTTCTCTGCCTTTGACATCAAACATGTCAATGATAGGCTTTGCGCATTGTCTCTCATGAGATGTCTCCTTTGAAAGCGCTGATCCATGCCCCTTCTAGTGGGGGCCACACCAACCTCGACTCATAAATCATGTGTGTGCTTATTTTCAACTGCATTTTAAGACTAACCTAAAACACAAGAACTAAATGGGGGTAGTTCTGTTCACCTCTTTCTTTATGCCTCACAACTTACAATCTCTATTATGTATCATTGGTGCTTGATTCCACTCCTTTATATACTTTTTTATTAAACGGGCCTTCACCTTTGCGAAATTCCCTGCTATATTATTTTCCACATTTTAAATCCCCATTCAATCAAATGACACTCGTCATCCCCTAAGGTTCCTTAGGTCCCCTTTCTCACATGCAGCACCTACAAAAATGCTAGAGGGCATTTTTACCTCCTCCAAACATGCTCAAATATAGGAAATTCCAAATTTCAAATGAGTCATAAATTTTAGTTAATCTGCTTAGTGGAGACAAAGTAGGATGAAGCTACAAATCCACATACCCCAAGATTGAAGAGATAATAATTGATTATGAACAGAAATATGTTAAAAGAGAATGAAATGAATGACAAATTGTACCCATGGTGAATGTGTACAAATACAAACATTTAGTGATTATATATTATCGATATTTCTCTAATTAACTCCATAATGGGTATATACCATGTCGCCCCTTCTTAAGAAGCTCAACTAGAAGCGTCAATAAATAGGAAGATATCAAGAAGGATGATTTTAATCAGTACAGAAGTTAGAATTCAAATTGTGATATTGACACTGACGTGTGGATATAGGAAATAAAATAGTAATAAAAACATGTTATGTTTCGCATTAGATAATGATTGTTTTTATAATAGAACAGATCTATGTGATGTATGGGAGATTTTCTTTGTTTTTGAAATTAGACAGAGTGGTTACATTTGGATGTTGAACAGTTGTCCAACTGACGCCACTTATGTGCCCAACTATAAGATCATGTTTCCACAGCCGTGGAGGTAGATTTTGGGGACTCCATTTGTTCATGCTTGGAGAATGTGCATTGCTTTCTTGACAAAAAGAATATGTACCATGTTTCTATCCTATGATTGGTAAGATGTTCTTTGCTCTACCGGTTTTCTATTTTGTGAACACATGTTTGGTTTCTATTGTGCATATTGTGTTCATTCTACCATGGAATAGTTTCGGTCAAATCTACTATACTACAATATGATAGTT
Source organism: Taxus wallichiana var. yunnanensis (assembly GCA_018340775.1). Lineage (NCBI taxonomy): Eukaryota > Viridiplantae > Streptophyta > Pinopsida > Cupressales > Taxaceae > Taxus > Taxus wallichiana. Next base: position 351,742,459 of record CM031240.1, on the reverse strand, counting down.
TTTGGAAACCCTAGGTTACAATACAATGTAGAGATGTCCATAAAAGATGTGTGTGTGTAAAGAAAACTAATTGTAATCCTCCTTAAAAAAGGTCACACAAAATGCAATTTTCATGGGGCAACCAATCCTGCTGAAGGGGTGTTCTGCATTGGAAAGAAGCAGTGTGAGAAAAATGACAGAGAATATGATCAGAAGAAGCTCTGATTTAAGGTCTTTGTGCAGCTCTGACTAACAATCGATTGGTTTTGGCTGTTGACTCTGAATTGGAGGTCAATGCAATAGCCAGACTTGGGTATTGAAATTGGAGGGTAATCAAAAAAATTCAAGACATCATCTTCCCAGCTGATTCAGAAATATCTCTTATACGCATATTTATACATTTTAATATGGAGGTAGATTTACTTCCAATGGAATTAACTGATCCAATAGCCTTGGCAATCTTTCATTTATTTCCAGGAGATGGAAGATGTTTTCTTATTTTCTCCCTATGGTTATTAATCATGATAAAGATAAGTTTGGGTAAATTAAGGGAGGCGAGGCATTTAAGGATTTAGTTATTAATGGGTAAATTAATCCTAGGTCTCAACATAAGCCTTACAAACAAAAGAAGGTAAAAAAAATGAAAAGATACAAAAGCACATCAAAGTTTGCATATATTCGAGCCATAGATTTATGAATAATTGATGTATCGCCTCCATTTGGAGGTTTATGTCCCCAAGAGAATAAGGGACAGAAAAAGAAGGTAAAATACCTCGTAGTTTTTCTCAAGAATTATATATGTGGATCTTCGAGATCACTCCTCCGACATATAACCATAGTGCTCATTTTTAACCTTTATACCAACATATTATAACTAAATTTCGAACAATGCTCGTTTCAACATTGCATAATAAACTCTCAAACTAATAGTAAAACTTAATGTCACAATCACACCCCTCAAGGACAAACATAGTTTGTGTGATCGAACATCCCACTATAAATGAGATGATAGATAATTTATATCACAATAGTGCATCATATTAACGCCTCGTACTATGCTAATGTCTCATTACTAAATACACCCTGATATCAGATTTGTTACTACTTTCAATGGGAGAAACTATTAAAAAGCATCTTTATTCAAAATAATGCTTTATACCTAAGAAAACAAACTGCATTCGAGCAAAAATTACATTCAAGCATGTTTTACTCACAATCGATTTTGTCATCTATGGGAGCATTTGGATGAAACACTGACAGGGCGCATGCAAATTCCTCAAACCCTAACAAGCCATTGCGCTTCGTATCGAACAAGTCAAAGACCTTCAAAATCAAATAATGGAAAATATCAGTCTTCATTCATGTGTTGTCAATATAATCAAGGTCTGCAAATCTGCACAAGCACCTCAAGCTGCAGCACTGTGATCAATATCTGCACGATCAAGGATAATACTTACACCACTACATTCTACAACCTTGAACTCCTAGGAAATGATAACACATATATCAAAGACTATCAAAGGTGCTGTAGTTAAAAATAGCTCTTCAGAGCAGTGTACATAAATGAAGAAAAATTCCAAGAGTTACAGTAAATACAAGGAAAATGTCTCAGTATATGATTGCAGAAAATATACACAAGCTTGAAAATTCCCAATAATGGCATAAACAGAAATTTGTGAGCATAAGCTTCAAATATCACACAAACTCTGCAGCTAGGCTTTAACTCTCTCAACTATAACACATTAATGTTAAGTTTTTAAAAATAAATCAAATCTATCAGGCTACAACAGTACATAGTGTGTTTACTTGCTTAGCTTATTGCATATAGTCAGTGAGTATTTAGCAACTACAGTGGCCCCAGATGTTAGAAAAAGAACTAGAAGCATTACATATATGATATATGGCATGTCCAATCTGTTACTCCGTAGAACGAATCAACTAAAGAAGACTACCCAACCATCTAGTGTGTTATCATGATGAACATAGGTTTGCAATGTTTCCAACTTTAGAACACGATAAGAATAAGATTGTGTGAGCATTGATCCCAATGGAACATCATTTGGAGTGCAACAAAATAGATCAGCAAAAAAAAGAAAATAAATTATTACATTGACAGAAGTAGCACTTGTAAAGATCCTGAACAGTCGATCACCCAAAAGATGAAAATGGCAGTACGAAGGAAATGCTAATCCAGATTCAATTACAGAGTAATCTTGAAGAAACTGGTAATAAATACATTAGAACATAATATCCATACTACCCATGGAATATTTATAGAAGATATTCGTATTGATAAAGAAAGTTTACGCCATTTGTATATCCACGATGTGAATATGTAGACACATTGACGGACATATGAAGGGATGTGAATAATGAATACTAGTGATGTGCAAGAGGTGAGGATATTACAATCAATGGGGTTATTGAACAACCCAGACGCAAGAATGACACGCACACCAAATACACGAGGAAAACCCTTGTTGGAAGCACAATGAACTGAGAGGGGGTGAATCAGTCCTTACAAAAACTTTAAATCAGATTTCAGATTATTCAACCAAACCACAAATTTACTTATCCAATCATTAATGTGTGCACATCATCAAATATCATAAATGCAAACAACCATGAAACATAGAATCAACACAAGAACACAAGATATAAATGAAAACCCTCAAAGGGAAGAAAACCCACTAAACACAATCCTTATATTGATATGTTTCAAATTTAGTGAGGCACTAACCCCTAGTTTAGTAGAGCTACAACCCTACAAGGAGCACCAACCCCTAATTTTGTGAAGCAACTCCACAAGGAGGCTACAACCCCCAAGATGATCAAGCACCCACTCAACCACCTTATGTTCTTATTGCTAGAATATTGCTTCCACAACTGATAGAGACCAATGATTCAACTCGCACTTCTTCAAACCCTCATACAAACCCTAGGTCTTCAATCTCTCACATACAATCACTTTCTTCACTTCTCAAGCTTCAAACACATGCACACATGATTGCCATCAATCCTCAACATGTCACACACTTGATCAGATCTCAAATCATGCTCACACACTTACAAAACTCTCTCACCTAGGTCGCACTTCTTGCACACACACTTTGCTAGCGGAAAAAAGCACCCAAAACAATGCTTTATAAGCTCTTTTACATTTCAAATTCAAACAAAAACTTTTTCCCTCCTTTGGCTCGACCCATGCATCATAAAAACATACCAAATTCAAAACATAACAGTCACAAGTGACCCAAGTAGGTCAGCCTAGCCAAAATCATCATTACATGCTCCAAAAAGACTCAAATCCCCATGGGCACAAAGAGAAAATTGCCCTAACATCAAAACCATACTTTGTCATGACCCATAAATCACCACACATGTTTAAATTAACATTTAAACATCATACATGGTCGTAATTTACATCAACCAATCAGAATATTTCATTTAATGGGACCATTGTTCTTTGTACTTCTCAAAACAGTTGTTTCCAACACCCTTCAGACCTGAAACTGACTTTGTGCCTCTAGATCACACCAAATCACCTCAACTATGGCATGTGACCACTTGATGGAAATGCCAAGACTTGTAGAACACTTCTAAGCAAGTTATAAGTCATGAAACAATCACCTGCTCAAACCACAGTAACTTTTGTCTTCACCAAATCAAACTGCCCAAAAAGTTGTTTTCAAAGATCAACTAGTTAACACCTTTCTTGAACAATCAAGACCTCTAAATGGATTCATTGGATGCCAAATTCATCCCTCTTCACTCTCCAAGATGATAGAAAGCTTCACCCAATCAATCTCATGCTCCAATCAACTAAAAACATCCATCAGATCCCGTCTTATCATGCACTGGCAAAAATCTTCTTGTCCAAAAACTAACCTGGAAACCATAGCAAATCTCATCATCATGAAACAAACCTTATATCACTGGAAAGATCTTTGAATCCTCTTTCCAACACAACTTGAATTACCTCCTAATTCCTCATGTAGCTCTGTTATGCTCATTTCATTGAAGACTGCTTTTTATTGCCTCAAAACTACCCTTTGACCAATCAACCTAAATGAAGCTCATTTGACCATGTAACTGCATCAACATGACCTGAAACCTCTTTGGACATCAAGAACTCACATACATCATACAACAACAATTTAGTTTACAACTCCTTTGGACAACCTTGTCCCAAAACAAACTTCTTCAAAAACTGACCTATTTGAGTGGGGTCCACTCATCACCATGACCTCTACCATACCTTTCTGGAAAGATGAAGGAGTCCTCTACATGTTCCAATCATCATCCATGCACTAGGAAGCAATTTTGGCCACTTAGGAATCAAATCTCTCAAACCACTTTTAGGCTAGGGTTTCAAACTCATAAAAAGTTGTTTACCTTCTTAACATTCGTTCATAAAAATGTGACGATGAAATGACCTCATTATTTTTGTGAAACCTTCTAGACTCACTGTAGAAACATCCCTGAAAGCCACAAGGTCCCATGCAAAGCACACAATTCAGGGTGAGCATCAGAAGTTCCAATTTGAGTTGGAAATGGCCTTGTTCTTAACCCTGTCTCACCAAAATTGACATAACTTGCAAAATTCACATCCTAACATCCTGAAATTTTTCTCAAAGCACCATGACACATCATACTAACATCTCCAATCATCATAAAGTCATCACCATCTCTCAAACTCTCTAGACACTAAGACTTGCATAGCTACCCCTTAGGGTTTTGCATTGTAGAAGCTAGGGTCAACTGAAATAACACTGCAACTCATCATGAAAGCACTCAAAATGATCCAAACATACCTAGTACACCATAATACACCTACATACATGCATCAATGATCTCATATAGCTCCAAATCTCATCCTCATACCTCCTAGCATCCATACATGCTCCAAATGAACACCTGAAACATGGTCACCAACCTGAATCTGCACCCTGCAACTGAGTGCCCAAGCACTCTCCAAACATGCTATCTAACATGCCAACATGCTTCTCAAGTCACCAAGAAGCTCATACCACCATGCAACATCACCTAGGCACCTGAATGGGCTTGCAAGAGCAAGCAATCCTCACTGAATCTCCTTGTATCATCAAGTACACATCTGAACCATCATGTCAACATCATCCACAACATCATCTGACCCTACTCCATCATCCACTTTTGCATCAATGACAACACCTATAGGACCACATGCCAACAACCTTTTCCTACAAAAATCCCAGAACAGTAACCTTCATTCAATTGTATTAACTCAAAAGGTTTACAATACATGGACTCACTTCAAGAATTTGTAAGTCATCATACAGAGCATATACCATACCATGTACAATTGTACAGTCCGGTCCAACCACTCCTTAGCAAGAGTGCGTGCCTATATAGTAATGTACCAGCACCTCATGTTGTAACGTTCAGTTTTATGCACCACGTGAATATGATGACAGTTACCTAACACTAAACAAAGTGATCATTACATAACCGCTCCTCAACAACTCCATGTCAGAGAATTATCAAGACATTGCTTGCATACATCCAGTTGACATATGCATTCAGACAAGTATAGGATCATGCCTTAAGGTAGATATGAGTTGCATTGCCGTGTTGCACAACTCCTTGAAGCACCATACGGCATAGACACTCCCTGTCCACAACCTCCCAGTGGGCAGCCATCATGCGCAGCATAATACATCATTCCTGTGTACACGCTTCCCTGCGCAAACATCCTGTGCAGTAGTGATGCGCAAGCCTCCTGCACAACACCAAACCTTCGGATAATTGTTGTGCATGGATCCCTACAAAGTATGAGACGCATATTTGACAACAATATCTTGACAGGGCATGCTTCAAGAAACTAAAGTGAAATACCAGGTTTATTTTGCATGAGGTAGTAATTCTAGTTTGTATGCTACCTCACTCCTCTGATATTCTAAGTGGTCCAATTCCTTTCTAAGAGAGAAATGTTGGGTCTCACTCATAGAGAAACTTTATCTGCTTCAAAAATTGAGGTGTCTTCAGTTGATAGTGCCCTTTGTTTGAGCTTCTTCCATGTTTATTTTAAATAATTATAGGTGCTTTTTTGAAGCATTTGATGTGACACATTTTTTTGCCCATTCAAAATGTGGAGTGCAAGGGTAATTAGAGTCGAGGTTTGAAACCTACATTGCCTTCTTAGGATCACCTATAACTGAGAAAATACTATTGTTATAAGAAAACTGGTGGCTTTCTTCCCAAAGTGTTTGTACACAAGACCTTAACATATCTTTCATGATCTGGTTAACTATTGCTTTTGCCCATCTGATGGCTGCCGATCTCCATTATTAAAGTATAATCAGGTCCCTGAATGGTCGGAGATATCTTTCCAAAGGTTTTTGTGTACTTCAGGTCCCTATCACTGGTAATATTCTTGAGTAATCCATACTACCATGATGAAGCAACAAGGAATAAATCAAGCCATTTTTGTTAGTCTATCCACTACTACCATGATTTGGTCATTATGTTTGCAGGTTTGTTGTGAGTGATGAAACATATGGATGTACTTTCCTATTTGTGGTATGTTGTGCTCCAAACACACAAAGAAAATAATAATAATCAAATGCAGAAATAATAGATTACAAGAAAATCATTGAAAGTGATCCCATTCTGCTGCCCAAAGTATTGACGAAGCACGCTACTTCCAAGATAGAATAAACAATAGGTGACACTAGATATGAAAGGATATATGATGATGTTAGACTAGCTATACTCTAGGTAAAAACACTAATCATAAACCTTATAATACTATATGACATGAGTAGCAGGCCATGTGAGGGCATGACTGGTGCACACAGGACGGCGAGGAAGCAGAATGACAGGAAAGGAAGGGCGGTGATTGAGATGCAGCATGGCACACAACAGAAGGCAACGGAAGAGATGTGCGCAGTGAGTGTGGGGATTTTTATAAATTTTAATTTTGCGACAAAGAATAACAGACCAACAACTATTAGGAGGAGAATTGTTATATCACCAAGGAGCAGAAGCAAGAATAGTTGTGAGCCAACTGTGGTATGGGTGGAAGGCAGCACATATCTCTAGCACCTTTTGTGGGGATTTGAATAGATGCAGCTCACAAATATAAGGCTGTTGGTGATATATCCTTTCAAACTTGTATTGAATATTACACGCATTACATAGGGCACTGTAAGTATGTCTTCTGTGGCGGAGTCAGCCTATGCCTATGAGTGCCACTTATGAAATGTTTGTTTTCTTCTTTTTGCAGGTTCTTCTGCCTTTCCATTCCTATGATGATCGGTGTGGCTGCCTGTTAAGGGTTTAAAGGAATTATTTTCTTCAGCTTTGTAATTGTAATGTGCTATTAAAAGTAAAACAATTGGGCCCAGCTAGTTTAAAATCTGATACCAATGTTGTGCTCCAAGGACACAAATGAAATAACAGAAATGGAATGAAGAAATAATAGACATAAAAAAAGTATTGAAGGTGGGAGCACTCTGCTACCCAAGGTATTTAATGGAGCACACTGCTTCTGGGATTGTAATGTGCTTCTAGGCATTAATATTAACCATAACCTTTATAATACTATATGACGTGATTAGTCAGCTCTCCATGTCAAGTAATAAATAATATGTCATGTAGGAGCACAACAAGTTATAACGGTATGAAGGAAGCTCAATGCCTTTAATAGTACCTAGCACTATATACAATTTCTGCTATTATTTTCATCCCAAGGTTTCAAAACAAGAATACACTTAGCCAAAACTCAAGGATACCACAGACAAGAATTTTTAGCCTTAAAAAGACATCTCAGATGCCTATATGAAATGATTAGTTCCTATAAAAGTAAGATAAATAGAGTTCAGATTAATAATGGAAAATTTAATAGCCAGATATCCTCTGTTAGATATGTAAAAGGCCTATAAAGCCCGAGACCAAGATTAAATGGTTCCAAATGATAGAAATATCCAGTATTGTCCCACAACATAGATAATTCTAAACAGCCTTTCAAATGAAGACAAAACAATAGGAAACACAATTAATCTAACACGTGATAAGGAGAGCCAAACACGTGATATGGAAAACAGAAATAATAGAAAATAGAAAAATGATTAATCTTTGAAGCCTCTTGATGAGAGCATTAGAGCTCGAAGCAGGTCTTAGTCCTAGAGGCTAGAGATATTGTTTTCCAAATTCTGCATTCCTAAGCAAGATGCTGAGGACTATCTTCTATCCCATACATCCTAGATAGAAGACTTTAGTTTGGATCTGCAAAAAAATTAAAGACATACGGCTGGTTTCAATGACTCAAAATCGTGAAAATGTTATTGGCATAATGATTTACAAAGGCATCACATAACGATAAGAGTTATGTGGTTGGTGGTACAATGCAACAAACTAGCACATTCTTGATGACGAATGTTTGGATAAGTGAAATATCACTTAAGGGTTTCACATTGATATTTAAAAATTTACTATAAACATTTGGAAATCGCCATGACATAGGGAGAGGTGTACAATCAGCCACAGTCACGAATGAAGGAAATCCTAACCATCAATTGGTATTTGACAGACTTGGTTGGGAAGAAAGAACCACCATGAAGAGGACTACTCAAGCCAAAATAGGTTTACTGAAGACTCTCTATGTAAGTGCTAGTTGAAACTAGAACATGGATGATATGAATCAAGGTAAGTAAATCCCTGCAGGAATGGTTTGTGTTAACATAAAAATAACTTTGCTTTTTCCACAGCTGAGACAATTTTACTTAAATGACATAGCAAGGCTTCTTATGGTCAGCAATTTTGATGCTAACTGGTCTTATTCCAGCTGATTTTCCCAATTTTTAAATAAAGATTGAATTGAAACAAATGAATAGTTGCAGGGGAGATGACCGAGGGAATTTTGAAAAAACCTTAGAAGGTGGGTGACATGGAGTTTGATAACATTAAACTTGTCTGTCCCAGCAAAGGTTGAATCGTAACACATGATTTAGTGCTTTAAAATTCAATATGATGACCTTGCAACATCCATGGAAATGGCACAAGATAGTTTGTAGTGTGGCACCACTAGCATCTTTCCGCATTCAAACCTCAGTATGTTTCCTCAACTGCTTGGCATTCAAGGGGACTATTATTGTCTATATGTAATTATGAAGTCTTTTTGAAACTATTTGAAGTCCCTGTAACTTGTACATTTTGATATTTCACAAGCAATCAAGCAAGGGGCCTCGTGCCCCCTTGTCCTCTGCAAACAATACAATGACTCTGAAATGTAATAATGCACAAATGAACCGAAACAAAATGTGCATATGTACAGAATATCATGAATGAAAGTCTTATTTTTATTTAATCCATTGTGGTTTATTGGTGTGTGTGCATGAATGAATGATTCCTTCTTTGTGAATTGCTGATAAATAAGGAACAAAACAACAGACATTGTATATTGATGATTGAATATGTGGATCTCGAGCTGTGATTGTATAAGGTGAATGAATTTTATAATGAATTCCTTGGGTGAATGCCACCCTCATTGTGGTGAGTTGATGTCATCTACCATAGAACACTAGGCTGCAACTTTTGACACAGACTCTGTTTGATTTGGAATTCCAATCAATCACCAACAATAACAAAGGGCCAATTTGGGGCCAAGTAATTGTACCATAAATAAAGAGGACTGTTGGCTTTCAAAGGGGCGTACAGTCTAACACAGATGAGTAGTTTCACAATAGATGTCCTCTAAAACAAGTACGTCTACGTAGTTATATTCTGTAATAATAACTGACCTTAGTAATTATCTATATCAGTCAATTCACATGCAGTAGCATCTCAGTTGACTGAATACACAATAAAGATTTTGAATAAGGGAATCCAGGTCACAAATCATAAAAGTGAAGAAGTGATGGCTTCAGAACTGCTTAACAACACATTTGACAAAGAAATGCCCTGCATCACCAACACGGGACAACCTACAATCACAATCTTCTACAGTTTTTGAATGTGTCCCAAAGCACCATTCCCAATAATCAAGTCAACTATATATTGCAAGTTATGCAGGTCAAAACTGATGCAATCAGCAATCACCAAGCATATGATTATGAAGCATGTTGGTGGTTTCAACTAAAAATAAATTGCAGCATGTTATGAAAGATCAAAGACAATCTAGAAATGTTGTTACAGACAAATGAGATGAGCACAGTTGATGAGACTGAATCTTAAAATTTGACATATTTCTTCTGTGGCGGGAAAGTGTTCTCTTTATTTTGTCAGATTGATTCACCATGGTCTTTTAATAAGAGTAGCTTCTTTTTTAGATAGGTTTAGCTAGTATATCAGAATAGCAATAAACTAAATTCTGTTTGAGCTACACAACAATCATCATGCATACGATCTCCAGAAGCATTTGGCACACACTACTGGACACGCTTTTGTAAATTAAGTATATTGATACAAAACTTCATTTTCATAACATGGATATAAAATCAATTTTACATGAATTTGTAGAAAATAATATCCTTGTTACATAAGAAACTTTCAAAGACAACAGGAGTCTGCACAATCATATATTTCAACAATCATTCATAATGTATAAAATATTGGAAATGACATCCACAAGCACAAAAACGCTATTAGAAATGAAAAGGAATCTAATCCCCACAATTCCACGCTCATGATGAAAACCCATTTAATACTGCAATAAATGGATAAATATACATGTTAAACCACTCCATTTCCTCAAATCAGACAGAATCAATAGAATAAAGTACATAATAGAGGTTGTATGGAACAGATATCCTGACGAAAAACCTTCTAGGTGATCTTTAATCTATGATCCACAACTCCAAAGATATAATAAGTATTCAAAATGTATTGCACTTTGCAAGCATAATACAGTGCTTACCCTGTCTGCAAAAAGGCTCTCCTTTTTGTTTGTCTTGAACAACGCAAGCTGAAACTCCTCCTGCAGCAAATTGAAACATGACATTAGTAGTGGAAACTGGAAGCTAAGATCCACAAATAAACACTCGTCGTCAAACATAGAACGATTTATGATGCTGGCCTATGACATTCATCACTCACATTCCTACATCTGAAAGAGTTCACTTATCAATCCATACAGAATGTAGCCTCCTCTTAGAACTCTAGAACTACCAAATAAAGGAATGGTGTATCATTATCCTAAAGGCTAATGGATGCAGAAAGTTGTAATTTTCATATATAACTTACAAAACGCTGAAATATAAGATTACATATTCAACTGATTGTTTCTTTATATGAACACTAGATACCTAGTTGAACTGCAAAGAGTGCTTACCATGAAGGTCACACCCTAACAACTACTTGACAATCTCAAGAAACTTGTAACCAGAAAAAAAAGTGATCACTGAAATATAAGTACACATTGACCTAAATACCGATAAATGCAGTGTTACGTAGGGACGAGTCCCCTCCATTTCCCAACCATCCCAGATGTCTGGGACTGTTCAGAGAACCTGGGGACGAGCCCACACACCCTGCTATGGAAAAAAGGGGGGGAATCCCCTAAAAAAGAGGATGTTTCCTGGACATCCCCGAAACATTCCTTTTTGAGGGAATGTCCCACTAAAAATAAACAATTTTTTTTTAAATTTTGAAGATTTTAATGCTAGTTAAGATATCTTAAATATAGCTATACGAAAAACGCCTATGTTACCCGGAAACTCCAACCAGGGCAGCGTACCGTGTATTGATGTACCAGGTACTGGTACTGGTCCTGGTACTTGCCTGAAACGTTTCCAAAACTCCAAAAGAGTCCCGGGTATGGCTCTGCCGTACCCCAGACATTTCTGTACCATTTTAGGCTGTACCGGGGCATTTTCTGTACTGTTTCAGCAGTGCTGCTGTTTTTTAAACGCCAAAAATAAAAATATAAAAACTAGTTACTTCTGTTTCAGCAGTACTTCAGGAGAATCTAGATGATATATTCTAGAATCTAGATTATAATTATGTGCATATAAAAATTTAAGCATGTTGAATGTTTTGAACTTTCATGAATACAAAGTGTTTTATCTTTTATGGACAAAAATGAGTATTATGTATATATATATATATAGTACGGACGTTTTCGTACCCAAGGGTTTTTTGAAAATTGGCGTTTCTGCATTTCAAATCCGTGCCGAACCCGTTCCCATGCCTGTTTCCGGGCAACCTAGAAAAACACTAATATGTTTCAATCTCAAGGCACTTATGTTATATTTGTCACATAGTTTCGCCCACTAATTAATGACTTCATCACCTTCTACGCAAATTTCCCAATGTCTGGTACTGGATGGCCTCAACCTAGCTGCACCATCACGTTGCGCTCAAAAAAAAATGAAAATGAATTTCAGAATGTACTCCAGTAGTTTAAGATTGTTTTGAAACCACTCATTTCTTTTTGAAAAAAATTATTTATGTATAAATCTAATTAAAATCCACCATGGAAGTGAAAACCAATTAGTAAAGCCCGTACATATAATTTTATACGAAGAGAAAGGTTGTGTAGATGATAAAAGCAGTTAGGCATGGACCAAAACGTTTATTCATAACCCAACTGTTTTGTATTACAAAGAGATAATAAGAATCGGGAGTGATGTATGAACGCAGACATTTTCAAGCACAATATGGACAGTGGACTGTCACAGACTAATATGGCTTCCAGTTGTGTAGATGATAAAAGCAGTAAGGCATGGACCAAAACATTTATTAATAACCCAACTGTTTTGTATTACAGAGACATAATAAGAATTGGGAGCGACATATGAATGCAGAAATTTTCAAGCACAATATGGACAGCGGACTGTCACAGACTACTGTGGCTTCCATATTTCAGAATCTCCCAACATGTTATTACCAGTGTTTTAAAAACCGGTCGAACCGGAACTGGCTGGTTCGACCGGTTCAACATTTTTAGCCACAAACCGTTTGAAAAACCGAATCAGTCGACCGGTTCGGTACCAAACCAGTCGAACCAGTCCAGTTCCGACCTGAACCAGCCGAGTCGTGACAAGTCGCAAAAATACAGCGCTGAGTAAAAATATTCAATTTTTTATTTAAAATTTCTGCTTTTAATAAAACCTAAATCCTAATTTCGTGTCATTTTGCTATAAACACCTTTCTTACATGTTATACATGAGCAAACTTTGCATATTTTGTGTGTAATTGTTGGAATCATGGTTTCTAATCTTTCAAATATATTGTTTTCATTAAAAATGTAATTTTTATGTGTTTTTAGTAAACCGGTTCATAAAGTTTGAACCGGTCCGGTCCAACCCTCAACCGGTTCCGAGTCCGGTTCCAATTTTTAAAACATTGGTTATTACTAGTTTTGAAGATACTAATGTCGAGTCTCTAGTTAGACATGCTTGCTGTTGCAAACTGACATTAAGAAAAATGATAAGCTTCGTTACTTTTGTTTCCTTGAAATTTCCAAAAATGTCTAGAATGGGCTGCAGCGCAGAAAACGTTGTCAAGATGCCTTTTTAGGAGCCTGTACAATAAAATCTGTTGTTAATAATTTTTAAATGTATAGGTATATTTTTATATTTATAATTTTATATATTATTTTAATTGCCATCCCAGACCGTCCCAAAATCTGAGAAATGTTTTGCCATCATGGAAACCCCGTCCCTATGTCAGTCTGTCCCAGAATCCCAGAGTCTTAGGTAGCTATGGATAAATGATACTCGATTACCAGGTGCATTCATAACCTTAACAAATACAACTAGAATTAAATGGTTCCCTAAACTTTAATCAAAAAGGTTCCAAACATCATCCTCTATGCCATACAATCAATCCTCCTGATAAACTATTTATTAACAAAGGCTTCTAGAAGGTCAAAAATTATTAATGAAGAAACGACTCTACTCTCAATTAACATGCAAAATCATGGCAGTCTATCAAACATGAAATTCATATGTAAATTCATAATTTGGAGAAGGAATGCAAAGGACACTTCTTCAATATTAGGAAATTGGATCTTCATGTCCTAGTAGATTTAGCTTCCAAACAAATCAAGCATACTAGGCTTCCCGCCAAACATAACATACTAGAAGAATACAGCTCAGGCAGTCTACACAAGATCTCCTATTCCATAACTTATAAAAGGAATGCTATTTCTATCAACAAATCAAACTTTTAGCATGAACTGTTATCCAAGAAACTAGACCCCTACCTATAACTGTGACTATCATCACACAAACGGAGTTGCGAAATTGTTGTACACATTTCATTGATAATCAATGTTGCACGGAAACTTGCCTCCTACCACCTGAAACATGTCTCAGATAGTGGTACTCATCTAGGAGACTTCCATTTCAGTGTTTTGTTTATATATATTTTGTAATTTCGACCCTAGATATGATGAGATGTCATAAACAAATATCAACATAATTACTGATCTTTTGTTGACATTCAATTTCTTTAGTTTAAAAAATTATTAATTTTTTTCTTACACGACATTAGGCTGTTTAAAGTTTTTCCCTATATATTTGTCATAACTGAGTACCTGTCTTCTATTTTCTGAAACTGACAAACCCGCACCCGTACCTGTACCTGTATCCTGGTAACTATGTTAATAATCCATTAAAACATATTTAAAATCTTAAAACTGCCACAGTTATAACACATTCCAGCGAACAACAAATAGCTTTTACCTTAAATTTCTCGGACACCAATTACACTACGTGCATGCCATAGTTACCTAAGTCTCGGGGATGGGGGACGGGGGTACGGAGGGACAGGGTTTCCAGGACGCAAAAAAATTCCTAAATTTTGGGGACGGCAAGGGGACAGCTATTAAAATAATACATAAAAATTAATATTTCAATATTTTTAACTTTTTTCAATGACATTTAGGGATTTAAACTGTATTTAATGTATTTTAGGTACTTTCAAGATTATAATTGAATGCTCTTGGTAAAAATAACAACTTTTTAATAGTAAAAACATCAGAAAACTTTTGAAAGATTTTTTAAAAATTGGGGACGTCCCCTCCAAGTCCCGAAGCGTTCGGGACGTCCGGGACGTCACCAAAATCTAGGGGCGCGTCCCCGCGTAACATTGGTGCATGCATTCAAACTTAAAGCATCAGCCAAAAAAGTAGCCATTACAATTGAAACTTTAAAAAGACCAAAATATCTATGTTGCGGGATACGGATAAGGGTACAGGTTCGATACGCGGATATGTCAATTTTAAAAACCCTTGCATATGATACGTCTTGGATACGTTCGTACATATATATTAAAAATTAAATATATGTATATAAATATATATATTCATATACTCATTTTATTCATTTTATAGTCAATATGATTAAAAGGATATGAAGTCATCAATATGATTAAAATATTGAGTTATCACAGTTTAGGCAAGAGGGTAAAAGGATATGAAGTCGTCAATATGATTAAAATTTATTTGGTATTGTTTTATTAGTTGTAATTTAAATTATTTTAAAAATATATAATTTATATTAAGTTATTAACATATTTTTTAAATATATAATTTAACCTCTATTTCTCCATACCTACAATATTTTTTGGGTGAACTGTTTTTATTCTGTATTTGAGGTCACTGTATTGAATGTTCTGATTGAAAGTTGCCACCTTGCTTGACACCAACAAAGTCATCCACCTGCACGACTATGTCTTTATTTGACATGTAAAGGAACATAAATTCCAGAGGAACACTATAATTCCACAGGTTATTTTACTCAATATTTTATTCATTTAAATGTTAGGGTTCATTATTTTGCATTGACAATCAAAAAAATGTTTTAATGCTTTAAAAGGCGTATTTCTCCTTGGGTTCGCCATGGGTACGTCCAGGTTCTTCCCGGCTATGTCTGGACGTACCCGTGGCATACCCGAGAAGAACCTGGACATACCCTATACATATACGTACCGTGCCGGATACGTATCAAGCAAGGTACGGGGGGCTAGGAGACGAACCCTGGGATCATAGCAAAATATCAATAAATAGAGCTCATTTATCCAAACAAAAAAAAAAAAAACTGTTACAATTTGTCCCTTGCTTGCCCAAATGGACAAGTGAGCAACTACAACTCGAACTCCACCAACTACTACTGCACTTCTACAATCACTAGGGTCTATACAAAGAAGAATGATCATGAACACTAGATCGCCATGAACATATATATCTCCATAAAGAGGACATGACTCATTATTCTCACATGCCATATGTCCCACTAATCTACCTACCGCACTTATCTCCTTTTCTTATAATATCCTCAACCCTTCAAGTATGTTTCAATGTTAGAATGGGTGCTAGATGAAGGGGGGCTATGTTTGGGTTTTCTCAAAGAGTAATATGAAATATAGAAGATTGTATGGTTGTGTTGTCATGCAAAATGTTTAGTATGAAAAATTCAAAAAAATTGTCATGACAACCTAGCCCACATTTGAAAATCCCTCTCTGGTCAATGTAAACTTGTCCTTCGACCAACTCGGTTATTGTGTTACCCTCATAAAGGTCGGGAGAAATGTGCTAATGTGATTTTTAAGTGTATTTCATGTGTAGGGAGGTGATTCATGGATTCATTCAAAACCATAAAAAGGAGTCGCTCCTAGAGGCCCAAAAGGCCTATTTCAAGGTATTTCAAACTAATGGACACCCCTCGGAAGGTGATTGTTGAGGCACAACCCACATAGGAGTTGTGCAGAGGAGCTACAAGATGCACTAAATTGATTTAGGAAAATTTAGGAAGATTTGGAACCTCGGGAAAATCTTCTCCAAAACCGGACTAGTTTTAGTCGGTGATGGGGATTGTTTTTCCTAAGAAAACAGCTTTTCGGGGTTCAAATGGTTCGGGAAGCTCCGAAGATATTGAGAGCTCAAAATACAGGCATTGGAAAGCTAAGAGTGTCTACTTCATTGTGCAAAAGGTTTCAAGGGATTTTAAGGGGCAGATTTTCAGATATTGGCACAGGTAGTGCAAAAAAACCTTCGATCCTGGTGAAGATTCATCGAGGATTCTAGGAATTCCAAGGAGAGTTAGAAGTTGATTCAAAGGCCAAAGTGGATCAAATGGGACCCTCTACATGTTCCATAGGTTGAGTTGGACAAAAAGGCAGATTTTTCTTCGGTGGCAATTTGACCTTCCAGAACCGCCCGTGACCAGAATTGAAAAAGTGGCTAAATTAAAAATTGCGGACAGAATTGGCTCCTGAAAATGGTGGGAATGTTCTCATCAGCACTTTTGGAGTCAAAATGATATAAGGTTGGCCTAGGAAACACCAAGAGAAGCTCTCGAGGGAAGAAGGCACTCTGACAAGGTATTTTTAATATTGCAATGGTGAGAGCAGCTTCCAAAAATGGCAAATGCACACTTGGAGACCCCTGATGTCCCTTTGTCTCTTTGACCAAAGTCAAAAGGGACATAGGGGACACTCAGGTGCACCACCAAGGAGGGAGATGGAGAATTAGAAGTTGTGTCACTTAAGTTACAACTTAAGGTGTTAGAAAAGGTTAACAACTCACTTTAAGTTTTGGCCCCTTCCTCATGATGAGCTGACCCTATGCACACTTATGAGGGGGTGATGTCGCTTTGTTAAAGGGACATGAGGGACACAAGAATGTGCCACCAAGGAGGAGGAAGAGTTGCGTTCCTTAAAACTCATGACTTGTGCACTAGGCAAATGTTTTCAACCTCACAACTTAAATCCTCATGCCCCCTTCTCATGATGAGGCTACCCATGGCACATTTTTGAAGATCTAATGTCCCTTTGTCCCTTACTAAATGTGGTAAGGGACATGAGGGGTCTGAGACCCATTTAGAAAGTTTTAACCCCACTCTTGAGTCTCATCTAACCCAGGTTAAGCAGGGTGAGTTAACTAGGCAAATGGGAGGGAAAATCTATTTGAAAATGGCTCAAGGCTTTTAAAAACCAACATGGCTCAACACTTAGCCATTTTTCCATGTTTCTCCATGCTTTTCAACCACCCTCCATTGCTGTTATGGCTGTCAAAAAAACCAAACATCCACCATGGCCAAAACACATTTTTGCTCATTGCTTGCAAACCCCACCTCCGATGGCCTTGAAACTTGGATTATGGCTTCCCCATGAGAACACCTTTAAGAAGAGTGTTTACATGCCCTCATTAATGCTCTCATCCATTTTTACAGCCTCCCAAAGTTTTCAGCCATGAAAAATGTCTCCTCAAATCTACGGAGTTGCAGCAATCCAAATTGCCTCAAAATTGGAGTTGGTGATCTACAAAAATCAGCTTTCTAATGAGCATTTGCTTGCCCCATGAAATTGAGTATGCTTGAAGATATGGATGACTGTTCTTTTTTGCATTTTGCCTTGTCTGAAGAAGAAAGTACAGACCTGCAAATTTACTTTTCATTTTCACGAAGATCCGGACAAGAGAAACCCCCAAAAATTGGAGCAAAGCATCCCGGTGTGAAATAGAATTTTTGAAAACCATTTTCACTTTGATCCAACACTCCGTGGCCAATGTCTATTTTTAGTAAGTCCTATTCAAGCCACTTACTAAGAATAGTAAGTCCGAAGAATGAATGGATTCCCTTCACTCGGTCCATTTCCCCAAGAAGAAAGTTCTCAAAAGTGATAATTTGACAAAATTGCCAAAACTAGTCACCCATGAAGAATTTACTAAAAATAATAAATGTCCGGAAAATGCTCAAAATGGTCATGGTTTTTCATCCTCCGCATGCCTCACTAATCCCAACCTTCGGGAGGACAAATTCATGCTTGCAAAGGGGTGGACAGTGGCATTGTGTCTCAAGCAGAAGAGGATACCTCTCGGTTCCCAATTTTGGTCACGATGGTGCATTTTGATCTCGATGTGCTTCTCACTTCATCGATGGGTTGATCAAGGGTTGGAAGAATCTTCCATCCAATCTCCCACCTTCATTCAGCTCATGGTCAAAATGTTCTTCACCTCATCTCATTGGTTGTTCCATTTCCCAAGGGTCGGGATCATCATGTTGAATTGTGCGGGCAATGGTCTCAAGTTGCATCAAGAACTTGGTAGTTTGGAGGCATGCCAGTGTTTCAAAGGTTAGAAGGCTTGTTCAAGTGAGGGAAAGCATCCTTCATTGTCTTCAGTGGTCAAATGTTCATCACCTCTCTTTTTAATGAGTGCAAATGTGCTACAAAGGTGCTTCATTCTAGGGAGGTCTCGAAGGGGTAAATATTTCAAGGGATCAATCTTCATCGACGGAGCATCATAGTGGAGGGTCATCATATATCAAGATTTCATCTTCATCATCATCGAAGTTGATCTCCATCAAGGGTGGAGGCACCTTCATCCATGCTTGGGAGCATCTTTTCTCCCCTCTCTTCATTCTTTCTCCTCTTCTCCCCCTTTCTAATCCTTCATTGTGTATGATCATGGTATTGTCTTATTCACTTAAGTGACTCTCTAATGTTGCATTGTAAAAGTCCCTTTTGATTTATAAAAAGGGGACTTATTTCCTCACTTCTAAGGAAGATGAAAAGTCACAAGTGGAATAAGAACTTGAAAGGTCATGTGGGGGGTAGATGAGAAGACAATTTGCAATGCTATAAATTGGAATGGCTTCTCCATTCCAAGGGAGTTTTGGAAGTTTTAGTTTTTGGCTAACAATTGTGGATTGTTGTATGTTGTTGAGCTTTGTATCACCACTACACATGAAATAAGAATTGCATTTCTTCTATTTCTTTGTTTATGCTTTCCTCTATTTTCTCTCTATTTCCTAGCTTTGGAAGCATACCGATCTTGAACAACCAAGAAAAGGCTTTGTACTTTTGAGGAACAGATTAATGGAACTTTGTGTCTTTAGTTTGTTGATCTCATTGTTGTTTGCATAAGTTAGATTCTTCTAATTGAATGTGGACCTACTTTGGTTATTGTATGTGAACTCTGCTAGTGCCTACTCACAACATTAACCCCCTCTCCTTATTTCTCCTATCCCCCTTTATCTCCCTTCGCTGTAATTTCCTCCCTTGTACTCCGTACAAGCACTTTGCCACAAGTTCAGTGGAGTGTTCCTATGTGATCCCGGCCTATTGGCCACCCCACAGATTTAGGTAGTTTACATTCAATAATGGGAGCCTCCCCATACCCAAGAAGGAGGGCTTAGCCCCATGACCATTGGTGGAAACACCTAATTTGCAACACGACAAATTATTTCACCAACAGTCGGGTGAAAGCCCATTTTTATGCGATTCTGACTAATGAATCAAAGCTTGTGGTGGGCCAAGTGGAAAGGGGGTGCCAATTTGCGCAAAGATCCTCGAGATACATCAAAGAGCAAGAAGTGGATGTAGCGATTCCCCTAGAATTGAAGCACCCTTTAACAAAGAAAATATCTAAATCTAGCAAGCCACATGCTGCTCTATCTCATATCAATGGTGTGACGCATCACACCCACTTTTTTGTCTACATCCCCACAACCGCAAAGGAAGAGGACTCACCTCTTAGTTGCAGAGAACAAGTGTGAGCCCGTTGGAAAGGGTATTCCGAAATGAATTGTAAGACATAGCTAAGTAGCACATTAGGTGTTGTATTTACAACGTGAGCTACCTTTTAATATTGTTAGATCACCATATTAGCGGGATATGGTGGGATATGGTGATATCTATTGATGAGGCCCCTCAAGGTTCACTTACGCGAAGGGTAGGAAAAGGTGTACACCACCTTATTGGCAAAAGAAAAAAAAATATATTGATCACTCACTGTAGCCCATCAATTATCCATGGGTCAAAACAAGGGTGTCCATTATTTCCGATAGATAGAAAGATACGGAAAAAAGGCCATTGATCAATGTGGTTGTAGTCTTCCCTAAAGAGGTAATGTTTTGGGGGGTTGATGATTGTGAGGGACAAGTGAAGGATGCCCATTTCATTTCCAACATGCTCATATAGATCGTTGAGGTGAGGCCTCGAAACATCATTCGTGTAATGACAAACGATGCAAACAAGCTGTGAAGTTATGGGGATGTTGGTTGAGACAAGATACGAAACATATTTTGAACACCTTGTGCCATTCATTTCCTCAACCTATCACTACAAAAATTGATTGGACCAAACAAGTTTATGAGGAGGCGATTGAAATTCAAATGTTCATAATCAACCACCACTTGTCCCAAGCCATATTCTAGATTTTCTCAAAGTTGTAACTGCTCAAGGTAATTTGTAATTTGTATCTTTTAATCATTGAATATATTTTGTAAGTTTGTAGTTTGTAAAAATTTAATTTTTGAACGCTTCACTTGTTTTTATTTTATTTCTTTTAATTTATTATTTGGTTAAAAGACTCAATTTTCCTTACATATTCATCTTGAGATGAATTGTGAAGATGTGTGAGGCATTGAGCAGCATGGTTATCAACAACCCTTGGAGCATATGAAGGCAAGAAAACATTGAGAGGGCCACAAAAGTGAAAAAGTTGATCATCCTTATATACTGTAACATTTATGATGAGATCGACTCAATGATTGTGAAGATTAAGACCACTATAAATGCTTAAAAAGTAAGATCCTTCAAAGAGCTTCAAGAAAGTGAGGTCACATCTCATTGATAGGCAAAACAAAGTGACCACCCCATTGATTCATCCTCATTTTTTCTCAACTCTAAAATACTATAGTGTGAAGATCTTTTCCCCATCCATGAGGGTCCCACCATATAGGGATGTCAAGGCTAGTGAGGGATATAAGGTGTCATTCTCTAGACTTTTCTACGATCCAAAAGTAGAAGACTCGATTACGGGGAAGATTGGGAATTTCATGGCCTCCACGAGTCACTCCTTAGGCTCTCTTCATGACAAGTACAAAAACACTCATATGTGGTGGTACCTCCATGGCCAAGCATCCACCCACCTCCTGTGTCACAAAGTTTGCAGAATTTTTTGAATAAAATTTGAAATTCCCAAATTTTTATTTGGCCACTGAAAAATCGCCAAAGTTCATTGTGTTCGCGATTTGTTTTTGTTTGCATAGTTTACCATGTTCATGTCACGTCCCGTATATGTGGAGTGCATTTGTGGGTATTGTTTGAGGGTTTGTATGTTTATAATATTTTGTCCTAACTAAGCTATTATCTAACGAATGACGATACATGCGGTCGAGATCCTTGTCGTTGAAGGTAATTTGGACTTCCAAGGCCACGCAGCCTTGTTAAAGGCTTTGTGGGGGTGAAGGACATGGATTGGTTCCAATTAGGGATTTTCCGGATGATGTGTCGTTTTGTTAGAGATGGAACCGGTCACTATTTGCACCATTGGCGTTTTGTGCGGAGCGAAGGTTCGATAATCATTTCCAACTTGTAGATAAATCACAAGTTAGGGCATCATGTGAAGGAATGAACAAAGAATGACAATGCTTGTTGTGTTTTGTAGGAATCACGGTTTGCGAAAGGTATTGACACGTTTTTATATTTTTTGAAGTTTTTTTAATTTTTTTAAATGATGTTTTAAAATATTATGTTTTTATTTTAATTATGTTTCATTTTTCAATTAACGTTTTAATATTTTAAAAGTCTTTTTATATGATTTGTCTTAAATTTTTATGTCTTTGTTTTTAATTTAAAATTTTATATTTTTTAAAATTTTATCTATTGGTTGAATTCAATTGCGAAGTTTTTTTGTTACTTTATCCATTGGCAAACTTGAACCGATATTTATCCTCATCGAACTCGAGAACCCAAATCTTGTGACTTAGCCCACCTCGACCACTTGCAATAATTATTCTATCACAAATAATTTCTTAATTTTTTTTTCTAAGGGTACATTGGATCATCATCCCACACTAATCGTGGATCCATACTAAGGATAGGAATTTAAGCATTTAGAACACATTATCACAACATGCTACCGATTGAACCAATTTAGTACGGTGTCCCATTAATGGGAGATCCATTAAGTACTAGGTTGCCTTAACACAGAATGAAATTTGAACCTTTGACCTCTCATTTACAAGAGACAAATTTCCTTTACACCACTACTTAATAGTTATCACAAGATTTTAATTTTTCTCAAACTCTCTAATTTTCTTTTCGATTTTTCATTTTAACTTTTTACTTTTATAATTTTAGCATTTCTTGCATGGCTTGCCTCGATAAGTTGCAAGTCCCCCTTCAACCGAGCGGAATTGGGGTACATGTTCCTCTATCCACTCAATTAAGCACAATAAGTTGGCGATGAAAAAGACAATTTTGTTGTGCATTCCAACTGCGACTTCTAACACGCAAGTATGATGAGTACAAGCAAGATGACTAGGATACTTCCATTCCCACCTTTCATTGCCCAACACGGAGCTAGAGGGTTCTTCACACTACCTTTATAGCGGTGTTAATGGAGTGGCACTGCTACTACTTTTGGTTGTAATGAACAACATGATGGTGTTGATGCTCTCAATGAAGAAATTGAAGACAAATATTATAATGAATATAGAGAATATGTAATGTCCCCTCTTTCCTAATGAGCTAGGACGAAGACCTTTGGCCCTTTTTGTCTACTCGACGACCAAAGGAGGTATCTAGGGTGACTAAGTTTTTATTATTTTATTATAGTGCAAATATTTTTAAAATAACATTATAAGTTGCACATATAATAAATAATAAAGCTTATTAATAAAATAAAAATGTCAATGTCAAAATACAATTAAATTTAATTGTATTATGGGGGAAAATGCGACTTGCTCTTGGGAGTCATAAATAGGGAAATGTGCCATATGGCCCATAGGGAAAAATGCGACCAGCCTAGGGAAAAGAAAGAATATTATTGGCTGAGTTTAGAGGTGCTTTTTGGGCTGTTTTCCCTTTATATGAGCAAGTCGACTTGCTTAGGCATCATCCAGAATTTTATTATCAGATTTTTCATTGTTAAGAGCTCCCAGCTTTTATCAAAAATTCCAAGGACGAAAACCCTTGTGGATTTCATCTCTTGCGGACGAAAACCCCAAGGGATTGAGAGGGGATTTCATTCAGAAATTTCCAGCGTTCATAATCAGATTTCCAGATCAATTTCAGCAGTGTTTTGTGGAGGTATTTTCAGTGGTTTATGGCAGCAGTTGGGTCGACTTATTGTGGACTGTTTTGGCATCATTTCTAGAGGTATTTCCTTCAAAAATAATTGTCAAATATTCTCCATATTATTATAAACCAAATCGCTGCAATTTTATATTTTTCTGAAGTGATATTTAGAGGGTTTCAGGCAGATTAATAATCAGATTTCAAATCTGATTTCTGGGTTGTTTTGGCTGCAATAAATTCTGATTTTTGCATGATTTGGCTTCTAAAAATACTAGTAATCATTTGGGATTGACAGTATAATTTTTGAGTGATATTTGCATTGAGATCTATCTCAAACCCTAGTCGCAATTCTTCAAATAAATTCAGATCTGCATTAGTGTGATTGCCATAACATTCAAAAATCAGCCTTTGGTGTTTTTAATTGATCTAAAATTTGTTGGAGAGCAAAGACACCCATTTGGGATCTTTCAGAATATGTCGATTTCTCTTGATTTTTGTATATACATTGCAAAATTTGAACCATGTACTTGTCTTATATGAGCATTAAATATCATGACATTGAATGATCAAAATGTTTTGTAGGTTTGTTTATGAGTGATATATCGCCGTGAAAAGTATTATGAGAAATTTCTGAATACAACTACGTGAAATTAATTGTCCGACATTTCGGGTCTCCCTACAAGACAAATCATCAAGGAGAAAGAGTTGAAGCCAATGCTTGACCAAAGAGATATATTACAGTATGCTTAAATGATATTATGACAAAATGGTAATATGTTTTGTAGTTATTTAACATATTTTGTTTTCTCTATGCATATTATGTGGTTTTGTTTATTTGGCAGTATTTTATATATTTCATTGTAACAGTATCAACTACTTGGCCTAAGTTACATGAAACCTAAGAATACGTACAATTTCCAAAACTCGGGCATTGGGCAAACACAAGTTCTCGAAGCCTCGGGAAATGTGAAAATGGCAAAGGAAACGACAAAATTATAAAATATAGGGAATAGATGTTTTTTTAATCTACGGACAAAAAATGATTTAAGGAGATCACAAAAGGATAAAAAGCACATTTGTTCATTGAATCCCATATTGCATACAATGCTTAGTGTCAAAACTCATTGTCTATAAATGACAAACTGCCAAGGAACACATAGAAATGATTCCAATTTAGGAAATGTAGTAGGATAAGTTTATGAGGGAGTTTCTGAAAGTTTCTATTACCAATACATTTCTGAAATGGGAGGTGGACCCCACTCAAAAAGTTTCTTGTCACATAGATATGTCTGCAATACTCACGCATCCATGACTTGGAACTGTTGACACTACCGCATCTCTTGAATTCATTAAGTTAAAATTTGACACGAGACTAACATTTTGAATTTTGATTAATGACACATTGAACTCAATGGCTAGGAAAAAATGAATGTCAAAATGTTTAGGTTCAAAACTTTCGTGAGAGCTACGAAAAAAGCTTCCCCAAACAAACTAGCTTTGACCCAAAAAATATGTCCCTTTCTTTTAAGAGAGCCTATTCGACAAGATTGACTTTTGATATTTTTAAGTTTGTTTAAATGACTCGTAATGATAAGGCTAATGGGATTTGACCATTTGACTTCATTCATTTCAGTCAATGAAGGTCACCACATCCCCTAACTTACACAAAAAACCAAACATACGTCCTAGAGCTGCAGGTTCAATGGGTCTATGAAGCTACGTTCTCCTTCAAACCAACCATTGTTTTGCTACGTTCCCATTCTGACCAACCATTGTTTTGCTGTGTTCTCCTTCTGACCAACCATAATTTTATCATGCTTGCAACAATGGGAGATAATGAACAGGTGCAACATCATGTAGCTGAGAGCATAAATACCCTCTAGTCAATCAAATGCCTAAGTGCCTAAAATGTCTAGAGGCCCTCCCCTCCTTCGTCAAGGCTAAAGACTCCACCATGAAAGCAAATGAGAATCTTCAATTAAAATTTGACTTCAAATTAAATATTGACACTTACATTAAATTATGTGCACATCTTTTTCTCAAACAAAAATATTTACAAGATCATGAAGAAAGAAACTACAATAGAATGCACACACTTTGATGCACTAACCAACCGTCAATTGACATTACTGACTTAGTTGAAAATACTTATACAAAACCTGATTTTTTCACTTCTAATTTTTTTGGGGAGACTAATGCTATCATGCACCTATTTTTACTGCACTTCAAAAATCAATTGAAATTTCACATTACTTTCAATCTCTTTGATGTTTCTGTCATAGTATTAAAAGTATCAAGAAAACCGCCATCAAGTAATCACTTCCTAACTCATGAACCACGCAATCAACTTGAACTCACAAGTGCTTTAATGTTTTTGGCATAGTATTTGAAGTCACAGAAAATTTGCAAGTACTAACAAGGAAACCGCCAAAAAAACCACCACCAAATAATCGCTTCTAACTCGCGAACCCAGTAACTAACTCGATGTCACAAGTCCGAGTTACAAACTCAGCCATTGTCAAATAGTAACAACCGACAATATTAAATTTCCTTTTCACTTTTGTAATTGATTTTTCTATTGTTTTTGCTTTTGCTAAAACTGATTTTATCATTTACTTGTTGTGACATGATTTCCATTAGCTTTGAAGGATTTGAGAGGTAAGAGTCATTCTTTTTTAATTTATTTTCCATTTTAGATCTAGGGTTTGATATTTTTTCCTTTTTTCCATTTTCTTCTTTCTTTGGGATAGGCAACAAGGGTTTTAAATTACAACTTTTTCTTTGTTTTATTGAATTTGCAATTTGCATTTGAAGGATTTTGACAGGGATTTGAAAGGTAAGAGTCATTCTTATTTTATTTGCTTTTCATTGTAAATGTAGGTTTTGAAAAGAATATTCCGTTTTCCCATTTTATTCTTTCTTTGATTGGCAACTAGAGTTTTACATTATAACTTTTTTCTTTGTTTTATTGAATTTGCATTTGGTGATTTGCACTAAGATACAAGAATGGCATCCAGTTCAACTAGCCATAGGAGTGGGAAGCTTGACGACCTACTTGGAATCAGGTAGAGTACGGAGTACAATACTGCAATAGCAATAATTGTAGTTTTCTATCGAGAGGCATCAGTTGTCCCAAATACCACATTGGACAAATCACCAACTGAGATGTGCAAGTGTGTGACCAGGTGGAACCTGAAGTTACAAGAGAGATACTTGATCTCCTGCTTCCTTTGGGGAATTAAAAAAAAATTAAAAGGGCAGCTGCAGAAGCTGCATCCATAATGGATAGGGAGCTGATTTTGATGACTTAGTAGGCTCTTCTATTAGTCTAAGGATTCAAGGATGGGGCTCATCCTCCAAAGACAATGAAAGCCAAATGCCTTAGGATTCATAAGTTTTATTTGTTCCTCGTAATACTCCTTGGTACACAACCTTCACTCAAAAGTATTACTTGGAACAAGGAAAAACATAATCAAACAAGGGCAGCTGCTGCAAATTTTTGGTATTGTAAGAACATACCATCAAAGTGGCAAGAGACCCGTGTTAGAATAATCTAGTACCTGCATTGACTATTACCAAGAAGGGGTTCAAGGCAACTACTCAAAATTTGAGTGAGGATCCCATAAAAACTACAAATGTGATAGTAAATGCGCAAAAAGAATATGACATAAAAAGGTCTATAGTATTTTCTCTAATGGATGGCAAATGAAAAGAATTACATTTCGATAAACTTAAAACTGACTTCAATTGGGCAGTTCGTGTTCTTGAAGTTAATTAATGCCTCCCCCAAGTGGAAAATGCAAAAATTGTGAGACATGTTGGATGAGGTGGTCATGGAAGTGGGTGTGGAGAATGTTATTTAAGTTGTGACTAACATTGTGGTGGCATATGTAGCAACAGGGAGACTTCTTGAGGAGAAGCAACTTACACTATTTTGGAGACCCTATGCAAAAGATTCCATTGATCTCTTACTTGAAGACATAAGAAAAATTACATAGGTGAAATGTGTGGTTGAAACCAAACATATCACAAAATACATATATAATCACCCTTATGTTCTACGCTTGATAAGAGAGCATACCAACGGAAAGGAGCTTGTGCAATCGGGAGTTACGTGACTCACCACAAACTTCATCAATTGCAGCCTCACTAGCATCTCTTAAGCATATGTTTGTGAGCACACATTGATTGGAGTCTTCCTATTGTAGGAAGGCCAAGGGGGAAAGGGTCATGAAGACCGTTTTGGATGATGCGTTTGCGGAAGCACAAAAGATATCCTTGTAAATTTAAACTTAACTATTTTTTATTTATCATTTATATAATTTGTTTGGTTCAAATTTCTCTTAATTTTTATTTTAAAATTGCATGCTATTTTGTTTTAGGTGATAAGAGCCTTTGGTTAAAGTTCTATGCTCGATGGATGAGGAAAAAAACTCAATAGGTTATCTATACGAGATCGTGGACAACACCAAGGAGGACTCGAGAACTATTGTGGGGAAAAATATGAACCCATTTGGCACATAATTGATCAAAGATGGAACAAGCGACTTCACCAACATATCCTACCCGAGCCCCAAATTTTCCTTCTCCAATTCATCTAAGGCCAATGACGAGGTTAGGGATTCTTGAACACATGCATAGAGAGGATGATTCCTAATGAAGCCATTAGAGAGAACTCTTGCTGAAATGGAGATTTACAAGAGTGCGAGGGAAGACTCTTTTCTTCAGCTCTATGCATTTGAAGGAGAACAGCCCAACAACCACATAAAAACAAATTGAGTCCTTTGAATGTAGTCTTGTTACTCGTAGATAATACATTTCTTTAATAAATGCAAGCCTACTTGACTTACAAAGTTTTAAATGTCCTATTTGCATATTGATGATGGGAAGATTATAGCACAAGAACGCCAAATCTCTAAAGGCTATACACACATATTTTGTGCCAGCCATGTAGCTCTTCTAGGTGTAAATGTAATTGGAGCATATTTGAGACCATTCAAACAAAGAAGCACAACATGGTGGCAAGACAATACCGCAATCACCTTGTTTTTGCACAATACAATCTTTGTCTTCAAGTGAGACAAGTTGAGGGCAAGAGATCCATGATGCATTGACTTGGTGTTGTGTACCTAAACACAACATATATTTTTGACCTTAGTTAGCATTATTTGGAATGCAACACTTGGATGATATTGATACATACTCGGACCGAATTGCTAAGGATGTGGAGCCCATGTGTAACGCCCGCAATTTACACAACAAAATTCTTTTCACACACACCAAGGTGGCACATCACACGTGAACTCCTCATTGAATCCATGAAAAGGAGAGTGAATACTCTCATCACAAGCACATCAACATGATAACAAATACACACTAAGTGACATGCACAACATGTGCGTTCATAATATCACAATTACAACGTTGTTCACATTACAACATATATCACATTACTCTTCCAATATCCACCACCACCATGCAAAATCATCACTACTCCAATCTGTCCCAGAGGTTCAAGAGCATGAACCTCTACTCTGATACCAAATGTAATGCCCAAAATTACACACACAAATACAACAATAATAATACCAAGATAAAAAAGAGACATCCGATAAAAAAATTATCCCGGTATTATTACTGTTGTATTTGTGTATGTAATTTGTGGGCGTTACACCATGTTTACCGAGGGGCGCAGCAAAAGGGGCAGTAGCAGAGAGGCGGAAGCAAAAACAACAAGAGCAGTTGGTGAGGATGATATGTTTGCAGATAATTTGGTTCCAAAGAAGTAATCTTTACCTTCCACTTCAGAGAGCAGCAAATGAGTACAAGGAACTGTAGATGATATTACGGTGCATTGATGAGCATTGTTCTCTTTTTTGGTCTAAAACTAACAAAAAATATACCCATTAATTCTCTACATTCATTTATCATGTTTTTTATGTTTATTTTATAAATTTATGTATTTTTTTATTTAGTGGAAAATTTGCCAAGTAATTGCCGAGTTTTGTCGATTCACAAGTTTGAGTCCAAAATTTGGGCTGCTGAGTAAGAGTTTTTGAACTATGATTTCTGGCACTCTTTTCTTCACTTCTACAGGTTGCAAATCACTGACATGAGCACTGAACTTCCCGAAAGACTGCCATTACCTTTGACACAATCGCACCATTTGATTATTTATTTCTCAATTGCTCATGTATGCGGACATTTGCAATCTTCAATGTTGCAGCCATTGTGCAGGGATATGACACCATATTAATTAATAAGAGGGAAACAATGTGATAAACAGTAAGAATACCCATACAAGCATACAAGCTACAGAGATGATTTGGGTGCTTGAGAAAAGCACCGTTAAAGAATGTCATATATTTCTCTTACTCAGAGTACATGATAAATCCCTTTAAATAGAGTTTCTTGGGTAGGTGACGTGGCTGTCCCCATCATACCTTACCCAGCTAAATGCACTACTAATGAATTGTTATATAACACATGGGTATGAGACAACATTATTACACACCTAAGTATAGTAAAAATATGAGGAGTTAGTTCTCTTCCAGCATACACAGAGCCTCTAAGTGACCAGGTTCGAGTTTGAGTTCAAGTTCGACAAGCATAAAATTCGGTTCAAGTTCACCCAATGGATAAAGTTCGAAAAAAAATTCGCCATTAAGTTCGATTCAAAGAAAAACATAAAAACTTTAAAATTAAATAATGAATAAAAATAAAAAATAAAAAATATTATAAAAACATTTAAAACATCATTGAATATATATATATATAAACTACTTCATATTAGATTTTAAAAATAAATATAATAAACTACTGTAGCGCGGACACTGTAGCAAAACTAGGGTTTATAAAGACCAGTTTGGGCTCTTTCCCGTGTTCTTTTTCCCGCCCATGCTGTCCTGATTTTTTGGCATTTTTCCCAAAACGAACTGCACGAATTTCAACGAATTTTTTGGGTACGTGGAAAGTTCGACGAATTTCGGATTTTTTGCAAAAAGTTCGGCGAACCTGGTCACTTAGCACAGAGGCATAATTAAATGATCTCTTTCATGATAACCTCTTTCATATCTATTGTATGTCATTGGATTATATTTTAAGTATGGTGTGAATATTATATATCTAAAACGAGAGAGAAGGAGAGGAAGAAATGAACATGCATGCATGTGTGTATGTGCATGTGTATGTATATATTTATATACACGTGGACAGATACATAGAGGAAGGAGCAAGAAAATTTTGTGTGTCTAGCAACTCAAATTACTCATCCTCCATCATAAAAGAAAGTTGACATGGTGTGATAAGGTTTTGCCTCCTTTGTAGCTTGCTAAATATTACATACAAAAATTGTCAGTTAAAGTAGATGAAATCATGTCATGGAAGCATACTAGCCTTCAAGGAGGGTAGTAGTTGAACTACAACGAGTTTAATAGTAGAAATAATCAGCTGTATGATGAGGATTGGCACATTGCTAATGGTCTAATACAATAATAGACTGTTGGGTCCGACAAAGGTTGTTATAATTCTTAGGGCCTTTCCCTTAAATGTACCATTATTTTTCTAGGGCCATGATCAATGCTGACCACAGACCCAAAAAATCCAAGATTACTTTAAATTTCTTGTACATTATCCTAGATTTCTACTATTCATATTTTGCCCTCCAAATAAGCAGATAGATCTATACAGGCGGGGGAGTATCTAAAGGTCCTAACAGCATGACATTTCTTAGTCTAAAAGGTGGTCCTCTATTTTTAAAAATTCTAGCTTGGACGATGGATTAATGTATTTGCAAAAAGTTAATGATGAGCTCCTAGGACAGTTCACAGCAGCATTTCACTGACATTTATCAGCCAATTACACTCTATATAGCATTTAACCCTTACCCAAATAAATGGAAATAGAAACTCTTTGCATGTGCCGTCATTACTTCCTTTGATTCTAACCATTTTTTGTTTTTTTCCCCATGTATACTCACATTGATAGTTTCTGCTACAGGAAAAGATCACAATGAAAATAAAATGGCCTCTTGCCAGTACAGAAGGATTTTCGTAATACTCTACTCAATTTATCCATAGATTAAGGCATACAGACATCTGATATTATACATTTTCCGTGCCTTGGGCAGGAAAATTAATCTCTAAAGATAAGCTAAAAGAACAAAACATTCATGGTCATCATCTACTCAAAAATAAATACTAAATTCCCAAATATGTAATTGTAACATCCATAAAGATGCATTCAGAGCAATAAGACATGACAAACAAATGTGAATGCAGTGGTCCCTGAAACACTATTGGAATATAATGCTCACTGCAGAAGCCTGAAACAATTAATTTATTCTGCAAGCTATAATCATTATAGAAAACTAACGTAAAACAAATAATACCTTATTGATAAGACCATCATCAATCACAGCACTGCTGATCTTCTTAAACAGCTCATACAGAGCTTCTACTTCACTCACACTAACTGCAAAAAATAAGGAAACAGACAATCTGAAATTATTAGAATACCATTTTCATGTACTAGAACAATATTTTACTCAGCTCTAGAAGTTATCTAACAAATTATGCACAACCATTCAAAGTCGTTTGTCTAAAACAGATAATATATTCTAGAAGCAATGAAAACGACTAATGAAACATGATATCAATCAATACACAAATGCTGTTGCATGCACATAAACATTAAAAATAAAACAAAGAAAAAAGGTATTAGTTTATTTTTGACAGCCAAATAAACCAGAATGGCACTCAATACATGATAGAGCCCTTATATCACACTAAATGAGGGTCCGGTACAGCAATGATCACAAAAGGTACAAAGAAAATATATTAAGAATCCTGACCTTATAGCAGGTAAAAGCAGAAACTAAAAACAAGCATGCAGGACACTTAATGAATAATAAATCAACACATGAGAACGCAGGTGTATCAAGAAATATCCATATGAAGGTACAGAAATGATTTGAAAATCTACAAAACATATAAATTAAGCATCTTGATCTCATAGCAGGCAAGCACAGAAATTAACAGAAAGCATGCAAGAGACATAAAAAAATAAGTGAACATGTGAGAAAGCAGATGTATTGAGAAATATCTAGATTCTATATAAAGTAGTTTGCCAAATATTTTGAACAGCATGCAAACCACATAAATCAATAAAACAAGTCTAACTGATTCCATAAGCATAATAACCTCTTAAGAACTCTATATTCTTACCAATCTGAACATGAAAGAGTGTCAATGGAAATATAAGTATATTTATTAGACCTTTCATTGTTTAAAGTATCAACTATCAGGTTATGTGCTACAGAGGAGGAGCCTCAACATAATAGAAAACAACACGTGTGAATACATTTCCAAGGCAAACTGCCTAATGCATACGTGTATGTTGATCTTTGTCTATGTTTGTGAGTGGGGGTGAGATTTCACCTCGGCCCCTCCCCCATATTCCTCTCAAAGTGCCTGCCATTTGAAGCAGACTCTCTCTCATACTATATCAATATGTGATATAGTCCAATATTCAATTTCTTTTCAAGAGGAAGAGAGCTTTCTGTCATTACCTGAGTGATAAATTTATATTCAATTCCTTGAATATTTTTGTAGTTTCTTTCCAGCTTTCAACAACCATTGTCTTCACTCCAAATTCAAAAAAATTATGTCAGACAATGTTGGTAACATTCAGACAAATATTTTGACCTTGTATATCCAAACAGGTACAAACATGGAAGCATAAATAGTAAACTCCTTAGAACAATTAATTCACCTTACAATTGACTTTTCTTTCAACTTCTCAAAACATATTGTTTTCTAGAAACAGGTTACCATGAAAAGTTTATGCTCGTTTTAGATATATTCTGCTGGGATTAGCCTCAGTTTCAAAGATGCTTGGATTGCATATGTTAATATATCTTTCGTTAGCTACAAGGACAACTGACCACAACTCTCAAGTTAAAACCCAATGCAAGAAAAACTCAACATCACACCCAACTATTCGGCATCCTATGAAGAATCACGAGATTAGAGAGCTATAATGCACAAGAATCAAGCTGAAATACAAGACTAGATTAGGAAATTGTTGTCTACAAACTGTACAAAAGGACATTGCATAGAAAAAATGTGAAGTGAAACTCTAAGCATGTCAATGTGTATATATGGGATGGAAGAAACTGAGCAAAAGGAGAGGCTGCACTATATAGACTCGGGATGGAATGAGTAACCAAACCACTTCAGCTAAAGTTCCCGTGGATCGAAATTGAAAAAGTTGATTTACACAAACTAACATCTAATATAGTGCTAAGATTATAACCACTTGAGTACATGGGTATGGGTATGGGTATGGGTATGATGCCACTGTCTATATCAGTGTTACATGGGGACATGTCCCCTAGATTTTGGTAACGTCCCGAACGTTTGGGGACTTAGAGGGGACGTCCCCTATTTTTTAAAAATCTTTCAAAAGTTTTTTGATGTTTTTACTTTTA
Organism: Taxus wallichiana var. yunnanensis; assembly: GCA_018340775.1. Lineage (NCBI taxonomy): Eukaryota > Viridiplantae > Streptophyta > Pinopsida > Cupressales > Taxaceae > Taxus > Taxus wallichiana. Next base: position 351,707,979 of record CM031240.1, on the reverse strand, counting down.
AAATGCTGTTATTTTTACCAAGAACATTAAATTATGATCTTGAAAGTACCTAAAATACATTAAACACAGTTTAAATCCCTAAATTTCATTGAATACAATTAAAATATTCAAATATTAATTTTTATATATTATTTTAATAGCTGTCCCCCTGCCATCCCCAAAATTTGGGAAATTTTTTGCCATCCTAGAAACCCCGTCCCTCTGTCCCCCTGTCCCCCTGTCCTTGAGAATTGGGAAACTATGGTCTATATATTGCCATGTATGTTGCCAGCTGGACGAAAACAATGGAACTGGATTACAGGAGAGGGCATAAGATGGCTAGCATCCATTGACAACAATGGAAATGGCATCTTTATGCTTGTTTTCATTTATTAAATTATATATAAAAAGAACACCGTCACTACACACAACAATGAATTTTATATATCTGCTCCATCTCTAATCAAATTGTATGCATTCTTTAATTGCATTTCCATGCACAAAATCCATGGACATTTTCCTAAAATCAAGACAAGATGCACTATATAGATAATGGATGAAAAATGGGTAGCTAAACTGCTCCAGCTAAAGTTCCCAAGTATCAAGAAATTGATATTACACTCCCTAGCATCTAACATAATGCTAAACTTATAACTGCTTCGGTGCATTGGTATAGGTACGCATGAGGGCATTGATATGCCATTGTCAAGTTCTAGGTAAAGACCACATGAGTATGTAAGTTGCCAGCTGTAGGAAAACAGCGGAACAGAATTATTGTTTGGGATAAAGCTATGAGATGGCAGGCCTTCGTTGACAGCAATAGAAATGGCATTCTTTTAGTCTGCATTAATTTATAAAATTATATATAAATACATACATCATCACCACACACAACGACTTTTACATTTTCATTTCACTTATCAGCTCTACCTATAAACAAATAGTATGCATTCATTTAGTTATGCTGGCATGCACAAAAGTCACAAACATTTTCTTACAATCGAGATACAACTGAAAATTAAAACATGAGATAACTTACAAACAGTTCCACTTGCTATCGTCTCAGGATCTCTGAGGCCCTGGACATGTTTGAAAACCTTCACTTCAAAAGACCGAACAAAACAATCTAGTAAGTGGTTGAATCCCTCTAGGCACTGCAACATGATATTTTCAATTCGTCAGCACTCTCCATACCTGCACATCGAAGAAAACTAGAATGGTTACAACCCAACCAAATATCAAAATCATGAATTCATACTAGAGGAGCAACAACCCAGCCAAATATCAAAATCATGAATTCATACTAGAGGAGCAAATGTTTGAGTAAAAAAATATATTGATAACGGTGCTATATTTGGGCCTCTTGCAAGAATACAAGCGAAATATGCAATATTTAAGCCATACGTGCATCAAACTTCTCATTATCCAAAGCATATGACCAAGCTCTTCCCATGCAATTTTTGTATCTCAACACAAGATCAATGTCAGCAAATTCTTGACTCACTCAAAAGTACATCAGCTCTTAAAAACAGAAAGCATATAGCTATCCCACGCATTATGATCTAGTTACGTTTCCAAGAATTGAGGCAAACATGATAATCTAATTACAATGCTGTAGCAACTAAAAAATAATACAAAGCCCTAATGTTTTAGTAATTGATTTTTTTATGCATGTTATCAATATTTAATTCTTCTTGAACTTTCACCAAAAACTATAATCTTGATCTTCAAAAGTAGTACATTTTCCCAGGTAGAAATTGCCTTGTTTAACATAAAAGCAAAAAAATGTTTCATTGTTTTTATCATTTCACTGATATGATGAAATTAAATGTATTTATGTATCACTTTTATAAGTGCAGTGTATGGTTTGATTGTGGTTGGCCCTACCAGTGACATTAGTAATGTTTTTATACAGTGAAAGCTACTTTGCATTCTTGCCTTGGAATGCTAGCTGAAAAGGTTTAGGGGGTAAATTAATTATCAGTAGTTGGGCATATACCCATTGCTATATAGTACCTCTTCTTTTTGGTCATTCTCTTCCACTGAGATGTACATGCTGACACTTTAATCCATGTTCATTCATTGGATTGAAGAACCTTATGTATATATCACTTTGATTTTGATATTTACATCTTTAAGAGGTATCTCTTGTTTTATGGATTAGAATTGTGGGTAATTTCATTGAATGTGATATTTACATCTTTAAGAGGTATCTCTTGTTTTATGGATTAGAATTGTGGGTAATTTCATTGAATGTGATATTGCTAACTTATAAATATACAATTGAGATTTGGTAATGTTATGCAGAGACCAACATATTCAGGAACCCTACTAGGGTTTCAAAGCTTTCAAATCTGCAAACAACCATGGTAATGGAGTTTTCAAAAAAATTGACTTGTAGTGATAGGACCAAACCTATATTATAAGGTATCAATAGGTTAATTTAGATGTAGGTTGAACAGGTCTTGTCTTTTAGGATTGTACCACTTGAATATTATAAATATTAATCTACCATTGGTGTGGATGGCATACTTCTCTCTTTTGAGAATCATATTGAATCTTTTAGGAGTTTCGTATGATAAACCTTTCAGTACATTACATCATTACTATGAACCAACATGGCCTTGCTGTTTAACAGATGTAAACACTACCTATATTATCAAATTTTCAACCCTTGAATCTGCAAAAGTAACTGAACATCAAACACCGAAATCATGTAAACAGAACTACAGGGTGTTTGGGTAACCCAAACCACATAATTCAAGTAAAAATTATTGCGTGAGGGCAGTGCCCTTCAAGGTGACAAGGAATTAAAGAAGAAAAAGATGGAGACCAGAGCCGAAAATCACACCATCACACATATGTAGCAAGGCTCAAAAAGCATTAGAAAAACTGGCAACACCACCATCTATTGATCCATACCAGGCCCATGAGTGTTACAAAAGGACAGCTTACAAACTAACTAGAAGACAGAACTATCTAATTAACCAGCAAGTTATGGTTGAACATGCAATGGAAATGTAAACAAGTGTGGAGGCACCATTCCACGGTCAGTGGAAACAAGAGATATAGCTAAAAAGTTCTATTTTTTCAACAGGGTAACATACATATGATTACAGTTTTGGACTGAGATACATTATCGTGTATCCCGACAGCCTAATTCAAAAATAAGTTGTTTGGGCTCAGGATGTGATTATAGTATTGAAGTCTAACCAATGAGAACGAGTGGAATATAATTACAATTATATATCTCCAGATAAGGTACAAAACAATTTGGTTGCACTAGTTTGGAAATCTTAAGTGTTGCGAAGGTGACCCTTTTAACATATGTGAATCAATTGACAATGCAATATGCCTCTCTAGTTGTAGCCAATCATCTAATTCCTCAATGTCTATTTCTCAAGAACATTGATAGGTCAAAATTGACTTGCACCTTGAATGGATTTTGGTGTTGCAATGAGTAAGGTGGTGGATGAAGGTGTAATAGACCTAGTTGGAGCATTAGGCCTCAAAAGGACATAAAAAGCACCTTTTCGTTGCTCCTCCATAGCTTTTTGGAGGAGCTTCTAGACATCTACTGAGTCAAGATTCTTTGAAGACTTGGACATCTTAGGCTTTATATTGTCACAGCACGTATGGTAATGACCATATACCAACACGATCGTAAACTTTTCATCCCCCACTATAAGACTCCCACCAATGGAGCACTGGTTTGCACATTTTAAATGTTGTGAATGTGATCCTTCCAGCATATGCGAATCAACTGACGAAGTAATATGCCTCTCCAAGTGTCGCAGCCAATCATTTAATGCCTCACATCAATTTTGTAAGAACAGTGGGAGGTCACGATTCACTTGCACCTTGAATAGATTTTGGTGTAGGATTTTGGCGGTCGAAGGTGTTAGGGGGTCTAATTGGAGTATTAGGCCTCCCTCCGTAACTTCTTTGAAGAGTCGTGTCTTGACTTTAGATTGTCGCTCTATTGAATATACAAATGCAGTAGGGTTGAATGTTTTCTTTCTCGTGCTAGGAGGGGTAGACATGAGACAGCTAGTAGAGATGGGTAAAAGGAACTAATGGGCTTGACCTTCAGCTAGGAAAAGGTGCTTCATACCAATGATCCGAGAAGGGCCCAAGAGTGGCACAGATAAACTACGGACTAATTAATAGATAGATTTATCTAATTGACCAGCCAGTTATAGCTAAACATGCAATGTAAATGTAAACGAATGTAGAGGAACTATAACACACTCAATGGAAATAAGAATAACAACAAACACTAGCTCTTCTATTCTTCTTGAACATGGTAAAAACAAATGATTACAATGATACATTGAGATGCAATAATATGTATTCCATAAGCCTAGTTCAAAGATAAGTTGTGTGACGTGAGGATGTGATTGTTGGATTAGAGTCTAATAAAAATCCACCCTAATCATAATCAAGCAAATTAAAATTATAGATTTGCCAATCAATGATCTGTTCAATTTTCAACTTGTTCAATTCCCCAAACCGATAATTGATCTAGATGGTGTTATATCATGTGAGTCCCTCTTGTGTCACGATTGTGCCTCATAGTCCATGTGGGACATAACATGTTGATGTGGACTCCAAAACCAAGTTCGAATGGACTGCAAAGTCATGTTATTTGTAGTTAACAAACAAAATTGGCTCAACTACGAGGAAATGATTGTTTTGTGAATCACAAGTGTAGTTCATAATGGATTGTGAATATTCTTAGCTTAAGCTCAAATCATCCACTTCCATGATAGGTCTAATACAGGGATATGATAATTTCCATAGAGAATTGTCCAACGCTTAATGGCAATGCCTTACAATCCTAAGAGAAAGAAAGGAACTTGCAATGGAACCTCTTCTAACACCTAGGGTAAACGAACCTCCAAAGGTGGAAAGAAAATAGGTAATTATATTTGTCCTCATGGCTTGGATTGTAGTCAACGATAATTAGATTCCCCACAAACATCAAATAGAAGCAAATCCACAACGTGTGTTTAGATTCCCCTCAAACATCAAATAGAAGCAAATCCACAAAAAGATTATTGTTTCAATGATTTGTTTAAGTTTGTGTAGTGTATAGAGCAACAACATCATGCAGACACCTAATTTTGGTTTGGGAGATTAGGCTCATGTTTGTTGTGTGTTCCTTGTGTTCAACTTACGATGGTTTCAACTCTACCTTTCTCTTGTCGACCCTTTGTCATTCCCTCTTTGATCTTGTTTCCTTCCCCTTGTTAATGTCCTCTTTCTCCCCTTTATTCTTCCCTCTTTGATATTGTTTCCTTCCCCTCTTTCATATCCTCTTTCTCCCTTAGTTTTCTCTCCGCCTATTTCCCTACTTTTCAGTCATGTTGCCATAACCGTACAACAAAAAAATTGGCTCCCTTTTTGTGGGCCCTTTTGAACAATGACTTGGGTGCCTCAAGGTTTGTGGCCCTTCTTTGTCATCCTTTTTTGCCCATTGTATGTCAACATGCATGCCAACAAGGTCTTAGCTTGAATTCAAAAAGTCTATAACTATATAGGTCCATTAGTGCATTTATGAGCCAAAATAAATGATCACAAATGAGTTTATTGAAGTTGTAAATGCAAGGAATCTATTTATTTTTGAAGCATCGCAATGACAAAAGCAAAATTCAAGCATTTAGTGAAGAGAGCATATAGCATTTACTACTTGTTGCATCCATTGAGAGAATATGGATTGGGACTCTTACATTACACTAGACTGCCTACTGAATTGCATTATGCTTGTGTGTTGTTTTCAAGACATGTTCCCTAAAGGGGGTCCGATTGAGACAAGCTCCTCAATCCACTTTGTCACATTCTTCATTGTTTTGCAACGTGTTGATGGTCGAATTAGGGGTGTAACGAAGATGAGTTATTTCCAATGACTTGTAATGAATTCTCGGAAACAAGCGATATTTGCCAAGCTTAGGAGTAGAGAAACATGATTTTCATTTCAGATCCACAATTTATGACAATTGTCGAAGCGTATTGCTATGGTTCTAGCTATGCCACTAAAGGAATGTGCTACGCTTTTAATCAAGGTACTCAATTTCGCCAATTTTTTTGGTATTCTTTGCCTCACAATCTGAACCTATGTTTCACTACCTATTTCTAATGATTGTCTCTAAATGTGTGAATAATTGTGTATCACTCAAAACCCTAATTCTCACTTAATATTTCAATTATTCCAATTTTCTTATGTTCATATATATTCAATTTATACAATTAGGTCTGATTTATTGTGTTATATATGTTTAGGCTTGATTGCAATATGTTGAGGTTAGTTGCGATGCATTATTAGTTTAAAACCACTTTCCATATCTACACATCCGAGGGCACTTGATACCTTAACATTTGAAATGGGCTAAAAGGAGTAAATTTCGTAGAAGCTCTAGATATCCATTGTAAAGATTTGCATTTGAAAGTGGACTCCTAAGGATAGGCGCTCTAAATACTTCAACAAATTGTGATACCTCCCCCAAAACTCAAAGTACTAAGGCACCTAAAAATAATGTGTTCCTAATTCTCTACCTTCTAGATAAAGTAAATACAATGGATCCTATCACCAAGAGGAAAATGACAATTATTCTCAACTTGTATCTTAAGGAAACAAATTCTCGATTGACCATGGGAAATACTTAAACCATGTGACTATTAACATTGGAGAGAAGCGGGTCGAATGATGGTGTTGCTAACAATCTATACAAAATGCTCACAATATAAATCCACCTTGGATTTGAAGGGTTATGGAAGAGAGATCATAAGTAACTTGATTGTATTGATGGTATATTTCTTCTAACAACTTTATTGATCACATCCTTTGAGGGTTGAAACTAAGGAGCAACATCCAAACAAGTATATGATTTCGAACAAGTATATGTACTAAAGAACCAATTTGGTCTCAAAATGCCAACATTAATGTCCAATGAGACCCTAAGAAGCAATGCTCTCACTAGAATCAAACGCCAAATATGGGTATCTCTCACTACCTAAGACTAAATCATTCAAGCGCCTAAATCTATGTAGGTAGAAAATAAGCCTAAAGGGAAGAGAGGTCATACATAGCTTTATTGTGTTGATAGTATAAATCTACTCTACCAATGTTATTTATCACATCCTTCGAGGGAAGAAGATGAGGAGTGACATCTAACAAGAATCTGATTTGAGAAATTTGATCAATGTCGATATACTAAAGAAGTAAATTGGTCTCAAAATGCTAATATTGCCATCTCGATGAGACCGATGGAGCGAATGCTCACACAAGAACCAAGTGCCAAATATGAGTATTTCTCACTACCCGAGACTAACTCATCCAAGGACCTAAATCTATGTAGATAGTATAGAAACCCCGAAGATGCTCTCAACATAAAGGGGTTGGGAAGTGAATTCTGTTTTGAAAATGCACTAAAGAACTATTTATTACAATGAATAATATGTTGAAGTGTAACGGTCTGACCTCTATAAACGGGTCCAACAAAGAACACTAAATTTGGGCCCTAAATCTATTCCCATAAAGAACAATGGCTTTTATGATTGTTTTGAACAAACACATATCTTCAAAGGGATATCGTAGTAATGTACTTGAAACATTGGTGCTTCAACAAAAAAATTAAGTCATGTCCCTCAAAAAAACGCAACTAAGAGACATGATTCAAAATAAGATGTGGGCCAATATATTAAAACCCCAAGTATATGCTATCATGATACTCCATAGGCTCTCCTTTATAGGGAGGGCATCTAATAATTACCTTAGCTTTACAAAGGTTGTCCACTAACTAGAGAAGCTTGCAAAGCAAGGGTGTCTAACCATCTTCATGAACCCGCAAGAGAATGGGAGACAACCACATTATTAGAAAAAGAATTATAGAAACCAATATACAATGCAATGTTAAACCATAGTCAACATGAGTATGATGTCGACGAAATTCTTTTAGCTCATCTATGTAAATGCCAAAGAGAAACAACGACAAGACGGCACTCTTGTCCCGACTTCAACGATACTCTCAACCCAATTAGATTGTAAATAAGAAGTCGAAACTAGACAACTATCTTATAGAGCCTCATGATGGTAGTAATGAAGGTATCTCGGGATACCAAGATCACACAACATCTAGAAAAGCATCTCCTAGAATGAAGTCAAGGTCCTTCCCGAAGTCTCCAAATCAATAAAATACTTTAGAAGACTCTTGATGAGCCGCCTCAATAATATCCTAAAGGTTAAGAACATGGTCAACATCTATAAATCTCTCCTAAAGCCTACATTTTCCCTCACTCTAAGATTGCTACCCGCCAAGCACTCAAAAAGCATCATGACCAACATCATGACAAATGTATGTCCAATGATAATAGTCCTTTGGTTATTCAAATTTTAACCATCCCCCAACTTATGATGAAGATGGATGATGTCTTGTGACCAAGAGGGAGAAACCAAGAGCAAACAATCTCACTAAATAGCTCTTCCATGGTGAAGACAACTAAATTCACGCCATAATTGAAAAACTCGGCCCTAACACCCCTCGGAATCTGCTACTTTCTAGTGCATAATTTTTAATAGCTCTACTAATGTCACCTAAAAAAATACAAGACGAATCTCAAACAACAAGCTGATTCGAAATATTGTAAAGACAACAAGCATAGAAGAGCCAAGCTTAGGAATCAATATCCAACGGGCAAGTTTTCCTCATGAGGGTGCCACAAAGTTCTCAAGAACATTAAGTAGAGCATCAAGGAACTTATGTGGCTTAGGTGCAAGAAACTTACATTTCTTTTATAAGGAGATAAAAATGATCTTTATGCATGGAGAGGATATGGAAGGACGTTTGTCAGCTTGGACAAAACAAAGTTTTTAATGCATAGATTTATATTCTTTATACGAAAAGAACCTTGAAGAAGAATGATAGTTCAAAGAGGAAAAGAGTGAAGTGTCAATTCCCAATGGACACTTGGGCTTGGTTGTGTCAATCGAGAGGGAATAGTTGTCGAACATAAGATGGGGAAAACTAGCGGCATGACCATTGTCATGCCAAGCATCATAACGGATCATGGTGGGGTGAATATCTAAGTATCCTAAGGAAGAGGAGTAGAATAGAAAGAGACAATATAGGGAGTGAAATTCATGACAAAGTGGTCCTACAAGGGGATATTGATCAAAGATGAAAATCCAAATGTGAGGTATCAAATACCTTGCAAGAACATAATCCACTACACCCACGCTCCCACGATGAGACAAGCAAGTAAACCTACTAGAATCGGGAAATTGGGTGGCTCAATAAGAATATGGAAATCTTAAAGGTAACAGATCAAAGACTTGCTTGCAAGAACATAATCCACCACACTCACGCTCCCACTATAGGGAAGAAAGTAAACCATGTACAATTGCGGAAATTGGTAGCCCACTAAGACTAAGAAAAACATGAGACTCGCCTTTAGAGAACATAACTCTTGTAGACATGAAAGAAGTATCCCCATTGACAAAGGTTCTTTGCGACTTAAAAGCCTTAGAATCTAACTCCTAAAGAGAGAGTTCATCCTCCACAAGATCATGTATAGGAATGCGGTAGGTCCCAATGTGGGCATTGAAATCTCCTAAAAAAATCACATCACCAAATGGAGAAAAAGTGAGATCTATACATGGAGGTCAAGATACAAGTTACCATCAATGTGCACAATGAACAGAAATGACTTAGGGGAAATAACACACCGCAAGAAAGATATCTTGAAGACAAGGTGGACACCTTTCAACTCAAAGCCACGTGTATCTAGAATGCACATCAAAAATTACCAATGAAACCTTCAACCAAAGGCAATTGCAAAGGAGGTACACCACCCCACCATCTAGACCATCTTGGGATGGATTTTCATGTAAATGAAAACAAATTCAGCATAAGTTTGTAACCACAAAATTGACTCCAACAAACCCCTTGAAATTTGTTGTGGTTTGGATTTTTAAGAGGAAAGAGAAGAATATTGAAGCTTTATTTATACTCCTATTGTTTGATTAGATAATAAAATGTAGATGCTTTTGGGGAAGAAGAACTAGAGAACTTATACAAGCATATGAATTTGTAGAGACATCTCTTAAACGAAATAAAATATTATTTAAACTTGAAAAAAGCTTTTTGGTGCCTGTATATAAATCTATATGACGTTATTTCATGGTGTTGAAGTTTTATCAATCATATCTCATGAAGTATTGGATTGGGCCTAAAATGGGCTTCTACAATACAATAATCCTCTAGCCAAGTAAAAGATAAAAGACCATCCTAAATCCAACACATACAAGATGTTGGTCCACAAAGTAGTTCGAGGCTATAGAAAAAGGTCGTGATCACTTGGAGATTGGAATGAATCTATAAAGGGAACTCGCACGTGCAATCTCTAAGGAGATGGGGTAGAGAACCTTAATGCAGATCTAAGGTGTCATTGGATGTTGAAGCAAAAGCTATATAAACTAAGGGATTGAAGGTGCCACTCTTGCTTATAAGAGGGTAAAATGCCATTAGGTGGTAAAGTAAAACATAACAATAAAGTAACAAGCATGTACTAATGTCCACAATATCGACCAAAGCAAAAAGGAAAGAGAGATTAGGGTCAATGTTAGTGATAATTACCTTTGCTTAACTCTTCCCATTGCTCTCCCTCTTGGCTTGTAGCACTTTATGTGAGATGGTTGTAGGTGAAGTCAAGATGGATAAGTGAAACAAGTAGACCAAAGTTGGGGACTTCAAAGACTTAGTAAACTCCGGCAAGTGCAGCTCCTATTCTTGAAATTTTCAAGGCACAAGGCATGTATGTTAATTTGTCTTCCTTAGTGTAAGCTCCTCTTAGCCCTAAATCCTCTTATTCTTCCTAAGGTGGATCTATATGTGCAAGCAAAGCAAATTGTTTGTGTCATGTTTAAGAAACAACAAAGGAGCCTTACAAGTATGGGTCAAATTCCCAAAAGTCAACACTCAATTTTAGATTACGTCATCAGCTTGACAAATGACATACAAATAATTCCATAGACAACAATACATCATCGACCCGTCTAATAACGTCGAACAAAGTAAGGGGCTACAATACATCATCAACAAGGTCTACGACATTGACAATGCACAAGCAATTGGAAAAAATGTTGAAGGGAACAGAGACCATGCAGTTTAAATACATTGATACTCTTCTAAGTTCCATATGCATACACTGAAGAATTTAATGCCCTGCCAAGCCCTGAAAAAGAAAAGTGTCTAGTAAAATGAAAATAATGTGTATAAAAAGTTTGCCATGATGTAGGAATCAATTGCATGAATATAATAATTAAATAAAAGACAAATTGCCATCGTATTGAGTAGAAAAAATTTAATACCATATCTCTTGAGTCTTATTTAAGGAGTCGGATGTTCAAGACAGCAGTCACACTTCTAGAGCTAACGAAAAATGAAGAAGAATATACAAAAGGAAAAGCATTTTCCTTTGTTTCAAGAGTTTACACAACATGGAGGTAGATTGTTGAATGTTTTAGAAAAAGAAAAGCGTCAAACAAAATTATGACAAAAAAACAAAAAAGTGAAAAGGTGAAATTGAGGAAATATTTTAAAAAAAAAACCTTAAGATGTTTAGAAATATAGAAACATGTTGAAAACGTCAACAAAATATGACAAAAATACAAAATTGTTGAAATATATTAAAAAATTGAAACAATACTAAATTGTCGAAAATCAGAGAAACTTATTAAGTCTAAGTTTGATGGTCTCAAACTCCTTTTATTTCCATGTCAAGATCATAATTTCTTTTGCTACGATTGAATCATGTAAACCGAAATCAATTAAATTGTTTTTCTCAAGCGAACAGATCAATTAAATTGATAGCATTTTATCCAACACAAAAACGTGTTTCCTACTTCTAGATTGAGAAGTTGATTGCTAGATTTAAAAACCAATATTCAGACAGAGGTCCATTTTTGTGGATGTAATTCATCACCAGGAAATCAGATCATGAACTCATATCAGCAAATAAACTTAGGCTTCGAGTATATGTTGTTTTAGGACTCAAGTATGGGTTATTTTACCTTGTGCTTTTCTTTGGAGCAATGTCGAAAATGTTAAGAGTAAAAGCCCACCTCTTAGGAAAAAGAAACATCCAGCCTTGCCAACAACAATCTAATAAGTTTGACGCAAGAGAATCGCACAAGCCAGTCAAGACCTTTAGGAAAAGGTGACTTTCATCCTTATATAGCAAAACAGAGTAGTGTTTCCAAAGCAATTGGATTAGTGCACACTACTGGAGCTCCCGAGTTCTTATCATTTTAAGTAACTGCTCCAGAGAAGATTATTTATAGATCTTGAATCTTTATCTCACAAATTACAAGTATCACTAGGGGTTTCAAAGATAACATAAGCCCATACCATCGAAATCATTAACAATCTCATTCCTACATGAGATATACTAATATTTTTGTTGGATTTTTTTTTATCTTCTAACTCTGATTTGTGTTGTGCTCGTGCAAGTAATTTAAACTGTGCATCTGTAAGTGCAAATATTTCATTAAATTTCCATCATGATACTTTTCTAGAATCCATATGGATTCCTTAAAATTGCAGTGAAGAGCCTATTAGAATATAAGGCTTATAAATTAGTGTTATGTTAATATTAGTTAAATGTTAACTAATAAACGGTTGTAACCACTTCAACCATTTTGTAAACATCTCTCACATGATAAAAGGATGGACACACAATGAATAATGTGTGCATTTCGGTTACTCTTCATTTGTTCTTTGTACATTCTATTCTTTCTCTCTCCACATATTCTAACATTGGTATCAGAGCGGGGCAAGCAAGGAGAAAGAGAAGGGAAGAAGTTCAAACCAGTCTTGTTAGGGCACGAAAGAGCAAAAGACCAATTCGAATGCTAGACGCAAGAGCAATATTATAAGGCAGCGAGCAATAACATAGGGTGGGAAAATGTCATCAAAAAGGCAAAAAACAACCTAGTTTCAATTCAAGGGCACTTACAACGAACATAACCACAAAACACAGTGACGCTCATTGTAAAGGTGCGGAATACAAAAAAAATATGAAAACACCATTCAAGAGCATTTCAAAGTGCTAGGGCACAAAAATAGGAATTTGCCATTTTTGAAGAATTTTTGGGGTTGTTCATGCAGTTAGGGCACGAAAATAAGACATTTTCAGGGCAAAACGTGACAGGCAGAATGCAGCAAAGAAAAAAATGTGATTTAGGGCACTTTTTGTAGAAAACACAATCCAGAATCACAAGGAAGAGGAAAAACGTGATTTTCAAAGGTAGCTAGTGCAAAACAAAGAAAATACAATCATGCATTTCCAGATTTGCAATTTTTCAAGGGTCATTCGCTGCTAGGGCACACAGTTTGTCAATTTTCAGTCACAGCCAGTCATCTAGGGCACAAACCTGCCTGGTATAGTTTCCTTTCTTTGCTTTAAAAAAATCAGTTTTTAAAATCTTGCTACATTAATTTGCAGGTCATTCTATATTTTGGGAAAGGGTTATTTTCTGAGGTATTTTGTCTGAGAATGGAAATTCCATTAGACAAATATTTTGGCCTCAACTTTCATACTTGGAAAGTAAAAATCCAAATGAAAGACAAATCAAATGAAGTTAATGTAGCCATTGTTGAAAATCCATTGGATGCTAAAAGTGATGAACTCACTAATAGAGAATATGTATTTTAAAAGAAGCCTCACACTTTGAAGACAGTAAGGGATCCAGTGTAGGTAAAACTCGGCATGGATGGCTCCCAAATAGTTCGGGAGTCTGTGGATCTCAAGAATTTACCCTTACGAGGGTCATGAGACAACTTGATGGAGCACTATGGGAGTAGCACAATATGGAAGACTATCCAAAAATTCGGGAGATTTTGTAATTCAGGGAGTTCGGGAGGTGGAATCCGAGAACTCGGGAATTCAGCTCGGGAACTACACCTTTACGAGGGTCAAGGAGGCAGCTTGATGGAGTTCTACTTGGTCAAAGCACTCTGTGTCAGCGTGATCTTATTTGGTTCTATTACCTTAATCTTTTTGTCAAGTATGTTCTATAGTGTAAGCCTTAAGAGGGGTATTAGAATATAAGGCTTATAAATTAGTGTTATGTTAATATTAGTTAAGTGTTAACTAATAAACGGTTGTAACCACTTCAACCATTTTGTAACCATCTCTCACATAATAAAAGGACGGACACACAATGAATAATGTGTGCATTCCGGTTACTCTTCATTTGTTCTTTGTACATTCTATTCTTTCTTTATTCTTTCTCTCTCCATGTACAATAACATAGCCTTGTGCAAATTTTGCTGCCCTGCAAATCTGAGGCTGCAAGCAGAGGAAAATTTCTCGTCAACTTTTGCAAAATGCAGATCAGATTGAGCTTAGGAAAGCTCAATTTGAAGGCCAAATAATAATTCATGGATAATACTTTCAGTATTAACTGACACTTAATACATGATTGATGTGAACAACGGAACTTATTTAGAAAAAAATTGATTTCCTATGGTTGAAGCATCTTGCTTGTTTTCATTTTAAACTGGGTTTGGCAAATATATCTGCCCACTCTGCCTCGTTTTAATCAGTTCTAGGCATAATCATCATAGCTTTTAGGCTGTACCAGATGTGTTATTTATTTATAATTAGTATAAAGATTCTCTTAGAAGACTGTGATAATGTTACCTAATCACGGAAAACTTTACGGGATTTCTTTTGCCAATTGGCTATTTTTCATAATAGCAACAACTTTCACAAATTGGTAAAACCTTTCAAATATATTAGCCAATTCTTGATATGTGCTTTACCTAAATTTACTTAAATGCCAAAAAAATTGAAGTACTAACAGTAAAGTTTATGTTTTTCACAAATCAGCAAATAATGATTAAATTTTACATTTTACAAAACTAAAAGGCTAGCTATGTATTCGACACTTATTAAAAATTCCTAGCCCTTAAAGTTTTGCCTGTACATAATTTTAATGCATCGTACTATTGATGTCATTTTCTTCTCGTAACACTATTTGTTAAGCTTCCTAAATCGGCTAACCAGGGCAAATCATGTTGCTAGCTACACCGTGCATGTTGCCACTTGATCTCACATTCCAAGTGAAAATTTTAGATAATATGTTCATTCATGTCCAATACCAAAATTATATTTGAGATGAACTGTAATATGACAAAATTAAGACATACTAAGAAGTTAAGAACACAAGTGTGTCAGAAAATTCAAGTAATAAAATTCAAAAGCTTGAATGGTCTGGTTTTATTTTCTACTTACTGAGCTTATCTACTTCAATATATCCCAATATGTAGATGCAATAAGAGGAGTTTCAAATTAAATGCATCCGGGAAGCATGTCAAATTCAAATTTCTGGGGCAAACAGCAGCGAATTTCAAGTATTTTAATTTTTCATTAAAGTTGATTATAATGGACACGTACTGTGTCACAAGTACAACCATTAGCAGCAATTGACAATGCACAGATTGACTGCGGAAAAATTGAAGCAAACAATTATTCTTAAAAGTTTAGCAATCCTGGCTAAGCTTTATCCCTATTAAATTCCTAAAAATGTTTTTCGCCACCATTAACATTTTACAAGCTTAAATGAATTGGCAAATTCTGAAAGAATCAAAAAATACCGATTTACAGAAGTTAAGGTAAATCTTATTTTCAAATGACAAATACTTTTGACGGAAAAAATTGAAACTGACACAGATAAATGCAAAATCAAGCTTCAGAGCAATATCCAAACAAGACAATATCAATACAATTGCACGCAGAGTGTGTTAACAAATAGAAGCCTGATTAATATCTTAACGAAATCTTCTCAATGGGTCGCTAAATTCGCCTGACAAAAATCACTACAACGGCATACCGTGCTCAAAATAGTAATCAAAGACACATGGTTAGAGGAATGGAGAGACAGGATAAAAAGAAAAAACCTACAAAATTGAGTACAGACAAAAGACACAATGCATAATAGTTTCGCTATCCGATGGATCCCTGCAACTAGTACATTTAAATTAAACCTCAAACCTGATACCGCTCATGACATATTTTGGAAAATAAAGACCTAATTTCAATACGATTTACATACATACCAATACAAGAAAAACCTAAGCATCTTCGTGAACGCTCCCTCTACCACTACTAGAGCCTTCGCCGGCCCGTACCTGGAAACAAATTTTACCGCCGTTGAAAATACGGGCCAATTCTATTCCATCAATACAAATAAATTCACGGTACAGAATATTAAGGGTTCCTTCAAAGGCAAAATTTTAAAAGACTGGATCATTTTTAGGTTAAATTGATACGTTATGTGAGTCGATCCAGGGTCGATACTGACCTCGATAAATGGCTTGGTCGTCACAAAACGGTCCAGAGCATTTTCCTTGGATCAAACCCTGAGAGAAGATAAGAGAGTATTATTGTCCGTTTTTTAAGTATTAATATTAATATTATTGTTCCCTAGTTTGTTTTCTCCACCGGTGACCGCTTCCTACCAGTCGTCGAGCTTAATCCAATAATATTTAATATGTGTTTAGTTTTTAATTCGGTATGAAAGTGAGGGAAATTTTTGGTGCAATATTGACCATTAGTTGTAAGACGTTCGAAATATATTTTAATGCGCTAAGTGGCTTTGGAAGGAAACCTTTCCTGCGTTTGTACGGAATGGATGTACAGGCAAGTGGATGGATAGGCGGCACGTTCCATTTTGAGATAGGACGAAGTCTGTTGAAATGCTGAGGACAGTTCCCAGTCCCACCCAAGCACTTAAACGTGTTATATGTCTAGTGGTTAGTGGTCCAATAAAGGTGGGAGTTGAGTTTCAACTCGAGCAACTAGTTTATGGGGTGGGCGGGGGTAAGAATGGTAGCTTAATGTTTTATATGATTGGTAGTTGTATATGAGGTATAAGAAATGTTGGAGGGGAATTAAATGTAGTGGTTCTTCCGAAAGTGTTAGCGAAATAATTTGTTACAAGGGTAAATTAGGGATTTTCACCAACGACCCGAGACTAGATCCCTCTGTTTAGGAATGGGGCGGCTTCATTTATTGAAAATAGGAAATCTTTACACTATTTTAACCATCATGGGTGACTTTTCGATCGGGGATCACACAAGAATGCTCCACTAAATCTGTATGTAAAAGGAGGTGGAGGACAGGTGTGTATATGGAGAGGAGAGAAAGCGGGAAGGGGTTTTACACAATAAATAGCAAGTTAAGTTTATTGACATAAAACCAAAATATTTCCAAGTTAACAATGAGAAGACACCATGTCAAGGAAAGAGGAACAAAACACAAATAAATCCAAGTTCATTTGCATAATATTGCACAAGTAACCATGTTCATGGAGTAAAGTTGAGATGGAGAGGAAAACATAAGACAAGGAGATAGAAGAATTGTAGTTTCTTGATTGTAGTAAGACATGGGAGTTATCTCCCCCTTCTCCTGAATTTCAAAATTGAATTTCGATGGTGCCTCTAAAGGCAATCCAGGTCTATTAGGAGGGGGTGTTTAATTAGGGATGCGAATGGCAGGTTAATTATGGTTGGCTCTTACCCATTTCAGGAAGGATCATGTAACGAAGAGGAAGCTCAAGCTCTCCTGGAAGGCATCAAAATGGCGGTAATGTTGGGTTGTGAGGCTTTGGAGATAGAGGGTGATTCTCAGGTGGTTATTAATGATATTCGTAAGGGTAAGGCTATCTCATGGAAATTAGATTTTTATATTTGCAACATTATGCATTGGCTTTAAAAAATCCCAAGATGGAACATAAATCATATTTTAAGGGAGGCTAATGTTGCGGTGGATCTTTTAGCAAACTATGGTACAATTAAAAGAGAGGGGTGCATAATATCCAAAAATCGTCGCACTTGGAAGATCTCCCGAGTTATTATTTCTAGGGAAGGGGGACGAAGCTGTCTTTAAATTAAGTGTGTTGGCATTCTTTATCATTCTTCTTCGTCAAGATTTCGTAAGTTTTTCGGTGTGATTAGTTCTTGCAAGATGTGATCCCCGCCCTTTCCTTTCATCATTTTGCAGGACACTAACAGGGAAATGGCTTTCATTGGTATCATTTACCATGCTCGTCTAAGAATTATCTTCGGGGTGGAGACTGAGACTGCTCGTGCTGCCATTTCTAAGGTGTTGGGGGAAGACTATTTGGGGGAGTTGGAGAGAGCCCGAGTCAATTCGGAGATAGCCTCTTGGTTTGTCTCTCACCTATGGTTAATTCGCCAAAATGTGGAGGAGGTGCGAATCATCGCTTTGCATTTCATTAAACCCCTTCATAGGGTGAATTTGATTGAGGCTTTGGTATTATTTGGGCGAGGAAACTCGTTGCCCTCGGTGGTTCGTGATGGCTTGGCTCCCGAGGAAGCTAAGAAAATTATTGTTGTGCTCTTTGAAGGAACGCAATCTCTGATGCGTTTGACGACGACGTGCGTACGCAATGCCTAGCTCGGCGAGGCTTAAGGGTGGTCAAAGTCTGGAAAAATTAGATCTTCTAAGTCTTTCGGCCCGATGGTCCCTATTTCTAATGGTGTGGCGGCTCTTCGGCGGCATTTGGGATCGTCCTTTGCTTTCCTCATGTACTCGCTCGTCTTTCATCTCCTGGGAAGTAAAATGTCCCCACTCCCGAGTAGCTCGGCCTCCAAGGATTAGCGGTGGCTCTAGTTTTGGGGCTCTTGGTCATATTCGGGTCGTCTCTCACAAGTTTTTGGGCGGTGTTAGTTCTATGGTCTTTATTTTAGTATTTTCTTGGTTGGTTTTGTTTTCTCGTCATTTCTATATTCAAGTTGGTTGTTTGGTTTTGACAATGGATTGTAATTGAATATCTAATGAGACTTTAACAGCAGGATCCCGACAATTCCCGGGTTCAAAGCTCCTGAAAAAGTGTTTAATCATCCAAAAAAGACATGGGAGCTATCAACCAAGAAAATCTAACCCTTTGGAATGGAGAAGTTATTCCAATTTATAGCTTTACAATTTGTCTCTTCATCTACCCCTCACATGACCTTTCATAGTCCCACCACTTGTGACCTTTCACATTCCTCTAGGAAAGAAAAATAAGTTCATTTCTTATTAATGAAAAGGGGACTGTTCTGATGAAAAATTATAATGGTCACTTGAGTGAATAGAGCGAAAGAGCCACAAAGTATAATTTACAATGGAGAATTAGAAAGTAGAGAGAGAGAGAGAACAAAGAGAGAAGAAATGTGGAATGAAGAAGGATGAATAAGCTTGGAGTTTCTTTATAGAGATGCACTTTAGTGAGCTCTTGATCCTTTGCAAAGTCCCTAAACTTGATGAAGCCTCCTAGTGCACTCAATCTTTCACTAACCTCCTCTTTAGGGAATCCTCTGAATGATCAACTCGTAGCCCGATCATGTACCCTTCCAATCTTTGAACCATTACCACGTCACTCGATCTTTCTTAAATTTGATGCACCAGTGTACACAACGACACAACTTGCTCACACAGGGTGATCTTGGTGATCATGTCACCAAATGACCATGGTGACTGTAAAGATATAATGAAGCACAAGACAAATATCCTCTTATATGAGATGGACGAAGGAGAGAGATTGAATGAAGAATGCTTCCAACTTTTTATCCACTCATCTGATGAGATGAGAAACACTTTGAGACCAAATTTAGGGAACCGAGAGGGCTTCCCTTCCGCCTGAACCATGTTTTCCTTAGCATGAAAGGCTCAACATCTTTGTTTCTTAACTAACATCCCGACACTTACTATTTTAATAACCCTTATTTTGAGTAGTCCATTTTAGTTATCAATTGCTTAATTTGGCAATTTTGGTTTCCCTGATGTTCAAAGGGCAATGACAACTTTGAGAATGAATTGTTTACAACACTTACTATTTATAACAAAGGAGGCTTAGGAAGGCTTACTATTTTTAGAAGTGGTCTTCTCGGTGTCATAATGGAATGAAATTAGTCTCAAAAGTTTTTGTTTTGCAATGTGAGGCTTTGCTCCAAATTTCAAAGGATTTCAATCACTAGGTTTTGTAGATCTGAAAAAACATATTTTTAAGCTAAAATTTTCAAATGGTTGTAGAAAATGATATAGAGCATCAATGGAGGCATGTAAATACTCTTCTTAAAGGCATTTTTTCAAGGAAGCTACAATTAAAATCTCATGGCAAATAGACATGGGGTTTGAGAGATATGAGCAAAAAGAGGTTTTTAGGCATGGAGGATGTTTGAAGAATTTTGGTAACATACCAAAGAACAACGAGGAGAGAAAATAAAACAAATGAGCTTAAAATTGGTAAGTGTTGAATTAAAATGGTTTTCCCCCTTTCAAAATTATTTTCCCTCCCATTTGCACACCTTAACTCAACTTAGACTCAAATTAGCTAACCTAGGTCTAGTGGAGGTTGGAGGTGTTGTTGCACCCTAAAAATAGGGTAAAAAGGGACATCACCTCCTCTAAAATGTGTCATGGGTGCTTGCTTCATGAGGATGGGGCCAAATTTCAAGAATAATAGTGAGTTGTCACTTTTAAGTGATGAAAAAATGCCTCCATAGGGGGAGCAAATGTTTGTGTCCTTCGTGTCCCTTTAGCTATTGGTACAAAGGGAAAAAGGTACATCCACACTCCAAAAGGCCGTCATGGGTCATGTTATCATCAAAAAGTTGTCAAAAATGAGTTACCATGAGTTTATAACATGTTTTAACCACTTAAGTGACGAAACATAACAATCAATGGGGAGAGAACTATGGTGTTCCTCTTGTCCCCATACACCAAGGGAAAATGCACATCATGCCTCTAAAACCCTTCCCATGCTTCTTGGAATGTTGATGTCATCAAACACAACATGAAAATAGACTAAGGAGTGGATTTTCGGGCCCGGGAGCAAGACATGGAGTTCGAATGCAAAACTTATATGATTTTGACTTGAAATGATCCAATGATCCCATTCATACAATTTTCAAGACCTTATTCAACTTTCAATTTGAATTTTCAGCCCATTTTCCACTTTTTCTCATGTGTGTGTGCTAGTAAGTAGAGTTGCCACCAAGTCCATAATGAGTATGAACAAATCCAACACATGGACCATGAGGAGGGTCTAATTTACTCCACTTTTACATTTGGTTAGGCTCCTAACTCTTCTTGAGGTGTCCAAAACCCTTCTAAAGAAGTTCCACCTTGTAGAAAGACTCTTGTGTTGCACTAATGGACAAGTTTCCACATTTTTATACTCCCAAAAATTTATTTTGATTATTACACCGCAAATTATGCTTTGTTAGATTTCTAATGCCTAGGATATGATCTCCCAAAACTTCATGATGCCCTTGAAACCCTTCGAACAAGGTGATTAGCTCCTTTTAAACATGCATTTCCTAGTGCCTTGCACAAAAAGACCCGATTTTGCTTAACTTATTCCCGACATAAATTATTTCTGAATAATCTTCTTAAACTACTTTGGACAAATTTATTTATTTCACATACAACTCCCAAATGGATTGAATTTTCCCTATAAGCTTATGGAGGGTGTTCACTAGTGACAAAATTACCAAAAATAATCCTTTTGAAGCCTTCGAGAGCATTGTTTTTTCATAGACCTCAGTAGTCGTAATGTCCCCAGATGGAAATATTCATACCCCGATGGATTTCCCGTTATTCTCACTAGGTCTAAATCTGATTAATCTAAAAAGCCAAAAATCTCAATTACTATCAAATTGAAATTCAAAATGAAATCAGGTCATAAACTGAATATTTTCTAGAAATTCCTAGTTTCTTGCCATAAGCCAACGATTTACCAAAAATAGCTTTTTCCACCTCAAAATACCTCCAAATTTTATGAAAATGTGTTTACAATTAGATAATGAATAATCATAATAGGATCTCCAATCGATTCGAAAAGTATTTATTCTCAAATTTATTAGGGCAAAAACGCGATAGAACTTGTAAATTCAATAACTTGCAAAATACTCCAAATTTATGGGCAAATGATATCTTAGATCAAGCTTGAAAAATAAGCTTTCCAATTAACCAAAAATCAGAATTTTTCAATGGCGAAAGGCATCCAAAACGGGTTTGTAATTCGGAATAATGTAGATAAACCCTAGTTGTAAATGAAAGTTGGAAATACAATTTTGCTCCACTTAGGAAAGGCCCAAAACACCTCAAAACCGATCAAACACTTAATATCTAATATCTATTTGAATTTAGCTTGAAATCAATGCCCTAGCAATGCAAAATCTTGAAATGGAATCTTCAACAACACTCCCAACAAACATGCAATATTCATCCTCAGTAGGTCTTCAAACAACTCACAAACCTATAGTAATAAGCCTTCAACAACTACTAGAAAACTATTGGAAAACCCAGCTAACTCCTTGAATTTTGATGCTTAATGGAAACCCATGAATGGAGAATCCTCACAACATAAAAGAAGAGTTTTCGTTCTCATTTTATATCTCTATAGGGTTTTCGTCCTCAAGAGATAATCTCTAAGGGTTTTCATCCTGTGAAATTATTTTGCAAAGCTCTCAAGCTTAGACAAAAATCAGAATTTATAAAATGAAAGAGATATCTCTCCAAGCCAAGTCAACTTGTTTTTATAGGAAAACTTGGCTTAGCAACCACCCACAAGCACCAATCACATACTTTTCTCTGCATTTAGTTCTTTTTGGCCTTGTCACATCCCTAACATGGGTCACATTTTTCCTTAGGGGAAATAAAAATATAAAGTGACTTATTTCTCCTTTCTTTTCTAATTTCACTTTATCTTTTATTTTCTTTTCTCTTTATTTTTAGTAAGTCATTAATAAATTAATATAAGTACTTTTATCAATTCTCTTTTATATGCACTTTATAATAATTTATTGAGACTATAGTTCCCCTTTTATCACCCTCAACCATCGGAAACAAATTTGGCCAAGGGTCTTCGACTGGATCATCTTCGAAAGTGGGACATTTTAGTCCTCCCTTGCCCAATTTCTTGCCCTTGAGCAATTATAAACTCATTTGTCCAAGTGCCATGTGTAAGATAGAGAACATGATGTAGTGTTCCCAAAGCCTAGATCCTGTTGGTCAAATGATGAAGCCTTTGGAAGAATATGCCAACCTTACTTGCTTCCATTGATTCAATACAAGTATGAGTGAAATCAACAATGCATAAAGTGCTCCAAACTGTTATACCTGCTTAGTGTATTAGGAATCATTATCTAGACAAACTTCTCTAAGCTCCAAGGTTGCCCAGTCAAGAATGTCATCATGGAGTATATAGGACAACAGTCCCTCTTCACCTTCCCTACTTTTCTTCAACCTTGCACATGAAGCAAACATATTAGAAGAAACAAGATCTCTCATTAGCCCTTCTCCAATCCCATTGATCAATTGATATATAAACAAGGAAGTTCACAAATAAATGAAGATAAATGAATAAACAAGACAATGTACCTTCTCCATAATAATCTTACAAACCTCAAGTAAGATTGTAGAAGCTTTGAGCTTGTAGAATCTTACAAGTTATTGATTTTGGATGCTCTTGATTAGCCTCTCCAAGGTGGATGAATGTGATGTTACGAGCGGATTTCACAAGGATTTGAGCAACAAATAAGCATAGCTTCGTTGCATTTGCTCATGGATTTCCAAGGATGAGTTTGTGAAGGAAATGACATGCTTTTATAGCTAAGGGTAGGACCATGAAAGGTGGATTGAAGATTGAATCAGCTCCAAGTCATAATTGTGATAACTCAGGAATATAATGTAGACTGAGTCTGGGAGTTACAGATTTTAAAGGGCAATAGACATTTGGAATGGAAGAATTTACATCTCGAATTGAATTACACATACAATCCAATTGTCCCCTCCTTTTCTAGGAATATGGAAATGGGGTCTAAGTTGAATTGACCTAATAGGGAAACATAGTTCAAGTTGAGTTAATTGAGATGAGGAAGTTGAGGCCAAGTACAATTAACTATGATAGTGAAGTGGCGGTTGACTAGGAAAATAGGTGTATTTTCCTACTTAAGTAACTAATTTAACTAGCTACAATGTGTAAGATAGTTAATTAATCATTTGTTTAATAAATGATAATTAACTTAGAGTGGACTAATTTGATTAATCCAATGGGTGGATGTACATGATTAATTAATTTAATTAATCAATCGTAAAAGGGGATATGAGCTAGGATGTGAATTGGGATAGTACTGGGAACTAGTGTGTAATTTTGGGGTGTCTACATTTTCCCCTCTTTAAAGTGTTATTGTGAAGTAATAACGCTTTAAAGATAGTAGATTCATGCAGATTAGCGAGCATAATGCGATGAAGCATTTGGATGCCCCAATGAGTAGGATAGTAAGGTAATGCCCCCTCAAGTGGGTGGATGATGCAACAAGGCGGTGGATAAGCGCTTGATAGGAAGAAAGTAATGTATGTTGATAAGGATGGGAGGAATTGTGCTCGTAGCATGAACATCATTTGGAGAGTGTGAATATAAGAGCAACCTTTATTTTGTTGTTGCATAATAGATTTTTCACCATGATTATTAAGGAATCAATATGGTTAACCCAGATGCGCATAAACAAACACACACAAAACAAAGAAAAGATAAAAAGGAAAACAATCCCAATATGAATAGTAGGTGCAAGCATTAGGGTTATAAAGGAACCAAGATGTTATCACACTACTTGTAATTGGTCCAAAAAGTAAACATCAACAATGCAATACAATGTCGAAAAAGAAGACAATCAATTATACCCCTAATGTGTGCTACAATAAAGATTAAGTAGATGCAAATGCCCCCAAAAATTAAACTTATGAAAGACTGGGAATATGATCAGATTGAATAGCGGAGTATACTTAGCTACTCCTCGTGACATTCTTGTTGGATTCGTTTTACAAATAATTTTAAAGAAATTGCCCAAGTGAAGTTATATCATGAAGGAAAAACAATTGTGTGACTTGTCCCAAGCAGATATCTTACAAAGGGAAGAAAGTAATGGTCATAAGATTAGAACGATCACTAGGGTAGTAGATGAAGGTATGACTTTATCAAGATTGTGTTGAAGTGTTGAAAGATTCATGTCAAGGGTTTTCCAATTGTGATAAGTGAATGTTTGTTTGATTTTTTTAAATTTTTTATTGTGTTTGAATTTTGAAATATATGATTTTTTTGGATTTTTGAATATATATATTTTTGGGATTTTTAAATATATGATTTTTTAATGGTTTTACATTTTTTTAGAAAAACTTGATGCAAAGTAAGAGAAGCGACATTTTTGTTACACCGGATTTATTATGGAAAAATAATGTTGTTGAAAGCATAAAACATGTATTTCAAACAAATTCAATATGAACAGGAAAGAACTACACTAAAGTTATATGTGAACTAGGATGCAGAGAACTTTCATGTAATTGGTGTACAATGCAAGTAAACAAAGTGCAATAAAATAACAAACTAAAAATCAAAAGCATCCTCAAAATGTTGACAAACCATAACAATACAACACAATTTATAATAACAATGTCTAATGACACTCTGAATGTGTTTCACATTGAAGAACTAGACAAATATGAATGCCCCCGAGTGATATCTTAGAATGTGAGAGGATTGGATCGGGCCGAAGAGCGGAGTGATGCTTAGATACTCCAAAAGCAACTCTTGTCGAATCCCATTGAAGGTTGATCTGTAGTGGATTTAATCCAAGTGTTCCCCAAGTAAAGTTATATTGTGAAAGGGTAATTGATTATCGAAAAATGATCTAGAATGATCATGAAGAGCATGTTATCCAACTACTAAAATTTTGCCAAACATTTTCTTAATGTTTTGCTTTTGCTAGTTTTACATTGTTTTTGTTTTTGGACAATTTTATACTGTTTTTGGAGTTTGAAACAATTTTAGATTGTTTTTGTGTTTTTGACTTAGTGAAGGGTTGCACAGCTTGAATGCAAGTGCAAACAATTGAAGCATTCCATTATATTAGAAGAAATGTATATGATGTAATGATAAAATGTCTCATTTTATTCGTGACTCCACACAACTAGGAAGATGTGAGGGCTCATCACCAATAACCAAGAAGGATGTGAAAATTGGGTGGATAGTGATATGAAAGTGAAGATAATGGATGTTAAGACACAAGGTGTAACAATGATTCATATGAGTAATATGCAACTCATCTCTAGTCAAGGTTATCTAACCGATTCCAAAATGATTCCACTTTATAGGTTTTGACTTGACTTAGACCGTAGATGGCTTATTGATTGGCAAAAATTCGGTTAAGGAATTGTTGTATCTCTTTAACATGAGCAACTAAATTACTTCTTCGGATGTTTTTGATCAAGCACTTTTGATTCATATTTGAGTAAGGATTTATTGATTAATTGTTTTTGTTTTCTTTAAAGGGACCCCTTACATGTTGACCCATGTCACCAGTAAGAGACAAGGCCTCAACACCGAAGACAAAATGTAGGTGAGTAAGGACATCTTCCTCCATTCCAAGTCTCATACTACTAGTAAGAAGTATGGGCTCATCACCAAAGACCGTGAAGGATGAAAGGTGTAATGATTGATTTTTTATTTTTTTGCATTTTTAGTTTGATTTGGCCTTGTTTGTCGATAGAGTGTTTATTGGGAAGTAAAATTCTACGCCCAAGTATCACCTCATACGACTAATAGGACACAAGGGCTCAACACCGTAGAATAAGATGGACAATACAAAGGTCCAGGTAAATAATTTTAGTGCTTTTTGTTAAAGAGAGAGCTTATTTGAAAGGAGGAGTTACCATCAATAAGCTTCGAGACAAAACCGTAGGTAAAAAGATTTGAAATGGTAGAAATCATAACAAAGATGAGACACATAATGCCCAATAGGAACAAGGTTAACCTATGTCATGATAGGTGAAGAATGTGAATATATGATAATGGTATGATTAAGATATTTGCCAATAGATGGAATGCTTAATGTTATTTGCACTTGTTTTTGCTTTTTATTTTCAAACAATGTTTTAAGCAAAGGTTTAATATAGAGTTTTATTTTCTTTTTATGTTTTTGAATTTTTCTTAATTTTGATGGATGAGATATTGCAATGGAACTCATCAAGAGAGAGGTCCATGTTTATGAAAATGGAAAGGTCATGAATTACGAGACTTGGGTAGATGAGTTCCAAGTCAAAGGAGAGGATTGAAAGATTTTCAATATATCCATGATTGCAGTAGTCCTAATTTATGAGACTTGGGCGGACGAGGTCCAAGTCAAAGGAGATAATCCTGAGATTCGAGGAGTCTTGAAATACGAGACTCGGGCGGACAGTGTTCAAGTCAAAGGAGAGAATCAAATGATTCGACGAGTCCTAAGATACAAGACTTGGGTGGATGAGATCCAAGTCAAAGGAGATAATCAAATGATTCAAGGAGTCTGAGATATGAGACTTGGGCGGATAAGGTCCAAGTCAACATATATATGAATAGATAGGTCTTCATGGGGATCCAAATACCTATGTAATGTTAGAGGAGGATTGTTGATGCAGGGAATATGTTGAGATTCATATTCATCTATGAGTGGAAGAGTGCGAGGAAAGAAGGATTGATCTCTATATGTATATCCAAGGCTCCTTATAGGCTGAAGAGAGAAAATATTCAATGTTTCTTTTCATGGTTATATATTAGTTGATTTGATGAAAGATGTGAAATCAAAGCTTGAAAATGTCATACAAGGATATTCTTGGGTATACACAACTCATGGAGTGTACACATGTAGATGTCTTGACATGTAAGGGTCATCATTGATGAGATTCCTACAAGAATGATTGTTTGAGGGATTGTGGACACGAAGGTTGCATTGGTGTAAGTGTCAAAACTTGTTGTGGTTGTGTTTATATAATAAGGCTAGAAATGTTAGGCATAGGAGCCGGTAGTGAAAGAGTAAAATCAAGCCCAATGGTGCTCGATGATGGACCCTTCTTTGTAGAGTCTACAATTATATCAAGGGTTGAAAGGGAGTCTTAAAGCAAGGTAAAGCTCTCATTTGATGTTGGAAAATTATTATCCGAAACAAGTTCAATGTCTGTTTGGACTAACGGAGGAAAATCTAGAGAAGAGAGAGATTAGTTGTGATTGAGAGATACTTGACCTTCATCACCGTGATCTCATTGAATTTCATTATGTATAGGAGGTTGGACAACATTCGACTCTTCTTGAGAATTTTTGGTTGTTGATGTGTCTCTGGTTGTGATAGCTCTATCATCAAGCTCTACAAAGATGTCTCTGTTGTGAAGTAAATCTTAGACATAATTCTTAAATCGTACGCATCTATCTATGGAGTGGCCATCAATGTGATAGAAGTCACATTATGTATGAGGTTTATACCAATATGACTTAGGTTCCCCTTTAGGAAAGGGTCTTGTAAGCGGATATTTTATCATCCTAGCCTCTTTTAGCTATTGAAATACACTAGAGAGACTTTCTCTAAGGGGTGTAAACTGTCGTTTAACTTTGCGCGGAATGGTGTCTTCGCTAGGTTGAATGATTAGATTTTTGGTTGATTGTTCATGTATATTGTGCACTTTTTTATTATCCATGACACTATCATTGACAACATTTTGGTTACGATTGATGTACCAAGAGTTATCGGTATTGTGATTATTACACTAATTGTGCCTATTAGGGTTATAATACTTGATTAAGCATTTAGAAATAAGGGCTTGGTCTATTAGAATCAAGGTGACGTAGGAGTCAAGGTTGGGAGAGAAATGTTTGACGAAATTCTTTGAGATGTATGTGAAGGTGGTGATATATCCCTTTGGAAGGTGTAAGAACCAATCCAAAGCTTGTCCACCTAGACTTCTAGGAAAAAGGCACAAGAGAAAGATATCGTTATATGCCACTTCATGACATGCTATGGAAAATTCTTATATACGCTTTCTAGGATCAATTTTTCTCTTGTATTTGTTGAATTGGGGCATCTCAAAGGATTTTGAAAAGTGCGTGTGTAAGATGTCCATGTTGAAAGGGTAAGGACACAATTCATCAAAGTTGAATTATTTGCATTATTTTTGCATACCCGAAATGGTGTCCTTCATCATTTTCCATTCTGATAAAATGATGAATTGTGTGAATCCACCATTGTAATGAAAAATGGGGAGAGTGAACAATGGTGCATAGAAAAATCAACCCTTAGCAAAGTGAATGCTAAGATGGAAGAGGTGAAAGTGGAAAAGCTTGAACCTTAGCAAAGTGAATGCTAGAATGGAAGAGGTGATGAAAGTGTGAACCTTAGCAAAATGAATGCTAAGATGGAAGAGGTTAAAATTTTAGCAACGTAATCAACCTATAACAAATTAAATGTTAAAATGGAAGAGGGGATGAAAAAAAAGTGAACAATGCGACCCTTAAGAATGTGGATGCCAAGAAAGAACAAAGATTGAAAAGATGTGATTTGTTTGACTCTTAACAATGTGAATGTTAAGATGGACGAAGTGTGAAATGATGATAGAGTACTCAAACCTTTACAATGTGAATGTAAATATGGAAGAGGGGAAAATCGAATTTGCTTGACCCTTAACAAAGAGAATGTTAAGGTGGAAGAGACTTAGTGATGACAAAAGGTTACTCGATTCCTTACAAAGTGAATGTAAGAAAAGAGGAGTGGAAAATATTTGATATAATTAACCCTTAACAATGTGAATGTTAAGATGGACAAAGAGAAGAAGCTTTGAAAGTGAAAATCCGATTATAGAACTCTTAGCAAAAGAAATGCTAAGATGTGAGGATTAAGTGATGTGCTCAAACTTTGGACAAAGTGAATGTACAAAGGAAACATAACTTTGACAATAATAGTTTTCTCAACTTCTAAAATGGATGTTTTAAAAGATAAGAGACTTGATAAGACAATGTGATCAACTCTTAATGAAAGGAGCGTTATGAGAGACAAAAAGGTTCAAATGTTAACTCTTAACAAGGTGAGTGTTAAGAGAAACGAAAGGGGGTGACTTCACAAAACTTAACAAAATGAGTTTTTTAAGGTGAAAGAGGGATTTAAATGTTAGTTAGATGACTCTTAACAAAATGAGTGCTAAGAGAGATGAAAAAGGAATGAAATGTCTCTTAATCCTCTATAAAGTGAATGTAAAGAGGGAAGAGGTAAAAGGAGATAACTTGCTCTCACTTGCGACCAAATGGTGTTACAAGAGGATACTTGAAATCACGATGTAAAATCTCAACACTTAATAATATGAGTGTTAAAGACTAGAAAGATAGTGAGAGTGCTCAACTCTTTAATGAGATGAATGCTAAGAAAGGGGACTAGACAAAGGAAGGATAATACTCAAATGATGACAATGTGAATGTCAAAATATAGTGGTAAGAAGACAATGATGAAAAGCTCGAATCTCAGTAAAGTGAATCTGAGAGACAAAGGTAAAATGATTGGTTAAGGATCTCAAATTATAGAAAAGTGAAAGCTTTAAAAGAGACGTAAAAAGAAGTTTTGAAGATGTCAAAAATTCAACAAAGTGTATGTTAAATCATGACGACGTAAAATGAAATGCTTGAAGCTCAACAATGTGATGTCAAACTTAAGACTTAGAAAGATGAAGGATTAAAGTGATCGTGATGGTGCTTGATTGTGATAAAGCAAGTATCATAATTGCAAGACTTAGATGGGAAATGATAGTGCTTAAGTGCGATATAGATATCCATAACTCAATACTTAGACTCGTTTGTAAAGGGGTGAAAATGAGACAAAAGTGGAACCAAATAAGGATTATTTGGAAACGTGAAAGAGACAAAAATTGAACCCAATAAAGAGTATTTGGGAAAGGAGTGAAGATGCAAGAGTGAGATCATAAGATAAGAGTGGAACATAACTCAAAAAGAGAGAGAAAGAGAAAGAGAGAAGAAAAAGTGAAAATAAAAGTTTTGTTTACAAATGTTTTGGCCTCTACCTTAGATTGGATTAGATAGTGTGTGGCTTCCTAGGTGGTTCTCTCAACTAGGTGTCAGCAATATACCCGAGCGAGCGTGGTGTTATTCTAGCTTCGACTCTAATTCACCCCTTTGAAACAATGAGAAAATATCTTGCTCAAATGAATCGCATTGGGGTCGTCCACTAAGGATATCCGTGACTCTAATCTCAGGGGTGTACTAGTCAAGTAGGATGGGGGTACCCATTTTGTCAGTCAGTTCCCTCAATGTGACGATTACTTTGGGGTTCCTGTGGTACTCCTCAAATGAGTTTTATGGATTAAGCCAAAGAACTTCCCATAATTATAGTAGTTGGGAAATATCCTTGTCAACCGCACTGTAAAATACAATGTGAATGGTTCATTTTATCTTGATTAAAAGATGAGATTGTTTTAACCATTGTTCTTTAACCGAGGCAACTTGTAATTAGTAAGTTATTTTTAAAAGTCGTTCAAGGTAACTGCAGTAAGTAGTTTAAGAGCAACCTCCTGTAAAGTGCATCTTGTAAACAAAGGTTACCATGTTTTCCTGAGGTAGAGAGGACAAGATGAAAAGAAACGAACCCATGTTTTTGATTTCCAAGATTGCTTAGAAAGTGCGAGGACAGATCACACGTGTGAACTAGCTTTGATTAAGAGAAAAAAAAGTTAATTTCTCAAAAGCATACGAGAAACGATCATGTTTTTTATTTCTAAGACCACTTAGAAAGTGCAAGAAAAGAGCATACACGTGATTGTTGCATGATTTAACCTCACAAAAATGAAAAAAAAATGACAACAAACGTTAGCAAAAAAACCACAAAGCATTGGGGAATATGCCAAAATAATTAAACGTTTGACAAAAACACCTAAAAAGTGACAAAAATTGGACAAAAACATCCAATAACCCTACGCAAACAAGTTACACGATTAGTCAAATTAGTAAAAATGTCGAAAAATTAAGGAAAAGGTCCTAATTTAAGTTAAAAGACCTAAATGGAATTAATTAAACTAATTAATTTAACATTTGTTAAACTAATTGGATTTAATTTAAACTAATGAATGGACCGTAATTAAATTAAATAAACCTAAATGTAGCCTAAGCTAATTTAAACTTAAAGGAAATAAAAATGGAATTAAAATCAAGCTAAGTTGAACCTAAGAAAATAAAAACCTAAATAAAACTATACCTAAACCTAAAATAGACTAAGTATATTGTAGTGAAGGCTTTCATTGATTTGTTTTTTGTTTGTTCGGTATGTGGTTTGGGTGTGTAGGTTTGCGAAAGGAGTTCATGAGAGCTGTGCAGGATGGGGAGATGATGCGGTTGCAAGGAGAGCTCATTTGGAGGATCAAATAGGATTAGGGGCCGTCAGTGTGAATCAAGGGCTCGATGATGTATCAAGGTAGGTGAGCCGGATCTATGCGCAGGATGGGTGAGGGTCGGGCTCGGTTTGGTTGAGTCATGATCGAGTTGAGCCATGGGGGGATTGGGTCCGGGATGGGTGTAATGCCGGTCGGGAGCTTGCTTGTAGATCCGGGATCGAGGTGATGTAACTCGACCTTGACCAAGTCGTGACAGGATGGACAGGTTCAGTAGGGAGGGAAAAGAAATTAGGGGCAAGTAGATGGGGTGTGAGTTAGTCACTAGGGAGGGTAGGGAGGGCCAGGGGCAAGTTGGGGCGGGTCATGTAAGTCATTAGGTAAGTCGGGTGGGGGTTAAATGGGCTAGCTCGGTAGCTAGTTAAATCCAAGTTAGGTAATTAGAAAGTGGATAGAGGATGGGAGAAGGGTAGGGAGCCGGCTTGGCCAAGCTTAGGGGCCAAGCTAGGTAGGGGTTATGAGGTAGTAGGGGCGGGTATATAGGATTTTAGCTTGGATTTGATTTTTGCTTTCTTTTGAATCTATTTTTTTGGCAAGTTTTACAGAAATTTGTAAAAACATGAAAAAAACAATAAGAAATCTGAATCTCCCCTAACGATAGGAAAATAGCCAAATATAGCTAAAACTAAACTTGCTTGCTAAAGTTAACAAGGAAACCCCGATTATAAAAAAAAATTGTCTTATAAAATTGATTTTTTTACAAATCGATTAGTGATTTTAAATGCTTTCTCCATGTAACAAGACACATGTAACACTTCGATAAAAAGATTAATAATCAAGTAAAAACAATTTTATTTTTGTGACTTTTTAAATGCGCCTCTACTATTAAAACCTCCCATAATGTATCCTCCAAACATAACAACACATAAAATTGCAAAACACAATAAAAACAAATGTTAACCACACAAATTAAAAGGTTGGTGAAAATTAAAAATCTACACTTCAAGATGAACAACAAATGAAATGAAAATGATCAAGATATGGGTGCGGTCCCACTGTGCATGCCAAAATGTAAACAAGAAAATCCACAAACAAATGAAGATAAATGAATAAAAAGACAATGTACCTTCTCCATAATAATCTTGCAAACTTTGAGCAAGATTGTAGAAGCTTTAAACTTGTGGAATCTTGCAAGTTATTGATTATGGATGCTCTTTATTAGCCTCTTCAAGGTGGATGAACAAAATGCTATGATCGGATTTCACGAGGATTAGAGTAAAAAATAAGTAGAGCTTCACCGCATTCTGCTCATGGAATTCCAAGGATGGATTTGTAAAGAAAATGACATGCTTTTATAGTTGAGGGTAGAATCATGAAAGGTGGATGCAAGATTGACTAAGCTCTAGGTCATAATTGTAATCACCGGGAATAGAAAGTAGACTAAGTCTGGGAGTTACAACTTTTAAGGGGCAATAGACATTTGGAATGGAAGAAGTTACATCCGACAATTGAATTGCACATATAATCCAATGCCCCCTCCTTTATGAGACTCTGTAAGTGGGGTCTAAGTTGAGTTGACTAGAATAAGGAAGCATAGTTCAAGTTGAGTTATCTGGGATGAGGAAGTGGAGGCCAAGTACAAAATAACTAGGATAGTGAAGTGGTAATTGACTAGGAAAATAGGTTAAGTAACTGTAGACACCTAAATTCCGCTTTTGCAATCTTATTGCCAAACGCACACAAATCACTCTTATTCTTTCCAAATCCGTTATAATTAGTGGTTTTCACTAATTAACTAATGTTCCTTACCAATTTAGCCAATTAACACCGCATTGTTGATTATGTAACCCCTTTCTCATTCAAGATGCCACTTTATGACTAATCGTAAGTCAAAATCCTCTTCAAAACAGATAATTAGCAATTATAGGCTAATTAAGTCTATTTTGCCCTTGATTTCATCAATATGCCCTAATATTTACTCAAACCCCTCTTCCAACCACTCAAAATCATCCCATTCACCTCCATAAAGTCTCATCAAGCTTTAAAAGCTTAGTTTACCCTCCTAGTTGACCCTAAGCAGATGATTAAGGCTCCATACCTCTTAATCACTTTGTAATTCACTAATTGTGATTAGTAAGGCCTAAACATAATTAACAATTCTAATCTAATTTGGGGATTTTAGTCCCACATGCACCAAAATACAAGTTTCTCCCAAAAGGAAAACTATAAAAAGGGTGCACCTCATTCCTTTATACTTTACACCATGCTTTGATTTGCATCTCATATAATACATATGATTCATAGTCAAGTTCAAACCCTTGCCTAAAACCTTCAACAAGGTTAGTAGATGAATAATCTAAAGTGACTTAACAAGTCATTTGGAGAGGTCATTTCACCATTGTTTGGAGTAGCAACCATAACCATTTGATTTCCCTCTTAGGTCTATTTAGGCCCATGTTAGGTAATTCAAGCATATTAGTAGGCATGTTTAATTAGATCTTGCATTGTTTTCATACTAGTTAAGCATTCCTATTAGTGCGAGAATCATAGCACCCTTGAATGTCCTGCAGCAACTGATGGGTTGAGACTCTCAGTGTGATTGCATAACATGGAGCATCTCTCAAGGTGTGGGACCTTGCGAGTTGAGAGAGCTCTCTGGATTGAGGCGGTTCTTATCCCTCTCGTTAAGGTGTACACAAACAAATCACGAGAGGATCTATTCAAAGTCTATTTTATCTACCAAGGAGACAGGGGTTAGAGAGATGCAAGAAAATAAACCTAAGTGAACGAGGTGATACACCAAAGGAATGTTAGACACTCATTTTACAGTTTAACACAGACCACAGGAATGTAATACAAATAACATGCACAGATAACTAGATCGCAATAAGAGATCGAAAAGACAACAACGAATACATGAGAGGGTCGAGAATCATCCACATACATATATTTTATTTCTCAAGAGTCGATACAGTATATTGCAGTGGCCAAGAAGCAAAACTTGCATTACAACTTGAAGGAGAGGTTAGAAAAGCTCCACAAATCCTTCTGTGAACAAAAGAAGAAGGGAGGGTGCAAAACAAAATGTCCAACCTTTTACAATGAGCCCCGACCCTTCTTTTATAGATTCAACATAGAGGGAAGAAGGAGAGAGAAGCGGGAAAACCAGTTTGAAGCTCAACCACTATCATCAATGCCTCCTACAAAATTCACCCCAAATATGTTGTGCTTGCATCAATTACTTGTTTGGCGCCTCGAAGGAGGAGAAATGACGGATCGATCAAATCCGATCTGTTGTTGGGGCAAATAGATCTTGTATTAATGGCCCAAAGACATTTCTTCATTTTTCCCCACCTAACCTCTCCAAACTTAAAGTTTTAGATCTCCATGGTGTAGATGAGGTGAGATATTTCCAATGGTGCCAGATTTGTCAGATTTTGAGCACTGAGTCAAAAGATATGCCCATTTGAAATTTGAATCGGGTCCATACAAAATGGCGGGAACTAGCTACCAAAATGGGCCCCTTTTTAAAACCGGACACGTGGGGTCGACGACGCATGTCTAAGAGCAGCCTTTGTATTTTGCTTTTGAAGTTGCGTCGGCCGACACTTAGCTTCCTCTGCGCGCTTGCTCGCTTTTTTCATGTTTTGGCTAAGTCTTTTGCTCGGTGGGGTCATATATCTGACCGGGACACGCAGCGGCCTGACACTTGTTTGGAAACCTTCCCCAATTTTGCTCTTGAATTAGTGTCATGCTGACACTTGGCACCCTTCATTGGCTTGTCTCAATGCTTTGACTATTCAACCCCGACCTGTCCCTTTATGAAACCGGACGTGTGGAGGCTCCGCGCTCACTTAGAAACCCACTCAGGATTTTGCCTTTGAAGGAGCGTCGGGTTGACACGTGGAAGCCTCCACAGGCTCTTGGACTTTTCAATGGCTGCTCTTACCTTTTCGGGCCCTAAACACGTGGCGAGATGGCGCTTGTTCTCCATACTTAGTCAATTTTGGGCCCGCTCATCCCATTTTTCAACTTGGACTATGTGGCGAGCCCGCACTCGTTTGGGCCTCTCGCTTTTAGATTTACCTTTGGAGATGTGCCGAGCTGACGCGTGGCAGCTTCTGCTAGTACCTTTATACTTAGTTGTTTTTGGGCTCATTCTGAACTATTTAAGAGCCCGAAGACTTCAAACTTTTGTCGTTCCTTCTTCTTTGAGCCTATGGATTCTTTGACACTGTATTCTCCTTCCTCGACTCTGCTATTCCATTTTTGAGCCCACCTATAATTTGTTTGCTGGATTTGAAGCACATGTTCACTCGACAGAGCCGTTTCTTCATTTTTTCTTGCACGGGGTTGTTTGATCTTTTGCAAGCCCCGCCACTCTATTGTAGAGTCCCTTTGTTGCCTGATTATCGATTTGATCGTGATTTCTCTGGTTTCTTCTGTACGGGGTCGTGGCTGATCTAATTTTGTTGGGGGAAAATATGGATAACAATTTGGCATCTTGCAAGGGCATCTACCTGCTATATGAAAGGACCAGTTTCCTTGTTATATTCATTGGGCATGGAGTCAAGAATGATGGCCGATACTTAGCCTACCTCGATCCGCAAGCCCGACTGTTTGCACTCTCAATTTTCATAGGAAATCTCGAAACAAGGCTTCGAGAGTAGAACATTGTTTTGACTCGAGGCTTTCATCCGTCCTGAATGGATTTTTGAAGACGACTTTTAGTTGCTCTGCATTTGTTTTATTTTGAAGATAACAACTATTAGAAACTATGAGTTTCCCTATTGTGAATACTAAAAGGGATAACATGTCCACTTAGAGGCACATTGGGCTGTGTAACAACACAACCTGGAGCAACAAAGAACATGTGCCACAACACTTAGGGAAACAACTACACTACAACAAAACAACATGCATACACACTTAGGGAAATTAAAATCCTATGCTAATATTTATAGGGGTGGAAACTTCCCATTTAGTAGCAATGTTTGAGATGGATCCCATTCACTGGGATCTGTAATTCTTCGCCATCTAATTTAGCCAGCTGGAAGGCATTGCTACTCTTGCACTCTGTGATCATGTAAGGGCCACTCCAGATGGCATCAAATTTGGAGTGTTTTCTTGGCTTTTCCCGATCTGCATCCCACTTTAGGACTAAGTCCCCTTCCTGAAAGGTCCTCATCCTTGCCTTCTTGTCAAAAATCTTTTTTATTAATGCTTGATCCTTTTCCATGACCTGCATTGCATGCTCTCTTGCCTCCCCTACCTCCATCAGCTCTGCATATCTGATTACCATAGGTTCAAACTCAGCCAGCTCCAACTATTTCATGAGTTCCAAAGTGGGTAACTCTAATGAGATGGGCAATACTGCCTCTTTTCCATATACAATTTTGTATGGGGAGCTACCTGTGGACCTCTTTGATGTGATCCTATCAGCCCATAGAGCTTATTTAAGCCTTGTATGCCAAGTCCTCTAATTTTCATCAAGAGTCCTTCTGATAATCCTTAATAGGTTCTTATTTGTGGACTCTTCTTGGCCATTACCTTGAGGGTAATAATTTGATGAGGTACTGAGATACACACCATTCTTAACTGCCCATTCAGTGATCCTTATACCAAGGAATGCCAATCCATTATATGATATAATAGTGGTAGAGACTCCAAACCTGGTGGCTATTCCTTCATAAAAATCCAAGATGTTGGATTCATTTGCTTCTTTTAGTGCCACTTTGCTTGATACACTAGTGAAATAGTTTGTTGCTGAATGAGTATCTATTTGTGGCCTTGGCTTGAATTTGGGTTAATCACCTCGATGAAGTCTAGTTCCCATTACATGAATGACTGGTCCACTGAAATGGGATGAAGGGGCAGGGATGCTAGCTTCTCCTTTCCTGTGAAGAATGCACATTTTTACACTTCTTGACCCATGAGTAGCAGTCCCTGAACACTGTAGGCCAATAATAACCAGCCTTCATGATCTTGAGAGTTGTTGCTCGAGGGGCAAAGTGACCTCCTGCTTCTCCATCATGGAATTCATGCAACACTCTCTCAATTTGGCCTGTCTCAATGCACCTCAATAGAATACCATTGATATCCTTCTTAAACAAGACACCACCAACAAGCACATATGGGATAACTTGTAGTCTGAAGTATCTTCTCTTTGCCTTGTTCCATTCTAGAGGGCACAAACCTGTTTGAAGGTAATGCACCAAAGCTTGGGTCCAACATGGAGTAGGTGCATCATTAGCTGGTTGTTCTTGATCATTTTGTAGAAATAGGACAACCTCCTTTTCACCCATTGACTAACCTCGCTGTTCTTAGGGGTGAGATGTTCACACGATCTCTTACCTATAACCAATTTGGTCACCTTGATCTCAATGTCATATTCCATTACCCGGTGATCCAACCTCGCCCTCTTCTCGTTCAAATCCTTATTTAAAAGGAAGTCCTTAACACCAAAGATGAGATCTAGCGAATGAATCTTGTTATTGGAGACCAAGTGTCTAAACTTATTTAAGTTCCTAATAACAACAAGGACATGTTTTCAATGAAAGAGTATTTTACCTCATAGTCTTCCAAGCTCGACTTAAGAAAGTTATAAGTTTCTCTAAACCTCATTGTTGGGTTGGAATAAGATGGTTGAGATGGTGTCTGACCCTCCAAAAGCATATAACATGAAGTCTTTTGAGAAGTCTGGGTTAATGAGAGTTGGAGCTTGTGATATTGTGAGCTTGATGGCCTCAAAACTCTCTTTGCCTTATGTTGTCCATTTAAATGCAAGAGTCTTCTTTAACATCATTGTTAAAGGCTTCATAAGAGTAGCAAAATCAGGTATAAACCTGCGAACAAAGTTTATCCTCCCCAAGAAGCTTTGGAGAGACCTTTTATGTTGTGGCAATGGAAGTGTCCTGGATGGCCTCAACCTTGTGAGGATCAATTATCAATCCCTTTCTTGAGACAATGTGGCCCACAAACTTCCCTTCATGAGCCAAGAACACACACTTTTTTGGGTTTAATGACACCCCAAACCTCCTACATCTCTAGAATACATGTCTAAGGTGAAAGAGATGATCTGCAACATTCTTGGAGAAACAATGATATCATCAAGATACACTAGGACTATGTTGTTAATTAAGCCTTTGAATGCCATGTCCATAGCTCACTGAAATGTTTCTCCAGCATTTGATAGTCCAAATGGCATCTTCTTATAAGCATAGGTTCCCCATTTGGTGGTGAAGGTTGTCTTGAATTGATCTTCCTCTTTCACCGTTATCTGGTTATAACCTAAGTATCCATCCAACAATGAAAACCTCTCAGAGCTAGCTACAACTTGTAGGATCTGTTCCATTGATGGAAGTGGGTAGTGATCCTTAAGTGATGCTTTGTTCAGATCACGAAAGTCCACACACAACCTAATTTATCCATTTTTCTTCCTCACAGGCACCAAGTTAGCAACCCAACTTGAATGTTTGATAGGAAAGATGATATTAACTTCAATTAGTTTGTTCAATTCTTTTCTCATGAGAGGCTCAATGTGGGGATTTATTGGCCTTTGCTTATGTCTGAAAGGCTTGGCTCCTAGATCCAACTTGATGGTGTGTTGTGCCAGCTTTGGGTTGAAACCTCTTAAATCTTTATAAGTCTAGGCAAAGACATCTGGGAACTCTTGACAGAGTTGAAAAAATTCATATTTTTCTTGTTGAGTGCTTACCTTGCCAATCTGCAATGTTTTACCTTCTTTTATAAAAATAGGTTCTAATCTTCACCCTTTACCTGAATATTTGCCTTTTCTTTTCAGAATTGGTCATTTGGGTTGAAGATTGATTCCAAAGTGATAAGACCCTTTGGTAGTTTGTTGGTCCTCAGCTGTACCACTTGATCACCATATTGTTGCTCCAATCTGTCTTGATTCCTGAAGAGAACTCAACTTCCTCTTGTAGAAAGTTGACAATTTGTTGGTCATTTTCAAAGACTTGCCAACTTGTGTTGTTTTCTGGGACAACTAGCCTTACAACCAACTTGATATGGGGCTGATGCTTATCACTCTTGATATTCTCCACAACATCAAATGCTACCCCAATTGCTGCCACTGTCTGTCTGCTACTTCATTTTTCTTCCTGGGGATGGAGTTGATGTTGAATGCCTCAAAATCCTCAATGAGGTCCCATACCCGGTTCTTGTAACTCTTTAACAGGTCATTCTTGATAGCATTTTGTCCTCGGACTTGATTAGCAACTAGTTCACTGTCGCCAAACACTTGCAAGTTCTTGATTCCTCATTTCCTTGCCCAATGCAATCCATGAACCAAAGCCTCATATTCTGCTATGTTGTTTGAATAGGAAAATTGGAAATGGAAAGTTGAGTAGTATTTCATACCTTTGGGGAAACAAGCATAGCTCCTCCTCTGGCTCCTTGCCTACTTCTTGAGCCATCAAAGAACAATTGCCATACTTCATTGTCATCTTTGTGTTCTGGCTTAATGATGTCAAGAAGAGGATGATTCTCCTCATGCAGACAGTAGACTCCTAGTTCGATTCTTCCATCTCCTTATAGGGGTCAAAATCATGCCTCTTGTTTTCCCATTCATCGAGAGTCAAGTCTGGGATACACCCCACCTTGGTATCTACTTCACAAGTGCTTAGGAGGTCCTCCTGATCAAAGGATGAACGATTGGCATTGATTGGGTTAGGTACATAAGACTCAACGTGGTAATCTACTATGGGATCAGATCTGATTGTGGCCTTAGCTCCATACCTTGTTCTAAAAACATGTGACCAATCAATAGATAAATAGCCTCCAATTTTGGCAGTGAAGTCCCTGGACAAACACAATGCAAAATGTGGTGGCAAGTCTATGACTAATACATTTTATATACGTATGACATCACATGTATGCAATGCGGTGTGAGGCTCAAATCTTTGATGACTCCAACAATTGTCACTGTTGTCCCATCTAATTGCACTACCCCTTTGGAGATGACTTCGTATTGAAGACCCAGTTGATCATTTATTTGCTTTGGCATTACATAACTACTTGTCCCCGAATAAATCATGCAATTATGTACCAATTTGTCCCTAATGATCAATGAAATATAGAATGGAGGAGGCTTCAAATTCTTACCTTGTTGTCCTCCATGGTTTCCCCGATCCTGGGCTGCGTTGGCAAACACTTTCTCTTGCTTAGATAGGGGATTATTTGAGCTTGACCAATTGGCCATGGTAGTAATCATGTAATAGATCCTCTGTCGTGGAATGGCCAAAGGTGACTCCCACGAAGAAATGTTCACATGATTGTATTCTTTATTTGCTTAATGATATTAAATGAGCTATCCTTTTCTTTGCCGCTTTCCTAAGCACACTTTTCTCTTACACATGGGTTGTTACGTAACCGTGCATGAGTAGATTTGGAAGGTGGTTTTGACTGATTCTACATATTGAAGTTGTATTTTGACCGCCAATACCTTGTGGAGTAATGGAGGATTGAGAATTACCTAAGTTTGGTGATTGTCCTTCTCGATATTTGTCTTCTTGACCGTGTATTAGTAGCTACACTTTGAGAAGGTGTTTGATTCATCCCAAAAAAATATTCAACTTGCCAATTGACAAGCATAGTTTCACTTGGAGATGCCTCTTGCTGAGATCCTTGTTGTTGATTCTCTTCTTGGCTAGATTCTTGTGACACACCAGTGCTCTGTACCATCAAGGCTTGATTTAGTACACCATTAAAGCACATTGATTGATTATGTGGCTAATTGGATGGGAAACACCAACCATATTCTTATGCCATGTTGTTTTGTGTTAGAACCAATGCCCTTGATGTTGAAGTTGTGTTTGGATCATATGACCTGAAAGGTCTAGTAGCTTGAGGTTGTCCTTAGTTTTGATTCTGATTTACAGCCTGAGCTGGTGGTCTATTTTATTGATATGGGGGTCTAGCTTGATACTAAGTCTGAGGCTGATATGGCCTAGAACTCTGAGCCTATTGCCTTTTGATAGTTACTAACTCATTCCCTAGGTTTTGAAGTTGTTTCATAACTTCTTGAAGCTCTTTTAAGGTGTTAGAGGATGAGGTGGAGGCTTCAACTGAACTTTGATTCCTAGGAGTAGGTATAGGAGCTAATGTGGGTGTCTGGCTAGTGCTTGGGTCTCCTAATTCTAGGTATAGAGGCATGGGTGGCCTAGGAGCAAGTTTGTCAGCCTGAATTAAACAATTTTTAGCTCTTATGGAAATGCTATAAGCTGCAGGTAAGGTTGTGCCTCCCATTGACTGAATCATTAAAGAAATATCATAATTTAGAGCTCTAAGAAAGTATAAGAAAGCACCTGCATATGTGGGCCTTACAACCAATGGAACCCTATCCCAAGTCCTTTGAAATATGAGGTTGAAATCATCAACTGCTCGTTAGGATATCTTTTGATTGTTGTCAGTTGCTCCAACAAGGACAAGTTATCTCCCTTTTCTCCAAATTGGTCATGAAGAGCTCTACACATATGGTCCCAAGTTTGAATAGAGCCTATTGTTAGGCTCCTGAACCATTGTGAAGCTTTTCCCTTGAGTGAAGAGGCTAGCAACTTGACTGCAATGTCCATCTCAGTGATCTCATGGATTGCACAGACATTTGCAATGTCTTGAATGTGGTCACTAGGAGAAGTCTGCTTCTCTCCAAAGGAAATATGGGATGCTCTTTAATGCCGCCACCTGGGACCGGGTTCTTTGCATTAAGAGTGAGTGGGATGCTGCCAGTGAAATTGACATAAGGATTTGGTTGTGCCATCCTGATCGGCCTAAGCACCCTTCTTGATTGAAAGAACAACCTACTAGGAGGAGGTGTTGATAGGGCTCTGTTTGGTGGAGATGAAGACCTTTGTTCTCTTCTCCCCCTTCTCCTTCTCGTCGGAGGCAAGTGCAGTGGAAAAACTATCCCTCTTCATTGGTTCTTGACCTTGTTTGTATTCTTCTCATGAACTTGGCAAGCTCTTGATCGCTGAAACCAGTGGATTCTATCCCTTTTAGAGTCGCCATATATGCAGTTTTAAAGCTTCTTAAAAGCTAGAATCATAGTAAGTGCACATCGATCTTACTGCAATAAAGATGGAAACTTATTTTCTCCCACCGGGCGTGCCAAAACTGTTAGTGTGTCACATGGTGGCTTAATATTTGTTGTTGTAATGAGACACCTTGGAAAGATGGAAGATCTAGCCTCAGTGTCCCACCGGGTGTGCCAATATTGTTAGTGCAGAATCACAACACCCTTGAATGTATGCAACCAGATGGGTTGAGACTCTCAGTGTGATTGCACAACATGGAGCATCTCTCGAGGTGTGGGACCTTGCGAGTTGAGAGAGCTCTCTGGATTGAGGTTGATTCCTATCCCTCTGTTAAGGTGTACATAAACAAATTGCAGAGGATCTATTCTAAGTCTATTCTATCTACTAAGGAGATAGGGTTAGAGAGATGCAAGAAAATAAACCTAAGCGAATGAGGTGATACACCAAAGGAATGTTAAACACTCATTTTACAGTTTAATACAGACCACAGGAATGTAATACAAATAACATGCATAGATAACCAAACCGCAATAAGAGACTAGAAAGACAACAACAAATACATGAGAGGGTTGAGAATCATCCACAGACATATATTTATTGCTCAGGAGTTGATACAATATAT
This sequence comes from Taxus wallichiana var. yunnanensis, assembly GCA_018340775.1. NCBI lineage: Eukaryota > Viridiplantae > Streptophyta > Pinopsida > Cupressales > Taxaceae > Taxus > Taxus wallichiana. The sequence continues at coordinate 351,664,065 of CM031240.1, read as the reverse complement.
TGCAGTGGCCAAGAAGCAAAACTTGCATTACAACCTAAAGGAGAGGTTAGAAAAGCTCCATAAATCCTTTTGTGAACAAAAGAAGAAGGGAGGGCACAAAACAGAAATGTCTAACCTTTTACAATGAGCCCCGACCCTTCTTTTATAGATTCAACACAAAGGGAAGAAGGAGAGAGAAGTGGGAAAACCAGTTCAAAGCTCACCATTATCATTAATGCCTCTGTAAAATCTGCCCCAAATTTTTCGTGTCTACATCAATTACTTGTTTGGTGCCTCGAAGGAGGGGAACGACGAATCAGATCAAATCTGATTTGGTTGTTGGGGGCAAATATATCATGTATTAATGGCCTGAAGATGTTTCTTCATTTTCCCCACCTAACCTCTCCAAACTTAAAGTTTCAAATCTCCATGACATGATTTGAGGCCGAGATATTTCCAATGGTGTCAGATTTGTCAGATTTCGAGCACCGAGTCAAAAGATATGCCCATTTGAAATTTGAATCGGTCCGTACAAAATGGCAGGAACCAACTACCAAAACGGGCCCCTTTTTGAAACCGGACACGTGGAGGGTTGGTGCATGTCTAAGGGTAGCCTTTGTATTTTACTTTTGAAGTTTCATCAGCCGACACTTGGCTTCCTCCGCGCTCACTCGCTTTCTTCATGTTTTGGCTAAGTCTTTTACTCCTACAGGTCATATATCCTGACCGGGACATGCGACAACTTAGCACTTTTTTTCGGAAACCTTCCCCCAATTTCGCTCTTGAATTAGCGCCATGCTGACACTTGACACCCTCCGCTGGCTTGTCTCAATGCTTTGACTATTCAACCCCGACCTTGTCCCTTTATGAAACCGACGCGTGGAGGCTCCGCGCTCACTTAGAAACCCGCTCAGGATTTTTCCTTTGAAGGAGCGTTGGGTTGACACGTGGAAGCTACCGCAGCTCTCTTAGACTTTTCAACGACCGCTCTTACCTTTTCGGGCCCTGAACACATGGTGAGATGGTGCTTGATCTCCATACTTAGTCAATTTTGGGCCCAATCTGTCCCATTTTTCAACTTGGACTACGTGGTGAGCCCGCACTCATTTGGGCATCCGCTTTTGGATTTACCTTTGGAGATGCGCCGAGCTAATGTGTGGCAGCTTCCACTAGCACCTTTATACTTAGTTGTTTTTGGGCTCATTCTGAACTATTTCAGAGCCCGAAGACTTTGAAATTTTATTGTTCCTTCTCTTTTGAGCCTATGGCTTCTTTAACACTGTCTTCTCCTTCCCCGACCTTGCTATTCCATTTCCAAGCCTCGCCTGTAATCTATTTGTTGGATTTGAAGCACGGGTTCATTCGACAGAGTCATTTCTTCATTTTTTTCTTAAGCGGGGTTTTTTAATATTTCTGCAGCCCCACCACTCCATCAGAGAGTCCCTCATTGCTCGATTGTTTGATTTGAATGTGATTTCTCTTTTATTCTCAGTGGGGTCATGGCTGATCCAATTTTTTTGGGGGGGGCAAAATATGGATAACAATTCCCTTTAACTTATATCTTAAATGTTATATTCATAGACTTAGAATCCTTAGCTATTAGGTGGAAATGGTGTTATCCTTCCTTGATTAGCTTTGTTATTTGCTTTATAAAGTTTAGGGTGCTTTCAAGAACTAATTTAATTAGCTACAACGTGTAAGATGATTAATTAATCATTTGTTTAATAAATTATAATCAACTTAGATAAGATGGTGTTGTGTACTAATTTAACTAATACACGGTTGATGTATATGATTAATTAATTTAATTAATCAATCGTAAAGGGGATATGAGCTAGGATGTGAACTAGGATAGTACTTGAGAACTAGTGTGTAATTGTAGGGTGTTTACGATAGCGGGTTGGATCTAGATTTTCCTGAATATGAAAAATGTGTATGATAGAATAGATTAAACTCCACTCCTATGCTCTCGTATGTAGATCAATGGAGCCCTTTGTCCCTTGTATAAATGTGCTATATGTATGCTTCGTAGTGCTCTTGTGCATTTTGTGCAAGCTTAGATGGTGATAGATAATCTCATAGTGCTTTGCCCCTTATTTAGAAGAAGTAACGAAGTATGTATGATTCCCTTGTTTGAATTTTGTAATTGACAACTGAAATGCTGACCCAAAGTGTTAAAATGTGACCAACAAGTGAAAAGGACCCAAAAGAGTAAGAAGAGGAAAAAGAGGGACATGAGTGCCAAGAAGGAATAGGAGTGTGTGGGTGCTTCTATCTTAATCAAGGCGTTAGTGTCTCGAGGCCATCAAAATGTAAATCATTCAAGTGTCGGAAGAACTGTAAGATGTGAAAAATTCAAAAGGATGCTCATTCAAGCTCGAAACAATAAGGTACAAGAGATAAAGTAACCAAAAGGCCAAAAGGAGTTGTCAACCACTAGTTTTCTTGCTTAGGAATCATGTATACATTAGTATACTTTAGGACCTAGAAATGTACCCAAGTGCATATATTTTGTGTCTATATTTACCCCCACTTTATGTTGTTGAGTGAATACTCAATAACATAAAGTAGATAGAAGATACATACCTTTTAATCTAGAGAGGAGTGTAGCCGATAACATGTCAAGTGGACAAGTAGCCATGTGAAGTGTGAAGTGATTGCAATGTGAAGCATGACAACTACAAAAAGGAGGTAGACCCTAGGGGTGAAATGTATGCATAGTAGCGTGTTGTTAGAGCTTAGGTTTATTGATGTTAGATGCTTCTTGTTGCTTGTAAGGATAGACCTGATGTATGAGAGAGTATAGGATAAAAAGTTATCTTGTTCACTTTGGAGATGTTATTGGATAGGGTTGGGAGTGATCAATTCCCAACCAAGAAAGCATCGAGCCACGATTTGACCATCCTGCCACCAAGGATGATATTTTTGGGCGATGTCACGCTAAGAGTGAAGTTTTTGGGTGATCTCATGTCAAGGATGAATTTTTGGGCGATCTCATGCCAAGGAGAAGAGTGTTAGGGAGAGAGGTATGTTTTTCTCTCCTTCCATAATGCTTCTCAAATGATAAGTGTCACTGCAGATTGACACGTCCCAATTTATAACCGAATTGTAACCAAATCGTAACAAAATTGTAGTAGAATGATTGAATTTTGTAACTGAAGCCAAGTGTCTGATACTACAGATATGTATTATAAACTGCTAGAAATTGTGCTTAACTGAGAAACTATCTAATTTTTCCCCAGAACACAAGCACCAAGCAAAACACAAATGCCCACCATTCTTGTCTAACATTGGGTGTTAGTGTTTATTATGTTTTTGTGTTTAAAGTATAATTTTGGATCACTCTATAACTATGTACCTTTGCCAATTTTATACTGTGTTGTTCTATTTTGGAGCTATGTGATGTTGGAAGGGTGATTTGTTCACCCAATAGTTTCCATCCTTTTTAGGGTGCATGTGATGAATGTAGGATGAGGCAACCCAAATAAGAGGACTGAAATCGATATATATATATATATATATATATATATCTATATATATATATATATATATATATATATATATATATATATATATATATATATATATATATATATATATATATATATATATATATCTTAGATATACCTATAGGGGTAGGGGATGTTCATGTTAGAAAACAAGTCACATGCAAACAATATAGGTTAGAAACAAGTGTTAGTGTAAAAGAGCTAGGATGCAATAGAATATAATGTAGCAAACAACTATGAAGATAAGAGGTACTGCAAAAAGTGGGTTGCATACATGGGACATCGCTCGCAATGTCACAAGACAATCAAAAAAGTGGCCATAAGCAAACAATAATCAAATGATACATAGGGCATAACCCAAAAATAATGAAAACAATAACAAACAAGAAGTAATAGATTACCATGGTTATATATTGTCTTGCAATTTCAAATGCAACACATGAAGCACCCATCAACATGTTATAAAGATAAATAGTATGTCAAAGCATGTATAGAGAAAAAAATTAAGTGACAAGAAGTAGTAAATATTGTAACAATAGGAGCTATGAGTGTGGAGCATGAGAGTCGCAAAGGTAGATGCTCCCAGTGCCTTAGCGGGACTAGTAAAGAATTGTGTGGAGAATCATGCATCATGTAAGAATTTGTAAAAGTCATGCATGCACCTTAAGATACCATGTCAACGTGCATGTGTGTATAGCAAAAGATAATGACATACTAAGAATCCATCTAACATAGGAATTAAAGTACAACATGTAAGTATTATAAGCTAAAAAGAGTAAATACAACCAAGATAGGTAGACGTCATGTGAATGTGATGGTGTGTTGTGATATGCAAGATGTGCATATGGGAGGGGCCGCGTTTCCCCTAGCCGATGTGTGTGACATGATGTTCATTTAGGAATTACACCCCCAATAGTCAAGTATGAACCGTAGAACAAGATCACATCATCATGTAACTAAGGTATAATATGTATATCGAAGATGTGACAATGCTCGAAAGGTAGACATGAAACGCAGAGCGTGAGATATAGAGAAAGAAAGTCACCAGGATGCGATTAGTGAGGGGGAAGTTGAGTGCCCCTAATTGTGTGCGGGGTGGGGAGTTAAGTAAACTCATCAAGGAGGTCATCAATGTCAGGGTCATAACCGATAGGATTTGGATTGGAGACATAATATGTGATAGTGTGAGGTTGATCATAGAAATATCCTGTGCGATGTAAATTATACATGCCCATAACATATTCTTCATCAGTAAAAGGGGTTGTGGACAATCATGTGTATACCAACGAGTTAAGTTTTGGGCATATCCAAGGAAGGAATCATTGTAAATAGAGATGTGGCCAAAATGCATAGAAAGGTAATAATAGTATGATTGGGGTCAAGGGTACTACTAATATAGTTGAGTTGAGATTATTTGAGGGTGAGTGGAGAGGAACGATGTGTATGTGCAAGGAAGACCAATAAATGGAAGACACGAAGGCCATAGGTAGCAATAATGAATACATATCTATGATACAGGTGGGGAGAATGAGGGGGAGGAGATCAACAAGTGTGAATCCTAATTATGCTAAGCCTTCATGTGTGCAAACAATGTTAGGGAAAGTGGGATCAAATGGGATATGAGGCCAATAAGAGTCATGTATGAGTAAGGTGCATGTGAATGGATCGAGTCAGTAGAATGGAGGTATCTTGGGGAGATGGAGGAAGTGGGATGAGGTCCAAGTGTTTGTACTATTTCCGAAAGGGAATCATGACCGTAGTAGAGGGAGGATGTTGTTTGAATCTATATTCACCTAGACCAATAGCAATGAAGGTGTCTTAGAAATAGGATTTGTCTACCTCAAGAGGATTAAAGTCGAGGTTATGTAAATTTTTATCGGTAAGTTCTATGACATCGACCTAATCATCGGAATCATTAGTGTTAACATTAGAGTGTTGGGTAGCATTATCAAGGATATTAAGAGGAGGGTGGTAGATGTAGGTTTAGGAGAAACATTAAAGGGTGGCATAGTGGTAGTGATGTAGGGAGATCCGTAAGAGGATTAATCATCGGTGGTATGTGTAGGGATGAAAGGGGTGAATGTGGAGGTAGAAGAAGTAATAGAAGCACTAGATTCACCGACATCGTATGTATCGATAGTATAGTAGGGAATTGGATTAAGTGGGGGTATATGCATAGTAGTGACTGAGTATATGTGGCAGAATTTGAATGGTTCGGGGTTGGCGGAAATAGTATGCTCATATCCATCATGTAAGAATTTAACGCATTGATGAACCATAAAAGGAATACATGTATTACGTGGATCTATGGTCTATTGAGTAAATGATTGAACTAAAATGATGTATCATTGATATAGAACAATGTGGGAAGTGTTTTGGGCCCAACTCTGTAAAGGTAAGGTGATGGTGTTGATGTATGTACGAGTAGTAGAATCATAGCCATGAACAAGGGTAGAGGATATGGTGATGTGACTATCTAAAATTTGCAGTTGTGTGAGTAATGAGAGGGACCACATATTTAGATATGAGCCGTTGTCAATTAATATGTGTTTGATATGATGGCAACTAATAATAGGTGTAATAAGAAAGGGTGATGAATGATCAACAACTATAGTAGAAGGGATATCTTCATTATTGAATGATATGGAATGTGGTAGGTTTTGAGGGATTGAATAAGATGAGTGAAGGAAATAGGGGAATTGTCACTTTACAATTTGAATGGAATGTAGGGAAACCTCTAATGTATGATGAAAATCTGGTGCATTACGTAAAATATCATAAAGGGATATTTTGGCTGGTGTATTCTTTAGTTGCTTAATGATATCATAACCTTTAGAGGTGTCAGTAGGAACTATAGAGGTGATATGTGGTGGAATAGAGATGGGTGGAGCCATGGGTTGCCTATTGCATCAAGTGGTGACCACATTAATAGTTGGGTTGAACATTGGAGGGTTGAAGTGGGGAGGGTGTTGGGTACGGACTTCGCATAAAATCGCACACAATGACAACCATGCAAGAAACCTTGGTGGGTGCATATGATGGGTAAGAGGATTGGTCCATAAATTTAGAAAAAGGAGAGAGAATTCAATGCATGTTTAGAAGGTAGGATTTGATCGAAATGTTTTAATATAATTTTTTAAAATCTAATTTTAGAGTAACTTTCTGTAATACATAATATTCGAGTAATTAAGTACAAAGAATGTGCAAGCACTAAGCATTCAACAATGTTAACAACCCTAAGCAAATGAGATAGGAATGATGACTTATTTGATTCTATGCGACTGAAATGATCAAGACCATGTATCTACCGAAACAAGATTGAGAGAATGTCACAAAGGCTCGACGAGGGTTCAAAACCCAGAATGTACTTGGATAGAAGTGCACACAAGAAGACAGGCAGCCCCAAGCATTAATGACTGATCCAAGGCGCTTGTGTATACTTAAATGCTAAAAATCTTTATTTTCTAGGTCGAAGATCTTCATTGTTACTCTCTCTTTGTCACTCTTGTTTCACTTTGTTAGGTCATCCATCATTCCTAAAAACTACAAAAACAAATGACTAGCTGCACATGCCCACAAACCACATCAAATCTAATAAAAAAGATGTAAAATGTAGAGTCAGACTAACCCCGACAGTCACCCAAAGAGTGAACTTATGATCAAGCACTTTGCACTACATCTCAAACTCCATGTAGTTCTTTATGTGTGTGTATTAGTGTCTTGTGCCCTAGGTTTCCCTTGTGCAAGTTGCATGATGATAGCAAGCTAGATCTAGATTGTCTCAAATATGCAAAATGTGTGTGATGGAATAGAATAAAATCTCCTCCTATGCAATGTATGTAGATTAATGCAACCCTTTGTCCCTTGCATGAATGTGTTAGATCTATGATTTGTAGTGCTCTTGTGCCTTTTCTCGTAAGCTTAGGTGGTGATAGATAATGATTATAGTGATTGGCCCCTTATTTAGAAGAAGTAACTAGGTATATATGTGATTCCCTTGTTTGAATTTTGTAATTGATAATTAAAAGGCCAACCTAAAGTGTTAAAAGCTGACCAAGAAATGAAAACGACCCAAAAGAGTAAAAAGAAGAATGAGAGGGACATGATCGCCAAAGAGGGATATGAGTTCATGGGTGCTTGTATCTTATCTAGCGCTTGATCCTAACTAGCCAGCGCTAGTGTCTGAGGCCATCAAAAGATAAATCATTCAAGTGTCGGTAAAATTGTAAAGATCTACAAAAGACAAAAGGATGCTCGGTCAAGCTTATAAACAATAAGGTGCAAGAGATAAAGCAACCAAAAGGATAAAAGGATTTATCAAGAACTAGTTTTCTTGCTTAGGAATCATGTATATATTAGTATGCTTTAGGACATAAAATTGTACCCAAGTGCATAGATTTTGTGTCTACACCCACATGAAGATAACCTATTTTCTCTTCTCAACTCTAGAGTATCTTTGGAATAAAATCAAATTCAAGGATGCTCATGTATCTTATTTTTCATATGTTTCCCATTGGAAAACATGATTCCTAGATTCTTCAAATATGATGGCTTGAATACTTTGATGATCCGACCGCTCACTTTGACTAGATTTTCGAGAGATAATGAAGGATTCAAGACATGATGTTTCTCATTTCAGTTATGATTATGATGACACCCATTATTACTACACAATTAATTTCTTTTCCTAAGATCTTACCTGAGTGGGAACATGCTTATGACATCTGGACACCATTACTCACTTTGTTCCTCGCGGAAACATACTTCCTTCTCCATATGGAAGGGTTGAATTCTAAATAGAACTTGAGGAAGAATTACATGTTTTGACCTTAAACTTACACTGAGCTAATGACCAAGTCTTGATTAAGTTTGTAGAAACACTCTCAAGAGGTATGCAATGCTGGTGGGCTTGAGAAGATTGCAAGAATTGCTCACGATAATCTTGTCTCATCATTCCAACTTCTTGTATCAAGTTGTGCCTCTTAGAAATGGTGCTTTGGAATTTTGAGGAGGGGTTTATTTCTTGTTTGAGAAACAAAAAAATTATGACCATGTGATGATGGAATAAAGCAATGATATGAGTGAAAATGGATCCAATATGAACTTTCTGCATTAACATAGAAAAAACTTTCTATTTTTGGCAAGTGGAGTCAAAAGTCTTATTTTGGGAAATATTATTTTTTTGCACAATTTTTTTCCCTGAAGCTCCTAATACACTTATATTACCTCCATTTAAGATGATTTACTATTTTGAGAAATTTTCTATTTCGGATAGTTGCTTTTTTTTTTTCGTAACTTGCTATTTTTAGTAAGTTGTCCGCTTAACCCTATTTGTTGTTTTTCACTTTGCTTCTGATGTTATGAGCGGTGGGAGATTGTTGTTTTCAGAGACTTGCTATTTTTAATAAGTAATTATATAAATTATATGATATTTTTGGAAACTAAACTTATCAAGGCGTCGGATTGCAACAAAACCACCATCGTTGGATTTGACTCTACACCGGGATCGCGTGCTCCAATTTCACTATGTTTCTTCCACTGGAACTCTTGGAAACTAAAAAAGAAAGTTTTTGGGGTAGGTTTTAAGATTTGTGTTGTAAAAATATATGGCATCATATATAATGCAGCTACCATCATCTAAAAGGTGCATGGGAGTAGAACAATTTGTCAAAATCTCATTGAAAATGGGTTTCTGGTTAATAAGATATGAAGAAAATCCAGTTTCCAAGGCTATGGATGTTCTAGAATAATTTTGGTAGAATATCTAGTATATTTTGATGTTTTGGAGGTTTTTCAGCAACAAATATGGTGGATGATCGAACTGTGGTGAAGAAATGACTTCAAAATAAGTTATCTTTCTCTTTTATGATGTCATGTTGACCATGATTTGACCTCTGGTGGAATATGAGTTTAATATGAAATTAAATCTGGTTTAATCATGGTGCAAAGGGAAAAAGGGATAGAAGGTGCAGAAAAGTTTTTCTTAAATCAATATGAGGACACTTTTCAAAGATGAGGTAGAGGGTGAATGGCATGGAAGAGCCAACTAAGCACCTGCGCAGAGCCTCGAGGGATCATGTGAGTGACTAGGAGTGGGGGCTTGAGCATACGCACAATTTCTTGTCCCATACATCCCCTTTGGTGAAAAGGGATAAGAGGTATAGAAAAATTTTCCTTAACCCATTTGGAAAGTCATTTTTAGCATCAGGAGCTGAGTGGTTAAGCGAAGGGGTTGAAAAACATGCCTTAAAATCCAGGTGGAGGGTCATGTGAATGCATAGGGGCTGAGAGTGGGAATGATGTGAAATTTATTGTACCATATGTCCCCTTTGGTGAAAAGGGACACAAAGGACACCAAATTTCTCCTTGGAGCAAGGTGGTGACACGCGACACAATAAAAAAATTGGCCAAGTATGGGAAACACTCACCTAACTCACCTTTGACTCAACCCGGGTTGAATTGACTACACATGAGTGGTTGGATGGTTACAATGATGTAATGGGGATAAATTTTGTGTCCCCTTTGTCCCCTTGGGTGAAAAGTTACAATAGGTACAAAAAAATGCACATTACCCCATTTGGAAAGCTAGTTTTTACACTTGTTTACCCGAAATAGCCTAGAAACGTGAAATCTTCACCCCTGGAGCTCCTGATGGAATTTTGAGAAAATTTTAATATTATAATGAATCAAAAGACCATTTTAAGAATAGTGAAATAGGTTTCAGATCTTAAGTCATCTTGTAACTCCAAAAAGTCCCCCTTTTGATTGGGACATCGAGGTCCACCTAAGATTGAAATGTTTCAAGAAACCATCAAGTCTTGGACAAAATATGATGTTACAAAAATGTATACAATTCTTAAAAATTTACATTGCCTATTTTATTTCCTTTGAAATCCTTATGGAGCTCCTCGAATTAGGCGGGGAAGTTCAGGTTCATATTTTGACTGCTCATTCCTTACACCTAAAAACCCGCTTTTATACAGATTGTCCCTAAACCATAAAATATTTACTAAACCTTAAATAAACCATGTCAAAAACCTAACTACTCTAAAATACCACCTCCATATGTTTATGACCTTTTAAAAACCTTCCTTGAGAATGCGCACATGCCCCGAATGGCCAAAATTAGCCTTTTCTGGGCCTACCAGAGAACTAGTCTTTTCTGCAATGATTTACTAAATGAAATAATGGACCTTACCACACCATTTTGAAAACTCACATGTGTTTATTCAATTCATTAGGAGTATCTATGAGTTCAAGATGACCATAACACAAAATAAAAATTGACCAAGAAAGGGATTCAAGAAGATTTTGAAGCAAGTTTACATTTTGTGGCTTGGTTGTCATGGATCAAGTTTTAAATTTTTGGATGGTAATTTCACATGACAAAAAGTTGAATTATGAATGTAGACTTGTTTAGAGTATTCATTAAGAAAAGAGAACGGTAAAAATTCCTACAAACGATTGGGCATGTGGGTGTAACATAGAGGTTATAATAATGAATAGGAAGCTTCACCTTCTTACATGCTAAGTATTTTCATATAAATGTTATTTATTTTGATTGTGTGAGCTTTATGGTAAATTTATAATTTGTGAAGGATGAAGTACATATTAAAGTATTTCTATTATGAAACACGTATTTTGGAACATAAGAATTTTGGATAAAGAATTCCTTATAATGCAATTATTTATTGTTAAGCATTGGTTCACTTCAATAAATGGGTCATGAAGTGTTTATGTTTATAACACGCTTGAAGGTATTATGACCTTTCTAGAAGAAGAGGACATGGATGGATTTACCCAAAGATACATATTACTACATGGTCTTTAATAGTTCACTTTAGGAACTATTCGACAAATTATTGAGAAAATAGTTCACTTAAATAGGGAAATGAAAAAATTAAGTTGGTACTTTTGAGATGTTACATCTTATATCAAAGCAGAGTTCAACACCATAGAAATTTGTGGTTAAACATAAATCATCTTATGTATGCTGAATTTATTTTTAGTTTTAGAATATGGTAAGAACAAGTTGTGATAAATGAGATGTGCCAATGGGCACAAACCATGCTCATGGTAACTAAAGGGCTAAAAATCAAGAAAGGTATCCCTACAAGACAAAGCCAAACCCAATGTTGCACCAACTCTAGAAATGGTCCTTAAAACCATTGGATATATCTAAGGAAGGATTGGTGCCCAAAACAATATCCTTACAAGAATGGTACACCACCAATAAAATGAAGGATAATAATTTATGGAACTAGATAAAAATAATCACTAAATTTAAAAAAATCCAAACCAAGTTGAACCAAAATTAAGGCATAATGGTGAGATCACTTTGTAAGAGATATAAAAATCACTCCACGCAAGTATACCATTAAAAAAGTAGGCTATATGGGTAAGGATTGGATGATAAATATTAAGATATATTTTGGACTCGAGGAAATGAGTTATAATGTGTGTTCTCGCATTGAAATTTTCAATTTAAAGGAAAATTTACAATTTTGTGGGATCACAAGAGCTCTTTGAAAGATTATGATTTGAATTCTCTCTCATGGGAAAGGTTTGAGAAGAATTTATATAAGATATACCTAAAAATATAAAAAATCCATAATCACTAAAATTTAGTCATATTCTGACAAGAATCCTCTTCAATTGCTAAATATGAGACCAAGTTCTAAGTTTCCTCTACTATGTGGATTACATGTGAGACGAGGACAATAAGATTACTAGGTCTAAGTTGGGTCTCAAACCCATGATTATGCATTATGTGGATATTTAAAAGCCTAATATATTGGATTCTACAATTAAATCAACCTATAAGGATGAAGCCAAATATAAATCTAAGTTAATGACTTAGTGAGGATACTAAAACAAGAACTCATCTCAAATCTTTCTCCTAACAATTTCAAGAAAAGAAATTCCAAGAATCCTTTTCTAAAGAATAGGAATTTATTTGGTGGAGTGTTGGTTCGCAATCTAACTATTGATGCTTTTGCTCCCGAGCAAAAGTAGCCAAATCGGGCCCACATTCTCATTAAGCAAGTAAAAATGGATAAAAATACGACAAGACTAAAAATTCCCCATACTCACCTCTATAAGGCCTCCGACATGTTAAAAATTGAAAAATCCTAAAAATGGGCCCCAAAATTAAAATTTGCATTTCAGGCCTTAGGAGGGAAAACCAAGCTAAAATGAGCTCGTTGAGAAGCTCGACGAGTTGAGTCATGCATCAGAGAGGCGACGAGTCATAAACCGACTCAGTGAGTCTGAAGAGAGGAGCCCGAATAGCTCGGTGGGTCGTGGCTAGATGACACATGATGAGCTCACCGAGCTTGGGTAGACATATGGCTCGATGGTGTGGCTATGCAAGTAGGGCACCAGGGACATCGTGAGGCATGAGATCGGGAAGTCGAGCTCCTATGAAGGATGAGTCGGCATAAGAACCAAATTCACTTGGGAATGATGAGATCAAGCAAAGGCATCAACAAAAGAATAGGAACAAGGGCCAAGCTCCCGAGCTTAGCTAGGAGGATGCATTGTGTAGGGCGATGCTAAGTCACAAGGGCTCGCAGAGGATGGAGGTCGACAAGGAGTAGAGCTTGGCCGGGCAAGGCAACCGCCAAAGTCGGGAGAGGATAACTCAGTTGAGCCGAGCACACAACACAAAAATAGAGTTGGTCGCGATAGCATGGAAATAGCTCGTTAGGCAAGTTGAGGAAAGGTATACGCAAGCACAACGTGAGAGGTAGAGCTTGGATTTAGACCAACTCAATTGAGCGAGAAATAATGAAGAGCTCGAAGTCCAAAGTTTTGGACTTCTGGTTTCATGTTTCAAGGTTTTCATCCCCGAGAACAAAACTAAGCTCATGGGTCCCGAATGGTAAAAGCTCAAAATTGAAATTTTAGGGGTCAACGCAAGGAGACCGAGCCAAATTTTCAGGATTTTTGAGGTGGAGCTTTTAGAGGATCGCTTCGGGCTTTAAGCGTGAAGAGTCCGAAATGGAAAATGTTGGCACTTGAAATGCATGCGACGTGGCGGGCTTTGGAGGTTTCGGGAGTCGAGTGTTTTGGGTTTCGGAGTGCAAGTCTTTGGGTGTTGTAATGAGTCTACCTTGGAGTTTGGAGCCGATGAGTCCAAAGACAAAAGGGCCGAAGTCCTGAAAATTTGATCATCCCGCCCACATTTAAAGGGACCACCGAGTCATCCTCAAGTAAGCGCCGAGTTGAATAGGTGTCAAGTTGTGGGTGGTTATACATTAGTGCTAAGTTGGGAGAATGGAATGTGGGAAAATCCAATTTACATTGAATGAATGTAGCTTGGCTATGAAGGAACCAACTCGGTTGGTGGGTAAACTAGCCCGATGGAGCTCTAGAAACCCTAAAATCATGCACAACTTCAAACTACAATAAATTGCATAATTTTTGACCATTTTTAACAAAATTATACTTTCTAGAAAGGTATTTCAGAGGATATTTCAATGGTGATGGCTAAAACTAGTTTCCAAGAGGGCATGGAAGGGTAAAACCCAGTCAAACATCCAGGACAAGAATGGGCATATCTTCTAATGAACTTAACCATTTCTTGCAAATTTATAGTCGTTGGAAAGGTGATTTCGGGATATACAATATGAGATCATAAAATTTCAGATTTCAGGGGTTTTGAACCTCTGAAAATGGTGAGCATGTAGTGGTAAGTGAATCCATTAATGGAGGTTGGTGGAAAGGCAAAGTCATCATGAAGCTACAGGAACTCGACTAGACTAGAGGTGCAATCACAACAATTTTCTTCAAGCACAAGGCAAACCATTAATAAAAGCTGAGATTTTGGAGATCTAAAGGCACTAATTACATGATTTAATAATTTTTTGGAAGATTTTGGGGAAAATTCAGGATTCTCTTCTCTCTCTCTCCTCCGTAAATCTTCCATTATAAATTGTAATGAGGGCCACAGTTCAAAAGGTTGGATTTTTGACCTTTGCCCCTCCCTTCTCTTCTTGTCGTAAGAAAATTTTTGGAGATCAAACCTCCTAGTGAAGTTGTAATGTAGTTTTATGCCTCTTGGATCTTGTAATGCACTAGTGTCTACTTTTGGAGCAATAAAACAGATTTATGGATGTTCAATAACCCTCTTTTGTGTTATTGTTTTCCTTTGACCTCTCATTGCAATTTGGTTATTTGTGCATGTTCTAATTGTTGTTACATATTGTAATGGGTTGTGTTTAGTGGTAAATTGAATTGTGATATTGTTTTGATCTATGGTGTTTAATCATCCTCTTCAACCTTGTTCATTTTCATTTCCATGCAAGGTAGATTATCTAACATTCCTTATTGGTGCATCACCTCTAATAGATTAGGTTTTACTTTTCTTAATCCTTCTTCCCTGTCTCCTTGGAAAAATTTAGAGTAGGGTTTAGATTAGTTTCTCTGGAAATTGGGTGAGTGGTGATAGATACAGGAATAGGAAGCTGACCTTTCTCTAGAGAGCTTTCCCATTTGCAAAGTCCCACACTTTGGGAAAAGCTCCATGTTATGCAATCACACTGACTATCTCAATCCTTTAAATTACAAACAATCAGGGGTGTTGTGATTCTACATCAACAATTTTGGCACCCCTAGTAGACCCTTCCTTCAAATAAATAAAACTTTTTTGAAGGCATTTTCAAGAAATTCAGACTTAGAAAATTGCAAGTTTTCAATTTTAGACCTTTCACCTCACATATAGAGTTCAAATCCATTTTCAAGGGGTTTTCATGCTCAAAACAAGTTTAAATTTCACCAGTTGATATATAGGGACCTAAGCTTCAAAAGAGTATCCTTATTTTTTGAAATTTTTAATTTTGAAATTTCATAGTCTTTTCCATTACGGGATTTTAGGATTTCGGACATTCCAATTTTGGGATTTCGGAGTTTCGTGGGTTTATCAATTTCATACCTTTTGAATTTTGGAGTTCGGAAGTCTATTGCTTTGATTTCAAGGTTTCCCTCATTTTCGACTTTTGGGGTTTTCGCCGAGATCTCTGCATTTTAGGATTTTAGGGCTGTCGGTTTAAAATAAATTTTAACCTCCAGAAGATCAAACATATAGGTCGTTCAAAGTTTTCAATTTTATTTTGACAAGTTTGGTGTGTGGCTTAGAAAAATAGAATTCATGACGTAACAACATAGATTGTCCAAGTATATGAGAAGGATCCAAACTCGTTCACAAGCAAGAGAGGAAGGTAATTTTGAGTACTTATAATTATCTCCGCGTAGAGGTACAAGAGGAAGAATACCACAAAGATCATCATCTCCTCCGAGTAAAGTATTATCTACACCTCCACCTAGCAGACCCTTCCTTCTAACAAATAGGGTTCAATTTATTTATCCGATAAAAGTGGCACATCTACAACAACCACCACCGCAACCACCGAATCCTTATGTTCAATTTATAGGTAGCAACCCATTGTCACTTAATAATCAAAACCCTATCCCAGTGGTAGCACTAAACATATCCACTATTTCACTAGAGAGAATCACACAACTCCTGCTGATCATATAAAAGATATTGTAAACATCTACACTATTCACGAAATAAATGAAGTAGATGTTGCAGTCAAGTTACTAGCTTCCTCATTTAAAGGCAAGGCATCATTACGATGGTTTAGGAGCTTGATAATGGGGTCTATCCAAAATCGGGATTAGATATGCATAGTCCTTTGCAATCGGTTCGAGAAAAAGGAGACAATTTGTCTTTATTGGTGTAGACACCTAAAATATGCTTACACTTAGCATTTCATCCAATCCAATCAATTAACGACACTTCGTTAATTCCCCATACTTCACTCCATTCTCAAATGCCCATTCACGACACTCTTTCTTGGTCGTATTCCTCCTATAATCAACTTATTTGGCTAATATCTCTCTTATTATCTAAACATTCCTCCTTTCGACCATTCAGAACCTCCCTAGTTCTCTCTAGACCACTTCTATTGGCTTTGTAGGCTATCTATCAGTCAAAATTGGTTATCCAGACCCCTCCCAACTCTCAATGAGTCTCTAATCACTTGCTAATCAAGTTTAAATAGCCTAATCCTAGCTTAACTAAGCCTAAAGCATGTTTATCCTAATCTAATCCTAAAGTGCTTTTTAGACTTTAGTCCCACATGCACCCAAAGTTCAAACTCTTCCATTTGGAAAACTATAAATACAAGGCTAAGCCTACCCATTCAACTTACACCTTCACACCTAGGATATCTTATTAACACTAAGAACACCTAGTTTTGGGATTCCATTTGTATTAGCTTTAAGCTATAAGACATTTGATCTTAAACTTACTCCCTTAATTGATCTTGAGCTAATAACCTCCATTTGCATCCATAATCCAAGTTTTGAGTAATATGGAGAGAACCATTGGCCTTGAAGCGATTAATGGTGAGACTCCATTCTTGAAAGCTTGAGAACCATAAAAAAAATAGTCACACCTTTGATTGCTAAGTTGATCTTCTTAGGTTCAATGTTTAATTAAGTGATCTAAAGAGTAGAGAATAGCTTTATCATATTAGTTTAGATTTAATTTAGTTCATACAATGATAGAGGTTAGTCTTGTTTATCTCTTATCATGATGGTTAACGTAGATTAGGTTCATGCTTTAAGGTTATAGGTTTTAACTTCATTTCCATAACATATGTAATTTATCTATGAACATAATTGGAATAATTAACAACCATCAAGTGGGCTCCTAATTAATAGAATACGGATTTCAATTTATGATTCCAGTGATTATGGGATCGGATTCCATTTGTTGTGAGGCCAACAATAGAAGGTGCATTCCTCTACTTTTTGAAGGCTCTAAATTCAGATATAGCAATGATGATCCAATCTATGGGAGGACCAACACTACTAGGTGCTTATGCCATAGCTATCAGAGCTGAAAATTTCCTCATTCAAACCGGCAAGTTAGCACCAAGGCCACCAATGCTTCTATATCCGGAGATGGGAACTCCTATAACAAGTCAAACACCTAAAATAGCCCCTGTTTTAGCTCTAAGAAATCAAAGCGATAGTGAGGCTTCCACTTCTTCGAGCAATCCATTTGAAATCCAAGAACTTAAGAAGCCTTTGCAAGAAATTGCAAAAGTGCAAAGCAGGAAATGGCCAAGGTGCAACAAGCTTTCGGGAACGAGTTAGTTGTTATCAAGAGACAATAGGCTCAAAGCTTTAGATCATTTCAACCTCAAGATCAAGTAAGTAGGCCTCCTTTTCAAGAAAATAGGCCCCAAGTCCAAGCTCCAAATCAAAACTAGAACCAAGGACAACCTCAAGCTATTAGAAAATTATGACCATATGATTTGAATGCAGTTTCAACATCTAGAGCCTCTATCCCAACACAAAACAACATTACTCAGGAATATGAATGGTGTTATCATTGTAGTCAACCACATAACCAATCTACTTGTTTCAATGGTGTAGTAAATTAGGCCTTGATGGTTTAAACCATTGGTGTGTCTCAAGAGTCAATTGAAGAAGAAAACCAACAATAGCAAACACATAGGAAGCCCCTCAGATGGAAACCACATTGGTAAATTGGTAGGTGGAAGATTTTTGTGGAATTAACCAACCTCCTTTCCAGGGTGTAGCTGCCAACACAAGGTTGAAGAAAAGGAACATAGAGGAAGGACAATCATCTAACCCTATTGTTTCTCAACCCACTTTCACACCACAAGGTGCTAATAAGACAAGTGCAACCCCGAATGTGCAAAATCAGCCTAAGGCACCCATTGCAGTAGCACATGTGCCTATTCAAGCTCCAAAAAATATTGTGCCAAGTAAGAGACAACAAAAGGATAGTCCGTCTCCTTTCAACATCATATATCAGATGAAGAAAACACATGTGAACATCTCCATGTGGGAATCACTGGTGATTCCAGGAAACGAGATTTGTTGCAAGTTGTGATGGAAAACTAGTCCGCTTCAAAGGAGACACCTAGGGATCAGGAAAAGGTTCTTACCAATGCAATGCAACAAGATGGAGGTCAACCAAGCAAGAATCTGAAACCTCCACCTTTCTATGTCTCATTGATTATCGAAGATAAGTTAGTGCACAACTACATGATTGATTCAAGTGCAAGTAGCTCAGTAATGCCAAAACAAATAGCCGATCAATTGGGCTTAAAATATGAGCCAATGTTAAAGGGAGTAGTGTAATTGGATGGGACAACAGTAGGGACAGTTGGAGTGATCAAAGAATTGATTCTAACACTACATGCTTTCCCCAATGTCATAGTTTTCCAGGATGTATATGTAATTGATCTTCCACCACTCTTCACCTTATGCTTATCGAGAGATTTCATGGGTAAGATTGGAAGACACTCGTTTGAAGATTGGTCTCACATGCTATTCAGGACGAGGTATGGGGCCAAGGTAACCATTAGACCATAGCCAAGTGCATACTTTCACATTGAGCCTCACGTATCAAGCCCAATTCATGCAAATTGTTCCACATTTGATCAAGAGGATTGTTTAGAGTCCCTGGAAGCAGAGACACCAAAGTGGGTAATATTCTAAATTTAACACTTGATGATTGGGCTAACAAAAGACATAATTTTGATCCATACAAGGAAATGGAGGAATCAAAATTAGGAGTATATTGTGTACATGAAGAGAATTCACCCAGTCCCAACCTCACCAAGCCGTAAGATAAGGATGACAATGAGGTATATGGCAATTGTTTTTGACAGTTCGAGAAGTAGGCAAGGAGCGAGGAGGATGTTGAGTTGTGGCACTCAATTAATTCATTTTAGCATGCAATTGGAACTTGCTGGAAAAAAAAGTAACCGACATCAATTAAGGGCAGACCAGCATCAGTCAAGGAAGACCGACATCGGTCAAGGGCAAGTAGGAACCAACGACGGTTAGGCAGAATCAACATCGGTTACCTGTGTGACGAAGTTTTAATTAACTCTTGGGAATTATATCTATTTTTAGCATTAAAATAGATTTATTGATTGTAATTGCATGGCTAAGTGCCCTAAGTCTATAAATGACTATATAAGCATTAAAACTAGGGTTTAGAAGGAATGATAAAACAAAAATTAGAAAGAACTTGAAAAAGGTTGGTGAGAGAGAATTCTTAGTGGTAGAGAAAAAGCTTAAAGGAAGAAAGTACTAAACATCTGAGAGGTGTGGAAGATTGTAAATATTCATTGTATATCTTGTCAAAGCTTTGGATAATAGATTGGCTTGTTTCTTGGTTGACGTATCCCACACTAGGTGAACCACGTTAAATACGGTGTTGATTTATGTCTCTTGTTTTGTATATTTCTTCTGGTAGATTATCCACTTTTATTTGCATGTATGCTTAGATATGATATATTGTCTATACAACTGGTGTGCTAACCCCAACAGGTGGTATCGAGCTTTTTTTGAGGGTTTTTGTGTTGATAGAGTTACTCATAGAGGGATTTCTGATTGAGTGGGAGCTACAACAATGGAAGAAGATAATAAATACAAGGTAGAGAAATTTGACGGCTGAAATTATCAATTATGGAAGATGCAGATTGAGGATTATCTGTATCAAAGAGATTTGTACTTACCGTTGGATGAGAAGTCTAGACCTACGAAGATGACTGATGAAGAATGGAAGATTCTTGACAGAAAGGCTTTGGGATCTATAAGATTGAGCCTGACAGCATCCGTGGCTTCCAATATTACAAAAGCGGCTTCTACGGTAGAGTTAATGAAATCTCTTGCTAATTTATATGAAAAACCTAGTGCTTCAAATAAAGTTTATTTTATGAAGAAACTATTTAGTTCTAAGATGCATGAAGGTGAATTTGCCTCTAGTCATTTGAATGATTTCTGATCTATTGTAAATCAGTTAAAATTGGTTGCTATAGCATTTGATGAAGTAAAAGCACTTTTATTCTTATGTTCTTTGCTTAATAGTTGGGGCAACTTGGTAATGGCTATTAATAATACTGCATTTGCTAATAATATTTTGAAGTTTAATGATGCGGTTAGTATAATCTTGAATGAAGAAATTCACAGGAAGAGTACGAGAGGAACATCATTTGGAAATGCTTTGAATGTAGAAAGCGAGGCGAGACGAGAAGGAGAGATCCAAGAGTAAGAGTAATAAGAAATCAAAGTTAAGGGAAAGCACATCTAAATCTAGAAGTAAGGGAATTACTTGTTGGAAATGTGGAAAGAAAGGACATGCAAAGAAATATTGTTGGTCAAAGGATAAAGAGAATCAACAACCAGAAAAAGGTAAAGAGGTGAATCTTGCTTCATCAGAGGTAATGCAAGATGCTCTTATTCTTTCTTTGGAAAATAGAATTGAATCATGGGTTTTAGATTCAGGAGTTTCTTTCCATGCAACCCCTAATAAGGGTTATTTTAGAAATTATGTCCAGGGTAATTTTGGGCATGTTTATTTGGGTGATGATGAACCTTGCAGTATTACTAGTAAAGGGGAAGTTCATCTAAAATTGTAGAATGGAAATACATGGGTATTGAAAGATGTGGGGCTTTTGCCAAGCCTCGGAGGAATCTTATTTCGTAGGGCAACTAGGTGAATCTGGTTGCATGGTTACTTTTACAGGGAGACTCTTGGAAAGTCACCAAATGTGATTTTGTTGTGGCAAGAGGTAAGAAGTTAGGAACGTTATATTTATCTACCCGTATTATTGATTCCTTTTCTCAATTGTCTACTTAAGATTTAGATGCATGCATGTGGCATAATCGACTAGGTCATATGAGTCAAAAAGGAATGCATATCTTAAAGGCTAAGGGTAGGTTATTAGATTTGAAAGATTAAGATCTTGATTTCGTGAGCATTGTATCTTTGGAAAGAAAAAGAGAGTGAGATTTCTCAAAGTTGGGGCAACTATGAAGGAGCAGAATGGAACTTTTACACTCGGATGTGTGGGGACCAAATCGTAGCTTCTCATGGAGGATCCCAATATTATGTTACTTTCATTGATGATGCTACAAGAAAGGTATGAGTTTATTGTATTAAACATAAATCTGATGTTTTTTAAACTTTTAAAAGATGGAAAGCCCTTGTTGAGAATGAATCAAATTCTAAGTTAAAGTGCCTTAGATTTGACAATGGTGGTGAATACTGCAGCAAGACTTTCAATGATTATTGTTCAGTGAATGAGATACGTAGAGAAAGAATTGTTCCAAGAACACCATAAGAGAATGGTGTTGCGAGAAAGAATGAACAGGACAATTATGGAACGTGCTTTAGAAGTATGAGATAGATTCTGATTGCCCTTGTAGTTTTGGGTAGAAGCGATTGATACAACAATTTATTGGATTAACCATGGCCCTTTAAGTTCACTAGATGAAGGAATACTAGAGGAAGCTTAGACCGGCAAAGAGGTAGATCTTTCTTTTCTTAAAGTTTTTAGTTCAGAAGCTTTTGTGCATGTTGATAGGGAAAATAGAAAAAAGTTGGATAAAAATCCAAGAGGTGCACTTTCATTGGTTATGGATCTGGTGATTTTGGTTTCCGTTTTTGGGATTTAGATAATTCTAAAATTATTAGGAGTCATGATGTTGAATGGAATGAAAAGAGAATGTATAGGGATCAAATTTTTGTACCCAAGGATGAGAAAGTTGAGAAGTTTATTGATGAAAATGAACTCTCAGGTTTTAAAGAAACACCTACATAAATACACAATAACCATGGTCGGTTAGTTCCCGACCAGCATTGGTCGATGAACCGCCTGCAATTACAGAGAATCAGAACCAGCATTGCTTAGCAGAACCGACGTCGGTTAGAGGTAACCGGTGTCAATCACTATTAGAAGTCGATACTAATGTTCAGGAGGCCCAGATAGAGCCTTCGGTACCCCAAACTCCTGTGAGAAGGTCACAAAGGGTAAGTAAACTTCCAGAAAAATTTACACCTTCTCTATTTTATTTATTATTGACTGATAGTGGTGAACTAGAGAGATTTGAAGAAGAAATGTAGGATAAGACTCACGTTCAGTGGGAGCATGGCATGGATGAGGAGATGGACTCCTAGAATGCAGAACCAAACATGGCATTTGGTTAAGTTGTTGCAGTAAGAGGACATTATAGAACAAGTGGGTTTACATGATTAAGGAAGAAGAGGGTGGATAAAAAAGGTACAAGGCAAGGCTTATAGTAAAGGGATTTACACAGAAAGTAGGTATTGACTTTGGTGAAATATTTTATCTTGTTGTTAAGATGACTTGTATTCATACTGTATTGAGTTTAGTTGCAGTAGAGGATTTACATTTAGAGAAACTAGATGTGAAGACAACTTTTCTTCATGGTGATTTGGATGAAGAAATTTATATGTAAAGACCACTTGGGTATGAAGTCGGGGTAAGGAGAAACTAGTGTGCATGTTGAAAAAGAGCCTATATGGGCTGAAACAAGCTCCAAGGCAATGGTACACGAGGTTTGATAGTTTTATGCATGAGCATGGTTACTTGAGATGTGAATCTGACCATTGTTTTTATTTCAAGAAGCTTGAAAATGGGAGCTATATTATTTTGTTATTGTATGTGGATGATATGCTTATTGCAAGATCTAGTATGCAGGACATTGGTGAGCTTAAGAGAAAGCTAGCTCACACATTTGATATGAAGGATTTAGGAGTTGCAAAAAGAATCCTTGGCATGCAAATACATAGAGACAAGAAAAATAAGAAATTGTATTTGTCTTAGGAGGATTATATCTACAAGGTGTTAGAAAGGTTCAACATGCAGAATGCAAAACCTATTAGCACACCTATGGTTGGACACTTCAAATTAAGCAAAGATTAGTGTCCTTCATCACATGAGGAGGTCAAATACATGACATGAGTGCCATATGCTTCAATAGTTGGAAGTCTCATGTACGCTATGGTTTGTACTAGACCATACATTGCACAGCAGTGGGAGTTGTGAGTAGATATATGGATAATCCAGGTAAAGAGCATTGGAAAGCAGTCCAATGGATACTCAGGTATTTGAAAGGGACATCTAGCATGCAATTATGCTATGGAGGTTTGGATATTTCATTACATGGCTATGTTGATTCGGATATGGCTGGAGATCTGGATGGTAGGAGGAGCACTACTGGATATATTTTCATAGTAGGTGGAATGACAATTAGCTAGATTTTGAGATTGTAGAAGGTTGTGGCTTTATCTACTACAGAGGTAGAGTATGTTACAGCTACAGAGGCTAGCAAGGAGATGATATGGATGAGTAGGTTCATGGAAGAGTTAGGAAATGAGCAAAGTGATTGTAAACTATTTAGTGACAATCATAGTGTAATTCATTTGGCAAAGAACTCAACGTTTCATTCGAGAATGAAACACATTCAGTTGAGGTATCACTTCATACGGCAGGTATTGGAGGATGGACAATTGAATCTAGAAAAGATTCATACAAGTAAGAACCTTATGGATATGCTAACGAAGCCATTAGCAAAGGATAAGTTGGAGCTACACTCCACTTTTGTTGGTCTTCGAGTTTGAGACTTGAAGAGGAAGAAACAAAGCCAAGGAAGGATCCAAGAATGATGCTGTATAGGTATGGTGTAGTAATTAAACTCCAAGTGGGAGATTGTTGAGTTGTGGAGCTCAATTACTTCATTTTAGCATGTAATTGGAACTTGTTGGAAAACACAAGATGGCGACATCGATTAAGGGTAGATTGACATCGATCGAGGCAAGTAGGAACCGATGACAAGATTAGGCGGTCTTATGTCGGTTACAATGCGGCAACGAAGTTTTAATTAACTCTCGGGAATTATATCTATTTTTAGCATTAAAATAGATTTATTGATTGTAATTACACGGCTAAGTGCCCTAAGTCTACAAATGAATATATAAGCACACAAGCTATGGTTTAGAAGGAATGATAAAACAAGAATTAGAAAGAACTTGAAAAAGGTTGGTGAGAGAGAATTCTTGGTGGTAGAGCAAAAGCTTGAAGGAAGAAAGTACTAAACATTTGAGAGGTGTGGAAGATTGTAAATCTTCATTGTATATCTTATCAAAGCTTTGGATAATAGATTGGCTTGTTTCTTGGTGGACGTAGCCCACACTGGGTGAACCACGTTAAATCTAGTGTTGATTTATGTCTCTTGTTTTGTATATTTCTTCTGGTAGAATATCTGCTTTTATTTGCATGTATGCTTAGATAGGGTATATTGTCTATACACCTGGTGGTGTCTAACCCCAATGAGAGGAGGTGCAATGTTGGTATCTCCATAAACTGTGAAGTACTATTCAAATTTTATATTTCAATTTATATGTTCAAACAACACAGCCGAATATGAAGCTCTAGTTCACAAACTTCACTGGGCTAGGAAAAGAGGTATTAAGAATTTGCAGTATTCAGGACACCGAGTTGATCGTAAATCAAGTCGGGGACAACATGCTTCTGCAAAGAATGACCTACTCAAGATCTATAAAAATAGGGTGTGGGATCTTATTGAAGACTTCAAAGCATTCAACATGACATCCATAGCTAGAAAGGAGAATGAAGTTGCAGACAAGCTCATGTAGAGCTTAGAGCAACAATCGATGTGGTGGATAATATCAAAAGAGATAAAATGTAACCTCATATCCATGTGATTGTGAGGCCAAATGGTTCCAGATAATAACACAAATTGACAAGTGTTTGATAATGATCAACAAATCGTAAATTTTTACAGGAAGAGGTAGAGTGCTTAGCTTGGAATTAAGAAAAATTGGAGCAGCGACATGGATAAAGTAGTGCGGTGTGTACAAACAAGCTTCCCAAAGGATTGGTTATGTTAGAGTCTATATTCAATCCTAATGATCGGTTTTAAAAAGAGAAAGCCAACATACTGGTCAAAGGAGAGGATTGAACCAATTTCGGTGGGGAAGGCAAAACACTCCAAATTGGAAAAGTTGCCACTAAGCGGGAGAGATATGAGTTTGTGCAACTTTGTCAAGAGTTTATGGATGTCTTCACCTCGAGCTATGAAGATTTGTAAGGATTCAATCCGAAGTTAACTCAAAGATACGATAGAACTAGATCTAGATGCTAAGTCAATCGGCAAAAATAGAGACCAATCAACCCACACATTGAACCTCACATGAAGAAAGAGCTAAACAAGTTTATAGAGGCAAGCATTATATTCCCGATCAAGCATTTAAGTTGGGTTGCAAACTTGGTGTCGGTTAGGAAGAAGAATAGGGAAATTTGGTTGTGCGTAGACTTTTGGGACCTGAGCATGTCATCTCTCAAGGACAATTACCTGTTACCTTCAATGGAGTAGATCCTACAAGTGGTAGGCTGGCTCGAAAACATTTTCTCTCTTGGATGGATAGTTGGGGTATAATCAAATAATGGTGAAAAAGGAGGACTAGTTCAAGATGACCTTCACCACCAAGTGGGGTACCTATGCCTACAAGAATATGCCATTTGGACTGTCAAATGCCAGAGCCACTTTATAAAGGGCAATAGACATGGCACTCAAGGGGTTGATCAACAAGATAGTGCTGATGTATCTTGACGATATCACCATGTTCTCCAAAAATGCAGTAGATCACCTTTTTCATCTAAGACATGTATTTCAAAATAAGAGTGTGTTCATGGCTCACGAAGGCAAGCTTCTAGGCCATATTTTGTCAAAGGAAGTGTTTACTATTGACTTAGAAAGAGTTGAATCAATTCAAGTATTGCCCTTGCTAAGCTAGAAGAAGGCTCTTCGAGCTTCTTAGGAAAGATCAATTTTGTCTGCAAATTTACACCAAACTTCGCTGCTCTTGTGAAGCCAATAACATTGATGTTGAAAAGAGCATATTATTTAAATGGATTGTGAAAGGCAAAACAAGTTTCGAGGCTATCAAAGAAGCTATATCTCAAGCCTCGACTATCATCAATCCAAAATTTTTAAGGACTTTATGCTTTATGCTTTCGGTGGTTCAGACATGATTTCCATAATCTTGGTACAACAAAATAAGGAAGGATCCGAACAACTGATTGCCTTCTTCATCTAGGGATCGGAAGATTATGAGGTTAGGTACTCCTTCATTGAGAAACACATTCTCGCAGTAATTATGAGCCTAAAGAAGTTCAAGCACCTAGTATCAAACAATAGGATCCAATTGATGGTGTCGCATGCGGGAATCAAAGAATTCCTATTGAAAAAATATTTGAATGAGAAGTGTGTAGGTTGGATTACTCGTGTCATGGAGTATGACATTGAGATCAAAGTCACCAAGCTAGTTCATGGAAAAGGACTATGTGAACAATTGTCCTCAAGTCAACAGGTTGAAGCAGATGATGGAAAAGAAATTGTCTTGGTACTACAGATAACCAGGAACAAGTAGATGATGATGAGCCTATTCCTTATTAGACCGAGGACATGATACATTTCCTATAAACAAGACTATGCCCTCCATAAATAAGCAAAGAAAAGAGAAGATAATTCGGACTACAAGCCATTCCATATTTGCTTGTTGATGGTGTTTTGTTCAAAATATAGATCAACGAAATTCTATTGAGATGCATTGAACAAGTCAAATTAAGAAGGTGTTACAGGGAGTTTCACAACGGAGAGGCATTAGGTCATTTCGATCCATGGGTGACAACTCTCAAAATAATGAAGGTAGGTTATTATTGGCCCACAATGTTTAGTGATTGCTACTCTTGGATCAATAAGTACGTAAAATGTGCATTCTTCATAGGCGAGAGAAGCTAACAACACTTCTATTGCACCCAATTTTAGTTGACCAACCATTCATGCAATGGGGATTG
Source organism: Taxus wallichiana var. yunnanensis (assembly GCA_018340775.1). NCBI lineage: Eukaryota > Viridiplantae > Streptophyta > Pinopsida > Cupressales > Taxaceae > Taxus > Taxus wallichiana. The sequence goes on along the minus strand of CM031240.1, from coordinate 351,636,833 downwards.
GACTTCATCGGGTCATCAATCCAAATTCAAGCCAAGGCCACAAGTGGATTCTCACGGCAACATACTATTTCACCAAGTGGACCGAGGCGCTAGCTCTTAAGGAAGCGAACGAGTCTAAAGATATCTTGGGCGTCTACGAAGGAATAGTCAAAGGGTTCGATGTGTCGACCACTATCATTTTAGACAATGCATTGGAATTCCTAGGTTCCAAGATCAAAAAATGGGTTGTCGTGAATGTAATTTATTTGAGCAACCCTTCCAAATATTACCCCTAGGGTAACGGAGAAGCAGAGTCCACGAATAAGAATTTGTGAAGATCATCGAAGGACTCGGATGAAAATCAAAGGATATGGCATACCAAGCTCAAATTGGCATTGTGGGATGACAAGATAACACCAAAGAGGTCAACATGTAGTTTTCCCTATAAGTTGGTATACAAGAAAGAAATAGTGCTGCCCATATCATTGGAGCTACCCGCATTGGGTACTCATGAAACCGTTAGAGTTGTCAAATTTTGAACCTATGGAAGATAGGTACGTGGAACTAATGAAATTGGAAGAGGTTAGAGAACATGCAGTGCAAACGATGGAAAAAGATTAGGCCTTATTTAAGAGGTGGTTTGATAAGAAATCCAAACCGAGGACCTTCTAGGAGGGAGACCTAGTTATGAAATGGGATGCAGATCGGGAAGAACCGGACATACATTCCAAGTTCAATGCCATTTGGAGTGGCCCCTACATGGTCACATGATGTAAAATTAGCGATGCCTTCCAATTTTATACTTTGGAGGGAGAGGAACTTTCGATTCTGGTTAACGGGATCTATCTTAAACATTGCATTACTAAAAGGAAAAAATCTCACCCTTCTACATATTAGTTTAGGATTTTAAATTCCTCTAATTGTGTATGCACATTGTCTTGTTGTAGGTTAGGTTTCAATTTCCTAAGTGCTTCGACACAAGTTTTGTTGCTCCTAAGTTGTGTTATTGTGCAGGTGAATGTGCCTCTCAAATGAAGTATTGAATCAGAAAAGGTTCATACTTGTGGGAAAAAATTGCAGTTTTAAAAGAAAACAAATGTAGAGCAACTAAAATCAGGTTAAGGACTAATTTTAATGAGTTTTCATTTTCAAGTCCTTCGAGGCGGGCCATAGGTGAACTTTTAGTGCCTCCACAAATCAGGAAAGTAGCCTCCAGCAGCATGTCGAAGAATGGAACTTTCAGAAAAAGAGAAAATCTAAATTTAATAGAGTTCCATGATGTAAAAAATTGAAAATTGTCTTATTTAAAACTCTGCAACATGCAATACATGCCAAGAAATCATCAGTTGTGTGCTTCATACTTGGAATCAAGTTTCTAAACAATAAATTTTAGTCTCACGAATAGGGTTATAGAGAGGAATAGATTAAAATCTTCAATCAAGACAATTTTCTACTCTCACAAATCTTATTTTTAAGACTTTTTGGCAAAAATTGAAAGTGCGGGGGACAAGTATAGGCTCAACAGATGCAGGTAATCTCTAAGTTCAACTTCAATAGATTCAGGATTAGTTGGTAGGCTATTAATTGTGACTCGCACCTAATGGACATGCTAAGGCTAATGGTGCAAGAACATCTAGCAAGTGATGCCCCCGCGAGTCACCAAGTTGTTGACTATTTTTCCCCAGGTTAAAGTAGCCAACCCGGCCCACATTCTCGTCAAGCAAGAAAAAATGGGTAAAAATATGACAAGACTAAAAATTCCCCATACTTACCCCCATCGCCTCTAACATTTAAAAAATAAAAAAAATCCCAAAAACGGGACATGGAAATTAAAATTTGCATTTCAAGCTTATAGAGGGCCAACCGAGCTAAAATGAGCTCACCGAGTCATGCATATTAGAGGTGATGAGTCATAAACCGACTCAAGAGAGATGAAGAGAGGATCCCAAATAGCTCGGTGGGTCAAGGCTCGACAACACATGGCAAGCTCACTGATATCGGGTGGACACATGGCTCGAGCAGTGTGGCTATGCAAGAAGAAGGCACCAGGGGAAATCATGAGGTGCGAGATTAGGGAAGTCAAGCTCATATGAAGGATGAGTCGGCATATTTACCAAGCCGTTGGGAACGATGAGGTCAAGCAAAGACATCAACACAAATAGAGGAACAAGGGCCAAGATGCTCAAGCTTGGCCAGGAGAATGCATCGCGTAGGGTGATGCTAAGTCACTAGGGCTCACAGAGGATGGAGATCGGCGAGGAGCGAGCTTGGCCGAGCAAGACACTATGGAAGTCGGGAGAGGATAGCTCATTCGAAATGAGCACACAATGTAAAAATGGAATCAACCATGATAACTTGGAAATAGCTCGCCATGCAAGCTAAGGAAAACGAGATGCAAACACAACGTGGAGGTAAAGGTTGGGTTCGGGATGACTTGGCCGAGTGAGAAAAAATGAAGAGCCAAAGTCCAAAGTTTTCGAGACTTTGGGGTTTTGATGTTTCGGTTTTCACCCCCTAAAATAAAATGGAGCTTATAGGTCCTAAACGAAAAAACTCCAAAATGTGAAATTTTAGTGGTTAACATGAGGAGATTGAGTCAATTTTTGGGATTTTGAAGGTGGAGCTTTTGGAGGATCATTTCGGTATTTGAGTGTGAAGAGTCTAAAATTTGAAAATGCTTTGAAACACCAAAATGCACGCGACGTGATGGGATATGGAGGTTTTGGGAGCCGAGCGTTTCGAGATTTGGGAGTGCAAGTCTTTGGGGGTTTTAATGAGTTGGCTTCGAGTTTGGAGCTAGATGAGTTTGAAGACAAAAGGGCCAAAGTCCCAAAATTTGATCATCTCGCTCACATTTGAAGCGACCGTCGAGTCATCCCTTTAAGTAAGCACTTTGAGTTGAATAGGTGTCAAGATGTGGGTGGTTATACATTGGTACCAAGTTGGGAGAATGGTGTGTAGGCAAAGACAATTTTCATTGAACGAAGGTAGCTCGATGATGAAGGAACAAACTCGATTGATGGGCAAACTAGCTCGATGGAGCTCTAAAACTTAAAATCATGCACAACTTCAAACTACAATAACTTGCACAAGTTTTGACCATTTTTAACACAATTATACTTTCTGGAAAGGTAGTTTAGAGGATATTTTAATGGTGATGACTGAAACTAGTTTTTAGGAGGGAAGGTAAGGATAAAACCCAGTCAAACATCCAGGGTAAGAATGGACATATCTTCCAATGAACTCAACCATTTCTTACAAATTTACAGTCATTGGAAAGGTAATTTTGGGATCTATAGTATGAGATCATAAAATTTAAGATTTTTGGGGTTCTTAACCTCTGAAAATGGTGAGCATGCATTGGTATGTGAATCCATTAATGGAGGTTAGTGGAAAGGCAAGGTCATTATGAAGCCACAAGAGCTAGATTAGACTAGAGGTGCAATCACAACAGATTTCTTCAAGCACAAGGCAAACCATCAATAAAAGCTAAGATTTTGGAGATCTAAAGGCACTCATTGCAGGATTTAATAATGTTTTTTGGAAGATTTTGGGGCAAATTCAGGATTCTCTTCTCTCTCTTCTCTTTGCAAATATTCCACTATAAATTGTAATGACGATCATAGTTTAAAAGGTTGGATTTTTGACCTTTTCCCCTCCTTTCTCTTCTTGTATGTAAGAAAATTTTCAGAGCTCAAACCTCTAAATGAAGTTGTAATGCAATTATATGCCTCTTGGCTCTTGTAATGCACTGTGTCTAATTGTGGAGTAATAAAATGATCTCATGGATGTTCAACAATCATCTTTTGTGTTATTGTTTTCCTTCCGACCTCTCATCATTGTAATCAGTTATCTCGTGCATGTTCTAATTGTTGTTACATATTGTAATGGGTTGTGTTTAGTGGTAAATGGAATTGTGATATTTTTCTACGATCATGGTGTTCAATCATCCTCTTCAAACTTGTTCATTTTTTTCCATATCCATATTTTTCCCCCCGGAAAAATATTGGATTAGATGACCCTACACTAAAAGAACTCCGAGAAATCACATTCAGATTCCTACAATAGATTACAAGGGGACTCTATAATGGAAGTGGTGGGGGCTTGCGAAGATCAAACAACCATGTGGGAGAAATTTAGAAAACGGCTCTGTCGAGCGGAATCCGGGCCTTAAATCCATTCTACAAGTTTTAGGTAGGCTCAAAAATAGAACAATAGGGTCAGAGGAGGAGTAGTCACAAAGAAGCCAGAGAGCAAGAAAAGGAAGAAAAACGAAGATCCAAAGTCTTCGGCTCAAAATAGTTTGAAATGAGTCCAAAAATTGGCTAAGTATGGAGGATGTTGTGAGAGAGCCACGTGTCGAATGACGCTTCTCCAAGGGTGAATCCAAGAAAGGAATTCAAACGAGCGCCAGGCTTCCACACGTCCAGAGCCCCAAAAGTTGTGTGGCCGTTGAAAAGTCTTCAACTAGACAGGAAGGTGCCAGGTGTGTCGGCTCAACATAAATCCAAGATGGGAGCCCAAGGCGAAGACTCAAACTCACACCAGCCCTCCACATAGAAAATGGTCAACAGAGGTCAAAAGGTAGATAGGGCGGGCCTAAAAAGGGTTAAGTATAGAAGTACTAGGCAGAGAGAGTGCCACGTGTCCAAGTGGCGCATCTCCAAAGTTGAATCCAAATGTGGAGGCTCAAACAAGCACCAGTTTGCCACGTAGCCTAGGGTCCGAAAAGGTAAGGTAAAGATCATTGAAAAGTCCAAAGACCCATGAGAGGCTTCCAAGTGTCAACCTGACGCTCCTTCAAAGGAAAAATCTTGATCGAGCTTTCAAATGAGCAGCGGAGCCTCCACGCATCCAGTCTCTTCAAAGGGACAAAGTCGGGTTGAATAGTCAATGCATAATGGCAGCCGCGGTGGAGAGAGTGCCAAGTGTCCAAATGGTGCTAACTCAAGGGTCGAATAGAGAGAGGGTTCTCAAACAAGCGCTAGACCACCGTGTGTCCCCAATCAAGAAATATGACCCCACCGAGCAAAGGACTTAGCCGAGAAACAAAGAAATTGAGCAGGCCGGCAGAGGAAGCCACGTGTCAGCCCCACGCCATTCCAAGAGAAAATACAAAGGCCACCTTTAAACAAGCGCTAGCCCTCCACGTGTCCCATATTAAAAAGGGGGCCCATTTTTCAAACTAGGTTTTCCCACCTTTTTGTATGGACCCGATACAAACTTCGAAGGGGCATATCTTTTGACTCAGGCTCAAAATATTGCAAATCTGACACCATTGGAAAGATCTCGGCCTTCACCCACGCCATGGAGATCTGAAACTTTAAGTTTGGGAGGTTAGGTAAAGGAAAATGGAGAAAACATCTTCAGGCCATTAATGCGGGATCTATCTACCTCAACAACCAGATCGATTCAATCTACTCCGCATTTCCTCCTCCTTCAAGGTGCCAAACCAGAGATTGATGCAGTCAAGGTAGATTTGGGGGCAGATTTTGTAGGAGGCATTAATAGCAGTGGTTGAGCTTCACCTACTTTTCCCACTTCTCTCTCTTCTTTCTTCTCTCTGATTGAATCTATAAATACAGGTCGGACTCATTGTAAAGGGTTGGACATTCTTCTATTTTGTAGGCTCCCCTTTCCCTTTGGCAAGTGAATTCATGGAGTTTCAGACCTCCCATATAGATTATAAATGCAAATTTTCCTTATTACTATTGTAATGCATCGTATCAAGCCATGAGAGCAATAATACATGTTCTGTGGGTGATCTTCATCCCTTTTATGTGTTAATTGTTGTCTTTATGATCCTTCATTACAACTTTGGTTATTTGTGCATGTTTTTGTGTTGCATTCTTCTGGTTTGTGTCTACCAGAAAAACAATTGTTCATCACTCCTTTGGTGTATCACCTGTAGCTTAAGTTTTATTTGCTTTGCATCCCTTCTTTAACTCTATCTCCTTGGAAAATTAGAGTAGGATTTAGGATAGATCCTCTGACGATTTTCATGCATACACCTAAACAGAGGAGTAGGAACCAACCTTAATCTGGAGAGTTTTTCCCACCTGCTGAAGTCCCACACTTTGGGGGAAAACTCAATGTTATGCAATCACACCAAATGAATCTACCTTAGAAAAGTAGATCTGAATGACTCATTTGGGGGTGCTTGTGATTTTGCACTAATAGTTTTGGCACACCTGGTGGGACCAAGAAGTCTCCATCTTTATTACAGTAAGATTGATGTGCACTTGTTGTGATTCTAGCTTTTAAGAAGCTTTTAAGAACTACACATCTGGCGACTCCAAAAGGGACAAAATCCACTGGTTTCAGCAGTCCAAGTTTCCCAAGTTCATGAGAAGGATACAAACAAGGTCAAGAACAAGAGAAGAAGGACAATTTGTACACATACACTTGTCTCCAGACAAAAGGAGAAGAGGAAGAAGAGCCCAAAGTCTCTATCTCCACCAAACAGAGCCTTATCAACACCTCCTCCTAGTAGGTCATTCTTTCAATCAAGAAGGGTGCTCAGCCGATCAGGATGGCACACCAACAACCAAATCCTTATGTCAATTTCACTAGCAGCAACCCACTTGCTCTGAATGCACAAAACCCAATCTGGTGGCAATTAAAGAGCATCCCATATTTCACTGGAGAAAACCAGACTTGTCCCGGTGACCACGTTCAAGACATTACAAATGTCTGTACAATCCATGAGATCACTGAGATGGACATTGCGGTCAAGTTGCTAGCCTCTTCACTCAAGGGAAAAGCTTCACAATGGTTCAGAGCCTAGAAGTAGGCTCTATTCAATCTTGGGACCATCTGTGCACAACTCTTCACAACCAGTTTGGAGAAAAGGGAGATAACCTATCCTTGTGGAGCAACTGACAACAATCAAGAGAGCTCCGAATGAGCAACTGATGGATTTCAACCTCAGATTTCAACGGACCTGGGACAGATTCCAATAGCAATAAAGCCCACTAATGAAGGTGCCTTCTTATACTTCCTTAGAGCTTTAAATTCTGATATTTCTTTGATGATTCAGTCAATGGGGGCACAACCTTACCTGTAACCTATAGCCTTTCCATAGGAGCTGAGAATCATTTGATTCAAGGCTGGAAAACTTGCTCCTAGGCCATCCATGCCTCTATACCCCGAGTTAGGAAACCCAGGTACCAGCCAAACACCCACATTAGCTCCTATACCCACCCCCAGAGTCAAAGTTCAGCTAAAGCCTCCACTTCATCATCTAACACCTCAAAGGAGCTTCAGAAGTTATGAAACAACTACAAAACCTAGGGAAATGAGCTAGTAACCATCAAAAGACAACATAGGCTCAGAGTTCTAGGCCATATCAGCCCTAAGCTCAATATCAGGCTAGACCCCGTATCAGCAAAAATAGACCACCAACCCAGGCTGTAAATCAGAGTCAACACCAAGGGAAACCTCAAGCTGCTAGACCTTTCAGGTCATATGATCCAAACACAACTTCAACATCAAGAGCATTGGTTCCAACACAAAATAACATGGCACAAGAATATGATTGGTGTTTCCCATGCAATCAGCCACATAATCAATCGATGTGTTTCAATGGTGCACTAAATCAGCTCTGATGGTGCAAACCATTGGTGTGTCACAAGAACCTAGCCAGAAGAAAATCAACAACAAGGAGCTCAATAAGAGGGACCCCAAGTGAAACTATGCTTGTCAATTGGCAAGCTGAAGACTTATGTGGAATGAATCAGACTCCCTTCTCAAAGTATAGCTACCAATACATGGTCCAAGAAGAGAAATATTGAGAAGGACATTCACCAAGCTCAGGTGATCCTCAATCCTCCATTGCTCCACAAGGTATTGGCATTCAAAATACAACTCCCAATATGCAGAGTCAATCCAAGCCACCTTCCAAATCTACTCAGGCACCGGTTGTAATAACCCATGTACAAGAGAAAAATGTGCCAGGGAAGGGGCAAAGAAAAGGATAGTTCATTTAATATCATTGAGAAATGAAGAGGACAAGTGTGAACATTTCACTATGGGAGTCACTGCCATTCCAGGGTAGAGGGATCTATTGCATAGATCGCCATAAAAATTGGTCAAGCTCAAATCAACCCCTAGCCAACAAGAGAAAGTGCTTACCAATACGGCTCAACCTGAGAGAAACCATGGAGAACAATGAGGTAAGAATCTGAAGCCTCCTCCATTTTATGTTTCATTAATCATTGGAGAAAAATTGGTGCATAATTACATGATTGATTCGGGGGCAAGTAGTTCTGTAATGCCCAAACAAATAGCTGATCAACTGGGTCTCCAGTATGAAGTCATCTCTAGAGGAGTAGTACAATTGGATGGGACAACAATGACCACTATTGGAGTCATCAAGGATCTGAGCCTCACTCTGCATGCCTACCCTAATGTGACTATATTGAGAACGAATGTATCAGTCATAGACTTGCCACCACATTTTGCATTGTGTTTGTCCAGGGACTTCACTGCCAAAATTGGAGGATATTTTTCTACTGACTTGGTCACATATGCTCTTTAGAACAAGGTATGGAGTGAAGGCCACAATCAGATCCGAGCCCATAGTGGATTATCACATTGAGTCCTATGTGCCTAGCCCAATCAATGCAAATTGTTCAGGCTTTTGATCAAGAGGACCTCCTAAACACTTCTGAGGCAGATACCAAAGTAGGGTGTATCCCGACCTGACTCTTGATGAATGGGTGGTCAAAAGGCATGCTTTTGATCCCTATAAGGAGATGGAAGAATCTGAAACTAGGAGTCTACTACCTGCATGAGGAGAATCATCCTCTTCCTGACATCATCAAGCCAGAACACAAAGATGACAATGAAGTATGGAAATTGTTCTTTGATGGCTCGAGGAGCAGACAAGGAGCCGGAGGAGGAGCTATGATCGTGTCCCCCAAGGTATGAAATATTATTCGGCCTTCATATTTCAGTTTTCCTACTCAAATAACACTACAGAATATGAGGCTTTGGTTCATGGATTGCATTGGGCTAGAAGATGAGGAATCAAGAACTTGCAGTGTTTGGTGATAGTGAACTAGTTTCAATCAAGTCAAAGGACAAAATGTTATCAAGAATGACCTACTCAAAAGCTACAAGAGTAGGGTATGGGATCTCATTGAGGATTTCAAGCCTTCAACATTGTGTCCATACCCAGGAAGGAGAACGAAGCTGCTGATAGGCTTGCAGCAGTTGAGCAACATTTGATGTGGTTGACAACATCAAGAGGGACAAAGAACAACCACATATCCATGTGATTGTGAGGCCAGTAGTGCCAGATAATAACACATGCTGGCAGGTGTTCGAGAATGATCAATGATCATCAATTTTTTTGCAAGAGGAAGCTGAATTCTCAACTAGAAATCAAAGCAGATTAGAGCAATAATATGGAGATCAAGTAGTGCAGCTACATACAAACAAGCTTCCCAAAGGCTTAGTGACATTGGAGTCTATCTTCAATCCCAATGATCAGTTTCAAAAAGAAAAGGCTAATATACAGATCAAAGGAGAAGATTCAGAGTCAATTCTAGTTGGAGAAGGCAAAATGCTTCAAATTGGCAAAGTGGCCACCGAGCAAGAAAGGTATGAATTCATGCAACTTTTCCAAGAGTTTCCAGATGTATTTTCTTGGAGCTATGAGGACCTCAGAGGGTTCAATCCAAAGTTATCCCAACACACAATCGAACTAGATCCAACTGCTAAGCCCATCAGAAAAAGCAGAGACCAATCAATCCACATATTGAGCCTCTGATGAAGAAAGAGCTAAATAAGTGATAGAGGCAAGTATCATATTTCCAATCAAACACTCAAGCTGGGTCACAAATTTGGTCCCAGTCAGGAAGAAGAGATGGAGAGATTAGGTTGTGTGTTGACTTTCGTGACTTGAACAGAGCATCCCTCAAAGACCACTACCCACTCCCCTCAATGGAGCAAATCTTGCAGGTGGTGTCTGGATCAGAGAGATTCTCTCTCCTAGATGGCTACTCAGGGTACAACCAGATCATGGTGAAAGAAGATGATCAGTTCAAAATGGCTTTCACCACCAAATGGGGCACCTATGCCTACAGAAAAATGCCATTTGGATTGTCTAATGCCGAGCCACTTTCCAAAGGGCAATGGATATGGCATTCAAAGGGATGATCAAAAAATAGTACTGATCTACCTGATGACATTACTGTGTTCTCCAAAATGCAACACCACCTTTTTCACCTAAGGCAGGTGTTTCAAAGGTGTAGGAGATTTGGGGTATCATTGAACCCCCAAAAATGCATATTCTTGGCCCATGAGGGCAGGCTTCTAGGCCACATTGTGTCAAAGGAAGGTTTGGAAATCAATCCAGAGAGAGTTGAAGCAATAAGAGCATTGCCATTGCCAAGCCATAAGAAGGCTCTTCAAAGCTTCTTAGGAAAAATCAATTTTGTCCATAGGTTTGTACCAAACTTTGCTTGCCCTTGTCAAGCCAATAACGTTGATGTTGAAGAAGAGTTTGGCATTTAGGTGGACAATGAAGGAAAAGAAAGTTTTGAGGCCATCAAAGAAGCTATATCACAAGCCCCAACTCTCGTGAATCCATATTTTTCTAAGGATTTCATATTATATGCCTTTGGTGGTAGTGACACAATTTCTACAATCCTAGTACAACAAAACAAAGAGGATACAAAGAAGCAGCCAATTGCTTTCTTCACCAGGTCTGAAGATTATGAAGTGAGATACTCCTTCATCGAAAAGTAGGTCCTGAGTGATCAGAGGATTAAAGAAGTTTAAGCATTTGGTTTCAAACAATAAAATCCAACTGTTAGTCTCCCATGCAGGAGTTAAAGACTTCCTTCTCAGCAAGGATCTAATGAAAAACATGTGCAGATGGATCACTCGTGTCATGGAGTATGACATTGAGATCAAGGTCACTAAGCTGGTCCATGGGAAGGGATTGTGTGAACAATGGCCTCGAGTCAACAAGAAGAAGCAAGTGATGAAAAAGGAAGTTGTTTTTGTCCTGTAAAATAGTCAAGAGGAAGAAAATGAGGATGTGCCCACTCCTTGTTGGACTCAGAACATGGTGCACTTCCTTCAAACAGGCTTGTGTCCTCCAGAAATGAATAAAACAAAAAGGAGACACTTTAGACTACATGCCATCCCATATGTGCTTATTGACGACGTCTTGTTCAAAAGGGACATCAATGGCATTCTGTTAAGGTGCATTGGGACAAATCAAGTTGAGAGAGTGTTACAAGAGTTCCATGATGAAGCAGTTGGAGGCCATTTTTCTCCACGAGTGACAACACTTAAGATCATGAAGGTGGGTTATTATTGGCCCAGGGTGTTTAGTGATTGTTATGCATGGATCAAAAAGTGCAAGAACTGTGTGTTCTTCAGAGGCAAGGAAAAGCTAGCAGCACTACCATTGCATCCAATTTTAGTAGATCGCCATTCATGCAATGGGGATTGGACTTCATCGGGGTCATCAATCCAAATTTGAGCCAAGGCCACAAATGGATTCTCGACAAAGCAACAAACTATTTCACCAAGTGGACCGAGGTAATGGCACTCAAAGAAGCTAATGAGTCTAGCATATACTAGATTTCTATGAAGGGATAGTGACCAGATTTGGAGTGCCAACCACCATTATATCAGATAATGCATTGGCATTCATAGGTTCCAAAATCACAGGATGGGCCATGAGGAATGGATTTACTTGAGCACTTCATCAAATTATTACCCTCAGGGTAATGGCCAAGCAGAGTCTACAAACAAGAACCTGCTAAAGATTATCAGAAGAACTCTAGATGAAAATCAGAGAACTTGGCACATGAAACTCAAATCAGCCTTATGGGCTGATAGGACAACACCCAAGAGGTCTACAGCAACTCTCCATTCAAACTTGTCTATGGAAAGAGGCAAGTGTTGCCTATATCACTTGAGTTGCCAACATTGGAACTCATGAAGCAACTGGAGATGTCTGAGTTTGAACCAATGGAGGCCAGGTATGCAGAGCTGATGGAATTGGAAGAAACCAGAGAACATGCACTTCAAACAATAGAGAAGGATCAGCCTCAATCAAGAGATGCTTTGACAAGAAGGCAAGAACAAGGACCTTCCAGAAGGAGACCTAGTTTTGAAATGGGATGCAGATCGGGAAAAACCAAGAAGGCATTCCAAGTTTGATGCTATTTGGAGTGGCCCTTACATGGTCACAAAATGTAAAAGTAGCAATGCTTTCCAATTGTCTACATTGGATGGTGAAGAGTTGTAGATTCCAGTGAATGGAATTTATCTTAAACACTACTACTAGAAGGAAAGTTCTCACCTTGTATATATTAGTTTAGTTTCTCTTTCCTCTAAGTGCTTGTGCACATTGTCTTGTTGTAGTTTAGGTTGTTTTTCTCCTAAGTGCTTTGCACACTCTGCATGTTCTACTTGGAACATGTATGATTTCAAATTTTGTATATAGTTGTGGTGTTGTTTTGTTGCTCTCTGTACAACTCATTCAAAACAGATGAAGCCCCGGTCAAAACAATTTTCTACTCTCAGAAACCATCATTTCAAGATTTCTTATGAAGATTGAGAGTGCAAATAGTCGGGCTCATGAATCAGAGGTAGAATCAGTATCAGACCATCATTCTCGACTCCATGCCCAACGGATATGACAAGGTAATTGGTCTTTTCATCTAGCAGCAGATACCCCTGTGAGTCACCAAATTGTTATCCATATTTTTCCCCCGGGAAAATATTGGATCAGAACGACCCCGCACTGAAAGAACCTGAGAAATCACGTTCAGATCCTACAAACAGATTGCAGGGGACTCTATAATGGAAGTGGTGGGGCCTACGAAGATCAAACAACCCTGTGTGGAGAAATCTAGAAAATGGCTCTGTCGAGTGAATCCGGCCTTAAATCCATTCTATAGGTTACAGGTGGGCTCGGAAATAGAACAACAGGGTCGAGAAGGAGGAGGAGCAATGTCACAAGAAGCCAGAGCAAGAAAAGGAAGAAATGAAAGATCCAAAGTCTTCGGCTCAAAACAGTTCAGAATGAGTCCAAAAATCAGCTAAGTATGGAGGATGTTGTGGAGAGAGCCACGTGTCGAATGACACTTCTCCAAGGGTGAATCCAAGAAAGGAATCTCAAATGAAGTGCTAGGGATTCCACGCATCTCCAGAGCCCCAAAAAGTTGTGTGGCATGGCCATTGAAAAGTCTTCGACTAGACAGAAGGTGCCAGTGTCACTCGGCAAAAATCCAAGATGGAGGGAGCCAAGGAAGACTCAAACTCGCGCCACCCTCCACGTAGAAATGGTCAACAGAGGTCAAAAGGTGGACATGGGGGCCTCAAAAAGGGCTAAGTATAGAAGTACTAGCGGAGAGAGCCACGTGTCCAAGCGGCGCATCTCCAAAGTTGAAATCCAAATGCGAGGCTCAAACAAGCACCAGTTCGCCACGTAGCCTAAGGTCCGAAAAAGGTAAGGTAAAGATCATTGAAAGTCCAAAGACCCATGGAGGCTTCCAAGTGTCAACCCGATGCTCCTTCAAAGGAAAAATCTTGATCGGGATTTCAAACAGCGCGTGGAGCCTCCACGTGTCTAGTCTCTTCAAAGGGGACAGAGTCGGGTTGAATAGTCAATGCATAGTGGCAGGCCGGTGGAGAGTGCCAAGTGTCCAAATGGTGCTAACTCAAGGGTCGAATAGAGAGAGGGTTCTCAAACAAGCGCTAAACCGCCGCGTGTCCCCGATCAAGAAATATGACCCCACCGAGCAAGGACTTAGCCGAGAAATAAAGAAATTGAGCAGGCCGGCGGAGGAAGCCACGTGTCACCCCATGCCATTCCAAGAGAAAAATACATAGAGCCACCTTTCAGACAAGTGCTAGCCCTCCACGTGTCCCATATTAAAAAGGGGGCCCATTTTTCAAACTAGTTTTCCCACCCTTTTGTACGGACCCGATACAAACTTTGAAGGGGCATATCTTTCGACTCAGGGCTCAAAATATTACAAATCTGACACCGTTGGAAAGATCTCACCTCACCCACACCATGAGATCTGAAACTTTAAGTTTGGGGAGGTTAGGTAAAGGAAAATGGAGAAAACATCTTCAGGGCCATTAATGCGGGATCTATCTACCTCAACAACCAAGATTAGATTCAATCTACTCCGCCATTTCTCCTCCTCTTCGAGGCACCAAAACCGTGAGATTGATACAATCAAGATAGATTTGGGGGTAGATTTTGTAGGAGGCATTAATAACAGTGGTTGAGCTTCACCTGCTTTTCCCACTTCTCTCTCTTTCTTTCTTCTCTCTGATTGAATCTATAAATACAGGTCGAGACTCATTGTAAAGGGTTGGACATTCTTCTATTTTGCAGGCTCCCCTCTTCCCTTGGCAAGTGAATTCATGGAGTTTCAGACCTCCCATATAGACTGTAAATGCAAATTTTCCTTGTTACTATTGTAATGCATCGTATCAAGCCGTGAGAGCAATAATACATGTTTTGTGGGTGATCTTCATCCCTTTCTAGTGTTAATTGTTGTCTTTTGATCCTTCATTACAACTTTGGTTATTTGTGCATGTTTTTGTGTTGCATTCTTCTGGTTTGTGTCTACCAACAAAACAATTGTTCATCACTCCTTTGGTGTATCACCTGGTAGCTTAAGTTTTATTTGCTTTGCATCCCTTCTTTAACTCTGTCTCCTTGAAAATTAGAGTAGGATTTAGGATAGATCCTCTGTGATTTCATGCATACACCTATGGAGAGTTTTTCCACTGCAAAGTCCCACACTTTGGGGAAAACTAAATGTTATACGAAATCACACCAAATGAATCTACCTATCTAAGACCAAGTGCAACCACTAAATGCGGTGATCACTCGAGAGAGTGGTCACAAAAATCTTCAAAACTTGATTACTCGGACATAGGTTATTAAAGACATGAGATGTGATCACAAATGTCATTCTAGAAGGAATATGTTGAAAAATTGGAGTGGAATGAGGCTTGAGATGCTAAGCTTTGTGAATTAGGAAAATACACTCAAAACATACAAGGTAAATGTGATTTTCCATTAGATAACATATTGTGCATGTAATGGTGATGAAATATGCAAGGGGTAGAATAAAAGGGATAGTGAAAATAAAGGGGAGATGGATATTTATGGAGATGGGGGATTAAAGGGAGAACATATATACATTAACCATCTTAGCCTAATACTTTTACTACATCCAAACCTGAAATCAAAAGAAACTCATCCTCCCAAGGTTACTTACCTTCATGGACACCCAAGAAAGGAAAAAATGTAGAATAATCCCTAAAACCATAACACATACACCTAAGAATAGAATTTCATGTGTTGATCATGTCAAATCCCTAAAACCAAAGGACACCCTAAGATAACAGATGTTCATTCCCAGAAAATTGTAGAAAGGAATTTATAACTAAAGCAAATATTGCAAAGTATGCACTACAAAACAACATTCCTTCAATACCCAAATCAAGAAATCATTGAAAAATGATTCCATGTAGTTTTTTAGCATGATAAACACAATATTATAAAGGAGAACAAATATTTAATCATTTCAGATCTATTATCAACAAGAAATAACAAACATATACATCAAAGTTTGATCCTGTGTATTCATTTGCAAAAGGAGACAAGGGAGACATAGATATGCTCTCAAAGCCTACTAATGGCAATACAACTATAACCACCTTAGAATAAACACCAAATGGAAATAAAATAAACCAATACTTTTCATAATTCAACCCAGAAGAGAAAAACCCTAGCTCCCATAGTAGAAAAACCCTAATAACCAGTTAGAGAGAAAATACGTGAGGACAAACCCTCACTTTTATATAATAATATCTAAAACCTAGAAGAATATGTTACGAGATGCCAAATCAATGGTCAAGATGGCGATCCATGTGAATTGATGGAAATTCAATGAGTAATCAAGTAATCGGAGATAATAAAGAAGGAAACAATGCCAAATGTCCACTCCACAATACACAAATCATCCATTCTTCATCCGATGGGGTCAAGAGGGGAACATTCCATTTCGAGAAGCATCTGGGGTCAAAAGAGAGCATTTTTATTTGTTGAATATGTAATTACATTTATGAAAATGATGTTTCACCTACCAAGACATCTACAACTAAAATATCCACAAAATTTGCACCATTTGCCTCAAATATGATATTTGTGAAAAGCCCTCACCATGAAAATTCCAACGCAAATTTTTTTGTGAAAAATGGATGCCCAGGAAAAAAATTATAAGTAAATATGTCAAAATGCATTTAGGCCATGACCGGAAAAATTGGAATTTTGAAAACTACATTTTCCTCTAGAAGCTTTGAAAAAGTGTCACATGTCATGCCCGATTTGTTGATCGATTAAAGTAGAAAATCATAGAAATAAAGGAACAATGGAATATTACTTGTTGGTATTTGAGGTCCAATTTATTAGATTAACGATGAAGTGGTGTATGTGGGAAAAGTGTGGAACCGAGGAACAACTCCTCAAGTTCCCTCAAGGCTCAACATAACTAAAAGAGGTGGGGTAGGTCGTGAATCGGCGAAGTAGGAGAATAAAAACAATTCCATCCATGCTAAACAAAGCTGATTTAACTTACAAGTGAGGCACACGGAATATCGAGAAATTGGGGAAGCAGGGAATGCTCGGAACACAAAAATAGTTCCAAACGAGCCAAATAAAATTGACTTAACTAAAAATAAAGGGGTATGGAAATGCGGAGAACTTAGGGAAGCGGGGAATGCTCGAATACAATAGTAGTTCCACAAATGTCAAACAAAGCTGACTTAGCTAAGGAAAAAGGGGGTGAAATAATACAGAGAAGTGGTGGAAGTGGGGAACCATGGAAGAGGTGGAACAAAAGAACTGTTCCCATAATACCCAAAACCCAACTTCACTAATTGTTAAGTGTTATTCACCCAATGTGGAGATGCAATGAATAGGTGGAATAGTTCCACTTATTCCTCAAAATGCTACTTCTACATAGATTTCCCCAAAATTTACAAAATTTGATTAAGTGTTTGGCCCAAATGGAGTCTTAATAAAGGAGGGAGGTGATTGAAACACTCTAGAAGTTTTACAAATGGCCAAGGAGTGGAAAAACACCATGAAACCTAAAATCCAAGCCTTGAAGTCTTTCCTTCTCTCATGTATATGTAAATGAACGCTTAGGATGATCAATAAACCCGTAAGTTTTACCCCTTAAAACCTCTTCTTCTTCTTGAACAATGCTTAACACATTTGAAACATCCCTAACTCTGTAAACCATCCTTTTGAAAGTTCTTCACAACAAGAACAAGGAAAAAAACCAACAAAGAGCACCATGAAATTTCATGTTAGGTTGTGGAGCATGTTTTCATGTTAGATGTGTTGTAAATTATACACTTAAAATGTTTTACGCTCTTCATGTATTCTCGTCGGGTTCGAGTAATCGAAAATGTGGTCTTTTCATGTATTAATTATATGGGTGGTATTTAACCCATAGGTTTATGGGTCGATTTTGGCCCATGGTATTTTAAAACTACTTATACAATTACCTATTGATGTGCTTATAAATATCTGGACATACAACAGGGGATAATATGTGTGTGTGTGAATTCAAGTGTGAATTTGAGAGAGTTTGTTGAGCATAAATCCAAACAAGATCATGCATTGTAATTATGAGAAGACTGGTCTGAGAGTGGATTATACTCTTGTTGGCTCATAATAAAATTTGAGCAAGTGTTTCTTAGTGGATGTATCCCACATTGGGTGAACCATGTTAAATCTTATCTTCTTGTTGTGTATTTTTGTTTTTATATTTTTTGTTCATAGTTCTTGTTGTTGCGATTCTATGGGATTGATCCACATATATTTCCACTTCTCATGTAACACTGTGCAAAGTTATTCTAGGAATTCCTTTGACCTACAAATGAACCTTAAGATCCCTTGAAGCCTTCTTGAAACAAAGTGACAAGTACCTTTGGGGACAAGGGAGAAAAATGATGTCATGAAAAGGTTTATATCAATGTGTCGATGAACAATCTTGCAAAATAGAGGCACAAATAAGGAACTAACGGAAATGGAAGAGTTAGACCAAATAGTTCAATGGAAGATTTCTACAAAGATGGTGCGAAGGATATACGAGGATCAAATGGGCACCAAAAATAGACAATGGAGTTAAAGGAGATGAAGTTTTAAATCTCAACATTTCCAAAGGGGACAACAAGGAATATTCCAATAGACATCCCTAATAGTGAACTCAAGTACTCCTATTTTTGGTGCTAACCATGTTCTAGTTACATGAAAATCCTATTAGATCTATGGAAAGTATGGGAACTTAAAGTAGAATGACTGGAAATGCTTTACTAGCTAGTTGTCCCATCATTAGATATATGTTACAGTGGAAAAAAAATAAACTAAAAATAAATCAACACCAATTTATATTAGAGGTATACTAGTTGGTTATTATATCTTTATTTTAATTAATCCATGAGCATTAAATAGTTTTTTCTCACCTCAATTATGCACAAATTATAATGTGATGTCATCTTAAGCTCGAGAGAAGTATGTGAGGTTGAGTTTTTATCCAAGAAAAAGCATATAATTATGGATTTATGAATTAAATTGAACTTGATTTGGGTTCTTAAAACCAAAGTGAATATTCATATAGTCCCCTTAGGATCTTATAATTTAACTATGGGGATGGGTTGGTTACAAATCTATTAATATAAAGTGGATTGTTTTGAAAATATGGCATAATACCTTAATAATCAAAGGAATTGGGTTACATTCTTTGGGATTAAGATAATTAGAAAGACAATGGTTTTATTTTTCATACAACTTAAGAAGACATTAAGAAATTCTAAAGGATGCAAAATATATTTTAGGGAATATCCAATCCTAAGGGAATTTTAGAATGCATTATCTGAATAGCTTTCGACGATGCCCCTCATAAGAGAGTTTTATTTCTCCATCAAAATCTTGCCTTGGCCTACTCTATAATCAAAAGCCTCTTACCGCAGTGTAATACTACCAAATTGCAAGATCTAAAAGTGCAATTGTAAAATCTCTTACTAGTGTATTCATGTTGATTCGACCAAGTTTCTTTCCTTTGGGTGTTAGTAGTCCTCATTAAGAAGAATTATAGAACCTTAAGGTTGTGCATTGACTATAGAATTCTAAAAAAGTAACAATTAAAAAATGATATTTGTTGCCAAGGATAGATGATATTTTTGATGAAATGAAAGGGGTCTTGATGTTTTCTAAGATTGACCTTTGATCTAATTACCATAAACTTTGAGTTAATAAGGAATATGTGCATAAGACATCTTTAAATACTTGTTATGAGAACTATGAATTCACCATCATGCCTTTTGGTTTGAAAAATACCCTAAAGCAACCTTTATGAACTTGATTAATAATTTATTTTGGGGATCATCTTGATCACTTTGTTTTGGTTTTTCTAGATTACACCTTGATGTATTTAAGGAATGAGCAAGAGCATGAGAAGCATATTTATTTAGTTTTGAAAATACTAAGGGTACTTACAATTTATGGGAAGGTTTCCAAGTGCTCTTTTTATTAGCAAGAAATATACTATCTAGGGCACATATTTTCCAAGGATATAATTGTTATAGACTAAAAATATTAAAGATATATAAGAATGGTCTCGCATGTAAAGACATACATGAAATATGTAGCTTTATGGTATTTACCAGGTATTATAGGTATTATAGGTAAATAACCCTATCACCTATCTTTAGTGAAAGGGTAAGAAGTTTTAGTGGACATCTATACGTGAAGTTATATTTTAGAAGCTCAAAGAACCATTGACAACTCTAATCCTAGTAATATTATATACTAATGGAATCTGAGGTTTGAAATGATGTTTCCTTAATGGTTTTAGGATTTTCACTCAACATAAAAAAATAGTTCCATATGAGTCAAGAAATTTTAAAAGGACATGAAAATAACTACGCATGTCATGATATAGAGTTGGATTTAGTAGTTCATACCTTGAATATGTGGAGACACTTCTTGATAGGAAAATCATTCAAGTTAAAGATCATAAAGGTATGAAACATATTTGTGCTAGTAATAATATGAATGCTCAATCAACATAGATTACTATAATTTATTAGTGATTATGATATGAATATATCATATGTTAAAGGTTAGGAGAATATAGTGGTTGATGTTCTAAATAGGTTTTCCTACCTAGTTAACATCTCTATAATAAGGTTTGGTTTCATAGATACAATGACAGAGTAACAATTGTTAAGTGATTTCTATTGGGAAACTTGTATGGAACTAGCTAAGGACCCCATAAAGCCATAGTTTGTTTGATATTCTTTGGAACATAAGGGTCTTCTTAAGTACTAAGGAAGGATTTATATACAGGTTTTTGGTGGAATACGTGAGTGAACAATAACATAACTCCTTAAGGAAACACATTTTACTCACCAAGGATTCATAAAAATGATGCATGAATTCAAAAGGTTCTTTTTGGCCTAAAATGAGAAATGAGGTGGTTATTATGTAGATATGTGCTTGGAATGTCAGTGATTGAAAGATGAACACTTCCTTCAGAGTAGACTTTTTTACCCTCATAAGATTCCAAAGGATAGGTGGACTATAATTTCTTTGGATCTTGTATCTAGTTCTCTTTTGTCTTGTAAAATAGTGGACACCATTTCGATGGAGATGGAAAAACTAACTAAAGTAGCTCATTTCATTATGGGAACCTTATATATGGTGCCCTAATATTTACTATAAGCGCGTCATAACGGAATATACATTCAAGTTATATGGCATTTTGAAGTGATCATTTTAGATTATGATAAACTCTTTACTTCCGGTTTTGTAAGACCTTAACAACTAGTTTTGGCACAAAAATTAATTTTATTTTTACTTACCACATTGAAATAGATGGTAAAATTGAAATATTTCATCAATTTCTTGAGGATATTCATAGAATTTATTTAGTAGACAAATAGTTAAAGTTATAAGAATACCTCCATTTAGTGGAATTTTCTTCAAATAAAACTGATCAATCCTCACTTAAGATGACACCATTTGATGGTTTATATGGAATAAGGTGTAGAACACCCTTGAGATGGTATGAACTAGATAATATATGTATGAATGGGATTGAGGTATTTCAAACATATGATGAGAAAATGCATCTTATTAGATACATGTTCAATGAAGCCTCTGATAGAGAAACGTTGTGCCAATTTAAAAAGAGTTCAAAGATAATTTCAAGTTAGTGAAAAGGTATTTTTGAGGTACACCCTCAAAAGATTTCTATAAAGTTCTGAGAAAATCTTCTAAACTAGCTCAAATATTCATGATACCATTTGACATATTGGAAAATATCATCCTTGTAGCTTATTGGATGGATTTTACTCCTTATCTCTCTAGAATTCATGATGTGTTTCATGTGTCTTTATTATATATATGATCTATCTCATGTTTTAGATTAGAAAAATCTACATATGTAGGATGGGGAAATAATACCCCTGGAACCGGTGTGGGTCTTAGTAATGTGCAACATCAAGTTGTAAAATAGGAACTTGTAAAACATTGGGTCAAGTGGGACCAAATTAGTGAGAGCAATACCATTTGGGAAGATAAAAATACTCTACTTGATAAATTTCCTCAACTTTTTACTAATGGCATCGAGATGATGCCTTGCTAAGGGTGGAGGACGTAGTATCCATACCTTAATGACTTTAAATAATTATAACAAGTACCTGCAGGAAACTATTATAATGAATACTTTGGAATATGATGTGATTTGGAAATTATTTGAATTAGATATTTTGATACATTTGTGTGTGCGCGCGTGCATATCTATTATTCTGACCTTTTTGTTTCAGGATCACATTAGAGGCACTCCATGGTTCGATTATCTACTTTGATGGGTAATATATGATTTATTTGATAGTTGGCTCATTTGATTTAATGATGGATATTATATTGAGATTCCATTTGACCATGATACTTATTCTATTTATGTTATGATAGGTATATAAAAAAATAGATTTCTAATTTGAGTTAAGCATCTCTTACACAAGGAAGCACGATGAGAGAAAAACAACAACTTGGATACTTTGTGATTTTCTCTCTCTCTAGTTGTATTTGTGTTAGATGTTGGTTGTATGTGTATTTATTTTATAATGTGAAGTGGTGAATCCATATGTTTTTCTTTGGATTAGTATGTTCTTGAGTGAGCCTAACCAAATATTGTACCTAGTGTGAGACATAAGATCCACATAATTTAATATGATTTTTAGACTCCATTATAGATTGATCTCTAGATTATGAGGTGATAATAAGTAATAGATGTAGGAAGATAATCTCATTGATAATTATAAATAACATAATACCCTTATTTTATTGTGCTTGGGTTGTAGTACAATATTATCCACTTATGTTATTGTTCACCTTGGTATAAAGATCCTTGATATAAATGTGTGCATATAAGTTTTGTGGGCATATGAGTCATCTTTTAGTTAATGATTAAGTTAAAGGGATACACCCTCCATAGGGGTAATCATTCAATTAAAATTTAGTTTACCACCTGAAGGGTCAAGGGGGAAATGTAATAATAATTTACTTTTGAGACCCCTCATGGAATTTGTAATGCCCATTTAAACAACCACTTGAGACCAAAGAAACAACCTAGGGTTAGCTAGAAAATTATGGGATAATTTTTTTATTTGAAGTGTCTACAACTAAGTTGCAAGACATCAATTTTCACTAATAGGTTCTGGAACAAATCTTGTTTACCAAAACACAAGTTTCCTTTATTAACTTATAACAAGTTTACAAGGTTCAAATTTTAGGGTTACATGTTTTAGTTAGGTTCAAGGAGTAATCTTACCCCCATGCCTGCTCTCAAACAGGCTTAGAGATTTAACTAGATTTTTCTCCTACATAATGCTCCCAAAATTTCCCTAAACCATTCCCAATGGATAGGAAATTTTCTCACCTTTCCGGTGATATAAAGAAGTCCTTCTAACTCCTTACAGAACTCAAGTTATGAGTGGGTGGAGTTTCTAGGGCAAATTTTCCCTAGAGGGACACGTGGCAAGAGGAGGGGAATGCACCTAGGGTGGGTTGGTGGGTCGTGGGGCAGGGTGGGAAATTTTCCCAATGCATGGCTCAAAGGCACAAAACACTCCGTGCCCCCGCGGTCCCTAGGGGACACGTGTCGAGTCCTGGCGCCGAGCGGAGAAGGGAGAAGGGAAGGGCGGGGCGGCAGGTGGATTTAGTGCTTTGTGCCATGAAGGGGAAAAAGGGAGAAAGAAGTGCGTGGGTCCATGCGCCCACTAAGGGACAGAGTCCGAGAGGAAGGTGGAGAAGTGGGCCGTAGGAGAAAATTGAGAATTTTTCCCCAAAGGCCAAAAAAAAAAACAAAAGTCAAGGGTCTTCCGCCCTACCCGCCGCCACCCCCGAGTGCCACGTGGCACGCTTTCATTGGCCGCGGGCCTAGCGGGGTCAAAATGGGAATTTTCCCAAAAATTTAAAAATTTAAGTCCAAAGGAAATGCGCGCCCGATGCCACAAGGGGAC
Source organism: Taxus wallichiana var. yunnanensis (assembly GCA_018340775.1). Taxonomy (NCBI): domain Eukaryota; kingdom Viridiplantae; phylum Streptophyta; class Pinopsida; order Cupressales; family Taxaceae; genus Taxus; species Taxus wallichiana. The sequence continues at coordinate 351,613,256 of CM031240.1, read as the reverse complement.
ATGTGGCGCCCTCTGGTTGGCTGCGGGCGACGGAGGTAAAAGTGAAATTTTTTTCAAAAGGTTTAAGGGTGAAGAAAAATCCGCGCCTCCGCCTCAGCCCCTGGAGGACACGTGGTAGCCTCTGATTGGCTACGGGCTAGCGAGAGGAAAAGATGAAAATTTTCCCAAGTCGAAATTTTCAAAATATTTTCTAAGGCAATTCGACGGGAAATTTTTGGGTTGCGAGGCCTATAACCAGGGAAAATTTTCCCAAATTTTCCCTTGCCAAGGCACAAAAACTTCAAAGTGCCATAACTTGAGCTAGAAAGCTCGATTTTGGGAAAAGAGGAATTTTTGGAAAGCTCTCAATGCCCTCTTTGCACAGGAAGCATAAATTTTACTTTTTGATAAGTTTTAAAGGGTCAATTTTACAAAAATGATCTGTAAGCTTTTAATTGGCAAACTGGCAATTTTCAACTTTTCAATTTGACTAAATTAGATCTCCTCCATCACTCAACATGCCAAAAACATGGAGAATTGATCTAGGGAGGGTTTAAAGTGTTTTAGAGAAGTTGATTTGTTCAATTGATTCAAAATTGAATTGCTCAACAAAAGATAGAAAATGGTTGAGGAAGAGATTGAGCTCAATTCTGCAATGTTTTAATTGTTTCCCTAAGTGTTTCCTTTGTCGGATTGAGTTCCTTGATGTCTTAGCATGCTATATTATATCATTTTCTAGTGGATTATCAAGTGCAGGTCTGAACTGTGCATTTTAAATGAATTATTGCCAGTTTTAAATTTAAGGCAGAGGTCAATTTCTTGAGGGATTTAATTGCCATTTCTTCCTTTCAACCAGAGATTTAATTATCTCATTTTTCCATACAAAGAAACATTGAATTCAATCCATGGTAGACTTAAGTGTTTATCCTTTTTCCATTTTCCAAACAACAAGGATTCCAATCACAATTTGATACTCCAATTTCATCACAGTTTGATGTTCCAATACAATAACAACAATGCAATGAGAGATGAATTTGCAATCCTCTATTGACTTCAATTATACAACTTACATCTTTCAATGTTGGAAAACAATAACAAAATTCTCTTTCTTTCTCAATGTACATAACAAAATGCAAGTGTCTTTCACATTTCAAATATATAACTTCATAATCAATTACAACATCATTTCTCCATAACATAACTATTACAATTTCATCCACATCATGTGGGAAAGGATTACAAAGGAATGGGTTTCCACAAGGGATTGTCAAACTGTACATTTCTCTTGCGCAAAAACAACAGCATGCAACTTCCATTTTCTTCCAATTTGATCACAACAAAAGAAGGGGAAAGGCAACGCTCTCCACCCAACCAAGATATCCAATGAAAGGAGAAGCCTTCCTTCATCATTGGCCCCCGAGCCCCAACCAAGATACAATAGAAGGTGTAATTCAACCATGGAAACAAACTGGCTCCCACACACAACATTCTTTCACATACACATTTCCTTTAAAAAAACACAATTCAACACAAAAACAACAGTTCACAACTGCATTTAAAATCATTTCAAAACAGAACTCAGGCTTGATCTTGCAAGCCAAAGGAGCAAGGACTATGGGGGAAGCTACTTATGCCTCCCAATTGGGAATTGGGCATCCACCTATAATCATACCACCAATATAACATATCATACCCCATAAACCTTATATCTCCCAACCCCTCCTTATGCCCCTCCAAAAGTTTATCCCTTATGCCCCCAAGAGTAAGAAATGCAAGCTATTTCTTTTCCATGGTGGATCCCAAACCCAAAACTCCCTCCACAAAATTTTTGATGCCAATGGCATTCCCTTATGCCCCCCACATGGATTCCCCATAGCCTTCTCCTACACCATTCCTATGGCAGTCTACCCAAACAACCCATAAAACATGCAAAACATTCACCATTCACAACAACACAAGAAAGAAATGACAACAATAAAAGAAGGAATAAACTCCTACCTCCCCATGGAAGGATTTTCTCCACACAACAAGCTTTGAATGTCAAAAATACAGTCCAAAACAACAACTCACAAGCATGCAAAGCTTTCTCCAAAACTTCCTCCAAAAACAAGAGCTCCAACAAGAAAATGCACCCCAAGGAAGAATGCAAAAAGGTTCAACAACCAAGCAAAAACTTCACCCAAGCTGCTCCAAGGTAAGAGCTCCAAACACAAGAAAAAAATGTGCCCCAAGCTTACATACAAAATGCTTCAACCCCCAAAAACAAGCCAAGAGTTTTCATTATATAGAAAAGAGAAGAGAAGGGGATGATGTGGATCCATGTAGGATGCCACATCACACATCCTCAATTCCAACACTAAAGTCAAATTCCAAACTCCAATGCACAATAAAGAGGTGGGTCAAAATATGACAATCTACTTACACACTCCAAAAGCCCACACCCCAAAGGACTGAAAATTAAATAAAATGTAATGCAGTACAACATGATTAATAAAATACATTAAAAATGTCTAAAATCAGTCCTCCAACCATAGGCATAGTTGGTAAATTAAATTGAGAGGTATGGGACAAGTTTTACTTGTCCCACAAGCCTCCAAAAACAGCCCCCAAGGAAAAATTTGAATTTCCATGGAGGTGGAGTGTTTCATACTCCAAAATCAGACTTACACAAGCTCTTACACAACTTACACATCACTTACAAATTTATTACAAAGACAACAACTTCTATAATTATTTTCCCATATCCCAATTTGATTTATTTATCTTTTAACCATATGTTTTCTCACATTAATTTTCCACAACATAATTAAATAAAGAAAGGAAACACATCACTAATAAAACACATACAACAATAATAAAAAGTAACCACATTAATAAAATATACAAACCCATGGTCACATTTAAAGGTGATTCCCCCCATGGAAATCCCTAACAAAACAACACACACAAAACACGTTGCCATGGTGACCGTGTTGAATTCACCTAGAATTCCATTTTGGTTGGTCTCCGATCCCCGATGTTTTGTTGTGATATATTTAACCTGCAAAATACAAATACCTCCTTCGGCCTCGTGGCCATATCAGAACATCCAAAATGAATATATAAAATAATCACAAAATCATCTAAGTATGTGAATCACAACAACATCAAGGCAATTTAACAAAATCACTCACAATATGTATCAGCAACATCAAAGTAACAACTATATCATTTGTAAATTTATTCAGCAATTATATCATCATCAAATAATTTCCCTTTTCTAGGTTTACTCATAATCTCCAAAAATCACTTGTCCGAATAACTTCCATTAAACATCCATGTCAATAGTATATCATCATCCACATATGAGTGTCTCTAATAATCACCATGCATTATATATAATCAGATTCAACAATAATCTAGGATTTGACATCTAACACCATACTAAATCAAAACTATTAAAATGTTCATCATATAGTCTACAGTATCATGATCGGTAATAAAAGGTGCCAAAGGGAAGTGGGCACTACAATTTTTTAGGAATTGATCATTCTTTTTATTCTTTTTTTTATTAATGTTATTGTTAGGCCTCCTACTTATGCTTGGGAGATTTGATATTAAATTTTAAAGGACCTGGGGAAAGGTTGGTTGAGAGGAATATTGAGAGGAATTATAGTAGAGTTTTGTAATTGGTGGTAGTGGTCAATGAATAAATCTTTAGATAGAAAGAGTAAAAGAGGACGTGAAGGAAGAGAAAATATAAGGAACATGGGGAAATCTTTAATACACACAATTTTTATGGAGGCACACCTAAGGAAAAGGAATAAGAAGTAAGAAGAAAATTTTGTAGTAACCTCGCATGTAACCACTCTTTAATTTTATATGGTTTTGGGTAAAATGGAATGAAGTTCTCATTAACACAACCTCAATAATATACAACCCATTACTTCCATGCTCATATGAAATATGGACTTCATCCATTGTAAGTATTAGAATTTTATCCTACAAAATGATACAATACCACATCAAAATGTAAAGTTCACAATTACAAGATAAGTTATCCCATAAAAGGGATCATTCCAAGTTGTTACCTCTTCTTAACCTCTTGAGGAAAGAGACAATGAGCATAACATGAAATTATATGCATAAATATATACCCTCACCATCCATTAGTAGTAATGACATACGAGAGCTCGAGGGATCCAATAGAAAGGAGAAGGCAAGAATCAAAATTTTTCTCTTCCCAAAAAGTAAAAAATAAGCAAACACAATATACAAAGCTAAACACACACAATTTAGATATTTCAAACCAATTACCTGTAACCATATAAGTTAATTTAACATAATTTCCTTTATGCTAATTTTATGTGTTCGAAAAATAGAGTATCAAGAATGCACATTATTCTCTCTAAATACTAGGTAAATACTATCATTCAAATCACAAGAAAAGATAAACCCAATTCACATTAAAAAATACGGGAAAATAATAATTAGTAATTATTTATAGGTGTGGGGAGGTATTATAATTAGAATTTACAATGAGACTTTATTCTTACACATGCAAGAGGAGAACATAGTAGCTAGTTAAATATGTGGGATATCACTCAAGTATGTGACAAGATAATAAATGCCATATAAACAAACAATCAACAATAAGTCATAAATATTCCCCAAGGTTTTTTTGAGGTACTTTCATAAATTTGAGTGCCAAGGATGATGCGTTTCAGTTTGGGCCATGGTTCATGGGCCGGGTTGGACTTTTCATGAAGCTATGGATTGAAAATTTCAAACCTAGCTTAGAAGATTTGAATAAGGTCCCTATTTGGATCAAATTGTATGGTTTTCCTACTAAATTATGGAATGAGTATACATTTACCCTAGTTGGTAACACCTTGGGGGAATACATCTATACTGCAAAACCAATTGAGCTAGGGATTTTAGCAATTTATGCTAGAATCTGTATCAATCTTGACATTTCGCAACCCCTTCCTAGCTCCATTTGTTTCAAGTCGAAACTAGAGAATGGTCTCAAGACATTAATTATGAGAATGTTCCTTTCTGTTATAGAAAATGTCATCAACATGGAAATTTTGTCTATCAATGCCCTGAAATGAAACAAACCGAAAACCAGGATGATGAGGGCTTTGCCAAAAAAAAAAAAAAAAAAAATCCAACGACAAGAAAATTATGGAACAAAAATATTCCAAAGGAAAATAGAGGACGCTAATATCCTATTGAAAAATAATTATGAGGCCCTAGAGAATGAAGAAGAAAACATTAGAAAAACCCCGGATCACATCAATCAAACTGATGATAAAGAACAAGAAGATGGAGAAATTCAGGACTCTGAACCTGAAATAGAGGAGGAATTGCAATTAGAAGAGTGCACCTTGGAAAATCTAAAAGCATTATTAGACAACCAAGATCAGAATAAAATAGAGGAATCAGAAAATACTTTAAAAACTATAAAGATAGGAAAAAGTAAGCCCGGTAGACCTCCTTCCTCCAACACTAGAAATTTGGAAGCCCTACTCAATATCAGTAAAGGAAGTTAGAAACAAATCTATGAGATGTTGCAAAGACAAGAATCAGGAAATGAAAACCTACCTCCTCTGGACTCAGATATTGATGAGAAAAGGAAAAAGAAAGAAAGTATACCTTTAAAAATGGGCAAGAAGTCACCTGTTAGGCCAAGCACCCAGCACAACAATGGGATAAAAACAATCAATGTTTATTATATCATGGAATATGAGGGGGCTAAATGCTCTGCACAAACAAAGATTGTTAAAACTCTGCATTGAAAAAGAAAAACCAGATATACTACTTATTTAGGAGACTAAAATGGACTCTAATTCTCTTACTATACTCTTCAATAAAATATGGAGAAATGGTAAATATGCTATTAAAAATTATATTGGCACTTATGGGGGCCTTGCCATTATCGGGATGCCGAAAAATTCCATGGAAGACCAACTTGATGACTGCACTAATTGGAAAATTGTGGAATTCTCCACTATTGACTCTAACCAATCCTTCTTTTACACCAATGTCTATGGACCCAGACCAATGCAAAGAGAAATATGTTGGTTCTCCATTAAAATAATAAAACACTCATATCCAGGTGATAAATGAATATTTGAGGGGAACTTTAACTCCATTGCTTCCCCTTCTTAAAAATCTAGAAGTTCTAATTCTATATCCAACTCTTCTTCTAAATTTGGTAAATTCATTGAAAAGGCAGATTTGCTGGATGTGCCTCTCAAAAATGGACAATTTAATTGGACTAATAAAATAATTGGAAATAATTATATGGTTGAAAGATTGGACCATTCATTTTGAGTGAAGATTGGATTCAACAATAGGTGCTTTTTGAGTCTGAAATCATCTGGGCCTCAGGATTTGATCACTGGCCCATCTTGATTTCCATTCTCCCTGCCTCTCCCCCTATGAGAAGACCATTTAAAGTCTAATTGATTTGGACCAAATACCTACACTTTTCAACAATATGAAGATTTGATGAGATCTTGACATCAATGGCTCCAAAATGTACAGATTAGCTGAAAAACTTAAAAGAGTTAAGAAGCATATTAGGGAATGGAATAAGAACACCTTTGGCAATGTATTCATCAAGAAAGTTGATATTCAAAACAAAATCTCCCAAGTTGAGAAGGAAATACAAGAAATTGGCTTCTCAGAAGAGCTAAAAGAGGAAGAGGCTCACCTTTCTGAGGAGCTCAATAGGGTCTTACTACAAGAAGAGATATATTGGAAACAACAATCTAGGAATAAGTGGCTTCGTGAAGGGGATAGGAATACTAGTTTCTTTCACAAAACGGGTGTCATAAGAAGAAACTTCAACAAAATCACTAGGACCAAGCTTCCCTTAGGTGAAGAAACTAAAGACAATAAAATTATATGCGAGAAGTTGAAAGGTATTTTCATGACCTTCTCACGGATCTAAGGGAGGATAAGGACAATGTCAGAGCTCAAATTCTCAGCCAAATACCTTCTCTAGTTTCATAAGATGATAATTTGGAACTCAACAAGGACATATCAGAAAATGAAATCAAATATGTTGTATTCTCATTCAAGCCTGGACAAAGGCCTTGGACCTGATGGGTTTCCGACTGGTTTTTTTTTCAACATTTTTGGGAGATTGTGAGTGATGATGTAGTTTTTGTTCAAGAATTAGGGGCTTCTAAGTAAATCCTCAAATAATTTAACTCAACCTTTATTTCTCTTATTCCTAAAAAAAAGAATGTTGAATCCTTTGATTCTTTCAGACCCATATCACTTTGCAATGTTGTGTATAAAATTATCTCTAAAGCCATGTTCGACAACAGCTCAAACATATTCTACCAAAGATCATCTCCTAGGACAAGGGGTTTCATGCCCAGAAGAAAAATATTGGATGGAATTATCATCATTCACGAGCTTTTGGACTCAATTAAGCATCCGAATTTAGGTAACATGTTTATAAAACTTGACATGACTAAAGCTTTCGATAGAGTTAGCTGGGATTTTGTCATGCAAGTTTTAGAAAAATTTGGATTTAATCAAGATTGGAGGAAATGGGTCTTCAAATGTATTATCACTATCAAATACTCGGTGCTTATTATTTATGAGCCTGCTGGGTTCTTTAATTCTTCCGGGGATCATGCAGGTGACCCCTTATCACTTCCTTTTTATTATAATGGTTGATGCCCTTAGTCGGTGGATTTCTTTCCTCAAAATCAATAGAAAGATAATTGGAATTTCAATTGCCAATGGAGCTCCAAAAGTCACTCATTTATAGTTTGCGGATGATACTGGTCTAGTAGGCCAAGCCAACATCAAAGAAGCCAAATCTTTCAAAGATGCGTTGGATCTTTATGAAGTTGCCTCTGTTAACAAATTAACAAGAGAAAATCAAAAGTTTTTTTCTTCAACACTAATAGAGCGGTCCAAATTTTGATTTGCAGAATTCTTGGCATTAACTCAGGTTCCCTTTCTTGCACCTATCTTGGAATTACTCTCTTTCAAGGTAGAAATTATTTTGGTATCTGGAAATCTACTATTGATAAAATTAAAAAAAAAAAATGGCTAGCTAGAAAGGTAAATGGTTATCTTTAGCAGGAATAATTCAATTGATCTCATCCTGTATTCAAGTTGTGCCAATCTATATGATGTCTATCCTCCAATTCCTTCCAATGTTCAAAAGATTATCAGATCCATTCAAGCTAAATTTCTCTGGAGTGGGACTTCTAAAGAAAGAAAAATACCGCTTGTTAAATGGGAAAAAACTTGCTTGCCCAAAGATTTGGGTGGCTTAATTTAGATTAAATAGAGACATGAATCTTTCCCTTGGAGCCAACCTGGTTTGAAGACTTTACATGGAGCCTAATGCCCTTTGGAGCATCATCATCAGGAAAAAATACTTAGATAACATGAATCCTGAAAGAATATTTACTATTCGAAACCATCTTTCAAGTTCTCAAACCTGGAATCTTATGATCAAATATCAAGCCCTTGTTGAGATAGTCGGTTGGTAGAGGAACTAAAGTCAAATTCTAGAATGATTCCTAGACTCTTAGTACTCCTTAGTGCTCTTATAATTTTAATAACCTTCAAGTTTGGAGTGAGAAGCAAATCAGTGATCTGGTCCATAACTATATGAATCAGGAGCACAATGGGTGGATAGATATACAGGTTCCTTATGAACTACAAGAAGAAAAATCATCTCTTAAATATCCTTCAACCATTTCATTTTTCTAGGCACAATGACATGTTGATTTAGACAGGGGATGAATCTGGAAGTATAATGTTAAAAGTGGATACTCCATAATTTCTATCCATAATAGAGAGACTTATCCTTTTCCAGTTCATAAAGTTTGGTTTCAAAAAGGTCTTCCTAAAGAAAATACTTTTCTATGGATAGCCTAATGAGAAAAATACTCACGCAGTCCAATCTCTATAAGCGAGTACTCTTTGGACCTTCCCAATGCCCTCTATTTCTCAAAGTTGAGGAAGATACCAATCATCTCCTTATTCACTTTGTGAGTATTCCTCTAAGATTTGGCATAATATTCTTGAAAGGTTTAATCTCCCCATGGTGCTTCTTGATTCCATCAAAAGGCTTATTTTAAGCTGGGAATTCAAAATTAGTTTTGTTCCTCTTCTTCAAATTTGGAATTCAATTCCTGCCACTATTTTCTGGAATATATGGCTGGAGAGAAACAAGAGAATTTTCAGAAGTGAAAGTAAAAATAATGATTATACCCTCTCATTGATTCTAAGATCAGTAAAGGAATTAATTATGACCTGGCAGCCTCAAAACGGGAAATTTTTCTCCTCAAAGAACAACATCTTTCTAAAATGGAAAGATACTCTCTTAGGAATCCCTGATAAGGGGGTTGGAGTGCAAAGAAAAGGAAAAGTTCAAATAAAATGGTGTCATCCTCCTCAAAATTTCATCAAATTCAACTTTGATGGTGCTTCTAAGGAAAGTTGGGAAACATTGGAGCTAGTGGCTTATTTAGAAATTCCAATGGAGAGCCTATTCTTGGTTTCTTTGAAGCCTTGGGTGTATGCTCTAATAATTTTTCTGAAGCTAAAGCCCTTTGGCGTGGACTTCAAATTTCTAGAGATAGACAATGGAACAACCTTCTGGTGGAAGGAGACTCACTATTGATCATAAATGCTGTCAAAAAAGGAAGTGCCAATCATTGGAATTTACATTACATTGTCAAAGAATGCTCTCAGATTCTAAGGGGAAAAATATTATCTCACATACCTAGGGTGGTAAATAAAGTTACTGACAAGCAGGCTAACATAGGGGTGGGAATCAAGGATAATAATCCCTATAGTTCATTAATTCAATCAAAATTATGGAAAAATTAGGTGATATTATTATGCTTGATGGGCTATCCTTACCAACTGTAGTTAGTTTTACCCCATTATAAAAGGAAGGAACACCATGCGCGCCGGCCTATCACCCAGCAGAAGGCGAGCGCTCACTCGAGGCACACGTGGGTACTGAGTCTCTCTTTTATGTGAGTATAGCGGGAAGCATCATCTATGATTAGTGTAAGAGTTTTTAGGAGGGAAGTTAAGACAAACAAGAACCATAGGGCTTAGAACGACCTCTAGATCCTTGTAGTCACTTCAGTCAAGTACTTTAATAGAATCCAAAACATGCATTATGATAGAAAGAATTATACAAGCATTCGTACATAGCATGAAAGGAAAGAGAACTCATATGAGAGAAATGTGCATTAAAACCATTGATATCCATGTCTATATATAATAGGTAACCTCATTATATTCATTGATTCATTACAGAGAGTCACAGAGAGCAGACTGCAATCATGCATATCACTAGACATATGTAACTAAGCTAACAGAAAAAGAAAAATTAAACTCCATGCTCAGTGCATTCTTTCCTGAATACAAATATCCCCTCGTAGTAATTTTGTAGATCTCCACTCACGCTCTAACCCGCTATACCTCGTACTTCTAGATATATTCTCTTTTTTTACTCCACATGAACTTGTATTTATAATTCTCCTGTCTTTACCAACTCACCTTCCAGTGCCCTCGGATCCGGCGCGAAGTGTCGGATGTGGTCCCTTATCTGCAAGCATTATCCTATAGGCTTGAGCTTTCCACTCCATCTCATGATGATCTTCTAGAAGATTCCATCAGGGCATGCTCTTTCTGGGCCACCTATTGCAAGTGGCGTCTTATCCGCATGCAACCGATCATGCTTTTCATGTGTTCTACCTTGGGTGCCCAAATTGACTAAGTCCTGAGCCTCCTTTCATGCGTCACGTGAGCTATGTGCTTCCTTAACTCTTTCTTTCATGTGCTTTTTCCTTGCACACCTTTTCATAACTGGGACCCTACACGCCACGCACCTTCATACTTGGTTAATATTACAGGGGTCCAACATCACCCCACACTACACTGTTCTCCGTCCTCGGAAACACTTAACCAAGATGCATGTTGTCCAGGGAACTAATGAATAGCCTTATACTTTACAAAGAAAAGAATAAGGAATGAAAGAATCGGGAAAAGAATGAAGAATGGGGGAACATCAACTCAACAAGCTAGGAAAATCTTTCCGGAGGTCTACCTCTAGCTTATTCCACACTTCGACCTCGCCCTGTGCCTTCTGGTAGAGGTCTCCCACCAGGGTGCTCACTTCATCAAAACTTAGGCCAACTCCTTGGGTGCCCAAAACATCCACAATCTACTCCATCTCTTTGCCCAGGTCCTCAAGTTTATCCATCCTTCTAGTGATGCGGGGTATAGTTCCTTTAGCTGGAGGCCTTAATTAAGCTCCTTAAGGCCTCAATTGCCTCTGATTTCTTCTCTACTTAGCTAGAACCTTGTCTCTCTCCACCCTATTCCCCTTGTTCTTTTCTTGGAATTCTTTTAGTTCCATCTCAAGCGTGGCGACCAAGGAGCTCGCCACCTTATCTCTGTCATGCGCATGTATCATATGCGGCTTCTGCAGACTAGGCAGGCAATGACCTTAACCTCTGTGAGTACCTAGTTGTACTCTGTAATGAGTGCTACCACCTTCAACTGGTCTTCCTCTTTCAAGCGCGTGGCCACTTCTTGATTCCAGGCCAAGGGTCATCTCTCCATGGTGAGGATGCATGTTAGGTATTCCATACACTCCAGGAGGGATGAGTACTTTTGTGTGGGTGGCGCTAAGTCTGGGTGCTTCAGGAGGATGGTGCCCTTGATAGACTCCATTTTCTTGTAAACTTCCTGCACCTTTACTTTCTCTTCCCTTAACTCGCACCTTAACTATGCGCTGATCAGTTCTTCCTGTTTCAAACTGTTGGCCTTCTCCACCAGTTCTTCCTCCTTTTCCCTAACTTTGCTTCCAACATTCTAATCCTGTCATTGTGTGCAAATAATCTAGCTTCGGCCTCGACCACAACCTTGTTCAATGCATTACACACTTTCTCATCCGAGAGCCCCTGAGCATTTACTAAGGGATTGACCCCCTTAGATTCTGGCAGTGTGATGAGCACTTCATGGTAGACTTCAAAGTCTGGCTCATCAATGTGAGACTCGAACACCCAAGAGAGCATCTTCTTGGTTCAAGGGTACGCGTCGTCCTTCTCAAAAGACCCCATGGCTATGAGCCTTTCCGTGGGTATGGTGCTCTGGAATCGTGTGCGTAACACCTTCCTTGTGTCATCAACATAGCTCATTACAGGTCTTTGTTCTGCATCAAGAGTTCTCCTACCCGAGCGCGTGCCTTTGGGGAAGCTTACTGTGATAGAGTAGGGCCTCCCAGGCTGTCATGTTCTTTTTCAATGTTCTCCTCCTTCCCCTCCTTCAGCACTATGTCTCGCGCTATGCTCCAACTCTTGGTCTACCAAGACCTTGAGCATTCTTTGTGCTTCTCTCTCTACCACCTCTGTGATCTATTCCTTTGTAAAACTTATGGCTCCCTCCTTTTCCCTGGCAACCTCCTCATCCTCCATGTCTTTGGCGTCCTCCTCATCTTGTGTGCCCTTTCACCGAGTGAATACAAACTCCTGCTTCTCATCTTCACTCTCCTCTTCTGCGATTCGTAGACGCTAACCACATGGGGCTCTTGGTCTTTCTCTATTTCTTCTTCTTCTCTGCCGCCATCTTCTTCACTTTCATCCCCTCTTCCGCCCATGTATTTTTCCAAGTTGTCGGTTGCCTTGAGTCAGCTTCCTCATCCACCCTCTACTTCTTCCTGAGAGGTGGCTCCTAATCAAGGGATTCGGCCTTATCTTCTTCCTCAGGTGATTCTTCCTTGGAGATGGGTTGCCTAGGTGCCTCTACCTCTGACATCTTCTCCTTCACCAAAGACTTCTTTCTCCGTATGTAAGTGTTGGGTTTGGTGCTTGTGGATGGCATGCTCACTATCTGAGTAGTCAACACACTTGGTGCTTCTCTCTGTCTCTTCCTCTCTTCTTTGACACGGGCCCCTTCTTGCCCAAGGGATCTTCAGGTATGGAGACTTCACTCTCCAGATATGCACCCTTCTCGAACTTCGGCCTTATGCGCAAGTACACATGCGTCGTTGATCCTCCAGTGATGGGTAACGTTATCGGCCTTATCATTTGAATCTCGTGTGACATGTACTTCTCTACGTATGTACGCTTGCCACTAGGGTAATTCAACTTCTTCCTCATCTCCCTATGTTCTGATCCAGACTACCCAGTTCCAGTCTTATCTTCTTTGAATCTTTAAACTTGTTCACCCCGCTTGGAAGTATTGAGCAGTAAATGCGAAGGGGAGCTTGCACCAAGGGCTCCATGAATCGTCTATCAGCTTGAATCTACCCAGGCAGTAGTGTTGATAAACCATGAATTCAACTTCTCCCTCAGTGGCTGCTTAGGAGTTGTTCAAGGATTCTCCATTCTACCCCGAATGCATTCCTCAGGCGTGTGTACCATTTTTCCAGCCGTGCCTTGTGGGGTGTTGTCATTGTATCACAAGCATATTTTTCGAACCTCTTCACAGTGAAGGATCCTTGGCTGGGTACTCCCACACAAACTTGTTTGGCGTATTGGTCACTCCGATCTCTCGCTAATACAATGGTGAGAAAGATGTTGTTGAAGAGGATCTTGTCCCCTTCCTTTGCGCAACTGACAATTTCTTTAGCGATGTACGTGGATAGGTTATATATAGTTCCCTCTGTAATCTTCCTGTAGATGTGTAGCCAAGGTTTGTTGACCTATGTCCATCTTTCCTGGCCATTTAGCTTAGTCACCAGATGCGTGGCCATTTTCATTACGGGGTCCTTGATGTCTGAAATGTCATAATACCGCGACCCTTTCTTACAGGCATACTCGGTGACGGTTTCTTGAATGACTTATTTGTCACCAAGGTCATCTTCTAGGCTATCTCCCTCACATATGAGGCATGTAAATTGTGAAATTAACTGGGGAGTTACGCGCATCTTATGCCCAACAAAGTGGAAGTAATCTTTGTGCACCCATGACATCAACCATTGGTATAGGCGTTTTGGCTTTCCAAAATAAGGCAACTCATAGAGTTGCAATAGCCCTGCCTTCTCCATTTTAACCTTCACATCATCGTCGTATATAGGAAAACCCTCAGGTGTTCATTTGTTGGTGGGGCATACCAATTCCAATGCCATTTCCTTTTCTATCATGTTCATGTGGTGATTATAGTCACTAACAGGTACACTTCTCAAGTGGGATTCCCATTCCTTCCCCATCATCACCCCATCTAGGTATTACATCTCTGCATACCATTCTTCATTTGTGTCTACCATGGGTTCTGGTTATTTAGCCTTGGCTTTGCCCTTTCCTTTCTTAGGTTCCATGGTTGGGGTATTTTTATCACTCCAATTCTCTCCTTGTTACTCTATTTTACTTCCTCCAATCCTCCAATCTTAAATCCATGATATAACTCTTCTAAACCCATGCCCTAGTTTTTCGAACCCTAACTGGGATAAAATCTTCACAAGATAGTGCCTCTTCAACTCTTTCCATGCCCATGTGTAACCCCTTCCTTCTGGTTCACAATTTCAAATTGGCTACTTCAATCTCACAGATCTTCCTTCACTCGATCAAATATGAAAGCCCTAGTTTGTCGAACTCGCTTATATCTCCAACTCTTATATTTCACAAAGTAAAAATGAGAGTGCCCCGACCCTCTACTTATAGTTTTTCTCTTTTCTAAACATTAAATGCTACTTCACCTACCACCATACTTTGCTCATTTAATGTGGCTTTTTCAAACAAAGCCCATCTTGGCACCTTCACTTGCAGCACCCAACTTGCGTGAAAACTTTAACTTTCTCAGTGCGCAACCAATCTAACTTTGACAGGAGACTCTTGTGCGCATGTAACTTGCACCAAAGGCACTTCTTCTGTCTTGATCCTTGCTCTCACCTACCTTGTGTTGCTTTCAAATGTGCTTTCTCCTCCTCAGTACGTGGGATCTACAAGTAGCTTTTACCCTGGCACCAACCATTCTTCCATCTTCCTTTTTATATACCTCTCTCAACTTGGCTACTCAACAATGCTTTTCAACACAACTTCCTTGGTACTTTGATCATGCGCTTCTTCACCTTTCTCCACCCCACACTTAAAGCATGCATGGTCCTTTGTGCACTCATAGATTCTCCAAAAATAACAATAAGGTTACCAGTGCCCAAGGTGTAAAACAAAACAACAACGTGAAAGGGAAACACAAGAAAGGGAAAAAGCATAAAGGAAACTTCTAAACTAACTAGCAAAACTGCCTTATTTACAAACACCAAGAAGACTTATTTATAGTAGGGCTTGACCTCTTGCCATTGAAGTGTCCAGAAACTTCGTCCCATACAACACTTGTAATCGGTATGCACTGAATCAAGGATGTACAAGATTGTGTAAGGACCCAACCAATGGACTTTTAACTTCCCAGGATGGCACGAAACTTAGAATCATATAATAACACCATCTGCCCAACCTCAAACTTCTTGTTTCTAATATGGCGATCATGCCAAGCCTTTTTCTTTGCCTTTTCTGCTGTTTGGCTCCATTGGGCAAGTGATTGTCTCTCATCTAGTTTCATTAGCTCCTCAATTCTTTCTTCCAGTGCTTGTTCATTGGCTAACCCTCCTACGTTCTCTATTCACAGAGAAGGAAATATAAATCCAATCGGAAAAACAGCTTCCGCTCTAAACACTAATTGAAAAGGTGTGGCTTTGTTTAGTCTTTTATACGTTGTCATATAAGCCCATAATACTGCCGATACTTTGTCATCCCAATCAAGTCTTCTGACATCACAAATCTTGGTCAAGGTATGAATCAGTATTTTGTTGAATGATTTTGTGGTTCCATTTTCTTGTGGGTGATAGGGCGTAGTCTTGTGATGAGCCACCATGAACTCAGATAACAGGATCCTCATGGTCTCATTCAAGAAATGCGTACCCCTATCACTGGTTAGACTCAAAGGGCATCCATACCTCATGATAATGTTTTCCCACAAGAACCTTCTTTGCTTTTTGCTGCCGTGTAATCTTTAGTTGGGGCTGCCTCTTGCCCACCTTGTGAGATAATATGTGCAAGTGATGACATAACGTGACCCAGTCCTCCGTGTTGCTGGTGCAATAGGTCCTACAAAGTCTATCACCCACTTTTCAAAAGGCTCATGCTAGGAATAGGGTGCAAAGGCATTTCATCTCTCCTTCTTGGTTTGCCAATGTGCTTGACAATGGTCACATGCTTTACAATAATCTCTACAATCCTTGTACATGATTTCCCATCATAATCATGCCCTTACTATCTTGCGTGTGATGGCATCACCTACATAAGCCCACCTACACTTCCTCCATGATGGCTAGGCATTCATGCTCTAAGACACACCTACGCAAAACTTCATCATGTCCCAACTTGTATAAGTCTCCACTGATTAACATGTAGGGCGTGACACGTATGGCCAACTGTTTTTTTTCCAATGCCTTCATTCCATCCATGCCACACCTTCCTTTAAGAATACCGCAATCTCCTATAATTCCGAGGTGCACGCCGAAACCTAAACAATTGCACGTCTGGCATTACTTCCTCAATACTCTACGCATCCTCCCTTGAATCAATTCTTGACAGATGATCAGGCCCACAGTTGCTTTTCCCAGGTTTTACTACAACAGTGAATTCAAACTCTTGAAACAACAACACCCATTGATAGATGCACCCTTGCAGAATAGGCTTGTTTACTAAATACTTCAGTGCCATGTGGTTGGTGTAAAACACAAAGGGTGTTACCAGCAGATATTGTCAAAACTTGAAGAGCGAATAGATCATTGACAATGCCTCGTGCTCGGTTGTGGTATAATTCGCTTAGCTAGTGTCGGCTTCTGCTTGCAAAGCAGAGAGGATGATCAGGTAATCCATTCACCTAGTTGTCCAAGCACTGCTCTAATGGCGGTCCTCGAGGCATCTACATGAACATGAAAGGGTTTGTCCCAAGAGGGAAACCATAAAATAGGCGCGGTAATAATCCTATCTTTTACTGTATCAAACTCCCTCTGCGTGCCTCTCCCAAATGGAAGGCACTTTTATGTCTAAGAAGCTCCTCTGACGGCGTGGTGATATTGGCATATCCCTTAATGAATTTTCTATAATAGCCCGTATGCCCAAGGAATCTGCGCACTGCGCTCTAGCTAGTAGGCTCCCTTAACCCCACAATAACTGCAACTTTAGCGGGATCTACCAGCAAGCCCTCCTTACATATGATATGCCCTAATAAAGTCCCAAAGGGTGTAGCAAACACACATTTCTTAATGTTGAGGGATATCCTCAACTGCCTACACCTCTCAAACATTAACCTCAAATTGTCACAATGGTCTTTAACTAGACCATATACTATTCAGTCATCCAAATAGACCCGAAGAAACTTATAGATGAAGTCCTGGAATGCTTGCACCACTATGTCTAAAAAGACAACAAGTGCATTCTTCAACCCAAAGGGCATGACTGTATATGCAAAACTTCCCCACTTGGTGGTGAAAGTTGTCTTCTCTGGTCTTCCTTTGCAATCTGGACTTAGTGGTACCCTTAAAATCCATCTGTAAAGGAGTAGATTTCTCACCCAACGACTCCTTCCAAAATTTCTTCAATGAAGGGGGTTGGGAATGGATCGATGACACAAACTGTGTTCAATTCCCTATAATCCACACAAATTTTAATCTGCCCATCCTTCTTGATGCTGATTACCATTAGACTTATCCAATCCGATTCTTGCACTACCTCAATGATCCTAGAAGTTATCATTTTGTCTATCTCTTCCTTAACCTTCATGCATAAATTGGGATTCATCCGGTAGGGCCTTTTCCTAACCGGGTGCGCATCATCCTTCAACTTTATCTTCATTTCCCCCAAGGAGTGGTGAACGAATTTGAGCTCATGATACCCGCACGGAAATAAATCCTCAAATTCATGCAACAGATCAATGATTTTTGATACTTCCTTCTCTATCTAGTAATCCCCAATAATAGCTTCCTTAGGTTCTTCTTTTGAGCCAATGTTAAATTTATTCATCTTTAAAGGCTCATGGTAGGCATGCGCGTGATCATCTGCACTATCCACTACCTCGTGCGTCCCTACGGAATGGCTAACATCTAAGCTTTCCGATTCCTCTCCATCAATCATATATACCAACTTTCCCTTCTCTTTTTCCAAACATGCGCGCTCAAGCTGTAACTCTTATGTTTCCTCAACTTCTTCAAAACGTGCCTCCAATCCTAGTTCACCTAGTAACTCCAACAACCTATCTTCCATCCTGGCACTATCCCCCATGGTAAGGCACTTGATACCCTGTAAGGCCTTATCAATTGATGGCTTGGTACTTCAATATTCAAAGGTTTGAATAAGTTCAGCTACGAGCTCTTGTTAATTCCTTGTCTGGCGGCGCATCTCCGAATGAATGTACCATGCACGCGCACAACCCTGTAGTGTAGAATACAACTTGTGCACCCAGAGGGATGGTGGAAAAGCTTCGCACCTTCTCTCCAGACCCGTTCACACTCCTGGATATGGAAAGAGGTGGGCTCCTTCCCATGGTAGTCCTTGATGATGGTGGGTACATTACTCCTAGAAAATCTGATAGAGAGAGCAATTCTTACCTCGCACCATTCTAAAAGGCTCTCCTGATGTGTGGCCCACCACCGAGATATTGTGCCAAGTAAGACATAACATCTCCCTCCATTCCTTCTCATCCTTCCACTGAGCTTCTACCTCCTGCAGAAATATCTTAGGGAAGGTTCCTCCTAAATACTTGGGCAGTTCTTTTCCTCCAAGGTGCCTAACCGTGTGTGCCTTTGTTACCTTGGTCATCGACCCTCTCAACTACCATCCCATTAATTCATAAGTTCTATGCACCCAATTGTCACATACTAGTGGTATCACTCACTGACTGAGCATCTTCAAACTGGATAACCCCGTTAGTAGGGTGTATCATCTTATGGTCTCTAATTGAGTGCACATAAATCTTGTCCAGAACTTCTTCCAACAGTTCAATATAGGGTGTCAACTTTCCATCAACCAGAGGTATAATGACCCGTTCCTCCTTGTTCTCAAAGCTAATGTACCCTTTGTTGAACTAAAGGTTCACATTATTTTTGTAACACCAAGGGCACCCAAGTAGTACTGGGAAATTTTCCACCTTGGCGAGTGCTAAGACTTCGAAGTCCCCAGTAAACTTGGCTCCCTAGATAGTAATAGCTACATCCTTCAAGACACCGATGGGCATTGCCTTAGTTTTGTTTGCTATATACAACACATTCGAAGATGGCTGTAATGCAAGTC
Source organism: Taxus wallichiana var. yunnanensis (assembly GCA_018340775.1). Classification (NCBI taxonomy): domain Eukaryota; kingdom Viridiplantae; phylum Streptophyta; class Pinopsida; order Cupressales; family Taxaceae; genus Taxus; species Taxus wallichiana. The sequence goes on along the minus strand of CM031240.1, from coordinate 351,593,997 downwards.
TCCCCATTGGATGCCATTCATCCAAATTCAGAACATTAACCTCCACACTTGTGTCAATGAGGATATTGCTCAGGATCCATGCATCTACAACCTCAGTTTGTATTCAACGTAATCTCCTTGTCATAGTTGAGGCTGTGAGGGGGAAGGTTTGCGTGCAAGACCTGTCTCTTGTGCTCTTCTCCAGCGCATGGTACCTTCTTTCTCAACCAGATCCTAGCAAAGGAATGATATTCTCATACCTTAGCATTTTACACACCTCCTTGACCTCATCCGGTCATCCTTTTGCGTCTCGACTCTCCTTCCTTGTTCTTCCTTCCTAGATTGCTCCTTTAGACACTTTAGGATTTCCCCTTTTAAGCTTTAAATAACATCCATGGTGTCTGATATATCTCCTTATGATGTGTGGGAGTCTGGATACTTTTCATGAATGACCTCCTCCCTCATAACTAGGGTCTTTTGTCTTGGTACCTCTCTTGCGTGCACAACTTCTGCCCTTGTTGTTACAAGACAAGTTCTAAAATTACATCTGTGTTACTCGAGGCATCCACCGTATGTCCCTTCTTAATACTAACCATCATAACACCCCTGTCCTTCCAAGTCTGCGATTCATATGCTCAAATAGTTTTGGGCACTCCTCATACTTATGCTTCTTTCCACACCATGAGCACTACATCAGTTCCAGGCACTCACGCTTGTAATGTTCTGTAGATCCATAGTTGAAACATGTTCCACATGGGAACTCACTCCTTCCTCCGCGCTTACCTCGACCACGGAATCCTCCTCAAAAACCTCTTCCACGTGCGCTTCCATCTGCACGCTCCTCATAGCAGCGATTATCATTTTTAGAACCACTTTGGAAATGCTGATCAGCGCACCCCATGATCAATGGTCTCATGGATCGATCAATGAGCTGCATTCCTTAGTATCACGGGTTTTGGAGGTGTAAATTTTACAATAACAATATACATTCTTCCGATCACGCGCCGTAGTAAGGGACATCTACTTGCATCATGGTCCCCATGTTAGATCTCACAATCCATTGTTACGGAGCGACTATCCTCAGAAGGCAATTATCCTTAATGTGCCCCTCTATTTCAAAATCATGCACCACAAACCACTTGTGAGTCTCATGGGTGAGTTCACAAACAATTTTTCCAACTGTTTGGCCATAGCATCAATTTGAGCTTCCAAGAATGGGCTAATGCCAGTATTAATACTACCAACATCCTCGGTGTGCAAGGTAGCTTCCAATGCTTTGCGGGGTCTGTAAAAGTCTTATGAGACAAGGCCCTTCTAAAAGGGGTGATCAATCCTCCAACAAACCACTGTGTATGCTAAGAAGGATGGATATCATATGATAATTTAGACAAGAGATTTTTAAAGCGTGCATCATACTCCCACACACTCTCTGCCATTCCTTGTTAAATCTCCTTCAAAGCGCTAATTCTTTTCTACTCAAACTCAGGAATGTGGAACTCTGCCAAGAATGCATTCTTTAAGGCAGTATAGTCCACCACTGTTTGATGAGGGTCATACTTCCTATACCAGCTATGCGCGCACCCTTGCAATGTGGTCACAAACTGACTTGCCTTTCATTCTGGTGTTGTGATACCCTTCGCGCGCCATAGCAGCTTGCATTTGTGAACATGTTCCATTGCATCCTCAATGCCCCTATAATCTAGCAAATGCAGAGACATTTCAAAGAATACTTGAGGTGGTGGTTGGGGTCCCTATCCTCTCGAGCCTGAGCCTTGGTTCCCTCTCGGTGTTTCCTCCGCCGCTTGATCCACTAGGTCCACCGGGTCCTGTGCCTCCAGAGCCACCAGATCCACCAGAACCACTGGGTCCAATAGGGCCTGTAGGAGCTGTGCCAAGTGCCCCCATGGTCCCATTGAACTGTGCGTTGATGGTCTATGATAGCGCCCCACTACCACTACTTTGTCCCGCGCGACTCCTTAATGCAAGACCGAAAGCTTGTACACTTGCCCCTTGTCCAAAGACTCCTCCAAATACTGGAATATGTGCAGCCATAGAAGAAGGAACTGAAAAATTATACCTCCTAGGCGTGGATCTGTCTCTTCCACTAATATCAACTGGGTCAATAACACTTCTTCCTAGATCAGGAAAACCAACCACCAAGGCTCAGTCACTGGGTGGGTTCAGATATGCGCCAATGACTCTCCTTTCTCCATGCAATGAAATCTCACTAGAAGCCGAAGGGGTCTCCCTCACATGCTTGCCAAGATGGGGTAGCACAAACTGCTCAGGTTCCACATCCTCCACGTGAGCCTCAACTCCTTCCCGATATGCATGCTCCATAGATCCATCACACTAGCAGCCTCATGTCATCTAGCAATCTCCCTTTCACGTGCTTCACTATACTTGAGCCACCTTTCTTCCCTCTCCTTTTCTGTCATGATATCTGCCATCTTCCTCCACCCAAGCTCCCTTACCCAATGCTCAAAATGGTTTAGCCATCCATTGGGAAAGCCTTTAAACTCGTGGTAACCATCAATATTTTCATAGCTAGAGGAATATCATGTAGAAACGTTCCTCTAAGTTCTCACGAAATTCAAACTCAAAGAACCTCCGGATAAGAATACATGGAAATGGCATATTCTAGAGTGTAACTAGTCAATACTCCTCTCCACCAATGATCTACAACACGGTCCACGTCAGATCTGCATCCTGCAACCTTTGGTAGTCTTCTTTGGCCCATACATGTGATCCATAACACCAACTCGATCTAGACATATAGGCTGAAAGCCATTCATATAGTTCTACTTGGGAAGCAATAGAAGAAGGTCTCATATAGATCATGGTAGAGGTTCTCTTCTACCCATCTACGTGTATTAAACTCAAGTCCAGTGTTGTATCTCCGAGCAAATTCATCCTCCGTGCTTTTGAACCATGATTCAACATTTTCCAATGTCAACCACTCTGTCATTACTCATTACACATGTCATGATGTATGCTATATCCCACTACAACTTCAAAAAGAGGTCCCATAAAGGAACCAAGATGTAGTCAGTTTTACCCCCATTGTAAAAGGAAGGAACCCCATGCACGCCGACCTATCACCCAGTAGAAGCTGAGCACTCACCCAAGGCACGCACAAGTACTGAGTCTCTCTTTTATGTGAGTGTAGCGGGAAGCATCATCTATGATTAGTGTAAGAGTTTTTAGGAGGGAAGTTAAGACAAACAAGAACCATAGGGCTCAAAACAACCTCTAGATCCTTGCAGTCACTTGAATCGAGTACTTTAACAAAATCCAGAACATGCATTATGATAGAAAGAATTATACAAGCATTCATACATAGCATGAAAGGAAAGAGAACTCATATGAGAGAAATGTGCATTAAAACCATTGATATCCATGTCTATATATAACAGGTAACCTCATTATATTCATTGATTCATTACAGAGAGTCACAGAGAGTAGACCGCAGTCATGCATATCACTGGACGTATGTAACTAAGCTAACAGAAAAATAAAAATTACAACTCCATGCTTAGTGCATTCTTTCTTGAATACAAATATCCCCTCGTAGTAATTCTGCAGAGCTCCGCTCACTCTCTAACCCGCTATACCTCATACTTCTAGATATCTTCTCTTTTTTACTCCACAGGCACTTGTATTTATAATTCTCCTGTGTTGCCAACTCACCTTCCAACACCCTCAGATCCAGCACCAAGTGTCGAATGTGGTCCTTTATGCGAGCATGCTCCTCTAGGCCTGAGCTTTCCACTCCATCTCATGATGATCTTCTAGAAGATTCCATCTGGGGCATGCTCTTTCTTGGGCCAGCCTATCACCAGGCTGGCATCTTATCTGCGTGCAACCGATCACACTTTTCATGTGTTCGCCTTGGGTGCCCAAATTGACTAAGTCCCGAGCCTCCTTTCACGCGTCGCGCGAGCTATGTGCTTCCTTAACTCTTTCTTTCACGCACTTTTGCCTTGCATGCCTTTTCATAATTGGGACCCTGCACACCCACACGCCTTCATACTTGGTTAATATTACAGGGGTCCAACACCAACACATGTGGATGATGCGGAGGATCCCACATCCTCTTAAATCATTTAATGATGGATCATTTCCCACAAATTTCCTTAATTATAAAATCCACGGAAGCGTGTGTGGTGATTGTATCGCCTAGAAAAATCTTATTTAATAGTGCGAGATAGCAATTCATTTTCATCATGTTGGATTGCGAACACTATGGAGAGGGGAGACAACCATGGTAAAATGGAGAAGAAATCTTGGGTGGTTAAGGGAAAATCCACAACTAGTAAAACTGTAAATGAAATGCAGGACAATTTGGCTCACAGCTATAACATTGAGGATGTGCACTAATTATTTCTCATGCTCATTAACGACACAAGCTCGAGTAATTACTCAACACAGGACACTTGAAGGACAAAGGCATAAAGGTTTTGAAAAGGAAGTGATGGATTACTAGCAACATGTTCTAATTAATAGGTTAAAGGACCCCAAGCTTCTGAGGTGGATGGCCACCAATCTGCTTAGGGCCCAGATTTAAACCAGGCTCGGCGACACTTCCACAATTGAGGAGGTGGTCAAGGTAATGAATGATCCTGGACAATCCAACCCTCGTCTGGATACACTTAAGGTGGCCCAAATCATTGGGGTTCAAACTGTTCTTTTAGGTACCAATAATGCATATGCCATTCATGAGGATATGGATCAGTTGGAATTTGATGTTGGGCTTAAACTGGATCAATTATGATAGCTTGTCAAATATTTGGCAATTGAAAGTGTGCAATAGGGAAAAAATATTGATGCCATATGCTCTGTTCTCCGGTACTTGTCAATCGCTTAGGATTCTAACCTAGCTAATAGGAATGATGATCTTGCTATTGTAATGGTTACTGAAACTCTTCGATGAAGAGAATAAATAACATTAGTAATGTAGGTTTTATCTAGTTTGATCATAGTTATATCTCCTGTTGGCTGATCCATCTTTGATGGCTTTTTGTAAAACTTGAACTGCCCCTGATTTTTAGGGTTTTTTATATAATATATTATAAATAGTGAGGCCTTGAGCCTCTTTTTGATCAATCAAAATAATAATAATAGGGTATAACTCACAAAAATGGAAAACCAACCACAATCATAAAAGAAAAGACATAAGAAAAGAATATAACCATGGTTATAAATAATCTTGTAAGAAAAATTCTACACATGAAGCACCCATTAACATGTTAGGATAATGAATAATATATCACCATGTGTGTATGTGAATTAAATAAAAATGAAATTAGTAGATATTACGGTGATAACACCTAAATATGGAAAGATAAGGAAGATAGATGCCCTTAGTAAATGTAGAAATATTTCTACATTATTGGGGCTCTTCCATTAACGTTACATTTTGTCACCTCGACCTCTTGTTCCTTTCGGCTTTATTTTGTATTTTTTCAGGACTAATTTTTCCTAAGTATGGAACTAAACACGAGAGGATATCCATGTGTCTCTTCGGCACACTTTGGAGAAGGCACAAAGCATCGGGAGTCTTCAAGCAACAAGAATTCTCCATGTGGCCAAAGCGTGGCTAAGCTACCCCAAGTGGGTTGAAAAGTAAAAAGATAAAGTAGAGAAGTGCACAAGCCTCCATGTTTCACCCAGTGCAAGTTTAAAATGAAAGAGAAAAGGAAAGGCCCCAAATAACCACGAAGTCTCCATGTGTCAAGTAAAGAAGCTACCATCGTTGTGAGAACCTATTAAAGGAAAGCAAGGGGCTCGTGGTCCGCAGCGAGATTGAATGCGATCTTGGCCCCCAAGGCATGTAGTTGAGATTGGCTCCAAAGTTTGAATAACTCATGCGTAGGAACTAAATGTAGGTGGTGGAAATCTTAATGGAGGCATGCTAAAGTAAGAGCCATGAAGATCTATAAGAGAATGTTCGATGCCGAGAGAAGATATACTTAAAAAAGGAGAGAAAACATGAGAAAAGAGGTTCTAGAGTTCCGCAAAAGTATTTAGGTTTAGTTTATTGTGTTAACTAGCCTTAGCAAGGCTCTGTTGTAAAATAATATTGTAATCTGTGCCATTTTGGCCTTATGTACTATTTTCTCTATTAATAAGATTTCTTATTCTGTGCACTAAACGTTCACAATATTCTATGTCCTTTATCTCTTCCTGTTTACTTTTATTCAGGTTTTAGATGAATGTTTAAATATCTATCATGTTACATGCCCTTAGATATTTTACATAAATATATTCATTCACTCATGGTTATGTTTCATTTGGCCTTTGATAATTTGAGATATCTTGAGTAGTTGATCATGCTTGATGTTCTTCGACTAATCTAGTATTTATTTCAATATTAGTCTCTATGTTATTTTAGTAAAGTCTCGGCACATCACCTTAGATAGGAATTATTTACTATTTTATTTTCTCTCTACCCCTTATCTCAACCAAAAGCAGAGAAGAGATAGCTTCTATAAAATCTAGAGGTTATCTTAGGGGACAAGTCCCACATCTCTAAGATTTCCCATGACTTTGGTGATTCATCTATGGATATAATCATCAATAGCTTTGCTTGGCACACCCGGTGAGACAAGCATTGAAAGCTTAAACTTCAAATATTGCTAGGTTTGGTGTGTGACTTAACAATTTCTAGCCTTTGGAGGCTCCACAATAACACATCTGGTGACTCTATTCGACATATCTACTGGTCTCAACAATATTGGTGGTTTAATCCTCTCTAGTTCATGAGAAGGATTTAAACAAGGTTGAGAACAAGAGAAGAAGGCACATTTGAATACCTACAGCTATCCCTAGGTAGAGGCAAAAGAGGTAGACAAATTCAAAGATCTCCATCTCCTCCAAATCAAACTCTTTCAACACCTCCACTTGGTAGGCCTTTCTTATAATCCACTAGAGTTCTCAGGCCTATCATAATGGCTCATCAACCACCTCCTCCTCGAGATAGTTCATCTCATGGAATCAAGGAAGTCCGCTCATCTTGCTAGTACATCTAACAACATGGAATCCCATCCCAGCAAATGTGCTAAAGGCACTACCTAAATTTAGCGGTGAAGACTTCAAGACCCCAGAGGAACATCTTTAAGACATTGCAGAGATTTGCATGGTACATTACATCACCGAGAAAGATGTTGCCTTAAGATTACTAGTTGCCTCCTTTAAGGGAAAATCTCTCAACTGGTACAAATCCTTGACCCTTAACTCCATTGGTACCTAGGATCAATTGGGAAATGTATTTGTTAGAAGATTCAATGAAAAGGGAGATAGATCTTTGCTCTTACAACAACTTATCAACATCAAGAAAGGTCCACAAGAGCTTATGACTGATTTCAATACCAAATTCCATAAGACATGGAAAAGGATTCTAGTTCTAGCCAGACCACCTGTAGGTATGGCTATTGTCTTTTATCTAAAGTCTCTAAACTCGGATATCTCCATCATGATTCAATCATTAAGGGGATTCTTTTCTGCAAGCATATGATATTGTAGTCTAAGCTAAGAATAATTTGATAGATGCTAGGAAACTCCCCCAAAGATCCCTTTGCAGTGTATCCTGAGATAGCTCCCCTTCCTTAGGCATAGACCTCAAGTTCCACCCAAGCTCTGACATCCATATACATCTACCCATCCTCTCAAGGAGCCATCACCCCTGCCATTGCACCATCATCTTCTTCTTCGAAATGGAGGAAGTAAAAATATCCTTAGGAGTTTCTCTAATGAGATAGTCAATCTTAAGAGGAGTCAAAGCGCGTACCCAAGAAAAAATTATCAAGGCTACCAAGGGGGTAGACCCGCTTATCCTTTGCAACATAAAAATTCTCGAGAGACACATTTACAGTAGGCGTAGCCGTCTAACCAAATTGTTCCAGTCTCGACACCACTCTAGATGCTCCCACCCAATAGTGGGAGAGAAATGATTCCAGGACAAAATAATTTGGTGGAAGATCCTAATGCTTGGTGTTTCCCTTATAATACCCCTCATATGCCAAGAGATTTCCCCCAGGAAATCTACAACAAAAAGTAGCAGAGAAAGAGAGATGGAAGGCTATGAGGTCAATGATGGTGGACCTTACTAGTCCCTAGGAATTCAAAATGTGGCCTTTGTTGTGTAAATGCAAGGGATGTCCCTAGAACAAGAGGTAGAGATTGTGCCTGAACATGCACTTTTCTCTTAGATCAAAGGAGAAGAATTTGTATTCACAAATGACACATCCACATCTAAGAATTTTCTATAGTCGATTACAATCCTCACTCCAAGAAGTGGATGATGGAAGCTACGGTCCCTATTGATCTGCGTTTCTAGATTCCTTTCTAGATGAGTGCACAAGTAAACAAGAAACAATAAACAATGTCAAGTATATAAGGGCTTAGTACCTTAGAGACGAAAATGGATGATACAGTGTAAAGTTGATATCGGACTCCTCGGTGTGATCCCGCAAACTGGCACTCACATACACTAGGAAAATAATGATTAGAGATTTTATGCGGGGTGCTTGACAAAGTAGATCCGAGAAGTGTTAAATTCCTCAAGTAGATGTCAACCCCGTATGATAAGAATAATAATACAATAGCATCCAAAATAGATAACATACAAATTGATAAACAAAAGAACCTGGATGGTATCGGTGTGCGAAATGGAATTATTAATATGATGCGTGCCACATGGATCTCATCACACAAACCCAAATCATGAGCTGAATGTCATGGAAATTCCATGTGCTATCACCTAGACAGAATAATAATGATATTATAAAATGACTAAAATCTCCCAAAGATTCACCCGATTTTATAACTTTTTCTTTCTTTCAAATATGGGGAAAAAACCCATATTTATAACTTAGATGTGAGGTTAGATTGAGGTTAACAAGTAACCGGGGTTGAGTAGAGTAACCCGAGTTAAGAGACTTGATGTGATCATGTGGGGACCATGGCTTGAATTATTAGATGGAGTGGGGAGCATGATTGACATGGTGGGTGAGATAAAAGATTCCATTAAAAAAAAGGTGTCGAAGATGTGTATTAATACTCATGGATTAATAATTTATGGAAGATGGGGATAATATCAAAAAGTTGAATTATCAAATGGGTCTACATGGAGCCCATTTGATAATTAATCAAATAATGTGAGCAAATAGATAAGATTTCATTTAATTTAAGAAAAAGAGAAGCGAAATGTGTGAGATGATGAGATGACGGGGGTGCTATAACTAAAAATAGGTGTCTACATTTGCCCCTTTTTGTTGAGTGGTTTGTGACAACAAGCCACGAGACAAAAACAAAAAGGGTTAGATGAAATATATGTTCGAGGATGGATGAAGACATGACCAAAGGCAAGATGCCTTAGGCAAAAAAGGATCGCAATAACAATGAAAAACAAAATGTATGGCGGTGACTTCAATATCACATCGGTAGAGGAAAATTGTGGTCTCAATGGAGACAAACAACAATGTTCTACAGACTAGTGAGTGGGTGAAGACCACTGCAGTATGGATGTAAACCAAGATGACTAATGGGTCATAGGAAAACATCAAAATATGTGCAACTAAATGTGAAAGATGTGCACAATCCTTTGTTTGCGAGGAATCGTGTGAAAAAAATCATGCGTTTGTAAAAGGGACGAGGATGAAGATAATGATGCCCCAACATAGGCCACGAGAAGGACACAAAGTGAGTAATATGTGTTGACAAGTATATGGATGAAAAGATTCCCCAACATAAGACATAAATGGAATAATCATAAATGTGGACAAGATGAGCAGATAGGATAGAAATTTGAGATAAAATGCCCTAAAGGTGTGATAAATATGATGGTAATCATGTTTCATAGGAAAAATGCATAAGTGTTAGCAAATTAGAAGATAAAAGCAATTCTACAAGTTTGGTAAGTAGGATAAGAAGTCAAGATACTTTTGCGACAAAACAAAAGCAAAGAAAATATTCATGGAAGAGTAAAAATCGGATAGATGTTGGCATTATGGTATCTTCCAAGACAAAAATTTCCCAAGAAGATGGGATGAAAGATGTGGATGATAAATGATAGAGATAAGAGAAAGCAGGACATAGTCGAGGTAGAAAAGATATGGTGGACGAGATAGATCAAATAGTAGAGAATGACGATAAGAGAGGTGAGAAGATAAATGAAGACATAAAAGAGAGAGAGTGACATTCAATAAGAGGGTAGTGGAAAAATATAAGGGGGAAATAAATAGGTAAGGTACGAGGGACCTAGAGAAAAATAAAATAGAGAAAGAGAGGAGGAGAAGAAGGGAAGGAGGAAGTCCAAACAAGAATAAGACGAGGTGAGAAGGGAAAATAGATTAGAAGGGAAGGTGAATGTATGAAGATATATGATAGTAAAGAAGAACAAATATAATAAAGAGGAGAAATGGTGGAAGAAAGAAATGATGAATGAAAAAGAAGAAGACAAGAAAATGATAGACGAAGGGATAAAAGGGAGATGGAGATCAAAACAGAGGAAATAAAGAACGGATCATGAAAGAGATGACGAACTGAGAAAGAGAAGTTGTGAAGAATATGAGAGAAGGATGATTGGAGAGATGAATATGTATAGTAGGATGGAAAGATGAAGGAGATGAAGAAGATGAAGAAGTTAAAGAAGATGGGGAAGAGGTAGAATGGAAAAGAGAAAGAAAGGCACTATGAGGAGCTAGGAAGATAGGGGTGGTAGAGAAAGAAGTTCAGTAATGGGGAAATGAAAATAAGAGGGAAAGAAGAGATGATAGAGCCAAAATAGGAAGGGAATTGAATATGAAACAGAACACATGGAAATGTATGTGGATGGTGGGATGATTAAAAGATGGGACACCGCTGTGAGTCAGGTTATCAATGGAGAAATAGGATGAAAGTGTGAGGAGAAGAGGAGATGAAGATGATACAAATGAAGTGAAAGAAAACCAGATGTAGAAAGGAGGAGAGGACAATAAAGAAAATGATGTAAAGGTAGTATGTGATGAAGATAGTAGAGATATTGAAAAATGTGAAGGGAAGATGAAAAGGAAATACCAGCGAGAGGGATGTTAGGAGAAATCCTCCAATAATGATTAGAGGCACAAAAGAAAAAAGGGAGGAAGAGAAAATGGAGGAGGTAAAAAAGAGTGAACCGGTATTAGTAGAATGGGGAGAAATGAGTTTTAGGAGAAGTCCACCGATAATTCTTAGCACGAGAATGGAAGCTAATGATGACATAATGTTAGATGAACAATAATGATGAGTAAATGTGGTGATAGATATGGGGAAGTATTCTAGAAAATGGACCAGAAAGAATAAAGAAAGGAGAGCTAACGATATGTAAGAAGATAAAGGTGAGGAGAGAATGCAATGGATGAGGATGTGGATGAAGATGAAAAAAGTAAAGATAAAGGAAGAAGACATAGTAAGAGAGGGTATGAAGTAGTTAAGTTGGATTTTAAATGAGGGATGATGGAGATGATATTTGAGGAAGTTTGAGATATTTTGTGTGAGGAAAAAGAGAAGGGAAGAGGATGTGTTTGTGGGGAATGAAGAAAAAATACGGATGATGGGAATATGAAGGAAAGAGAAAAGGCACAAATATATATCATTCTTAAGAGAGACTCTTAAGTAAGATCGCCGTGCCGTAGGAATGGTTAAGAAGGATCGCCAACCAAAGAAGAAGAATGATGAAAATACTTGAGCGATGTATACCAAAACGGAACAGGAAGTGAAAGGAGGTAATAACAAGGAAACAAAGGAGTGTGACATGAGTGGATGGAGGAATGTATGCAGTGTAGGATGGAGAGTGTAAGGGGAATTCTTAATTAGGATGCCTATGTTGTGCAGTGATGATGTTAGAGTGTTAAGCAGAAGTTATGGAGTAGGAAGATGTTTCTAGCGTTGAAGGGAACAGAAAACAATGAAGGAGTTTCTACAACGGCAGGATCTTAAGAAAGAGTTGCATTGTGATTAAGAAGCCTGCATGGAATGGGTGATTAAGTAGGATCGTCAAGCCAAAAGAAGAATGAAAGGGAAATGGAACAATAAAATAGATGGTAGTAAAAGGATATTAAGAGAAAAACACAAAAATAATGGCCCAGGGTGGATGACACGTGAAGTATCGAACAAACAATGAAGAAGGAAGAAGTGGGTGAGAAGAGCAACAGAGAATGAGATGATGAAAATTTTAGGAGAAAATTGGGTTGATAAAGAGGGCTAGGAGGAAGGAATGGTCAACAGACATGATCACGAATGAGACCTTGTCTAGAATGATAGGTCTACCTCGAGTAGGGTTTTGGTGCTACGTGCGGAATTACGTAGATGTGCCAAGCTGAGGATGAAAGGTCTGTGACGATGAAGAAGATGATGTCAATGCCAGATGACAAAAAAAAAAAAAGAGTGATGAAAAATAAAATTGGTGGGTGATTGTAGAGAAGAGAAGGATGATGCGAAAGAATGGATGGAGAAAGATAACATTGGTCATGGTGGAGGATGAGAAGTTGCCGGATAATGGATGCTACTTGAGAGATAATCTCAAGTAGAATTCACAAACTGCAATGGAGATCAAGTAGAATTCCCAAACCAAATAGTGTATTAAAGAGAGTGTGTAGAAATAGTAACAAACTTCATAGATTTATGGAGGATATTGATAGGGGACATCCTTAAGAGTAAAAACAAATATAGATGCAGATTTAATGATATAAAATTTGATTATAATTGTAATAAAATATGACTTTGATGAGATGGGTAACACATAACCATAGCAAGGGCCATGTAAGAAAGTTATGCTTTTAACCGGATAAGAGGTAAACAAGAAAAGGTACTACTCAAAGCATTACACTTGCAGTCGATAGCAGGTGTTAGTACACAACTAATGAGATTTGATTATATCACAAGACCAAGAGGAAGATATGGATGAAATATTCTCATAATATTAATGTTGACATGATGAGGGATTTGAGATGTAACTTGTATGTGGGAAGAAGGTTCTCCAAAGGTGGTGTTCCTTAAGTCTATGCCCCAGCTGCAGGAAAGGGAAAGAATAATAATAGAAGAAAGTTGATCAATGCGGGAAGCTTTACGAATGCCATAACAACAAAGTAGCCATCCTTCAAGGGTATGGTCTACTATATATATAACATAGATGGCGAGGATGATAGCCATCCTTCGAGGGATCGGTCTATTTTTAATACATAATGTAGATGACAAGAATAATATAATAGCCGTCCTTTAAGGGATCGGTCTATTTCTTTTGATTTTGATTTGTATATGTATCTTTTTTTTGCATGTATAGATGTTATCTTTACATGGGGGAGAGCTAGGGATAACAAAGTAAACCACTTAAGAGGGAATGATGACGGTATAGGAGACACCCCGATACCCTTTACATGGCTGCAATAGAAGAATGAGAAGGTAATGGATGTAATGATTACGAGATTCTCATCAAATGGGAGAACTTATCCATATTGAATATGCTATAAGTAGAGCCATTGTACTTATATTCAAGGTCATATCAAAGTAGTGACGGTAGACCACATAATTCATATCATTACCATGACAAATGGAAGTGGATAATGGTGGAGAGATGGTCTAAAGATAAGACTATACTCATAAGTGTGTGTACTAACAATAGAATGGCCGTAAGTGTAATGCATTAAGAGGTTCAATCTCTGGTTTACCATTAAGAGAGGCTAAATGATAAGCCCCAGACCCATACTTATGTGTGATAATATATGGTTCGATCCAGTTGGGAGTAAATTTTCCCCATTGGCTTCTTTCTAAGGTAGTGACATTTTGATTTTCTTTTAGAACCAGGTCACCTATTTTAAAATCGTGCTCTTTGATGTGTTTATTATAAGCACGTTGGATATGATATTGATAGATATGATGGTGCTCAAGAGCAAGAAGGTGATGCTTGTCTAATAACTCAAGTTGCATTAGCCGTTCCTGGCGATAATCTTCATCAGAAATGAAGTTGCGAAGAGACACACGTAAAGATGGAATTTGGACTTCAAAGGAAGAATGGCCTCGGATCCGTATACCAGAGAAAATGGAGTAGCTCCTATGGAAGTGTGAATGCTAGTGCGATAGGCCCACAGAGCAAAGGGAAGTTGGAGATGCCAATTTCATCCTGCTCGGTCAATAGTTTTAGCCAAGATATTTTGAAGAGTTTTATTAGTGGCCTCAGCTTGGTCGTTAGCTTGAGGATAATATGGGGAAGAAAAGATAAGTTGGATCTTAAATGTATCACCGATATTTTTAAGGTCCTTGTTTTTAAAGGACTTTCCATTGTCCATAATAAGTTTATGAGGAACACCAAAGCGGAAAATGATATGTTGATATATAAAATTAATGATTGGGCCAGATTTAGTAGAGGTGAGTGGGATTTCCTCCACCCATTTAGTGAAATACTCTATAGCAGTGATGATATAATGATGTTGTTGTGATGAACGGGGATTTATTAGACCAATAAGATCAAGACCCCACTACGAAAAGGGCCATAAATCTTGGGCAGGCTGTAAAGCCTGCTAGGAATATGGATAAGATTAGAGTGTTGTTGACATCTTACACACTTCTTGACATATTCACAACAATCATGATTTAGAGAAGGCCAATAATAGCCAAGACAAAGAACATGTTTGACAACAAATAATCCACTAAAATTCCCACCACAGATACCGTCATGGACTTCTTGGATAGCTCTAGAGGATTCATGGGATTGAAGGCACTGGAGAAGGATACCATCAAACCCACACTTATAAAGAATACCGCTAAGGATTACATAATGAGTAGCACGTTGGATAAAAGATATCCTAGCATTTTTAGAAAGATCAAGGGGAGTAATGGATTTGGATAAATAATCAAAAATTTGTGAATACGGAGAGGTCCGACAAATTAGATTCGACCATATGAATCGAGATATGTCATATAATGGCTATTTATGATGATGTATAATAGTTGAAAGATTGGACTCTTGTGTTGTCCAAGGGATAAGGGCCACAAGACACACCATTGTATCGAAAAAATGATTGGTTATCATGGGATAGATTGAATAGTGTAAGAATCGAAGGCTTTAAGAAGATGATGAGAAACATCACGATATTATTGTAAAATATCATTTGTACACTGATACTCTCCAGTGATCTTGCTTTATTATTAGTTCAGAATCACCAAAAATGTCAAGGATATGAACACTTAGAAATATAAAAGTTTCTAGTCCTAGTATAAGGGCTTTGTATTCTGCCATATTGTTTGTACATTCAAAATCTAATTTAAAAGCTAAGGAGAATGGGGAATTCTGGGAGGAATAAGAACAAATCCTGCCCCTCCGCTTTTGGCATTTAGAACCATCGAAGAAAAGAGTCATTTTAAGGGGATCATGATAAAATTGATTGATTGATTCATTTGGGAAATCATTAGAAGGAGTTTGTGTATTAGAAAGAGGGGCCTCGGCTAATTGATTCGCAATAGCTTGACCCTTAATTGCCTTTTGAGGAATGAATTCGTGTCGAGCTCACCATGAGAAGGATCCACTAGGTGATGCAATCGTTGTGATATGGCTTAGAATGCATTACTTTGAGGGGTTGAAAGTTAGTAACAATATAGGTTTTATGATTAAGAAGATAGTGTCAAAGTTTTGATGCAATGAAGAAAATAGCGCAACACAATTTCTCCACTTCAGAGTATCATGTTTCGTAATCATGGAGAGTATGACTGATATAATAAACAACCTGTTTGCTTCCCTAATTATCACGGTGTGCTAACATAGCTCCTAGAGCATGATCAGTTACAAAAACATATAAATAGAAGGGTTCTCCTTCGCATGGAGGTGTGAGTACCGGTGGAGATAACAAATATTGCTTAAGATCTTCAAAAGCCTTTTGACCATTTTGGTCCCAATCAAAGGTTATGTCTTTTGACCATTTTGGTCCCAATCAAAGGTTATGTCTTTTTGAAGAAGGTGATGAAAGGGTTGACAATGATCAGAAAGTTGTGATATGAAGCGATAAACAGATTGAAGTCGACCTTGAAGACGAAGTTTCTTGAGATTGGAAGGAGGAGGCATTTCGAGAATTGCTTTGATTTTTGTGGGGTCAACCTCAATGCCTCTGATAGAGACAATGAAGCCAAGGAGTTTTCCAGTAAGAACTCCAAAAACACACTTCTTCGGATTGAGGTGAAGGGAGAAACAAATGAGACGCTTGAAAAGTATCTCAAGGACCGAGAGATGGTCACATCTATGTTTAGATTTTGCTAAGAGGTCATCAACATAGTCCTCTATAGTTTGATGTAAGAGGTCATGAAAGATGTACATCATGGCTCGTTGATATGTAGCCCTAACATTCTTTAAACCAAAAGGGCATTACATAATAACAAAAGGTACCCCATGGGGTGATAAAAGATGTCTTGTGCTGATCTTCAGGTGCAATCAGAATTTGATTATTACCAGAAAAACCATCCATTAAAGAGAGTATCTCATGTCCTGCTATAAGATCTACAAGTTGGTCAATACTTAGAAGAGGGAAATCATCTTTAGGGCATACGAGGTTAAGATCTCAAAAATCAGTACATATACGAAGATTTCTAGATGCTTTTGCGATGGAGTACAATGTTAGAAACCCATTGGGGATAATCAATGGGATAATGAAGTTGGCAGATAGGAGATGTTGCAATTCTTCTTTCACAAGAAGAGCAACTCGAGGATGCATTCAACGAAGCTTTTGTCTAACTAGTTTGGCATTGGGGATAACAACGATGTTGTGGACAATGATGGAGGGATCAAGACCTGGCATGTCCAAATATGACCATGCAAATGCTTGGCTATGTTTGGATAAAAATGAAGTGAAGGCTTCGAGCTCTTGAGGTTTCAAAGACTGACCTATTTTAAGGATGTGGTGCTCTGAGGAGCTCTAATAGTAATTTCGATAGTGGATTCATTCAAGAGATTAGATTTTTCTAGCGGATGAGTTTTCTGATCTTGAGAACCTTTGGCTCCCATGTAAGAGAGAATGGAAGTGTCATCATCGCATTGAAGAATGTCAATGATAGGGGAATCTTCCTCTACCATCTCTGGATATTTAAGGGGAAAATATCGGGTTTCATTTTTGGCTTGATAAGTCACCGGTCCAAGAAAGATGGTGGAAATAAAAAAAGTTAGGGGAATAGGAACCGTATCATCTTGATCTGGATCTATGAGATAATTGGATGGAGAAAAATCATTATCTGAGCTGGAAGGATAGTTGGAAGGAGATGAGATATTATTTGAATCAGTAGGATAGTCGAATAGAGAAAGTATATGCTCGAATCGGTAGTATATTCAGATGGAGAAGAAATGGATGAATCAATATGAACGGGAGAAGATGCAGATGTCTTTGGGAGGGTGTATGGTGGGGTCATTGTATCCCAAACCAAATTTTGGAATGATTCATGGGCTTGAGCAAATATATTACCGTGAGGGCCGTGTGTTCATAGCACCCCAAACCAAACCCCTTCCATGCACAACTATAGAGGTATGTGTGAACGAAAGATGGTTTACTAAGAAATCCAAATTTCACAGTATATTGTTTGGCATGAAAAAAATTTCACTATGAGAAGAAGGTTGATCAAGGCCACCATATACTAAATTGGTTCGAGGAAGAAGGGCCAAATGAGACAATTTCCCCAACAATATATTTATACATAGGGGCTTTATCGGGTATGGCCGAGGTGATTGGGAGAAGTAAGGGTTTTGAGAGTGAGGAGTTGATATTCCCTAAAGCAAGATTTTATGTTATAGTATCGAAGAATTCGTATGAGGTAAGGTAGATGGAAGTACAAAAGAACTAGTGGATACATAAGGATAAAAATTGGTTTTAGGAACAAGGACATCTTTAGGTCTCTAGATCATGCGACATGTCTTGAAAGGGGGATATCATTGGAAGAGCATAAGTAGTCCCTTCATGTTCATATTTGATACAATGATGAAGAGTAGATTTTCACACAATGTATAACCCGAATCAAAGGACGTCCCAGAAAATATTATATTGGAATTCTCCTTCAATGATGTAGAAAAGTTCGTGGAGGAGTTTTGGAAGACATGGATAGGAAGAACAACCATTCCTAATGGGGGAGTGGTAGCATCATTAAAGTCACAAAGAATGGTAGGAGACTTGGCAATAATGGTATTGGGAAATTTAAGATGATTGAAGGTATGAGAAGAAATGATATTAATACTAGCACCATTGTCAATCATAGTTCGATGGACGTAGGTGTCATCGATATAGACTATGATGAATAATGGTAGATCATGTTCTTCTTGTGGTATCCTAGGGATTTCTGAAATTTCAAATGATACAATGAGCAAATGTTGTGAAGGCATGAGCTAAAGCCACAAAGGTTTGAGGGCTCATTGGAGGATACACGGGATCTATTGCAAGACCTCCTTAAGAGTTTGTTTATGATGTGGAGAGCTTTGAATAAGCTCGTAGAGTGACATTTTGATAGGGGCCTAGCGAAGTTGTTTAATAATGGTATGTTTAATGGGGGAAGGATTCGGGGTGGCCATAACAGATACCTTGGCTTTAGAAGAAGATGAAGGCATTTCTATGGGATGATTGGTAGGAGAAGCGATGACAACCTTTTGCGGTGATGGAGGTGTAGGGTAGCAAGCTCCTAGGAGGAGGGATAGTGACATAAGTCTTAGGGGCCGACGATGAGGCGGGGTCGAGTTATATGGCTTTGAATGGGTGGTTATCCGAATAGTGTTGATTACAAGAGGAGGGCGATCCTTAGGATCATCCTCTTTTGATAATATGTTGGTGGCATTGTTGGTTATATCTTTATTTGGTAGTGGAATACTGACAAGATTTCTTAATGAAAAGGGTGGTCGATATGTTTGAATAGATAGTTGTTGGGATGTGAAGTTGATGGAGGAGATAGTAGAATTAGTTTTTCATCGTTAATATTTTTATTGCCAAAATGTTGCACTATGGCTTGAGAGCTTTACAATGTTCAGATGTCATGTCCAGGGGCACGATGAAATGTGCAAACAAGATTGGAATTAAACTAGGAAGGCCTTGGCACGTTTGGATCAAAAAATTTAATTGGCGGTAAAATGATGGTTGAGGCTTAGAGTAGTTGGTGAAACATAGTGGTATAATAACCTAGTGTTATTGGCGGAGAACTTTGGAATGATGCATGGGAAGGTGGTGATGTAATAATGGATTTAGACATTGTTTTGGATTTGGAAAGGGGAGATGAATATGCTTGATGCGGGATAGTAGTAGAAGACACAGATGCCTTTGAATTTGCTTTAAGATATTGGTTGGAAAAGGGTGGTTGCATTGTTCTAGTAGTAGTATGTGTTGTTGGTGAATGGAAGGTTCCTAAAATGGAAGAGGAAGATGAGGGGTGTGGTCCTAAAATAGAAGGAGATTATGTGGTTTCCAGGGAGATTCTATCGGGAATAGTGAGGTCTACTTTTGGACGAGGATGTGAAGGAGAACACTTGGGAAATGGGGTCTAGGTCTTGTATATGAATGGGGATTGTTAGAGGGAATGACCATAATATCTACAGGAGGAACTAGAGATATTGAAGTGGGTATTTGTGGGGACTGCACCGATGTGTGAGTATCTAATGGTACAGAAGAAATGGGATGATAATTTGAAATTAAGGAATGCTGGAATGTTTGCCAAAAATCATCAAGTAATGACATGGCTGTGGAAGAGGGAGATGAGATAGATGATTGTAAAATAGTAGATGTAGTAGGTGTTGGTAGAAGTTCGAAAGAGGGATTAGAAGAGAAGCTAAGGATGAGAAAAAGCAGATAGAGGTGGAATAATTTCTGAAAAGGTGATTGGGTTTAACAGAGTAGATGTAAGGGGTAATGACACATAAGTGATATTTGCATTTGAGGAGAGGGTGGTAGGTGTTGAGAAAGATGTGAGTATAGGAAAGGGTACAGACATGGGCATGGATGTAACTGATGTTGATGCGGAGATGAATGTTGATGTGTTTATGGATATAGATAATGTATCAAAGGGACCGGTGTAATGATTGATGAAGAAGATAAACTTGTGGGGAAATCTGACTTTTATTGCCGACATGGCTATTGTTTATGGTGTGGGTACTAGGGTTTGAGATACAAAATTAGGAGCGATCGATTTATGGATGTGGGTGTATGATTTGGAAATGGTTGTTTAAAAATATCTAAAGGTTGATTGGATGATGCATTCAGGTTATCCACTTGAATTTATCCCTGATTGATGAGTATTTGGATAGAATCCTTGAATGTCTGACATTTTTCTATGTTGTGTCCTCGACTTGATGATACTTGCAATAGTGATCCTCTTGATACCACACAGGTTGTGGTCTAGATTCGTTAACAAGTTGGATAGGTGGTAGTGTGATCAAGTGTGTTGTTATTAATTTGTCAAAGATGGCACTTGTATGATTCTCCTAAGGGAGTATAATTGGGCATTGGTCATGGAAATCGTTGTTGAGTTACTATGGTAGATGTCGGGGTAGGAGATGATCTAACAATGACAATGTTGGCAGTTGTCTTTGATTTATCATTTGATATGGATGGTTTGACAAATTCGGTTTTTGGCTTATTGGTCTTTAATTTTAAATGCCCCTGTTCTAAGGCATGTGTCTCAAGCTTGCATGGGCCATGGTAAAAGCCTCTTCAAAAGTGTGAAATGATTGGATTTGTAAGGTTGATGAAATATGCTTAGCGCAAGAGCATGCGAAGAGCTTGATGAGATTAGTTTGAGGTAGTGGAAAAGATAATTGATTTATCATATTGCGCCATCGTGTGACGAAATCTATGATGGATTCATCTTCGAATTGGCAGATAGTATACAGGTCATTGATGGTTATTTTACATGCAATATTAATGGAGAAATGCTCAAGAAATAATTGTGCAAGATGGGAAAAAGAAAATATGGAGTACTGGGGAATATTATTATACCACTCTAAGGCGGGCCAGCCAAAGACATGGGGAAAGTATGAAACATCAAGTCTTGGTCGTGCACAATGAGATAACATGTATGTTTAAATGCTTTGAGATGTTGTTGAGGGTCCTCCTTGCTGTTAAACTTGGTGAACTTGAACTTTGGCAATTCCCAGTGTGGAGGATATGGTTTCATGGGCACAGATGGATGGATGGGTTCATTACATATCTATTCATAAGACAATGTGACTTTGGACCTGTCGACACTAAAATTTTCCTCTGTAATTTCTATTTCATTAATGTATGTATTAGGAATAGGATGTTGTTAAGTGTAATTAGTAGTAACGTCCGATAGAAGATAATGGCGCTGCTAGTACGACGCCGCCAATAATGTATAGTACGGTAATAGTCAAAAGTACAATAGGAATGTTATGGTAAAAAGTAAATATTTGTCGTAAGTGGTCCGTAATGTTAAAATGTAAAGTTGGGGTAAGTAGAGAAGTAGGGTCTATATGATTATGAATTAAAAATATTATATTGGTAATAAGGACAAGGAGTGAGGTCATAAATATTTTGTGTATTTTATTTGTAAAAAGTCTAAAAATGTGGAACCCATGTGAAATGATAAGGTTTATCTTATCTTAAAAGATAAGCTTACATGTACAGATAAGAGTTAAGGTATGGAATATGATTCGTCAGTAGTGGATTTCTTATCCTATCTTAGAGATAAGATGGATAATCCCGAAGTTCTATAAATAAAGAGGCCACCCCCTCATTTAGCATAGAAGGAAGTAGTGAGAAATATTGTATGAGTAAGTGTGTAAAGGAAGCCATCATTTTGAAGGTGTGTTAAAGAAGCCATTAAGAAGTGTAATTGTGAAGTTTCTCCCATAGTATTGGTGGAAGGCAAGTGAAGTCAGTAACACTTGAAGTACCTCATGGGTGAGATTGTAACAATTTCATGTTAATATTATAATTTACTCTGATATTTCAGATTTATCATCATTCCTTCTTATCATAGTCTATGGTATTCTTGTGTTATGTTTGTTGTTGTGTTTCCAGATTACATCCACCAAACTAAAAGTTGTGCATTAGTTAATAATCATAGCATGAGGAGTTCCGGTGAAGAATTATCATAGTGCCGAATTGGTGATGACATTTTGGTTTCATTGTCGAGACCATTCCTCGTTGGTGGATTTTCTGGAGAGATATTCCCACTTAGTCAAAAATCATTTGGAGGGTAACCTTGTTTTTACTGTGCATAGTAGTTACCATGGTAAAGTCACTTTTGCCGTGAATAGTATTTACCACAGTAAAGTCACTTTTTATCATGAATAGTATTTACCGCAGTAACTTCACTTTTTATTGTGAATAGTGTTTACCACAGTAAAGTCAGTTTTTACCGTAGTAAGTCAAGTTTTACCATAGTTTACCGTGGTCATTTCTATTTTCTATTATAGTGATTCCAATTATTTGTGCACATAAGTCTTGTTGATTGTACTTGTGGGTTGGTATTTCACTATGGTTACTTTTGGAAATGGGGAAGATTCCTGTTTTTTCAGCCCAATCTAATGAAGATGCTTCCTCTTTCATTCAAGAGTTTAAACGATCTTGTATTTGTAATGGCCTTATAAGAAGGGAACAATGGACTAAATTTTTTCCTACCTTTTTGGATGGTTCAGCTCTTAGGTGTTTTGAAATACTAGGTGATAATGTGAAAAACTCATGGGATTTATTAACTGAAAGTTTTCTTGAAGAATTTGGTGAACAACAGAAATATGCAGATCTCATGATCGATATCACAAAGCTATCCCACGGAGAGAAGAAGAAGATAAGGGATTATCATGCTCATGTTCTAGAGCTAAGGAGGAAGCTCGATGCCCAGATTTGGAAGGAAGGATTAGCGGATGGGTTGATGAATGGCGTGGATAATCTCCTTTGTAAGCACTTCATTCTTGGGATGAAGCCAGAGATCAGACAACGAGTGAAGTATGACCGCCCAACTACCATCGAACAAGCAAAGGAGATTACAAGAAGGCAAGAAGAAAGCATGGAAGAGGAGCCCAAAGAAATTGTTGCTAAAGTAGAGCCTACACCAACACCTTTGGTCCAGAATCCACAACCACTCTCGGTGAGCACAAATCTTTCTCCTAGTACATCTACTGAGTATGAAGATCTGCTCAGAAGATGGGCCGCTTAACTATTAATCTTGTTCAAGGAAAGAATTTAGTTCTCGGGGAGGAGATAAAGGTCCAAAAGAAATATTTCTGAAGTTGTATGTTATGGTTGTTATAAAAAGGGTCATTATAAGTATAATTATCCAGATAGAGCTTCTACATCTGGTACAAGAGATAATGATAAAGGGAAAGCACCTGTGAATTCTTTTGATGTAGTAGATAAGAGTGTTTCTCTCGGAATGTTTCGGCTTCTGGGAATAGAGTTGCTTCTATCCTTTCATTCCTTTTAGAAACAGATGAGGTTAGGGTTAGGAGGAATACCTGTTGAATGTCGAGATGGTGTGCGCGTACCGTAGAGAAAGATCGGAGATCAAGGAGAACTCCTTTTTGTCTTGGAAGGACTACCTGCAAATAAGAACACAAGACCACAAGATTTTGATTAAACAATAAATGAGGAAACTGCCTTGGGCCCAGGAAATATAAAACTTCCCTTCGAAGGTGGTCAGTTCCCCTGCTAATATGAATTAACACAAAAGACTGCAAAATATCAATTAAATTATTTTGTTAAACTGGGTAGGGGGAAAGGCTGGTTTTCTGATTTTGATCCAGAGAACCGATGGCGGTTATTGATGACCGATGCGTTACTGCTGATAACCGATACCGGTGGGTTATAGGATCTTCTTGGTACATATGGTGTTTGTAATAGCTGGCTTTTTTGGATGGTATTAGGAAATGGGATGATTAGGAGTGAAAGAATGACAGTTAGATGCAATGGCACGTTGGGTAGTGGATTCAGAAATGGATTTAGGAGGACTGAGATTCAAGAAACATAAGAAATGTTATGACAAAAGGACATGTAAGATCTGACTTACTGGTTTTGACCGAGATGCAAGTTGATCTCCTTGGTTGCAAACACTTCTGGTTTCTTTACTCGTCTCTGCTCTGTCAAGTGAAGATCTGGACTCTGTTCCTCACTCGCAATGCTCTCTGTTGATCCAGAAATCCTTTGACTGATCTCTAAAAATGAAATTCCGATCCGTTGTTTTGGTTTGGGGAGCCCATTTACAGGGAACCGATGGCGGTTGCGTAACCGACTTAGATCGAGTAGAACCGCATCGGAAGGAAAAAGTAGGCTATTTTTAGTAAAATAGCCCACCTTCCCTCGCTTTTCTCCCGAGAGATCGACCGGGATTGGTCAAGTGGCTGAAGGTCGGCTTTGGTGCGAGTAAGGAGGCATTAGTTATGGATGTGAGTCTGACCAAGTCATGGGTCTTAATTAGGTTAGTTTAGGGTTAGGGCTAGGTCATGATGAGGTGGCAAAGTGAGGTGGCGGGTAAGGTGATGTGGATTTATCAATTACAAGGTGATTAATAAATAATTGTGTAAAGTTTAGGTAATGAGGTTAGGTTGCGAAATGGGATGCGGGTCACAGGGTCGTGAGACACGAATTTGGTGTCTACATTGGCCCCTTATTGTCGTGTAGCTTGTTTTGTAAAAGGCTGCGCATGACAATAATATGAAGTGGTTTCCCTGTTAGGGTATAGGTAATCCCCTCAAATCTATCACGAGATTGAGATCGCGTGAAATCAGGGGATAGGGTTGATAAAGGGTAAATGGTGTAGAGATGATGGTGAGATGGTGGGGTAGGTCGAGGAAGCAGCGCGTTGAAATGCGATGAATGACTAGAATACTTGATTTGGCAAACCAAAGTGTATAAAGTAAAAGGTCGATAGTTTATCCAAACAAGGGTGATATAATCCTTATCGAAGGCATAGGAAGTAGCTCTAGGGTATATAACGTTGAGGTGAGCGTTTAGGCATGTTCGGCGGTGCAAAGGTTGGTTTGGTTGAGATAAACGTCACGGTCTGGTCTGCAGGCAAAGGCTGAGTCGGCGATCAAGTCGAGACCCTAATCATCTTTAAACACGAAACAGTGAGCTCGATTGAACACAAGGTACATGATGGATGTATAAAATAAAACGTTGATTGTGGGTATGGTATGGAAGTGATCGGTCTTGGTCGAGGAGCCAAGTGGTTAGCGGTAGGGCCACAGGTCGGAAGATGGTAGGTTGAGGCCTTGGCGTGCTTTAGGGCGAGGCCTCGGGTCGAGCCAATGGTAGGTTGAGGCCTTGGGTCGGGCCAAATAGGTAGGGCGAGGCCTTGGGTCGGGCAGGTGGTAGGTTGAGGCCTTAGGTCGGGCCGAATGGTAGGTTGAGGCCTAGGTAGGTTGAGGCCTTAGGTCGGGCCGAATGGTAGGTTGAGGCCTTAGGTCGGGCCAAATAGGTAGGTTGAGGCCTTAGAGTCGGGCCAAATAGTAGGTTGAGGCCGTGGGTCGGGCCAAATAGGTAGGGCGAGGCCTTGGATCGGGCAGCCTTAGGTCGGGCCGAATGGTAGGTTGTGGCCTTGGTCGGGCCATTGGTAGGTTGAGGCCTTAGGTCGGGCGAATGGTAGGTTGAGGCCTTAGTCGGGCCAAATAGGTAGGTTGAGGCCTTAGGTCGGGCCTAGGTAGGTTGAGGCCGTGGGTCGGGCAAATAGGTAAGGCGAGGCCTTAGAGTCGAGCCGAATAGTAGGTTGAGGCCGTAGTCGAGTGCCGACAAGTGAACAAATGTTGTGCAGCAAAGGTGGACAGAGGCGATATTGGTGAAAAAGAGGCAAGGAGTAAATAAGGGCAAAGAATGGGGTGAAAGTTGGGTATTGAACCGATGTCGATTCTGCATGACCGATATCGGTTAAGGGACCGATACCGGTTTCTTAGGGAAAAATGAAACCGACATCGGTTAAGGTCGAAAAACCTATAAAAAGAAAAATACGGCCTGTCATTGTCACTTTTGTTATTTGCAATCCAAATTGACTTGTCTGACGTGGAGAGTTGATTTGGAGGGTTATTGAGTGAGGTGGAGCTATTTGATTGGCGGAGAGAGTTGATAGTGGGCCCGATTGAGGAGGAGGCGGCGTGATTGGCAGGACCCAGCGAGATCGGGATTGGAGCCATAGCCACAGGCGAGAGGAGGCTGGAGGGGCCGGACCAGGTGGACCGCCACCACCCATCCCACCACGGCGACGTGTCGTCGTCACATCGTAGGTTCTAAACTCGTGATTTATGCATTGAAATGGTTATTAGGCTAAATGGGGGTTTGGGTAGAATTTGTATTTTGTAGGAAATAAGGAGTAAATGGAGGTAATTTGAAAAACGGAGAGGGTAGAGAGGTAAAATAGGGTAATGCGGCTAGGTGAGTAAAATTGGACGGTTTTAGGCGGGTAAATGGGTAGAAAATAGGAAAAAATGGGTTTTGTGGGCGCGGGGGTTCGGTTAGAGAGAGGACAGTGGCCGATGTCGGTCACTAAGTACCGACATCGATGGCCGCTCAATTTTAGGGAAGGGAGGGTTGTTGGTGGTAGCGTCGGTTATGTATCGGCGGCGTCGGTTGTGGGTTTTTATGTAGGGGTGGGGTTGGGTTGGGGGTGGGTGTGGGGTTGGGTTGATTGTTTTTGGGGTGTTGGGTGGAGTGGGAGTGGGGTTGGGTGGATTGTTTTTGGATGGTGAGTGGGAGTGGGAGTGGGGGTTGGGTTAGGGGTGGAGAAGGGGTAGGTGTGGGGGTTAGGTGTAGGGGTGGAGAAGGGTTAGGGGTTTTGGGTTGGGTTGCGGGTCGGTGTGGGGGTTGGTTTAGGGGTGGAGAAGGGTTAGGTGTGGGGGTTAGGTGTAGGGTGTTACAAAAGGGGTTTAGATGGTAAAGTAGATGTTATAATAAAGAGTAGGTCTAAGAATGTGGGTTGGTTTTGCAGCACGTCAACGATTGACGATGCGTGATAGGATGCCTCCACTATTGAGTCGGATGAGGCCACACGTATCGGCGGCGCATTGGGCCATCATGCGCGAGTGGGACTCGGTGGTCCAGAGTACGGAAGCGATAGAGAGGGATCACGGCGATGGTCGCCCTCATCGAGAGATGGGATCCGCGGCCAATGTGTTCCATCTGCCCGCCAGGAGAGATGGCCGTCACATTAGAGGATGTGTATCGCATCCTACTGCGGCTCTGACGATCGAGGAGAGGCGATCTTCCGTAGATCGAGAGCTGCGATGGACAAAGCATACTGCGAGTTTTGGGGATGCAGCCGGCTGCTCGACCTACCATGTCGCCAGCGAGTATCGATGCAGTGACATGTACCGTGCGCATCGTCACGAGACACGACCCAGGCGGTGTTGATGATGGTTGGGATCACACTTCGCCCTCCCGGACTCGAGAGGAGGCCGCTCCCACGAGCATTGATGGGGTGCTGCTGGAGATGGTGGAGGAGCACACCTGTTATGCATGGGCACCAGTATATCTGGTGCAATTATACAGGGAGTTATGGGGCTATCGCCGGAGGAGGTGATTTGGTATTTGTTCTACATTTTTGTTGCACTGTTGGGCATACGAGCACATCGTATGCATCAGGCCAGTAGGGCTACCTCAGCAGGCAGGGCCACAGGTCGTATACCGATATGGCTTTCAGAGGTGGTTGGGGGTCGTGGGCCAGCCACGAGCAGTTGTTGCAGGTCGGGATGTGGTCTATTATAGACACTTGCTAGAGGGCCTTACAGCAGTAGACATTGTATGGAGACCCTACAGAGGTCACCAGCCTGGCAGAGGAGCCCGCGTACAGCTGCGCCTGATCCAGTATACATTCTGGATAGCAGGACGGAGGCCGGGAGAGTACGAGCGGATACCCCTAGAGAGGGTACGCAGGCAGATGGGGCTACGACAGGACGAGCCACCTCCCCTCCCTCAGTACAGGAGGGATGATGTAGAGGCCCCACTGCCAGCGCCACAGCCTTTGGATCCAGACTGGGTAGCGGAGAGACCAGCAGGTGAGGGTGTGGATGATGCAGTGCAGGAGAGCATACGAGGTGTGTGGTGGTGGCGAAGAGAGGCGAGAGATAGTGCACTGCTGCGGCCGGACTTGGCTGCCGTTATAGGAGAGAGGGATCAGCTCAGAGGTCAGGTGCAGCTCTTACGAGGCGGCAAATGCTAACCTGCTGCGTAAGCACGATAGGGGCCTTACGAGCAAACAGCTTGAGCTCGAACACGAGCACGAGTACCCACCACCAAAGCACCACGGCCACAGTGCAGTGCGAGCACAGTAGCGCCACCACCACCACCACCACGACCCACGGAGTGCGAGTACGAGCAACAGGCAGCAGCGAGCGGCACCACCGCGGCCACGAGTGCGAGTACGAGCTCGAGGTATTATTGGTGTTGGTGCAGAGACCACGCCCAGCTCCTTGATGGCGAGATCGCTATATGGAGGTTAGAGCGAGAGGCCCGATATTATCGAGGATATTCTTGATAAATCTGGAGTCGAGTATCGGCGTATCGCGCGCATAGGCGAGACCTCGAGCCGGCCAGAGATCTCGGGGAGGGCACCACAGTGGCGTGTCCGTGGCAGGCGAGGAGGCAAGAGGCACCACGAGGGACCAGCGGGAGAGAGTGCCGAGGCGGTGGGGAGAGCTGATAGATCCCAGGCATGGTTTTGTATAGGACACGGCACCGGTCTGCGAACCGGTTGTATTGATAGAGGCCTGCGTGCCGACACTTATTCATTGCATTGATTCATTTATTTATTATATACTGGCCTGCGAGCCGAGTACGGGTTGTACATTTGATACCGGCCTGCGAGCCGAGTATATTTTGATATGAGAGACCGGCTGCGAGCCGAGTCGAGATTTTAGTAGGTATTGCGGCTGCGTGCCGACTTTGGTATATTATGAGATCACAGAGGCCCCGATGTAGGGCACATTGTATTTTTGAAAACTGGTATATATATATAGAGACGATGTTTTGATCCTCGTGCAGTATTCAAAATGTGTTTAAATATTTTGTTAATGGTTGGTAATATGTAATGTATGATAAGTTTTAGTTGATATGTTGATAGATGGATGATGTTGATGTTTTTGTTTTTGTTGTACGTATGTATGAATGATATGTGATGTGATGAATTGTTGGTTTTGTGACATTGTGATATATGTAACTGATGAGTTGGATCCAAATGATGTAGAGATTGATAGTTTCCTGATATTCGTAGTTGATGGTTGTGTATTTGTATAAAATAAATGATGTTTAATGAAATTATAATGCTATGTGTGGTGGATGAACAAATGTGGTAAATTGTGTTGTTTATGCAGGCAAAGAGGCGGGCGCGACAAAAATTTAGATGAGAAATGAAGAAAAGAACCCTGTTTCAAAAAGGCAGGTGTGTAACCGGTATCGGTTAGGTAACCGATGTCGGTAGTTATATGACCGATATCGGTTATATGACCGATACCGGTTATTTAGGTATGAGCTTTTCTAAAAATAGAAAAGCTAGGGTGGCAACTTCAGTGTTAATTTTAGAGCCATGCAAGAGGTTAAATACGCGAACGCGACGCTTTTTGACGACTGAGACAGGTATTTGCATGAGAGATTTGGGTGAGAAGGAGGAAAGAGACAAGGAAAGTGAATGTGATCCGAGATTTAGAAGGCAGAAAGACAAAGTTAAAAAGGGTGGTGATCATGGCGAAGAGAAGAAGCATCCACGAGGCGAGGAGGCGGAGCAAAGGGCCACCTCAAGCTGCTGCAACCCAAGAGGTATCATTTTGTTTGTGATTTAACTACTGCATGTTTTGTGAATAAGATGGGGGAGAGTAGGTGGGTAGATATGAGAAAGAAAACATGATAACAAGGGTTGCAGGTGAGGTAAGTGTTACAGGGTAGGCAATCAGGGGTTGCAGGTATGTTTGTATGTATAAAAAGGAATAAACGAGAAAATTATTGTCGTAGGTGGTTGTTTTTAGGGAAGGTGTATATAATTGACAGTGACCGGTAGCGGTTAGGGAGAACCGGTATCGGTTATTCAACCGATATCGGTTATGTATAACGATCTGCGATTCTTAGAGGAATTTCGAGAATGTTTGAAAAAAACTTGTGATTGAATGGTTGTTTGTTGTTTTGGTGTATGCAGGCAGAGGCAGGATTGAGGATGAATGATAGTGTGCCAGCGCTGTTGTCACGAATCCGAGCGGATGTAACACCAGCGGAATGGACGTTGATAAATCGTTTGGGGTTAAGTGGAATCCGTTATTATTCACGAATCGCACGTAACCATGGTATGTTACAGGCGTTGATTGAAAGATGGAATCCCGAGACAAATACCTTCTATCTGCCAACAGGTGAAATGACAGTAACATTGGAAGATGTGTTTCGGATTTTGAGACTCCCTATTACAGGAGAACCAGTATATCAGGCACTACCTAGCGCGGCACGGGGAGCGATAACAGCAGTATTTGGTCCATACGCACGAGATTTGACACAGCGAGGTTTATCGTTTACATATGGGGTAATGTATGCAGCACACCCTGAGGAGACAAGGTTAGCAGTGATATTAATGATAGCAGTAGGGTATTATGCATTACCGAGGGCGGAAGGGGGAAGATTTCCAAAGGCATTGATGTGTGTTATTTGGGAGATGGTAGAAAGGAACGTTACGTTTGCATGGGCACTGCATATTTGGTGGAGCTATCGAGGGTTTATGGGCTTGTAGGTGAAATCACAGGACGACACCGGATAGTTCATACTTATTACAACTTTGTTGGGCCTATGAGCACATTGTTTGTGTGTGACCAATAGGCCGATCCATCCAGTCAGGAGAGACCGGAGTACAGAGGTTGGGATTCGGATTGACGATGGGTCCAAACAGAACAAGAGGCCGAGATCCCAGCCGTGATGGGTGATATTGAGTATTACAGCGGTATGGGAGAGAGTGACGGTTGCGGATATCTCATTGGAGGCCATATGGAAACTATATGGTAACAGAGAACATAGGCGAGGAGTTGAGGGTGTAGAGCGATTGAGGTGGATCGCGGGCACAGGCGGGTGAGTATGAGAGGATTCCTATAGATCGCGTGCGCGAGAATTTGGATTTGTGCGGGATATACCCCTGGCTTATAGACCATATATGAGGATCGACGCAGAGGCAAAGCATTCTCACCTCCCCCGGCCAACACCTCCGAAGGGCACGAAGAGGTAGCGGCCGATCGCGAGGAGGTAATGGATGCGGAACAGCGAGAGGCCTATAGATTATGGTGGGTAGCAGAACTGCGAGGCGTACGTGAGCGCCCTGACATAGTGGTGATTACAGCAGAGAGGGAACGTCTGCAGCGTTTGGTTCAGCAGCTCCAAACGCAGGTGAATGAGACAAGAGGATTGTTAGTGGTTGCGGAGTCACGGGCGGGGAGACTAGAGGCTGAAGTCCTCCATGCGAGAGGGCGTATTCATATGTTACAGGAGAGATTGGCAGATCAGTGGGCGGTACCAATAGCCGTGGTACCTTTGAGGACAGAGAGGCCCGGTGAGAGGGGTCGACAATCACGATCATCGCCTAGTTCGGGATGAGGCGTGAGGGTCTGAGTAAATGTTAGCAAGGTATAAGAATAAATAAGGATGCCGACCTGCGTGTCGATGATAGAGAAGATGTATTTGTTTAACATCTAAATAAAACTGAATATGTATGTTGATTTGAGTTACGATAATAATAAGATTGTTTATGTTTTGATTTTCGGTGTTTTAAAAAAGGATAAAGAGGATTGTGATTAAATAGAAATACACAAAAATATTTATATTCACCACACAGATAGGTTATGGTAGGGATGGTCGAGCTAACCTTGGGAGACCCCATGTCTCAAAGTGCTCGCCTACATGGCCCATTGCTCAAAGCAAGGAGGGCCTCGACCGATGTAGTTCTCCCTTAGGACCAGGGAAAGGTGAATTCAGGCAATTTGGGTATGGTTAGGCAATTTGTTGGTTGATAAGATTTTGATGTTGATAGGGTAATGTTGTTGGTGTTGGTAAGGTATGGGCGATGTTGATGTAGGTATAGGTAAAGCGAAAGTTAGCTTACCCAAATAGAAGGGAACCATGTTCTGATTAAGATCAACACACAATCCTAGATGCGAGGCAAAGAGGAAAGAGTGTCCCGTAGTTGAGAAGAGCTAAACAAACCACATATTAACATAGGATGAGCTTGAATCCCTAGGTACCTTGCATAGGCGAGAAGTCGATAGGTGAAAAGAGTTGTATAATCACAATATATCGGATATACGTCACATCCCTTGAGTTGAAACAAGTGGTGAGGTGAGGTGGATGATATAACCGAGGTACGCTGCGAGAACTTATTACAAAGTGAGTGCTCGGCGAAAGAGAACCTACCCTAAATAGACAAGTCCATGACTCGAAGTCCTTTTGAATGAGGCTTTTCTTTTATTGAATGTAGGCCCGATCGATGCGGGAAGTCTACGGGGGATATTGATTGTATTATTCTTGAGGTCTTCACGAAGGCGATCAATGCGAGAAGCTTCGATAAAGGCTGACTATGTATAGTTGTCCTTCGAGGGAGCGATCTATTTATAGTAGCAGATATGATTGTAATGCATAGTCATCCTTCCGGGGAGCGATCATATATAATAGCAGCCCAATAGTTCGGCATATAAATGTCCTTCGAGGGAGCATCTATATTTAATTTAAATGACTAGATGTTCATTTGGCGTGAAGCATCTAGTTAGTAGGAAGTTTGACTCAAGAAAATCCCCAAGAATACGGCTTATTTTAATACTTTGAAGTCATGGACTAGACTAAAAAGGGGAAGGCATCATCGAGGAGGTGAGGATCAAACTATGTGATCCCGATTGTTATTATGAAGTGTAGGAAACAGAGTGTATGTAGTGGTAAGTGAGCTCGGGACGACGGCGGTAGATAAGAAGTGATATAATACTAATTTCAACGGTAGAATGGTCGAAGATGCAAGGCATTAAGGGTTCGAGCTCGGAGTTTACCATTAAGCGAAGCTAAACGATAAGTACAGATCCATAGGTATGAGTGATTATATAAGGCCCAATCGAATTGGGAGCAAATTTTCCACATTTTCTCTTTTCTAGTTTGGTTACATGTTGATTTTCTTTGAGAACAAGATCACCAACCTTAAAGGTACGCTCATGAAGTCGCTTATCATAAGCACGTTTAATGCGTTTTTGATAGATTTGAAGGTGATCAAGAGCTGTAAGACGGCGTTCGTCAAGAAGCTCCAATTGGGCTAACCGTTCTTGGCGGAAATCATCGTTGGTGAGGATATCCTGAAGAGATATTCTAAGGGAGGGTATTTGTATTTCGAGAGGCAAAACAGCCTCGGTACCGTATACGAAAAAAAGGTGTGGCATTAGTAGAGTACGAATGCTTTGAGTACGATAAGCCCAAAGGGGCAAAGGGAATGTGATCGTGCCAATTTCTTCCGGATTCATTGACAACTTTCATGAGGATTTTGGTTAGTGTTTTATTAGAGGACTCGGCTTGCCCATTGGCTTGTGGATAGTAAGGTGATGAGAAACTAAGTTTGATACCAAAGTTGTCACAAAGGTCTTGCAACAACTTGTTTTTGAAAGATTTTCCATTATCTGTTATCAGGCGATGAGGAACACCAAAACGACAGATAATGTGGTGGTTAATGAACTCGACAATTTTTTTTTTTGATTGAAATGAGTGGAATAGCCTCCACCCATTTTGTGTAATATTCGGTCATTGTGAGTATCCAACGGTGGCGTTGTGAAGAGGTTGGGTGAATCTCACCAATAAGGTCTAAACCCCATTGTGAGAAAGGCGAAAGATCTCGAGCGATTTGGAGCGGGTGGCTAGGAGTATGTTGAAGGTTGGCATGTTGGCGACACATAACACAACGCTTAACATATTCGTAGCGATCGTTATTGAGTAGGCCAATAATAACCAAGGCGAAGGATTCGTTTGGCCATGGCGAAGGCCACTAAAATGTCCACCACAAATACCGTCATGGACCTGTTGGATGGTATGAGTGGCCTCCGCGCCAGTTAGACAGCGAAGGAGGATACCATCAAAGCCACGTTTATAGAGGAGTCCCCCCATGACAACATAACGCGAAACACTTTTAAGAAAAGCACGTTTGCCGTTACTAGTAAGGTCAGGTGGGAGGACAGAGATTGTAAGGTAGTCGTGGAATTGGTGGTACCAGGTATCCTGTGAATTAGTGGACACGATTTATCATACAAACTACCGGGTTGAATAGGATGGGGCAAAAAGTTGTTGGACCACGACGAATAATTCGAGTCGATTGGCGCGGCGGAAATTGCGAGGCTAAGCAAGCCATAGTATCATGAAATTTGTTAGTGGAGCGGGAATGGTTTGTATAGAATAGTGGGTAAATAAAGCTAGAAGTGAATCACGTAGTGTTTGTATTTTTGAAGTTCCTCGTTTTTGCATTGGTAGACGCCCATAACTTAATTGACTACCAATTGAGAGTCACCAAAAATGTTGATAGATTTGATACCTAAGTGTAACGCAACTTGGAGACCTAGAACAAGGGCCTCGTACTCCATTTGTATTATTAGTGCAAGGAAATCAAGTCGGAATGAAAGAGGCATAGGTTCAGCGTTGAGAGGAATAAGAACAACGCCGGCTCCTCCGCCGTGGCTTGGCATTTAGATCCATCGAAGAAGAGGGTCATTAGGTGCGACTCCTCTGTGAGGGAAAGAGTAGCGATGAGTTCGTCGGGAAATGTGAAATTGGTAAATTGTTCCCACGGTAAAGGAGCGTCCACAAGTTGGTCTGCAATGGTTTGTCCTTTGATTGATTTACGGTGGATAAACTCAAGGTCGAGGTCGGCGAGAAGCATGAGCCATCTAGCAATGCGTTGGTTCGAGATAAGGTTTGGCATACATGTAATGGATAGGTGCATATTGGTGATGACGAAAGTCTTGTGATTTAGAAGGTAGTGTCGGAGTTTGGTGGCCACGAATGATAGGGCAAGGCACAATTTTTCTACATGTGTGTACCTAGTCTCATAGTCCACCAAAGTACGACTTATATAATAAATGGCTTGTTCGTGATTCTCAGAGTCACGATGTGTAAGTATGGCTCCTACAGCGTGGTCAGTGGCGGAAAGGTAAAGGTAGAAAGGGCGGTTGTCTTGGGGTGGGATAAGCACGGGTGGTCGTGCGAGATAAGATTTGAGAGCTTCGAAGGCTTGGTGACATTCTTCGCTCCATTGGAATGCAATATCCTTTTTAAGGAGGTGATGGAAAGGTTGACACCGATCCGAGAGTTGGGAGATGAAACGTCGGATAGATTGGAGCTTACCTTGTAAACTACGCAATTGTTTGAGATTTTTGGGTGGGGGCATTTCTAGGATAGCTTTGACTTTAGATGGATCGACCTCAATGCCACGCAAAGAGACGATAAAGCCAAGAAGTTTTCCCGAAAGAACACCAAAGACACATTTCTTCGGTTGAAGGCGGACAGAATATTGTAACAGGTGATCAAAAATAATGGTTAAAACATCGAGATGTTCACTACGATGTTTAGACTTGCCGAGAAGATCGTCGACATAGTCTTCAAGGATAGTGTGCATAATGTCATGAAAAATGTAGGTCATAGCCCGCTGATAGGTAGCACCAGCATTCTTAAGGCCAAATGGCATGACACGATAACAGAAGGTTCCCCACGGAGTTATGAAGGCAGTTTTGTGTTGATCGGCAGGGGCAACCAAAATTTGGTTGTATCCTGAAAAGCCATCCATGAGAGAAAGCATTTCATGGCCCGCAGTGAGATCAACAAGTTGATCAATACTTGGGAGGAAGTCATCCTTGGGGCAAGCGAGGTTAAGATCCCTAAATCATGCATATCAAAGTCCCCCTGTCGCTTTAGTAGCCAGTGCGATGTTAGAAATCCATTGAGGATAGTCAATAGGGAAGATGAAGGAAACAGAAGGAGTCGTTGGAGCTCCTCTTTGACCAAGAGAGCAATGCGTGGATGCATTTTTCTCAATTTCTGTTTGACTGGTTTGGAATCGGGGTTTAGGGTGATGTTATGGACAGCGATAGTAGGATCAATTCCTGGCATGTCAGCGTAAGACCATGCGAAAGCTTGGTTATGAGCACGGAGAAAGGTAGTAAAGGCGGCTTGTTCTGATGTGTTAAGGGATTGTCCAATCTTCACAATGTGAGGATCCTCCTCCGTGTGGATATTGATTTCTATGGTAGATTCGTTCAGCATAGTTTGGGTTTCAGATGGTAAGGCTCGTTGAATATAAGAATCATCCGCGCCAAGGTAAGTGAGGATGGAGTCGTCATCCTGGCATTCAACAACATTAATCAAAGGCGAATCCTCTTCGATCATGTCTGGATACAGAAGGGGAAGAGAAGATGGGTCCTCATTATCGCGTTGATAAGTGAGAGGACCTATGAAGATAGCATTTATGAAAAAAAAAAGTTAGGGGGGATGGATTCAGGGTCTATAGATTCTGTGGGTGATGATGGCAAAGTGGGTGATGATGGTTTGGTAGGGGCGACGTCTTCTTCTTCCAGGATACAGCTGACAGGAGGTGTCTCCTGTGTAGGTGTTTCGGGAAAACCGAGACCACTGCGATCATTATGTTTACGGGTAGTCACGGGAATGAGTGTATGTCGGCCTTGTTCGTAAAGGCCAAAACCAAAGCCTTTCCGCATAGCGAGTCAAGAAGGTGAGGGAAAACGACGATTTGTCAAGTATTGAAAATCGGATTGGAAAGGAACCACACCAAGAGGAGGTTCAGGGGTAATGGAGGATGCGTCAACACCCCCATATGTTAGGTTAGTGCGGCAATAGGGTGGTCCGTAAGAGATTATCTCCCCCACGCGACGGTCGTAGGTGGGATGTGCATGTAATTGTCCGTACTCCTGCGGGGTAGGGAAAGAACTAACGTTATATAGGCGGTACTCCCCCAGCGTAAGGCGCTGAAAAACATCTACTAAGGGGTCGGAGGTTGGAATGTTAGCTGCGGGAAGGGAAGTGGTTTTTGCGATGGTGGTTTCATCAATTGAAGGCGTAGGCGCGGTTGGGGTGGATGGTTGAGGTACATTTGAGGAGGACGGTTGAGTTGAATGTATGGGTGTCTTGATTGGTATAAGCACATCGTTAGGGCGGTATAACATATTGCAGGTTTTAAAGGGGGGAGGGTCAGCTTTTACGGTGTAAGACTTCCCCTCGTACTCAAATTTTATGCATCTATGTAATGTTGAGGGAATGCATCCCATGGCTCGGATCCAAGGACGACCCAGCAATATATTATATTGGAACTCTCCCTCAAGGACATAGAAGAGTTCGGGTAAAGTACGTGGTCCTACGCGAATGTTGAGGATCACGGTGCCTAAGGTAGAAGTAATAGCGTCATTGAATGACCGCAACATGATGGGGTTGGCACACATGCAACTAGAAGGGATGTTCATCTGTTGGAAGGCTTTTGAAGAGATGATGTTTAGGCTAGCGCCCCCGTCAATCATAACCCGACGTACTCGAATGTCCCGGACGTAAGCGGAGATGAAAAGGGCAGGGTCGGGATCTTCTGTACCAAAGTCGACAATTTCATCTTCAGAGAAACTGACTGCAGCAGCTTGTTGTACAGAGACAGAAGTGGTTGGGGCAGTGGGTTGTTTGGTGAGAGAAGCAACGTGATTGGGTGTTAGAATGGAGGTAACAGGCAGGGTTTCATCAGGTAAAACCTCTATCCCTTGAAGGATCTCAACGAGAGCTTGTCGATGAGATTCAGAAGTCTGAATGAGATCATACAATGTCATTTTTACGGGCGATTGGTGAAGCTGTTTAATCATATTTCGGTGGGCAATGCCATTAGAGACGGGATAGGCGGGTCCGCGAATGACCACTTTAGGTGGTGGTGCAATCGGGATGTTTGACAGAGAAAGAGATGCCGCAGGTGTGTTTTCTTTTGCTTTCCCATTGTTTTTCTGCCCTCGAGTAGCGACACTAATCATATTAATCTCGTAGACCTGAGATGAGGAAGATGGTGGGGATAACTCATGGTCTTGAGGGTGGGGTTGTAATAATGATAGATCTTGGTGAGGCGGGGACGAGATGGTATAGGAGAGGGAATGGAAACTAAAGGTCTCTCCCTTCGTAAGTTGTCTTTCTTAATCTTTCTATCAGGAGAGGTGGTGGCGAAGGATGGTTTTAGAGCTTTGCATCCCTCCACATCATGTCTGGTGTGCGGTGATAAGCGCAGATTTTAGACTCATCGTAATCCATAGGTCGGGCTTAGACGGGTCATAAGGTCTAAGTGGAGGTAGGGAAATGGTCGCATTCTCCACCAACATAGCAAGAGATTTTGGCGTAAGATCCTTTGAGTGGGTCAAAATCGGAAGAGGATGAGGTATTGATTGTGTGGGTTTTGGTAATGTTTGGGCGTGGTTAGTTCGTATGGGTGGCGGTTTAGCCGAGGGTGTTGATACATGGTTTTTACTAAACGTGATTTCTTTGGCGCGAAGCTATGTTGGATGATGAGGCGCGAGATGACGTGGTATCGAAAAACAACCACGGGAAATAGGAGTAATGCGAAAACAAATCTTTTGATGATGGTATTTGTTTAGGGTTGATAGGTGGACGGAGATACGTGGAGTGACGGTGTTCTTATACCCAGGATTTTCGTATAGGTGCGGAAGGCGTAAGTTGTTCTGAAGAAAACGCAGGAGGTATGATATATTGATGTAAGGTAGAGGGATGGGGTCCCAATATGGAAGGTAGGTATGACGATGATGGTTTTGATTGTGATAGGGGTAGGGATTGAGTTTGTCTCCTAGGCGGCGGAGCGGATTTATTTTTGGATAGATCGAGTCGCTTAGGCGGGTGCGTTAGACTGGGCATTGGTGAGGTCCCAAGCGTATGGGAAGATCTGGCTAAGTTGATAGAAGTGGACGGGGCATTTGGTAGAGGTGAGGGGGGTGAAGGCGAGAACAGGGGCATTTTAAGCTTCTGTAAGCACTTCGGGTATATGGTGGAGACATCAGGATCAGTCATTTGCATTTGAGTAGGAAAAGGGGTACTCAAACGTTCCCATGAGGCTGTCTATCTTACGTGGAATGACAGGTCTCAGTGTAATTTGTAATTTTGGTACGGAAGAAAGGTGGGTTGTAATTCCAGTCCATTGCGGGTGTGACACGGGAGGTAGATGAGGCACTTTGTATCAATAGATGTTAAGAGGTCAACCTAGTCGTTGAAAAGATTTAGGTGATGAGGGACTAATAGGTAGGAGGCGTGTTTGAGGGGATCTGTCATGTTTAAAGAATGTGGTGATGTTAGTGTAAGAGATTTCTCGTCTAAGGATGTCAAAAGGAGTGGCGAGCCTTCCTCTTGTGTAGCAAAGAAGTGGTAGAAGGGGACGTTTGGGAAATAGATAAATTAGATAGCATCCGCTCACGCAGTCTTGTAGGGATGTGGTGTAAGAAGACTTCGTTGATGAGAAGAGAAGTCCGGCGATTAACTCTTCTATGGGTAAAGGAATGATTTCACTTTGGCTTGATGGTGGTGAAGGAGGTTCAAACTCCTGTGTTGGTGGAGAGGCTTGATTTAAAATTTTTCAATAGAGGCTTTTGGCTGAGAATCGAAGATGCATGGATCTCATGAACACTCTCCTCGGCTAAGATATCTTGGTTCACGTTCTTGTTGGACGAGTGATTCGGGAATGGCTTGTTGAAAATTTTCAGATTTCGGTTAGCGGGGCGTTAGGATTATCGAGGTTATATCCCCTGCGTCAACCATTTCCTGCACTATGTTTTTCAACATCTTGCAGTTTTCATGACTATGTCCTTTTACTCGGTGAAAGTTACAAAAGTCATTTTCTTTGTACCAGGAAGGTATTGCGCGGGTGGAGTCAAACCCAGAGTGAGGTTTAACAGGGGGTGATAGCCCCAGACTTTGAGCAATTTCTCCAGGATGACGCCATAAGTTTCTCCCAAGGGAGTGTAATTGGTGGGCTCGGCTTTGTACTTATAAGTGGTTTTCGGCGGAGTATTGGACGGTGTTTGAGATTTGACCATTACCGCGTGGACAGCTCCTTTTGATTTAGAAGAAGTAGACGCGTGAGGAGTGGTGGTGTTTGGCTTGTTGGTAGAATCAGGAGTTCGGAAATTGGGGTTTTTGTTACGCAACCGCAATTTCTCTTCTTCTAAGGCTCGAATTTCTAGCTTCCGAGCCATGGTAAAGGCCTCGTCGAATGTGCGGAAAGTTTGAATTTGGAGGGTAGGGGAGATGTGCTTAGCGCAGGCCCGCGTAAATAGTTCGATGAGTTCGGTTTGAGGCAAGGCATACGTAAGTTGGTTGATAAGGCCCCGCCATCGTCCAACGAAATCTGCGATAGATTCGTCTTCAAATTGTCGGATGGCATAGAGGTCAGTGATAGATACTTTCTTGGCAATGTTAATGGAGAAATGATCCAAGAAAGATTGGGCTATTTGGTTAAAAGAGAAGATTGAGTCTTTGGGTTAAAGCAACTGTACCACTCAAGGCGAGTCCCGATAAGGACATGGGAAAGGTGCGAGTAACAAAGGCATCATCATGGGCAATCAAATAACAAGCATGTCTAAATGATCGCAAGTGTTGTTGAGGATCCTCTTTCTTTGTTAAAACGAGTAAACTTTGGCAACTCCCATTGAGGAGGATATGAATGAAGAGGAGACGAGAAGGGTGAATGGGCTCCCACAAACTTGCTCGTATGTCAAGCGCTACGACTTCTGAACGGAAGCCTCCGGTTTTGCATTTTGTCCATCATTTGTTTGATGAAATCTGTGGTTGGATGAGGTGATGGTGCCACGAGAATAGGGATGTCCCATATAAGGTGTTGAGCTTCTTTGGATACGTGTATGGGAATGAAAAGGTAGGCGGAGCTTGAGAAAGAAAGCTCGTGTGAATAGGTGGCGAGTAAGTCATGAATGGAGTGGTCTGAAAGAGAGATGAGATAGGGGCAGTTGGTGGTAACGATACGTGAGGTCCAAGGTTAACCAAAGGAAAGCTAATCGGGGTCGTATGAACCTCTGAAGCTGTCGGATTGGGAGACGGGGCTAGTGATGCAGGAAGTAAGGTATTGTTATCAGGAGGAGTGGGAGCTAAATGAGCAGCTATACTAATAGGCATGCCAATAAGGAGCTGACCATCAGGCGTACGGTCAGGGGTATGAGACAAATAGTATTGTACAGCGCTGGGATTAGCATCCAGAAATTTGGCAAAGTCCTTGTCTCCTGCAGGAATTTGGGGGATCTCACTGGTGTCCGTAGGGTTCCCTATAGAATGTGAAAGGGGTGATTCAGGCAAAGACACAGAGCAGGCATGTGAAACCATGGCGGCGGCTTGCTTCCGAGTGATGACAACCATAGACCAGAACACACAGGAAAGTTTCAATCTATCAAGAACAAAAACAACCTCAGAATGGTGAATTTGGCAAGTTCTTTGTTTTGTCGGGGCGATGAGGACGATGGCTTATATCGGTTTAGTAACCGTGTCGGTCCGAGAAAACGCGGCGTCGGTCCCTTAACCGATGCCGGTGTCAAAAGTCTAGGATAAGAAGATATAAAAGGCTGCTAATTTGATTTTAGCAACGTTGAGTATGTTTATCAACTTATTGATCACAGAAGACAAAGTATGACAGAGAAAACAGGATTTGAAAACAAGCAAGAGGCACACACAAATCTAGAGACTAACCCTAGGGTTAATTTTAGTTATCATGGGCTTATGCCTTTAGACGTAAGATGATGTCAGAATCCTAAACAACAAGACCTAGGGGAAATGTCAAGTTTGTTTTGGCTTATAAGGTTACCTCAATCGGGCGGAGGAATACCGCGGAAAAGGGGGGATGTTTGAGCTGTTGTGTTAATTGTGAAGTGATTCGGTATGTGTTGTGCAGTGAAACTAAGGTTAATTTCCTGTCAATACCATGGATATCACCCCCACGTGTACGACCTGTTACTTAATCTATGTTCACTAGAATTGGAGAACAACAAGCAGGAATGCAATGCACGTGTTTTAAACCCAAATCGAAAATTATATTCGATGAAGCAAGAGAGATGACTTTCACTAATGCGAAACCAGGAAAGCAAGACAAATTCTTTACTAAATATATAACAAAAACGAACAATGAAATATGCTTCCTAAAATGAAAATAAGCAAGAGAAAGAAACCCAAAATGGGTCCCATTTGGGCGTGCCAAAATGTTTCTCTCGGAATGTTTCAAACTTCAGGGAATAGAGTTGCTTTCTATCCTTTCATTCCTTTTAGAAGCAGGATGAGGTTAGGGTTAGGAGGAATACCATTGAATGTCGAGATGGTGTGCGCGTACAGTAGAGAAAGATCGGGATGACTGCGGAGAACTCCTTTTTGTCTTGGAAGGACTACTGCGCAAATAAGAACACAAGACCACAAGATTTTGATTAAACAAATAAATGAGGAAACTGCCTTGGGCCAGAAATATAAAACTTCCCTTCGAAGGTGGTCGGTTCCCTGCTAATATGAATTAACACAAAAGACGCAAAATATCAATTAAATTATTTTGTTAAAAGCGGGTAGGGGAAAGGTGGTTTTCTGATTTTGATCAGAGGAACCGATGGCGGTTATTGATGACCGATGCCGGTTACTGATAACCGATACCGGTGGGTTATAGGATCTTCTTGGTACATATGGTGTTTGTAATAGCTGGCTTTTTTGGATGGTATTAGGAAATGGGATGATTAGGAGTGAAAGAATGACCGTTAGATGCAATGGCACGTTGGGTAGTGGATTCAGAAACGGATTTAGGAGGACTGAGATTCAAGAAACATAAGAAATGTTATGACAAAAGGACATGTAAGATCTGACTTACTGGTTTTGACCGAGATGCAAGTTGATCTCCTTGGTTGCAAACACTTCTGGTTTCTTTACTCGTCTCTGCTCTGTCAAGTGAAGATCTGGACTCTATTCCTCGCTCGCAATGTTCTCTGTTGATCCAAAAATCCTTTGACTGATCTCTAAAAATGAAATTCCGATCCGTTGTTTTGGTTTGGGGAGCCCATTTACAGGGAACCGATGGCGGTTGCGTAACCGACGGCGGTCGAGTAGGAACCGGCATCGGTAAGGAAAAAGTAGGCTATTTTTAGTAAAATAGCCCACCTTCCCTGCTTTTCTCCCGAGAGATCAGTTGCGGGATTGGTCAAGTGGCTAGAAGGTCGGCTTTGGGTGTGAGTAAGGAGGCATTAGTTATGGATGTGAGTCTAGACCAAGTCATGGGTCTTAATTAGGTTAGTTTAGGGTTAGGGCTAGGTCATGATGAGGTGGCAAAGTGAGGTGGCGGGTAAGGTGATGTGGATTTATCAATTACAAGGTGATTACTAAATAATTGTGTAAAGTTTAGGTAATGAGGTTAGGTTGCGAAATGGGATGCGGGTCACAGGGGTCGTGAGACACGAATTTGGTGTCTACAAAGAGCATAAATAATGAAGTAGATGTGTTTGTAACAAAAAGAAAGAAAGAAAAAGATAATCAAGATGGAAATGTTCCTAAGAAGATGAAAGGAAAAACTAGTAAGAAACATAGGAGAAGAAAGTTGGGTGTGTAGGTTTTTCTCGATTTCACGAGGCAAGGACCATACTCCATCTTAGAAGATCTCATCCAAAAGGCTCGCAAATATTACATATGGTCAACTCTTGGCTATGTCTTCGAGAAGAGGCGGGAGCTGCGAAGTGGACTCAATGCTCGACGAAGGAAGGAGGTTGAGGTCCCCTGTTTTGGAGGCAAAGGCGGATCCCTACCCTCCACAAGCCGAGGTATTATGTAATGGTATTTCAATTCATGATGTCTTAGTTGATGGAGGTGCTGCGATTAATGTAATGACCAGAGTCTCGTAATGAATATGTTGGGTTTAAAAATTGATCGCCCTCAACACTTATGTTAAAGTCATTAAATAAGGGAAAAACTAAACCGGAAGGTGTAGTTTCAAATGTGGCAATATCTATTATGGGTGTTGTATGTGTGGTAGACTTTCAGTGATGAAAAATGGTACTGTTGCGTACCCGATGTTGTTGGGAAGACCATGGGTAAGGAGAGTTCATGCAAGAAACTACTGGAATGAAGGCTTCATGACACTTAGACGTGGTAAAGAGAGGGTGAAGATAAACGTGATCCCTCGGCATTATAAGGCAGAACCTTTGGATTCAAGTGATGAAACTGATGATTGGACATCCTC
The DNA here is from genome assembly GCA_018340775.1 of Taxus wallichiana var. yunnanensis. Lineage (NCBI taxonomy): Eukaryota > Viridiplantae > Streptophyta > Pinopsida > Cupressales > Taxaceae > Taxus > Taxus wallichiana. Next base: position 351,549,837 of record CM031240.1, on the reverse strand, counting down.
TAATTACTCGATTACTAGTGAAGTGGACACCGAAGATGAAGAAAGTGAGGTTGATGTTTTGGTCATGGATATCCTTCCAGTCCACACCGACTCATGACCCCATAAAATTATCTCAAGAAGAAATTGATGATCGTCTCCAACAAATAAAGATTGGTGATTCTCGTGATGGAGAGTGAGAAGGAATCCTACCTCCAACTCTTTTAAAGGTACATACACAAATTCACTTTTGATTACAAGGAACTCCGTCAAGTAAGTTGGGTAGAACATTCTATTAAGCTGGTAGATGGTGCTAAGCCCATAAAGTAAATGCCATATAGAATGAATCCTAATTTTCCAAGACTGTAAAAGAAGAAATAGATAAGTTGCTTGATGCAGGGATTCATATTTGCTTTGTGGAGAATTCGAATGGGTTTCTCCCATTGTGATCTCACTAAAAAAGAATGGGAAGCTACGCATTTGTGTTGATTATAGGAAGCTCAATAAGGCAACAAAGAAGGATCATTACCCTCTTCCATTCTCGAGATCAAATCTTGGGCGAAGTAGGCCGAGTGTTATAGTTTTGCTTTGATGGATATAACGGATACAACCAAGTTTGTATAGCAAAGAAAGATCAGCTTGAAGACCACGTTCACCACTCCTTGGGGAACGCTTGCTTATAGAGTTATGCCTTTTGGGTTATGTAATGCTCCGACAACGTTCTTACATTTGATGAATAGGGTGTTCGAACCCTACATTGGGAACTTCATCGAGTATTTCGGATGATTTTGCATCTATGGGAGCAAGATGGACCACTTGCACCGAGATGGAGACAACATTTCAAAGGTTAGATGAAGCACACGCCTCACTAAACCCTACAAAGTGTGTCTTTGGATGTTCTAAAGGCCTTTTGTTCGGGCATGTTGTATCCAGAGATGGTATTGCAGTGCGATCTTGATAAAGTTTCAAAAATCAAAGAGTTACCATTTCCTATGAATAGAAGTAAGTTAAAATCATTTTTAGGCCATGTGGGTTACTATAGAAGGTTCATCAAGAATTTCTCAAAGATGGCACAACCACTAACCCAGCTTCTTCAAGAAGGATGTTACTTATGAACCGAGAAAATAAGGCGCATGAAGATTTTGAACAAGCTGAAGGAAGCCCTGGTGTCTTCACCTATTTTAAAGAATCTAGATTGGAGCAAGCCATTCATTGTGTATACTGATGCTTCTTAGATGCAACACTAGGAAGTAATTTGAGCCAAAAGGATGAAAATGGGAATGATCATCCAGTTTACTTTGGGAGCAGACAAATGAGCAGTGTTGAGGTAAATTATACTGTAACTGAAAAAGAGGCTCTAGCTATCATTTTTGCTGTAAAGAAGTTTAGAAATTACTTGCTAGGGTAGAAATTCATAGTTGTAATAGATCATCAGGATCTAAAATATATTGTAAATAAGCCTAACCCATTAGGGAGGATAGCAAGATGGATAATTTTGCTACAAGAATTTGAATTTGATATTATAGATAGGCCCGGAAAAAACATGTCAATGCAGATGCACTCTCTCGAGCCTATGATGGTTTAGGTTCATCTTGTGATGATGATGATTTCCCAGATGCAACATTGTTATCCCTTGACACAATCCCTAGTGAATACATAGATATTTGGAATTATCTAAATGAATTCAAGTTTCTGATGGTGCCAATGCAAAGACTAAGAGGAAGATTACTCAAGCTAGTCATCCATATTCTATTCTGCATGGAGTATTATTTCGAATAGGACCTAATGGACAGTATAAGAGGGCAGTTGGACGTGATCAAGGGAAGGAGATGATAGAATAATTCCACAATGGTACATGTGGAGGACACTTCTCTGGAAAACTTACAACAAGAAGGATCTTGGATGTAGGTTATCACTAGCCCACTCTTTTTAGAGATTGTTATAATTATTGTAAGACATGTGATATTTGTCAAACACATGGTAACCGTAAGACTTCATCAGCTCCATTATGTCCTATTCTTCCACTTGGTCCCTTTGAAAAGTGGGGAATAGATATTGTAGGTCCACTTCTAACTACCCCATGCCAAAATAAGTATATTGTAGTTGCCACAGATTATTTAACCAAGTGGGTTGAAGCTAGGCCATTGAAAACAACTTCCATGGATGAAGTGACAGGTTCATATATGAATGAATTGTCACCGATTTGGTTGTCCATTAGAAATTGTAACAGATCAAGGAAGCCACTTCATTAATGAGGTGGTAGAAGCCCTAGTCAATAAATTTTCTATAGAGCACGAGAAAGACAACAACATACAAGCCAAGCACAAATGGACATGTGGAATGATCAAATTTTGTGTTGTGTCAAATTCTTGTAAAAGATGCAGCCTTGCAGTAGTACATAAGTGGGATAAAAGGATTCATGCAACATTGTAGGCATATAGGGCAACATCAAAGTCGCAACAAGATACTCCCCATTTCGGTTGGCTTATGGCATTGATCCAGTTCTTCTATTGAGTTTTATATTCCCACCGTGAGAGTTATGAAAAATGAAAGGATGGATGAAAGTGATTCAATAAAAGAAAGGTTGGTACATCTTTATTTGCTAGAGGAAGTGAGGGAAATAGTGAAGGATATAAGCTATAAGAAGAAAATTAAGCATAAGGAATACTTTGATCAAAAGATCCGTTGGTATCCATTTCATGTGAATGACTTGGTTCTAGTATATGATTCCGATACAAAAAAAGAAGACAGAGAAAATTTATTCCAAAATGGATGGGGCCCTACAAAATAGCATTTGTGCATGAAAATGGTAAGTACCGATAGAGGAATTGGATGGCACTCCCATTACGAAATAGGTCAACCATGACAAGTTGAAGATTTTCCAAGCACTTGAATAGTCTACTCCAGGACGGAGTAGAAGCTAGGAAGGGGAAGATGTCGACACTAAAATTTTCCTCCGTAATTTCTATTTCATTAATGTATGTATTATGAATAGGATGTTGTTAAGTGTAATTAGTAGTAGCGTCCGATAGAAGATAACGGCACTTTGCCAATCTTACGCCGCCAATAATGTATAGTATGGTAATAGTCAAAATTACAATAGGAATGTTGTGGTAAAAATTAAATATTTTTCGTAAGTCAAGGTGATGCCATGTGTCCTTAATCCGAAGCGGTAGGGATTTGCTCGAAAAATGCACTTGGGGGCTGAAAGTCAAAGTCGATACATGGGTGTCCAAATGACTCCCTATAGGGGCTGGGTGCATTTTTCCATGTCTGATGTCCCCCACCTTAGGTACATAAGGGAAATCAATTTCCACGATGGTCCTGGAGGTGACACGTGGCACCCGATCTGATGGCAAGGAATGAATGCTCCAAAAATGCACACAGGGGCTTAAAGTCGGTCACGTGGGTGTCCAAATGACTCCCATAGGGGATGGGCACATTTTTCCATGTTTGATGTCTCCCGCTTCAAGGAAATAAGGGACATCGGTTTCAACGGTGGTCTTGGAGTTGACACTTGGCGCCCGATCGAACGACAGGGAATGGATACTCTAAAAATGCACCTGTGGGCTGAACTGTCAAGTCTGGAGGTCATATGAGGGTCACAAAGGTCACATGGGGGCTGGGAACATTTTTCAAGGGTTGATGTACTCGACCTTAGGGATAGTTGGGACATGAAATCCCACCACGCTCATGGTGTTGACACGCGTCTTCTTAAAAATGACTAAGTCCTGAATTGCTTTTGAGAGGGTAACTTGGAACGAAGATAACTTGAGATCTCGATGGAATTTATTTTTGAAATTTTATATGATCCTAACTACAAATGGAATTTTTAATCCAATGGTGGTGGTATCATGTCTTGATTCATTCATCTGATCCCTGAAAAATCAGGTTTGTGATTTGAGACTCCAATCGCACGATAAAAACTACCTTCCAATCTTATGCACCAAGGTGTTGTGAAAAATATTATTTCACCATACTAGTCCTAACCCTAAACTAACCTAATTAAGACCTATAACTTGGTCTACATCCACACCCATGACTAATGACTCCTCACCCGCACCTAAAACCAACCTCATAATGACTTGACCAAGCCCGCAACTAATCCCTCAGGAGAAAAGGAGGGAAAGTTGGCTATTTTACTAAAAATAGCCCACTTTGACCTGACCGATACCGGTTCCTACTCGACCGCCATCGGTTACGTAACCGCCATCGGTTCCCTGTAAATGACCTCTCCCAACCAAAAACAAAGGGTTGGATTTTTCATTGATCCGAAGGAGAAGTCATTGGAAGAATCCGGAATTTACTTGGCCGAACAGAGACAAGTGAAGGAAAGAGAGGAGTTTGCAGAGAAGGACATCAAGCCCAAGACTGCAACTGAATAACTAGAGCCCAGTGACACTCATCCAAGCATCAGGAGAGGAGATAGCTCATCTTGGATTGTCAGATCATCCTACTTGAACCCTGCCTTCGTCATCACAGTCCTGGAACCGACATTTTTCATCAGAACTAGTAAGTAAGTCTTATACGTTCTTTTAATAATATTTCTTGGATTTCTGAATCACAGTAATTACAAGTCTACTCCCAGATCCACTACCCGGTAACACTCTCCATCTAACTTACATTCCTCTACCCCTACATTGCCCCAAGAACAGCCCCCATACTCTCTGAGTCTTCTCCATCACCTCATTACCTATCCCCAATCATTTTACCAGCCTTATAAACACCATAGCTATCATATAGCCATCTTATAGCCAACCTTCACCAAACCCCTTAAATCACTACCCCTACCGATATCGGTTATCATCAACCGGTACCGGTGACACTGACCGGCATCGGTCACTGTGATTCAAAATCAAGACCAACCTTTTCTCTATTGTTCTAACAAGGTAAATAAATTGTAAATGGACAATAGCTTATTTGTTAGAATTTGTGTTAATTCATATTAGCAGGGGAACTGACCACCTTCGAAAGGAAGTCTCATATTTCCTGGGCCCAAGGCAGTTCCCTCACTTATTATCTAATTAGAATCTGGTGGTCTTGTATTCTTACTTGCAGGTAGTCCTTCCCAGACAAAAAGGAGTTCTTTGCAATCGATCTGATCTCTCTCTACGGTATGCGCACACCATCTCAACATTCAACAGGTATTCCTCCTAGCCCTAACCCTTATCTGTTTCTCAAAGGAATGAAAGGATAGAAGCAACTCTATCCCGGGAACGGAAGCATTTCTGTGTGAAACATTTTGGCACGCCCGGTGGGACCCATTTCAGGTTTCTTTCTTTCTTGCTTGCTTTCATATAGGGAGCATACTTGCTGTTTTCTTCTTCTAAAAATTTCACACGATATTTTGTTATATTTGGTAAAAGAATTTGTCTTGCTTTCCCAGCTTTGCATTAGTGAAAGTCATCTTCTTTGCTTCATCGAATACCATTTTCGATTTGGGTTTAAAACACGTGCATCCCATTTTTGCGTGTTGTTTTCAATTCTAGTGAACGTAGATTAAGTAACAGGTCGTACACGTGGGGGTGATATCCACGGTATTGACAAGAAATTAATCTTACTTTCACTGCACAACACATACCGAATCACGACATAATCAACACAACAGCTCAAACATCCCCCCTTTTCCGCGGTATTCCTCCGCCCGATTGAGGTAACCTTATAAGCCAAAACAAACTTGACATTTCCCCTAAGTCTTTTGTCTAGGATTGACATCACCTTGCGTCTAAGGCATAAGCCCACAATAATTAAAACTAATCCTAGGGTTAGTCTCTGGATTTGCGTGTGCATCTTTCTTGTTTTTAGCTCTGTTTCTCTGTCCTATACTGTCAGTGATCACTTCAGAACAGTTTGATAGATGTACTAAGCATTGTTAAAAACTCAAATCAGCAGCTTTCTTACGCTTATACTAAATTCTATTATACCGACATCGGTTAAGTGACCGACACCGGCTACAGTATAACCGACATCGGTTAGCAGACCGATATCGGTTACAGTCTTTTACAGTCCCTGACAAACCAGCAACCTACCAATTTCAACATTCTGGGGTTGTTTCTGTTCCTGATAGATTGAAACCCTACTGTGTACTCTTGTCCATGGTTGTTATCACTCAGAAGCAAGCCGCCGCCATGGTTTCACATGCCTGCTCTATGCCTTTGCCTGAATCGCCCCCTTCACATTCTATGGGGAACCCTACGGACACCAGTGAGGTTCCCAAAATCCCTGTAGGAGATAAGGAATTTGTAAAAATTTTGGACGCTAATCCTAGCGCTGTACAATACTATTTGTCTCATGCCCCTGACCGTACGCCCGATGGTCAACTCCTTGTTGGCATGCCTATTAGTATAGCTGCTCATTTAGCTCCTTCTCCGCCTGATAACTCCGCTTTGCCTTCTGCATCCTTAGCCCCGTCTCCCAATCCAGCGGCTTCAGGGGTTCATACGGCATAGATTGGCTTTCCTTTGGTTAATCTTGGGCCCCACATATCATTACCGCCGACCACTCCTACCTCGTCTCTCTTGCATCGCTCTCCTTTCATGACTTGCTCTCTCGCCACCTATCCACACGAGCTTTCCTTCTCAAGCTCCGCCCACCTTTTCATTTCCACACACGTATCCTATGTGACTTCAACATCTTATATAGGGCATCCCTATTCGGTCTCCTCAACATATTCGTCCTCCATACCTTATCAACATTTAACCCCACCATTGTCTAGTGGTGGCCCTTGCCCAATCCTCCACCTTTACAACAACCGCACCATCATCTCATCCAACTACCGATTTAATCAAACAAATGATGGACAAAATGCAAAATCTGGAGGCTTCTGTTTCAGAAGTCGTAGCGCCCTGACATACGAGCAAGTTTGTCGGGAGCCTATCCACCCTTCTGTCCCTCTTCACTCATATCCTCCTCAATGGGAATTACCAAAATTCACTCGTTTTAATAGTAAAGAGGATCCTCAACAACACTTGCGCTCATTTAGACATGCCTCGCTATCTAATTGCTCATGACGATGCCTTACTACTCCGCACCTTTCCCATGTCCTTATCAGACCCGCTTGAGTGGTACAAAGCTTTAACCCAAAGACTCAATCTTCTCTTTTAACCAACTAGCCCAATCTTTCTTGGATCATTTCTCCATTAACATTGCCAAGAAAGTATCTATCACCGACCTCTATGCCATCCGACAATTTGAAGATGAATCTATCGCAGATTTCGTTGACGATGGCGGGCCCTTATCAACCAACTTACGTATGCCTTACCTCAGCCCGAACTTATCAAACTTTTACGCGGGCTCGCGCTAAGCACATCTCTCCTACCCTCCAAATTCAAACTTTCCGCACATTTGATGAGGCCTTTTACTATGGCTCAAAACTAGAGATTCGAGCCTTAGAGGAAGAGAAATTGCGGTTGCAAACAAAACCCTAATTTCGACCCAAGACCCCACCAACAAACCCAACACCACCAATCCTCACACATCGATCGCTTCAAATCAAAAGGAGCCGTGCACGCGGTGATGGTCAAATCTCAAGCACCGCCTAATACCCCACCAAAACCACCTATAAGTATAAAGCGAGCCCATCAATTACACTCCTCGGGAGAAACTTATGGTGTGATATTGGAAAAATTGCTTAAAGCCGAGCTATCACCTTGCCTCCCGTTAAACCTCACTCCGGTTTGACTCCACCCGCGCTATACCTTCTTGGTACAAAGAAAATGACTTCTCAGAATTTTCACCGCGTAAAGGGACACATACAAAAACTGCAAGATGTTGAAAAACATAGTGCAGAAATGGTTGATGCAGGGATATAACCTCGATAATCCTAATGCCCCCGCTAACCGAAATTTGAAAATCTTCAACAAACCATTCCCAAATCACTCTTCTAACAAGAATGTAAACCAAGATATCTTAGCCAAGAGAGTGTTCATGAGATCCATGCAGCTTTTCGACTCCAACCAAAAGCCTCTATCGAAAAATTCTGAATCAAGCCTCTTCACTAACGCAGAACCCGAACCCCTTCATCACCATCAAGACAAGACAAATCCTTACCATTCCTTTACCCATCGAGGAATTAACCGCCTGCAGGTCTCTTCTCACAGATGAGCCTTCTTACACCACATCCTTGCAAGACCGTGAGCGGATGTTATCTAACTTATCTATTTCCCAAACGTCTCCTTCTACCACTCTTGCTTCTTGCTATAAAGAAGGCTCGCCACTTCTTTTGTCATCCCTTAGAGAGAGAAACCTCTCGCACCAACATCACCAAATTCTTTAATCATGACGGATCCTCTCAAACATGCCCTCCTACCTATTAGTTCTTCATCGCCTAAATCTTTTCAAAGGACCGGTTGACCTCTTAACGCCCATTGATACAAAGGCCTCATCTACCCCCCTCAGTATCACACCCACAGTGGACCGGAATCACAACCCACCTTTCTTCCATACAAAAGTTCCTATTCACACGTGAGGATTGTCATCCCTCAGAAGATAGATGAGTCCTATGGGAACGTTTGAGTACCCCATATTCTACTCAAATGCAGATGACCGATCCAGACGCCTCTACTATATACCCGAAGTGTTTACAGAAGCTTAAAATGCCTATGTCCTCATCTTCACCCCCCTCATCTCTACCAAATACCTCATCCACCTCTATTAGCCTAACCAAATCTTCCCCTACGCTTGGGACCTCACCAATACCCAGTCTAACACACCCACCTAAACGGCTAGATTTATCCAAAAATAAAGCCGTCCATCCACTTAGGAGACAGACTCAATCTCCTCAACCTATGCCTCTATCACAACTAAAACCATCGTCGTCACACCTACCTTCCATATTGGGACCTCATCCCTCCACCTTGCATCAATATATCATACCTCCTGCGTTTTCTTTAAAACGACCTACGCCTTCTGCACCCATACAGAGATCCAAGGGTATATCAACACCGTCACCCCGTATCCTGTCCGCCTATCAACCCTAAACAAATTCCATCATCAAAAGATTTGTTTGCTGTCACTCCTATTGCTCCGTGGTTGTTTTCTGATACCACATCATCTGTGGCCTCATCATCTAACCAGCTAAACATAGCTTCTGCGCCAAAGAAGCCACGTTTAGTTAAATCCCATTATCAAAACCCCTTGGCTAAACCGCCACCCATACAAATCAACCATACCCCATCATTACCAAAAACTACCCAGTCAATAGCCTCATCTTCCTCTGACTTTGACCCACTCAAAGGGTCTTACGCCAAAATCCTTGCTATGTTGGTGGAGAATGCGACCATTTCCCTACCCCCACTTAGACCTTATGATCCATCTAAACCTCGACCTATAGGTTATGATGAGTCTAAAATCTGCGCTTACCACCGCACACCAGGACATGATGTAGAGGGATGCAAAGCGTCAAAGCCATACTTCATCACCCACCTCTCTCGATAGAAAAGGTTAAAAAGACAACTTACGAAGGGAGAAACCTTTAGCTTCAATCTCCTCTCCTATACCACCTGTCCCCGCTTCACCAAGATCTATCATTATTACAACCCCACCTCTCGAAGCCCATGATTTATCCCTACCATCTTCCTCCTCTCGTGTTCACGAGATCAACATGATCAGTGTTGCTACTCGAGGGCAGAAAAACAACGAGAAAGCTAAAGGAAGCACACCTGCGGCCTCTCTTTCTCCATCCGCCATCCCGATCGCACCACCACCTAAAGTGGTTATTCGTGGACCTGCCTACCCCGTCTCTGATGGAGTTGCCCACCATACCATGATCAAACAGCTTCACCAATCACCTGTAAAAATGACACTGTACGATCTCATTCAAACTTCTGAATCTCATCGACAAGCTCTCGTTGAAATCCTTCAAGGGATAGAGGTCTTACCTAATGAAACCTTTCCTGTTACCTCCATTCTAACACCCAATCACGTTGCTTCCTCACCAAACAACCTATCTCCCCAACCACTTCGCTCTCGTATAAAAAGCCGCCATCCGCTGGGCTCAAGACGAAATTGTTGACTTTGGTGCGTAAGATCCCGACCTACTTTTTCATCTCACCTTACGTCCTGGGACATTCCGAGTACGTCGTGTTATGATTGACGGGGGCGCTAGCCTAAACATCATCTCTTCAAAAGCCTTCCAACAAATGAATATCCCTTCTAGCTGCATGTGTGCCAACCCCATCATGTTGCATGGTCATTCAATGATGCTATTACTTCTACCTTAGGCACCGTGATCCTTAACATTCGTGTAGGACCACGTACTTTACCCGAACTCTTCTATGTCCTCGAGGGAGAGTTCCAATACAATATGTTGTTAGGCCGCCCTCGATCCGGCTATGGGATGCGTTCCTCCACCTTACATGAGATGCATAAAATTTGAGTACGAGGGAAGTCCTACACCGTAAAAGCTGATCCTCCCCCTTCAAAACCCGCAATATGTTATATCGCCCTAATGATGTGCTTGTACCAGTCAAGACACCCATTCATCCAACCCAACCATCCACTTCAACCGCACCTCAACCATCCACCTCAACCGCACCTACACCTTCAACCAATGAAACCACCGTTGCAAAAATACCACTTCCTTTCCCGCAGACAAAATCCCAACCTCAGACCCCTTAGTAGATGTTTTTCAACGCCTTACGCTGGGGGAGTATCGCCTATATAACATTAGCTCTTTCCATACCCCGCAGGAGTACGGACAGTTACATGCGCATCCTACCTACGACTGTCGCACGTGGGGAGGTAATCTCTTACAGACCACCTAATTGCCGCACCAACCTAACGTATGGGGGTGTCGACGCATCCTCCGTTACCCCTGAACCTCCTCTTGGTGTGGTTCCCTTCCAATCCGATTTTCAATACTTGACAAATCGTCGTTTCGCCCTCACCTTCTTGACTCGCTGTGCTTGGAAAGGCTTTGGTTTTGGTCTTTATGAACAAGGCCGACATACAATCATTCCCGTGACTACACGCAAGCACAATGATCGTAGTGGTCTCGGATTTCCTGAAACACTTACACCGAAAGAACCTCATGTCAGTTGTATCCTGGAAGATGACGACGTCACCCCTACCGAACCATCATCACCCATTTTGCCATCGTCACCCACAGAGTCGATAGACCCTGAATCTATCCCTCCTAACTTTTTTTTTCATAAATGCTATCTTCCTGGGTCCTCTCACTTATCAACGCGATAATGAGAACCCATCTTCTCTTCCCCTTCTGTATCCAAACATGATCGAAGAGGATTCACCTTCAATTAATGTTGTTGAGTGCCAGGATGACGACTCCATCCTCACTTACCTTGGTGCAGATTTGACTCTTATATTCAACGCCTTACCGCTCAAAACTCAAACCATGTTGAATGAGTCGACTATAGAAATCAACATTCACACAGAGGATGATCCTCACATTGTGAAGATTAGACAATCTCTTACCGCATCAGAACAAACTGCCTTCACTACCTTCCTTCGTGCTCGCAACCAAGCTTTCGCTTGGTCCTACGCTGACATGCCAGGAATCGATCCTGACATTGCTGTCCATAACATTACCCTGAAACCTGATTCCAAACCAGTTAAATAGAAATTGAGAAAAATGCATCCACGCATTGCCCTCTTGGTCAAAGAAGAACTTCAACGACTCCTTTCTGTTTCCTTCATTTTACCTATTGACTATCCTCAATGGATTTCTAACATCGTACCTGTCACTAAAGCAACAGGGGGACTTCGGATATGTACGGATTTCCAGGACCTTAATCTCGCTTGCCCAAAGGATGACTTCCCCCTACCAAGTATTGATCAACTTGTTGATCTCACTGCCGGTCATGAGATGCTTTCTCTCATGGATGGCTTCTCGGGATACAATCAAATTTTGGTAGCCCTGCCGATCAACATAAAACTACCTTCATAACTCCTTGGGAACCTTCTCGTTCGTCGTCATGCCGCTTTGGCCTTAAGAATGCTGGTGCGACCTATCAGCGGGCTATGACTTACATTTTTCATGACATTATGCACACTATCCTTGAAGATTATGTCGATGATCTTCTTGGCAAATCTAAACATCGCAGTGAACATCTCGATGTTTTAACCATTATTTTCGATCACCTGTTACAATATTCTGTCCGTCTTCAACCAAAGAAATGTGTCTTTGGTGTCCTTTCGGGAAAACTTCTTGGTTTTATCATCTCTTTGCATGGCATCGAGGTCGATCCATCTAAAGTCAAAGCTATCCTAGAAATGCCCCCACCCAAAAACCTCAAACAATTGCGTAGTTTGCAAGGTAAACTCCAATCTATCCGGCGTTTCATCTCCCAACTCTCGGATCGATGTCAACCTTTCCATCACCTTCTTAAAAAGGACATTGCCTTTCAATGGAGCGAAGAGTGCCACCAAGCCTTTGAAGCTCTCAAAGCCTATCTCTTGCAGCCACCGGTGCTTATCCCACCTCAGGACGATCGCCCTTTCTACCTTTACCTTTCTGCCACCGACCATGCTGTAGGAGCCATGCTCACACATCGTGACTCCGAACATCGAGAACAAGCCATTTATTATATAAGTCGTACTCTCGTGGATTACGAGACTAGGTATACACATGTAGAAAAATTGTGCCTAGCCCTATCATTCGTAGCCACCAAACTCCGACACTACCTCCTGAATCACAAAACTTTTGTCATCACCAACGCGGACCCCATTCATTATATGTATGCCAAACCACATCTAAACCAACGCATCACCCGATGGCTTATGCTCCTCGCTGACCTCGACCTTGAATTTATACACCAGAAGTCAATCAAAGGACAAACTATTGCACCAACTCACTGCGAGGCCCCTTTACCTGGGGAACAATTTACCAATTTTAATTTCCCCGACGAACTCATCGCCACTCTTTCACTCAGGGAGGAGTCGTATCCAATGACCCTCTTCTTCGATGGATCCAAATGCCAGCATGTGGCGGAGGAGCCGGCGTTGTTCTCATTCCTCTTGACGCTGAGCCTATGCCTCTTTCATTCCGGCTCGATTTCCCCTGCACTAATAATACAACGGAATACGAGGCCCTTGTTTTGGGTCTCCAGGTTGCGTTACACTTAGGTGTCAAATCTATCAATATTTTCAGCGACTCTCAATTGGTAGTCAACCAAGTTATGGGCATCTACCAATGTAAAAATGAGGAACTTCAAAAGTACAAACACTACGTAGATTCACTTTTGACCTTATTTACTCATTATTCTATCCAAACCATTCCCCGCTCCACTAACAAATTTGTGGATACTATGGCTTGCTTAGCCTCGCAAATTCCTGCCTCACCAACTAACTCTGACATATTCGTCTTGGTCCAACAACTCTTTGCCCCATCTTACTCAGCCCCGGTTGTTTGTATGATAAATAATGTGTCTGCTAATTCGCAGGATACCTGGTATCACCAATTTCACGACTACCTCACAACCTCTGTTCTCCCACCGACCTTACTAGTAATCGGCAAAACGTGCTTTTCTTAAAAGTGTTTCTCGTTATGTCATCATGGGGGGACTCCTTTATAAACGTGGCTTTGATGGCATCCTCCTTCGATGTCTAACCGGCGCGGAGGTCACCTATACCATCCAACAAGTCCACGACGGTATTTGTGGTGGACATTTTAGTGGCCTTGCCATGGCCAAACGAATCCTTCGCCTAGGTTATTATTGGCCTACTCTTAATAACGACTGCTACGAATATGTTAAGCGTTGTGTTATGTGTCAACAACATGCCAACCTTCAACATACTCCTAGCCATCCGCTACAGGTCGCACGAGATCTTTGGCCTTTCTCACAATGGGGTTTAGACCTTATTGGTGAGATTCACCCACCCTCTTCGCAACGTCATCGTTGGATAATCACAGCAACCGAATATTACACTAAATGGGTGGAAGCCATTCCACTCATTTCAACCAAAAAATAAAAAATCGTCGAATTCATTAACCATCACATTATCTGCCGTTTTGGTGTTCCTCATCGCCTGATAACAGATAATGGTAAATCTTTCAAAAATAAGTTGTTACAAGACCTTTGTGACCACTTTGGCATCAAACTTAGCTTCTCATCACCTTACTATCCACAAGCCAATGGTCAAGCCGAATCTTCTAATAAAACCCTAACCAAAATCCTCATGAAAGTTGTTAACGATTCTGGAAGAAATTGGCATGATCACATCCCCTTTGCCCTTTGGGCTTATCGTACTAGCATTCGTACCTCCACTAATGCCACACCATTTTCTTTGGTATATGGTACCGAGGCTGTCTTGCCTCTCGAAATACAAATACCCTCCCTCGAATATCTCTTCGAGATATTCTCACCAACGATGATTTCCGCCAGAGCGGTTAGCCCAATTAGAGCTTCTTGACGAGCGTCGTCTTACGGCTCTTGACCACCTTCAAATCTATCAAAAACATCAAGCATGCTTATGATAAGTGACTTCATGAGCGTACCTTTAAGGTTGGTGATCTTGTCCTCAAAGAGAATCAACATGTAACCAAACTAGAAAAGAGCAAACGTGGAAAATTTGCTCCAAATTGGATTGGGCCTTACATTATCACTCACACTTATGGATCAGGCACTTATCATTTAGCTTCACTTAATGGTAAACCTGAGCCTGAACCCCTTAATGCCTTGCATCTTCGACCATTCTACTATTGAATTTAGTGTTATGTCACTTCTTATCTACCTTGCGCTCGTCCCTTGAGCTCATTTACCACCGCATACACTTTGTTTCCTACATCTCAAAATCAAATCAAGCTCACATGGTTTGATTATCACCTCCCCTTAAAGATGCCTTCCCCTTTTTAGTCTAGTCCATGACTTCAAAGTATCAAAATGACACATTCTTAATTAAACACTTATGGGATTTTCTTGAGTCAAACTTCCTACAAAACTAGATGCTTTATGCCCAATGGACATCTAGACCTCTAAATTATACATAGACTGCTCCCTCGAAGGACAGCTATATGCCAAACTATTGCTGCTATTATATATAGACTGCTCCCCCGAAGGACAACTATACACAAACGCCGCATCTGCTACTATAAATAGACTACTCCCTTGAAGGACAGCTATACACAAGTCAAATTTTTATCATCGAAGCTTCTCGCATTGATCAGCTTCATGAAGACCTCAAGAGTAACAAAATACATATCCCTTGTAGACTTCCCGCATCGATCAGTCTATATTCAACAAAATAAAAGCCGCATTCAAAAGCACTTTTGAGTCATGGACTTGTCTATTTAGGTTTGGTTCTCTTTCGTCAGGATACTCACTTTATAACAAGTTCTCTGCGCCTCAGCTACACCATCCACCTCACCTCACCATTTGTTTAAACAACAAAACTCAAGGGACGTGACGTAATACCCGATATATTGTGATTATACAACTCTTTTCACCTATCGACTTCTCGTCTATGCAAGGTACCTAGGGGTTCAAGCTCATTCTACGTTATTATGTGGTTTGTTTGGCTCTTTTCAACTACGGAACACTTTTCCCTCTTTTACCCGAATCTAGGATTATGTGTTGACCTTAATCAGGATACGGTTCCCTACCACTTGGGTAGGCTAACTTTCGCTTCACCTATACCTATACCAACATCGCCAATTCCTTACCAACACCAACAACATTACCCTACCAATATCAATATTTTTACCAACCAACAAATTGCCTAACCATACCTAAATTGCCTGAATTCACCTCTCCCTGGTCCTAAGGGAGAACTACATCGGTCTGAGGCCCCTCCTTGCTTTGTGCAATGGGCTATGTAGGCAGCACTTAGGAGACATGGGGTCTCCCAAGGTTAGCTCGACCATCCCCTACCATAACCTATCATGTGTTGTAAATATACATATTTTTGTGTATTTCTTTTTTTTGCCAACATTCATCTTTATCATTTTTCAAAACAAACATTCAAAACACAACCATTCTTATTATTATAACTCAAATCAACATACATCTTCAGTTTTATTTAGATGTTCAACAAATACATCTTCTCTATCATCGACGCGTAGGTCGGCATCCTTATTTATTCTTATATTCCTATGAAATTCACTTAGACCCTTGCGCCTCCTCCCGAATCAGGTGGTGATCGTGATCGTCGACGCCCCTCACTTGGCCTCTCCATCCTCAAAGGTGCCACTACTATTGGTTCCTCCCACTGATCCGCCAACATCTCCTGTAACATACGAATACGTCCTCTCGCGTGGAGGAATCTTGCCTCTAGTCTCTCCACTCGTAACTGTGAAACCTCTAACAATCCCGTTGTCTCATTCACTGTGTTTGAAGCTGGTGAACCAAATCCTCAGAGATGATCTCTCTCCGCTGTAATCACAAATGTCGTGGCACTCACGTGCACCTCGCAGCTCTACTACCCACCATAATCTATAAGCCTCTGTCGCTCCTGCATCCATTACCCTGCGATCGGCTGCTATCTCTTCTGGTCCTTCTGGAGGTGTCGGCCGGGGAGGTGAGAATGATGCCTCCGCGTCAATCCTCATGTATGGTCTATAAGCCAGGGGTATATCCTGAACGAATCCAAATTGTCGCCACACGCGATCTAGAGGAATCCTCTCATACTCACCTAGCCTGTGCCCCGCGATCCACCTCAATCGCTCTACACCCCTCAACTCCTCAGCTATGTTCTCTGTTACCATATAGTTCCCGTAAGGCCTCCAACAAATATCCGCAATCGTCACCATCTCCCATACCTATCTATAATACTCGATGTCATCTATCACGGCCTGGGATCTCGCCTCTTGTTCTGTCTGGACCCATCGTCTGAATCCCAACCTCTGCACTCCTGTCTCTCCCGACTCGATGGGTCGGCCTATTGGGCGCACACAAACAATGTGCTCATAGGCCCAACAATGTAATAAGTACGAACAATCCAGTGTCATCCTGTGTTTTCACCTGCAGGCCCATAAACCCCTGTATAACTCTGCCAGATATGCGGGTGCCCATGCGAAAGTCACGCTCATTTCTATCATTTCCCAAATAACACTCATCAATGCTTTTGGAAATCTTCCGCCATCCGCCCTCGGTAATGCATAATACCCCACCGCTATCATTAATACTACTGCCAACCTTGTTGCCTCAGGGTGTGCTGCATACATTATACCATAAGTGAATGTCAAACCTCGCTGATGTCAAATCTCATGCGTATGGACCAAATACTGTTGTTATCGCTCCCCGCGCCGCATGCTAGGCAATGCCTGATATACTGGTCTTCCTGTAATTGGGAGTCTCAAAATACGGAACACATCTTCCAACGCCACTTGCTATCTCCCCGTTGCGATAGAAGGTATTCTTTTCTGGATTCCATCTCTCAATCAACGCCTAGCAACATAACATGGTTACGTGCGATTCGTGAATAATAGCGGATTCCACTTAACCCCAAACGATTTATCAATGCCCATTCAGCTGGTGTTACATCCGCTTGATTCGTGACAACAACGCTGGCACAGTATCATTCATCCTTAACCCTGCTTCCGCCTGCATACATCAAAACGACACACAATTATTCAATAAAACAAATCTCCACGGGTTTTTTCTCAAATTCTGGAAACTCCTACAGTAACCGATATCGGTTATAGATAACCGATACCGGTTTACTAACCGATACCGGTTATCTCTAAACGATACCGGTCACTGTCAAAAATATACACCCTGCTTAAAAACATACACCTACGATAATTATTTTGCCCGTTTACTCCTCTCTATACCTAAAAACATACGTGAACACCCTGCTTACCTACCCCATAGCACTCACCCCATCCCAAACCCTTGCCTATCACCTTTTCTTTCTCATCTTTACCCACTTACTCTCTCTCATCCTATTCATAAAACATGCAAGAATCAAATTACAACCAAACAGTTTACCTCTTGGGATGCAGCAGCTTGAGGTGGAACCTATCTTCCCTCTCGTCTCTGCCTGCTGGATGCTTCTCCTCGTTCAGCCATGTTCACCACCCTCTTCAAATATAACTTGTCTTTCTGCCTTCTGAATCTCAGCCCTTACTCACTTTTCCTGTCTCTTTCCTCCTTATCACTCAATTCTCTCATGCAATTACCTGTATCAGTCGTCAAGCAGCGTCGCATTCTCGTATTTAACTTGTTGCATGCTTCTAAAAATAAGAACTTAAGTTGCCAACCAAGCAGTTCTATTTTTAGGAAATATAATTTTGGCATAACCGATATCGGTTACATAACCGCTATCGGTCATATAGCTACCGACATCGGTTACATAACCGATATCGGTCATGTGCCCCGTTTTGCTTAAACCTAGGCCGTTTCTTCATTTTTGCAAATTTTTGTGGCGCCCGCCTCTTTTTCCTGCATCACAACACCATTACCAATATTTGTCATCAAAATCACATCAATATATTATCACTATTTCATCAACATCATCTATCTACAATAAAACAAACCATCGACAAAACACATTTCATCAATGTGGATCATCTATCTACAATAAAACAAACCATCGACAAAACACATACAACATTTCATATACACCATGTGGATCAAACTCATCATACATTAAATTTCACAAACCATCGACAAAACACATAAAACATTTCATATACACCATGTGGGTCAAAATCATCATATATATATATATATATATATATCAAAGGTTTCAAATATACAACTTGCCCTGCATAGGGGCCTCTGTGATCTCAAAATAATACACAGCCGGCACGCAGGCCGCAATAACTATCAAAATCTCGACTCGGCTCGCAGGCCGGTCTCTCATATCAAAAATATACTCGCTCGCAGGCCGGTATCAACTATACAACCTGTACTCGGCTCGCAGCCGGTATATACAACAAAAATGAATAAAAGAATCATATGTGGGCACGCAGGCCTCTATATACATAACCGGTTCACAGACCGGTGTCTCTATCCAATATCCAAAAACAAAACTATCTCCTCTGCAAGGATACCTCAGCTCTCCACCGCCTCGGCTGCTCTCCCCTGCTGGTCCCGTGCCGCTCTCGCTCCTCCTTGTAACCGGACCCACCGGCTGTGGCTGCACCCCCCTGGGATCTCTGGCTCCGCGAGGTCTCGGCTCTGTGCGCCGCATATGGCTGATAGTCAGCCCCGGTACCATCAAGGACGTCCTGATAGTACCGAGCCTCTGCACTCGCCTCCATATAACGGGCCCGTGCCACCATGGCTGCTGGGGCTGGTCCCCCGACTCCTAATAGCAAAACCCTCGCCTCGCCGGTGCACCCCGTGCTCAGAGAGGTATTCGTACTGCGTGCTGCACGGGCGTGTGCTGTGGTGCTGTGGTGGTGCTGGCTGGTGCCGCCACCTGCCACGCCGTGGTGCCTGTGGTGGTGCCTGTGGCTGCTCTGGTGCCTGAGCTAGCTGCCCTTGTAGGACACCCATTCGAGCTCGTGCTCGAGCTAGCCGCCTCGTAGAGACACCCATCTGCGTGCTCTGCATGCAGCAGCAAGCCGCCCCTCGTAAATAACCGCACTGCCCCCCGAGCTGGTCCTCTCTCTATATAATAGCTACTAATCTGGGCTGCAAAGGCGGTGTGCTCTCTCGCCGCTTTCTCTCCCCTACCCACCATACCAAAAATGACCAGCAGGCATCATCCACGGTATCATCCGCCGGCCTCTCTGCTACCCAATCTGGGTCCACGGGCTGTGGTGCAGTAGTGGGGCCTCTACATCATCCCTCCGGTACTGAGGGAAGGGAGGTGGCTCATCCTGTCGTAGCCCCAACTGCCGTCGTACCCTCTCCAGGGGTATCCGCTCATGCTCTCCCGGCCTCCGTCCAGCTATCCAGAAAGTATACTGGATCCAGCGCATCTGTGATCGGGCTCCTCCTCGGGGCTGATGACCTCTGTAAGGCCTCCATACAATATCCAATGCGGTCAGGCCCTCTAGCATATGACGGTAGTAAGCTACATCCCGTCCTGCGAGCACCGCTCGTGGCTGGCCCACGACCCCCAACCACCTCTGAAAGCCATACCTGTATATCACCTGTGGCCCTGGCTGCTGGGGCAGCCCTACTGGTCGAATACATATGATGTGCTCATATGCCCAGCAGTGTAACAAAAATGTGGAACAAATCCCGAATCGCCTCATCCGCGATAACCCCACAGCTCTCTGTATAGCTGCACCAGGTATACTGGTGCCCAAGCATAGCACGTATGCTCCTCCACCATCTCGTGCAGCACCCCCATCAACGCCCATGGAAAGCGGCCTCCCTCTGAGTCCGGGAGGGCGAAGCATGTGATGCCTATCATCATCAACACGGCAAGCCGTGTCTCATGTCTGTGGGCGCGATACATATCGCCATAAGCAATACTCGCGCTGTGGTAGGTCAATAACGCGGCTGCATCCCCAAATACATGAAGAATGTTGTCCATAGCCATCTCTGCATCTACCTGGAATACTGCCTCTCCTATGATCGGCAGTCTCAGGATGCGATATACATCCTCCAGGGTAATAGTCATCTCTCCAGTCGGGAGATGGAAAACATTGGTTTCCGGATCCCATCTCTCGATGAGGGCAACCATAAGACTGTGGTCCCTCTCCACAGCCCTATACCGCTGGACTCCACCGAGTCCCACCTCGCGCATAATGGCCCAGTGCGCTGCGGACACATGTGGCCGCATCCGTCTCAATAACGGGGGCATCCGATCCCGCATAGTCAGCTGCTGACGTGCCTGCACAAATAACCCACTTCATTAGACCTACCCTTTCAAACAACAACTACTTTAACCCTCTATACCCCCTTTTACCCACCCGACCACACCCCGACTCTATAACACACACCTACACCCACCTATTTTACCCTAAAACATTTACGATATCCCCTTTCCTTATCTCGCACCCTACCAATCACCCAGATCTACTCTCGCCATTTACCTATGCCCCTACCAATTTAACACCTCCCCATTCATACCCAACACCTAATCTATCCTAACCGCACCAACCACACAACCGCCCCATTTCCCCCACCAATCACCCTTCCTATCAACCTCTACCCCTTCCCTCTTCACCCCCAAAACACAAAACCCAATAATAAACACAACACCCAAACAACAACCCAAACAACAACCAAAACCCAAAACCACAACAAAACCAAACCAACAAAATAACTAATCCTAACTAAGGACCGGTACCGGTCACCCATGACCGCCACCGGTCCCCTCCCCAGCATCTCTCCACCGCCGCCGGTCGACATACGACCGACACCGGTCAACCAAAAAACCCACCTTGCCCGAAGAATTCGTGACCGATGCCGGTCGCTTAGTGACCGACATCGGTCACTGTACAATCGCGGAGCCGAACCCGACGCGGCCCCCCAAACCCATTTTTTTGCCTATTACTCCCCTTTTACCCATTGAAAAACCCTAAAAACCTACCCACCCTACCGTTTTAGCCTAACTAACCTACCTACCCTCTCCATTTTCCAAACAACTTCCATTTATTAATTATTTTATTCAAAACTTGGATTCCTACCCAAAACCCAAATCTAGCTTAACAACATTAAATTCACATAATGAGAGGTTTCGAACCTACCGGTACGATGACACGTCATCGTGGAGGGATAGGTGGTGGTGGTCCAGCGGGTCCAGCACCTCCTGCTCCTCCTGGTTGTGCCATGGCTCTAAATCTCCTCTGCTGGGTCCTCCACCAATCAAATGCTGCCTCCTACTCGCTAGGGCCTACCAACCACTCACTTCTCCACTCAAATAGTGCCACCTCAGCCGACAAATTCAACAATCTCACTAACACACCTCAGACAACTAAAATTGGTTTTCAAATTGACAATGTGACAATGACAGGCCGTATTTTTCTTTTTATAGGTTTTCGACCTATAACCGATATCGGTTATATTATGCCCTAAAGAACCGGTATCGGTCATCTAACCGATACCGGTCATAGAGAATCGATATCGGTTTAATCCCACCTTTTCCCCAATTTCTGCCCTTATTTACTAATCTCCCTTTCTCACCACATCGCCTATACCCTCCTTTGCTAAAAACCCTTTGTTGACTTCATTGGCCCACTTCACGGCCAATTCGCCCGACCCAAGCCGTCAACCAACCAATTTGGCCGCAACCGACCCAAGGCCGCAACCAACCAATCGGCCCGACCCAAGGCCACAACCAACCAATCGCCCGACCCAAGGCCGCAACCAACCAATCAGCCCGACCCAAGGCCACAACCAACCAATTGGCCCGACCCAAGGCCACAACCAACCAATTTGGCCCGACCCAAGGCCGCAACCAACCAATTTGGCCCGACCCAAGGCCGTAACCAACCAATTTGGCCCACCCAAGGCCGCAACCAACCAATTTGGCCCGACCCAAGGCCGTAACCAACCAATTTGGCCCGACCCAAGGCCGCAACCAACCATTCGGCCCGACCTAAGGCCACAACCAACCAATCTGCCCGACCCAAGGCCGCAACCAACCAATCTGCCCGACCCAAGGCTGTAACCAACCATTTGGCCCGACCCAAGGCCGCAACCAACCAATCAGGCCCGACCCATGGCCCTCACTAATCAATCGGCCCGACCCAAGGCCGCACCACTCAAATACCTCACCCAAAACCAACAAATTACAATTTTATCCACCCATCATGTAGCTTTTTGTTCAATCGAGCTCACCTGTTCGTGTTTTAGCATGATTAGGGTACTTGACTTGATCAGTCGACCAACTTTGCCTAGACCTAGACCGTGACGTTTATCTCAACCAAACCAACCATTTGGTACTGCCGAACATGCCTAAACGTTCCTGTACCTTACCCGTTATATCCCCTGGAGCTACTTCCTATGCCTTGGATACCAGGATTATATCACCCTTGTTTGGATAAACTATCGACCTTTGCCTATGAATTGCTTGTTTGCTCTTCAAATCATGTACCCTGGTCGCACTACTACATTTCAACGTGTGCGTCTGCTTCCTTGGACCTACCCCACCATCTTACCATCATCTCAACACCATTTACCCTTTATCAACCCTATCCCTGATTTCACGCTACCTCAATCTGTGATAGATTTGAGGGGGATTACCTATACCCTTAACAGGGGTAACCACTTCTTATTATTGTCCGTGCAGCTTTACAAGACAAGCTACACGACAACAAGGGGCTAATGTAGACACCAAATTTGTGTCTTACGACCCCCTGTGCCCCGCATCTCATTTCGCAACCTAACCTCATCACCTAAACCTTACACAATTATTTATTAATTACCTTATAATTAATAAATCCACATCGCCATACCTGCCACCTCATTTCGCCACCTCATCATGACCTAGTCCTAACCCTAAACTAACCTAATTAAGACCTATAACTTGGTCTACATCCACACCCATGACTAATGACTCCTCACCCGCACCTAAAACCAACCTCATAATGACTTGACCAAGCCCGCAACTAATCCCTCAGAGAAAAGGAGGGAAAGTTGGCTATTTTACTAAAAATAGCCCACTTTGACCTGACCGATACCGGTTCCTACTCGACCGCCGTCGGTTACGTAACCGCCATCGGTTCCCTGTAAATGACCTCTCCCAACCAAAAACAAAGGGTTGGATTTTTCATTGATCTGAACGAGAAGTCATTGGAAGAATCCGAATTTACTTGGCTGAGCAGAGACAAGTGAAGGAAAGAGAGGAGTTTGCAGAGAAGGACATCAAGCCCAAGACTGCAACTGAATAACCAGAGCCCAGTGACACTCATCCAAGCATCAGGAGAGGAGATAGCTCATCTTGGATTGTCAGATCATCCTACTTGAACCCTGCCTTCATCATCACAGTCCCGGAACCTGCATTTTTCATCAGGAACTAGTAAGTAAGTCTTATACGTTCTTTTAATAATATTTCTTGGATTTCTGAATCACGGTAATTACAAGTCTACTCCCAGATCCACTACCCAGTAACACTCTCCATCTAACTTACATTCCTCTACCCCTACATTGCCCCAAGAACAGCCCCCATACTCTCTGAGTCTTCTCCATCACCTCATTACCTATCCCCAGTCATTTTACCAGCCTTATAAACACCATAGCTATCATATAGCCATCTTATAGCCAACCTTCACCAAACCCCTTAAATCACTACCCCTACCGATATCGGTTATCATCAACCGGTACCGGTGACACTGACCGGCATCGGTCACTGTGATTCAAAATCAAGACCAACCTTTTCTCTATTGTTCTAACAAGGTAAATAAATTGTAAATGGACAATAGCTTATTTGTTAGAATTTGTGTTAATTCATATTAGTAGGGGAACTGACCACCTTCGAAAGGAAGTCTCATATTTCCTGGGCCCAAGGCAGTTCCTCACTTATTATCTAATTAGAATCGGTGGTCTTGTATTCTTACTGGAGTAGTCCTTCCTGCACAAAAAGGAGTTCCTCTCTCTACTCTATCTCGGTACGCGCACACCATCTCAACAATATGTATGTGAGACAGGAATTGGCTGACCTCGGATTCTATAGGTAAGAGAGCCAAGATCATGTCAATAGGGTCCTAGGATGCTAGGGGAGAACTATCCCCGACAGGTAGTGACATGTCTGAAGAATCTCCCATGGGTAGGAGAGATAATAGGTCGGGTGAGGTAGACTTATCTCTTGGTGGAGGAGAAGGTGATGATGATTCTCTTGTGGATGGGAGAATAACAAGTGTTGACGGTTCAGAAGGTTGGGAAGTAGATGATGACACGACATCGATAGAAAGTGTGGGTTGCTCTGTGAGAGTAAAGGGAGATGAGGGGGACTCCTCTGTGGGTGGAGGAGATCATGCCAAGATTTCCTCAATAGATGAAGTAGGTAGGTTTTGAGGAATAGTTGGCACAATATCAAAAACTGCGTGAACCTCATGGACATTGTTGTCACTAGATGAAGGTTCACTATTTTGATTAGATGATGGTTTATGATTAGGGAATGAATTTTTGAAGATGTGCAAATTCTAATTTGTTGGCACGTTTGGGTTGTCTACGAAAAGGTCTCCATTGTCTATCATCTCTTGAACAATGTTTTTAAAAGTTATGCAGTTACCATCACTATGTCCTTTAACATGATGATAATTACAGTAGTCATGCTCTTTATACCATGCGGGCATAGGATGAGCGGATCGAAACCTGTATGAGGTTTTATGGGAGGAAGTGTAATGGCTCCAACTTTAAGAATTTTTTCCAAGACTTAAGAATAGGTCTCTCCAATCAAAGTGTACTTCTATTGCTCCCACTGGAGCTGAAAAGCTTGGATAGAGAAAAATTAGAAGAAGGTTGGGCTTGATTAGAAGGATGAGGTGGACCCACCTTGAGGACTACCACGTTGGAAAATCCTTTGGGCTTTGAATAGTTATTTTGGGGTTTTGAAGATGAAGAAGAATCGTTTGATTTGAATGGGGTGTTCTTGTTCCGTAATTGGATTTTATTTTCTTCAATGGCACAAATTTCCAGTTTTCGGGCCATGGTGAATGCTTCATCAAAGGTTTGGAAGGTTTGGACTTGTAGAGTTGGTGAGATGTGTCTGGCACAAGCTCTAGTGAACAACTCAATAAGTTCAATCTGAGGTAGTTGGAACGTCAATTGGTTAATAAGACTCTACCAATGGGTAATGAAATCTGCAATAGATTCGTCTTCATACTGTCAGGTTGAATAGAGATTAGTCATGGTGACTTTCTTGGTAACATTGATTGAAAAATGATCTAGGAAAGCTTGGGCTACTTGATTAAAGGAATAAATATAATGTCGAGGTAGTCCATTGTACCAATCCAATGTTGGTCCTGTCAGGGACATTGGGAAAGTTTGTAGGAGCAAAGCATCATCGTGGGTGATTAGATAACACCCATGTTTGAACGACCGTAAGTGTTGTTGTGGGTCTTCTTTACTATTGAAGTGATTGAATTTAGGCATTTCCCAATACACAGGGTAAGGACGAATGTGAATAGATTGATGGATAGGCTCATTACAAATTTCATCATATGTTAAAGAATTACGGAGCCAGAAACAAATGCTTCTAAGGTCCGTATCTTCTCCATCATCATTTTAATGAGGTCGTTAGTAGGTTGGGATTAATGGGTTCCCTCTGTAGAAAAATGGGGTTGATGTTGAATGTATGAGGTAGGTGGTATGCTAGTGTATGGTGGCGCTGAGTATGAGAACTACGCATGAGGAATAGATGTGGGTGGCACATAGCCAACATAAGCGATAGATGAGGTCGGGGGTTGTTGGTAGTATGTGTATGCGGGTGGGGTAGTTATAACAACTCTAGTGGCAATTAGGGGTAAGGATTATAGGATAGAAAGGATGAGGTTTTGGAAAGGGGTGTAAGTTGCCAAAACCGGAGGTGGTTACGATGCAATGGGTATATGTGAAGTGGCAGGTGTAAATGAAGTTATACTCATAGAGGTCAGCCGAGGGACAATCGATGTCGCAAGTGCGATTGATGACATGATGCCGTAGTTATAAGTGGGCTGGGATTTAGCTAAGACACCACATGTGATAAAGTGGATGATGGTAGAGATCAACTAGTGCTAGCCGATGCGAAGTGAGGGCTAGAGTAGGGGAGATGACACAGGCATGCTGTATATTAACTGCCCTGAGGAATCCCGGTGGAAGAATGAGCAAGGTAAGTACTTGGAGGGAAGGGATTCTCGGTTTAGGAGTCTTATAAACTCCTCGTCGCCGATGGTGATGGGGATAAGCTAAGTTGGATCCATAGGTGAAAAAATGGATGACAATGATGGACTATGTGAGAGTGGCTGATGGCTGGCATGAAACACGAGGGCGTTAGTTTGGCATGAGTCAACACCATGTGAATCAAAGTATATCAGGTGAACTATGCTCTGTAAATGACACAGGAAAACAAAGATGGGAAAAAACAAATTATGGGAGGAAAAGTTGGTAAATGTTTTGATTAAAATAAAAATAGAGTGACTGACACCAGTCTAACTGACCGATGATGGTTAAGGGGTGACCGATGTTGGTTACAGGAACCGATACCGGTTATTGTGAGAAAATGACAGTTTCAAAGAAATGAGGCAAAAACTGATGATTGTCAGATAGGAAAGTTGTATTTGATGACTCATTATTACAAAGATAATGATACACAGAGACTCTAAACAAAAGAGAAGATGAGATAAGTGTCTTTTGGGTAAATTAACCAAAAGAACAAGGAACCGATGCCGGTTTGGTAAACCAATTGCGTCAAATAGAAATTGAATCGACGATCATTTGTCGCCGACCGATGCGATTAAGCTTTTTAAAATCAAGAATGAGGAAAAAATGAATTTTTGTGAATTTAGATGAGATGAATAATCAACCCAGAAGTCTGGGGATGATAAGATGAGGTCCTGACACACTCTGAGAAAGTTAGAATACTCCAACTGTGATGGCGGAGTGTGAAAGGAAAAAGAAAATGAAGAATCATATCCTCACACCTAAAAACACAAGTCAAGCACAAAGCTAAGAAAAATACGTAACCCAACAAGTGATTTTAATGTGTTTAGCTTATGCTATTTAAAAGACTGACTCATGAATTTAGAGTAGAGTTTTTGGTTGGGAAGGCTTCCTATGAAGAAGGAAATTCTAAAGGTGAGGTTTCATGTTATGTTATGGTGGAGGTGGGCCGTTCTTTGAGGTAACGACTAGACAGAGATAACTAGTTGGGTACCCACTACCAATCCTTTGATCGTGTGATCATTGACAACTTCTTTTGGGTGGGATGTTGTTTAAGAAGATGTATATATTCCAATTTGTGCAGTTTGGCAAAGAGAGAGAAGAAAGAATGTGCTTTTCTACGATTCAGTTATGTCAACCATCACCTGGGCATGTATTTCAGCATATAGGTTGCCCTTATTTTTAACGTGAGCTAAAATGTAACAAATCAGAATGTTATGCAAGTGTTTTAAGCCCAAATCGAAGTGTGATATTTTATGTAACAAGTAGTGAACAGGAAGAGGGATGTTCTTTCAATAATGCAATACGAATGAAAGAAAAAAATGATTCTTTTTATATAGCACCAAAAACACGATTGCATTTAAACAATATAAAGAGAGGAAGATTCCAGAGAGGAAAATTAATGTGTAAGATTTTCAGAAGGGAAACAAACACACAAATTTTACCTAGGAATGAATAAAATGCAAAGAACCCCCCGAATGGGTCCCACTCGTGTGCCAAAATGTTTCACCATTTTCTTTAATTTTTTCAACGAAATGTATAAGGGTGTGGGCCAAGGAGGAATAACTATTGTGACGGTTGATTCAAGGTCATTGCACGTGTTCGACTTCTTGATCCAATGCCGACCGTGAGAACTTCCTTTTGGCTAGGAGGAACTACCTAAAAACAACAAGAACACAAAAAGAGATTAAATAATATATGTTAGTTGGGCTTGCCTAGATGTGCTAGATCGAGGAAGTGTGATACTTCCTATGGCGATCAACCCACTCGCTTAATATAATTTAATGTAAAGAAAAACGTAAGTAAATAGAATCCTATTGTATTTGATATGATTTAGGTATCTCATCCAAATACAATAAGAAAATCTAACATAACAGATAGGCTATGATCAGATCTGAAAATAAGGTAAATAACTAAGGTGTTGGAACGGGTCAGGGTTAGATTCTGGGTCACTTGAATCACTTAAAAAGGGTTATTGGGATATGGTATTAGCAGAAATGCCAAATACAAAGACCGACGTCGATCTGGTATGACCGAGGATGTTTAGTAAGAACCAAGACAATTCTACCGTAGGTTGGTAATAACTCAATAGTTCATGGTTTTGGGGATTTGTCTGAGATTGGATCAGCGATGGTGAGGAGTTAGTTTAGGTCTAGGGAGATGTTGGGAATATTCAAAGGTACTCAGGAGTAGACAGAGGTGATTAAAAGGGTTATGAGTGATGGGAATGGTCGGGTTCATAGGAAGGCAATAGTGGTGGGGTGAAAATATAACTGATGGTTGATAAACAAAGGTGAAGAACTCTTATAAACTAAATGGAAATGAAGTGGTGTAGGTTAGAGACACACTATTGTGTAGGTTCAATGGCTAGGTGGTGGTGATGGTTGATCGGTGAAATGGTGATCAGTGTCGTGGCAGTGCTTCTCGAGTGCTCCTATGAATGTAAATACCTTCTAATCAATGGTTGTGTTGGTTATGGCTTCCTAGATGTGTAAAGAGCTTTGGTTCTTTCTTGCATGCAGATCTCCTTTGCTCAAAAACTTGAGAATGTGTCTAACCTCTCAAACAAGGTTACCAAAATGGTTATATGGTAACCGACGATGGTTTAGGGTTACCGACATTGGTTTTGGGTTGACCGGCATCGGTTAAGGCGGGATATCCTAGGTTGCCTAAAATAGCAGATCTTGGCTATCCTCTTCCATATTTTTCTCATTTTGTCCCGGTCTAAATGGAACGTTGCGCTTAGGTACGTGGGAATGTGGTTAGAGGGAGAATAGGCATGTGCTTTTAGGGTTGTACTAAGTCTTAGTTCATTAAGGTAAGTAGGGATAAGTCTTAGTTAGTTATGGAAACATGTTATGAATAGGTCTATGGTGAGGTGTCTAGGTGAGGTGGTGGGGTGAGGTGGAAATTGGTTTTAATTGAGGTAATTAAATAATGAATGAAGTGAGGATGAGTATTAATTTAATTATAAATAATTAAATTAATATTAATGTGGGTATAAGGGTCATGGTTAGGTGAATGTGTTTAAGTTGATTATTCGAAAGGGGACCAAGGGGAGTGTGACTCAATTTTGGTGTCTACAAAGGATAATTATGTCATTAGGTCTGAAAGTTGTGGAAATGTTAAGTTAGAAAATGGAACTATTAGAAATATTTTATTTGTTCCTAACTTAAAGAATAATCTTTTATCTTGTTCACAATTAACTAGAGAAAATGTAAAGTTGTGTTATTGAAAGATAAATGGTATGTGAAGAATGAGCTTGGTAAAGTTATTGCTGCAGTATACAGAAAAATGGTTTGTATATATTTGATGGATTTGTGTCTGAAACATGTTCTTTTCTTCTTCTTGTAATGATGTTCAACTATGGCATGAAAGGATTGGGAATGTGAACTTTAAGATTTTGTATGAAATGTCTCTCCTTAACCTTGTGATAGGTCTCCCTAAGATGAAATCAAACCATGGATCTTGTGAAAGTTTCTTGCGTGATAAGAAACATGTTGAACCATTTCACAAACATCACGAGTCTAATTCCTCTAACTTGTTTGAGTTAATCCATAATGATGTAAGAGGTCCTTTGGAAGTTCTCTCTCTTGGTGGATCCTTGTATGTTGTAAGTTTCATTGATGAATTTTCTAGAATGACTTGGTCATACTACATTAAGAGAAAGTTTGATGTTCTATCTAAGTTTCAAGAGTTTAAAGCCCTAGTTGAGAACATGGCTAATCTAAAAATTAAAAGAATAAGAATTGATAATGGAGGTGAGTATGTGAATAATAAGTTTGATGAGTTTTGTGTGTCTTGTGGAATTCGAGAGGGAGATAATATCTCCATATTCCACCTAAAAAACTTCATAGTTGAAAGGGATAATAGAACCATAATAGAAATGGCTAGGACCATGCTTCATGCCTATAAAATACCTAAGATTATATGGGTTGAAGCCTCTAACATTGTTGTCCACATTCTAAATAGGGTTCCTACTAAAGCCTTGCATCAAACTACACCTCATGAAGTATGGACCAAACAAAAACATGATATCTCTCATTTAAAGATATTTGGTAGTCTTGCTTCCCTTCTCATTCCTAAAGCTAAGAGACAATTTTTTATCCTACCTCCTAATTTTTCTTTGTTCTTCTCAATTTGTGTCTCAATATAGAATTCTATGATTTTAATTCTCAACCTAATAATTTGAGAAAAATGAGCCACAGTCATCCTAGTTATCATGCCTTGTCAGCTTTATATGAGGTTGAGCCTCAATCCTTTGAAGAAGCCAACCTAAATGAAATCTAGATTGAAGTTGTGTGTATATGTTAAAAATATTAGATAAAAGTTAGAAACCAAAAACAAAGCAATTGATTCCTAAATCTAATCTATTCAACAATACCTCAGATTGAGCTAGATGGAAGGGAGAAAGAAATGCAATACCTTCACTTACCAAATAAAGATCTCCCTTGATGTTTTGGATGTGCTCAAGATGGTGGATTGAACTTGGTTATTTGCTTCATATTTTGGAGACACTTGGGAAACACCTCCCCTTGCTTTGATGAATATTGCTTGATGAAGATCAATGGATGGATGATTGGATTGGATTGAAGATGGATTGTAGATAAAAGTGACATAACTTTGTTATGGATTTCCAAGTTGTGCTCTCATAGAGGATGAGAGTTCAATTTATAGTTTGTGGGTGGAGGATTCAATGGCTAAGATGAATCCATGTTGGATTTGGATCAAGGGTGGAGAATTGATGAGAAGAATGGAGAATTATAGAATGGATATTTCTATAATTTGAGAGAAGATTCAATGGAGAGTGAAAGGTTTATTTGAATTTTTAAATGGAGGGAAGTTTAGAGAGGCTTATAGAAATAGAAGCCTCTAGATTTAGAGGTGTGAGGATGTGATTAGGATTAGAATTGGATTAGGTTAGATAAATGTGATTAGGAGTGAGATTACATGGAAAGGCTAGGTGTAGGGATGTGTAGGGTAGGTGGTAGGTGAGATGTAGGAATATTAAATTCCTAGAAAATGTTAATAGGGATTATTAGTGGGATGATAGGATATAACAATGGATTTATGAGATTAATGATAAAATGATAAGATAAATGATAAAGGGTAAATATGATAAAATAGATTAATCATATTATGGATGATATTGGGATATTTGTAGGATAGGTTAATCGTAATCAACCATGTCGACATTTTAGATGTATACACTATGGAAGTTGAATACACTACTATAATCAAGAATAAAACTTAGAATTAGTCTTTCCTCCTAAAATAAGCATTTTAGGATCAAGATGACTGTATAAAATCAAGTATAACTCTATTGGTAAGATAGATAAGTTCAAGGAAAGATTAGTAGCTAGATGGTTTACTCAGAAACCCGGTATAAATTATGTTGAAACTTTTGCTCATGTTGCCAAAATGAGCACCGTTAGAATTCTTCTAGCTCTAGCTGCTCAACATGGATGAGAGATTCAGAAAATGAATGTTAAAAATGTTTTCTTAAATGGCGATCTGAAATAATAAATATACACACATCAACCTAAAGGGGTTGAAGAATTAGTAAGTAATTACTTATTTGTAAGCTTAATTTTTTTGTATGGTCTTAAACAAGCTCTTAAAGCTTGGTATGCTAAGATAAATAACTTCTTTCAAGATCTTGGTTTCAAAAATTGTTTTGTTGATAATGATTTGTTTGTAAAATCTAAAAACAATCATATTATCATTATTGTCTTATATGTTGATGATCTCTTGATTACTAGTAGTGATAAGAATCTAATTCTTAAAATCAAAGAGAAATTAAGACAACATTTTGAAATGACTGATTTAGGACTGCTAAATCATTTTTTAGGCATGGTTATTGTTCAAGATCACAAATATATTGTTGCATCTCAAGCACAATATGCTACTAACCTTATTAAAATATTTAACATGATTGATTGCAAACCTGTTACCATTCATATGGAAGTTGGTGTTAAATTAGATCTCAAACTCTGCATGTGATAAATTTAATCCTACTTTGTATAGACAACTTATTGGTAGTTTGATTTATTTAACTATCACTAGGCCTGACATATATTATGTAGTTGGAGTTGTGTCTAGATTCATGCAGGATCCTTATGAGGATCATTGGAAAATGGAAAAAAGGATTTTGAGGTATATCAAAGGTACAATCAATTATGGCTTGTATTATTATTTTAGTAATGATGCAAATTTATTTGTTTATTGTGATTTTGACCATGTTGGTGATATTGTGGATAAAAAATCTACTTTTAGATATGTTTTCAAGTTGGGTGCAAGTGTAATCACTTGGAGTAGCAAGAAACAACCAACAATATCTATCTCTTCTACTAAAACAGAATATAGAAGTGTTATGGAACTAGCAAAGGAAGCTATGTGGCTGAAAAAATATTGTTGGATGAACTTCATATGGGCATTAAAGGAAGCACTCTTCTTCTATGTGACAACCAAAGTTGCATTGCTCTTGCAAAAAAATCTAGTTCAACATCAAAGAATTTTAAAATACATATACACTTCATTTGGGAGAAAGTTCTCAATGGTGACATTAATCTCAAGTTCTATTTCACTCAAGATCAAGTGGCAGATATTTTTACAAATGCCATTGTGTGTTGAAAAGTTTCACAAATTTTGTGTCATGTTAGGCCTTTCAGAGTTTCCCTTAAGGGGGAATGTGCATGAAAATGTCACCTATTAACAACTTGATGAAAACTCCCAATACTATTTCCATTTTGTAAAAGATCACTATAAGTGAATCTTAAGTAAATAATCACAATATGTGAGTTTACTTGTAATACCCAGTGAAGCATTAGATATGAGAGATTCTTTTTTATTAAATACTCCATAATATTATGTAAGGCTTTATACCTTATCACTTTATCTTGAGAGTTTTATTTTTTTCCTTTGTAGTGCAAAGTTTCTATTTTTAAAAAATCTACGAACACTAAGCCCTTGTACCACATATTTTTCAAAATATGTAAAACACTAAAGCTTTGTACCGTGGAATGTTTTTTCAAAACCCACAAAACACTAAAGATGTGTATTGCGGCTTTTTAAAAATATGCGAATAAAGAGTTTTTTTTTCATGCTAGCCTAAATCATTTTTTCATGGTTTATGGATTGTAATTCCTTTTGTATAAAAATGTGACTTGGCACATGTTTTGGAATTTTTTTATGTGTTTACATGTTATCCTAAATATCCATTTGATGATTATGGATGTTATCCTAAATATCCATTTGATGATTATGGATTGTAAGTCTTTTTGTATAAAAAGGCAATTTTACATGTTTTCCTACTTAATATTAAGGGGGAGTGTTGGGATTTTTAATATTAAGTGAGAAACAACTTAATTAAAAAATCACCAAATACCGTTAAAAGGATTTGGTTAAAAATTATGTTTAAAACATAAGTAAGTTGATCCCCATGTTGACCAATGTAAGGTGGTTGTTAATTCAAATTTGAATTATAAGAGTGAAGTAGTAAAACACATCACCCGCCTTGTATATAATAGGGTGATCTCATTTGAGATTGGACACACATTATGATGTTTGATGTGAGCTATATGTGAGAAAAATCAAGAAATATGAATGCAAAATATGCGGGCTTGTACTTTGCATTGACCAAATTTTTATAAAACCTTTCAACAATCGTAATTGTGTGGGATCAAGGAAATAGTGGGAGTGTTAGGTGAAATTCAATTCTCAATAAAGATAAGTGATATTTTCAATGGTTTTTTACCGAAAGGTTTTCCCACTTAAATCTTGTGTTATGTGTTATTTACTTTCACTGTTATGCATGTAATCTATGATTTAATTCAATCTAATTCATTATAATTTGTTGTACATTCATAAACAATAATCCTTGGCTATTTTATATGGTGTATATATAATCTTTGGTTTAATATTTATCCCCATATTTCCTAATAACTTTGAATTGAATTAAATGCATGTATCTATTCCCCAATATTCTCACCATTCCTAAGATGATTTGTACAAATAAATATTTACGTTATTCCCAACCTTTCCACCTTATCGCCAAAAGGATTATCTTGACCCATAATGCCAACTACTTGATAAATTCTTTGAGGTTGTGTGAGAAAATTAAACAATGGTTGCTCCAAAAATATATAGGTGGGTAACTCAAAACTACAAAATACAATCACACAATGTATAAAGTTATATATTACATAAGTCCACAATGTGTCTTGAGAATATGATAATTCAATATTCTTATGAGTCCACACAACCTCTTGATTATGAACACTAGATTTCCTTTTCTTTGACACTCCAATATTATCAAATAGACAATTATGAAGCTTACACAAAAAGACATACGAAAATCTTATAATTTTTAATCCATGTTTCAAGACATATTTAGGGGTTACCTCTTACCATGTAAACCCAAAATTTTTACAATTTATCCACTCACCAATCTCATCTTATGTAATATGTTAGAACAACATGTGACTCGCAAAGCTTATTGAATGTGATTTAATAGAAATTAAATCTTAATCATAGGACTAAAATCAAATGAATACAATAGTAACAAGCAATATCTATCATGCAAGAAACAAACAAATGTGTACAATAGAGATATAAGAGTGACTTAGCTTGTATTCAGAGACATGTGATAAAAACTAAGTGGAACAAGTTAGATTTGGATTCAATATACTTCCTCTAGAAAACTGGGCTCTTAAACTCCTTCGAGACAGGATCACCTAGATGAGGACATGACCGCCTGACACTCGGTGTCCGAATTGGGCACTAGTGCCTTTATCAATGCTCGCTTCTAATATTCTTAGGGTTTGTACTTATATTCTTTCTTTCACACTTTTTCATATCCACTTCACTATAGGATTTCATTGTCATACATGAACCTACAAAACAAACCTTGACTACTTACTTATAAGGCACAAGAAAATATTAGATGAAATAAATAATGCATATGCTTAAGTCGGAATGACCTCGACGATCACCCCAATGTGATTGTCACCGAGCACTGCACTACATTTCAAACCCTATGTAGTTTTAGTGTATGTATGCTTGAATTCTATTCCTTGAATCTAGGTTGCTCTCATGTTAGTTGCACCAAGATAGTGGGCTACAACTACTTTTCCCCAAGATGAATGTGTGAGATGGAATTTAGAAATAACCCTTCCTATGTAGTGAATAATGCAGACCAAATGCAGTTCTTGAATGTTTCTCTTTGCTCAATTAGTAGATAGTAAGTAATGATCCAAGTTGTTCAACCCCAATAATAGTGAATAAATCATGCACATATATGATTCCCTTGTTTGAATTGTGTCATTAACAACCAAAAGGCCGACCCAAAGTGATAAAAGAGGTTTTAGAAAAGATAATAAATAATGTGGCATTTCAAATTTGAGAAAAGGAGGAAAATGACGTAAGTGCTCAAAGCGACAAGAGTGCTGCTGGCGTTGTCCCTAATGGCGGTAGTGTTCGGGATGCTCGGGGATAAAATAGAAAATAGAGAGTTGGGTCACATGTGTTAGAAAATTACTCAAGCGTGCAAAGAGATATAATCATAGTGAAAGAAAATAAACAATAATAGATATAAGACACATACACAGATTTAACGTGGAAAAACCTGATAAGTCACCAAGTTAAAAAACCACGGGCAAAGGTCTTCAGTAATTTATTTATCAAGAATTAATCTGTTGTTACAACAATGGCAGTTGCAACGCACAAGCTCCAAAACATAAAACTCACAATACAAAAAGGGCTATATACTTTACAATTCGTGAGATCCTTTTATAAGGATAGTACATAGTACAAAACAAGTGTAGTACAAATCCACGTGTAGTATAAAACGCGTGTAGTACAAATCCGCGTGTAGTACAAAACGCGTGTACTAACCGTCCCACTTGCCAGCTTGGTACAACCTGCTTATTCAAATGTTGACTTCACATATCAACAATCTCCCACTTGAAGTCACATTTCATTCCTACAAATTATTCCTCTCTGAAAATACCTTTGCCACATGTTGTCTATCACATAACGTGCAAGCCAAGAGAAGTTATGCACCAAATAAACTTCTCTCTCCCAATGGGTTTTGTTAACATATCTACTGGATTTATATCTGTCTATTTTGGTCAATGAGATTCGACCTTGCTCCACCACATCACGAACAAAATGATACTGTATATCAATGTGTTTAGTTTTGGCATGGTATGTTGGATTCCGTGTTAAGTGCAAAGCACTCTGGCTGTCACAATGTAACACCATTTTAACATGCTTAACTTGCAATTCACCCAATAACCTCTGAAGCCAAATTCCCTCCTTGCAAGCCTATGTAGCTGCCATATATTCAGCTTTAGTAGTGGACAATGCTACCACTGTCTGAAGCTTTGAGACCCAGCTAACTGACACTACCTGCTAAGGTAAACACATAACCTGTAGTGGAATTTCTTTTATCTCTATCTCCACCAAAATCAGAATCCACAAAACCACTTACCTGGAGACTACTCCCACTGAAACAGATAGCAACATCAGAAGTACCTCTCAAATATCTGAGAATCCACTTCACCGTTGTCCAATGATCACTACCAGATTCGCCATGAACCGACTGACAACTCCCACTGCTTGTGCAATGTCGGGTTTGGTGCACACCATGGCGAACATAAGACTTCCAACTGCTGATGAGTATGGTACACGAGACATCTGTGTCTTCTCTGCTTTTGTACTAGGGCACTGATCAGAAGACAACCTCAAATGAACAGGAAATGGGGTACTTACTGCCATGCATTCTCGCATATTGAAGCGCCTGCAGAACCTTTTTCACATTAATCTCTATCTATCCTCATTCCAAGAATCTGGTTTGTACTCCTAAGTCCTTCACTTCAAACTCCCTAGCCAACTGAGCTTTTAACCTGTTGATCTTGTGCAAGTTAGGACCTGCTACCAACATATCATCAACATATAAAAGTAAGATTATGAAGTTGCCATCTTCATACCTCTGAAAATGGCATAATAGCGAGTAAATCATGTACATATATGATTCCCTTGTTTGAATTGTGTCATTAACAACCAAAAGGTCGACCCAAAGTGATAAAAGAGGTTTTAGAAAAGATAATAAATAATGTGGCATTTCAAATTTGAAAAAGGAGGGAAAATGACATAAGCGCACAAAGCGGATAGTAGTGCCTCGCGTTGCCCCTAATGGGCGGTAGTGTTTGGGATGCTCAGGGATAAAATAGAAAATATAGAGTTGGGTCACATGTTGTCCAATGTTCACAAGTAAAGTGATCATTCCAGAAAAGTAAATGATAAGAGTATCAAAAGGATAAAATAATGTAAAAGCAAAACAAGTGTTGTTAATGTCTAGTTTTCTTACTTAGAAATCATGCATATAATAACATACTTAGAGGTGTGATGTAAGTAGTAAGTGTGTGATTTCATATCTACAAGATGACCACAACAATAGAACTAAAATATTTACTAGAACCCTCTCACTTAAGAACTCATAGAAAAATGTGTGAGTCAAAAATGAAATCAGCATGCATCAACTCACTAATCAATATCCTTATTCATATGTAGAGTTATAGTCCTCTTTTATAAGTACAACTTTAATATAACATTTTAGTTCACAATCTTTATTAGAAAAGGGTTTCAATGTCATACCCCGAATAGTAAGGGGTGGTATTCATTGCATTGATTTAAATTTTATTTTATTATCAAAAAGACAAAAACATGATAACATTTTTGATAGAGCTTTAAAAAATAGAAAAATGAATAATTATAAATATAATATTTTGAAAAATGAAATTGGAAGTTTCCTCAACAAGTTTCACTATATATAACATTCACTTAAATGAGGTATTTATTTATAAGAAAAATGTAGGATATACTTTGAATGAATTTGAGCACATTTACGATTACATCTAAATTTAAGATGAGTTTAAAAGTTTTAAGTTTGATAAAAGTGGAGAAAAAGTGATTTAGTTGATTGACTATTAGGTTATTTGGATGGCAATGTAATGTGGATTTTGGTCCCTTTTAAAACCAATCTTTTGCCTAATCAAAATAAAAATAAAAAATCATTAATATAGTTAGTAGACTCGCAAAAACCCACCAAAACTCAATCTGTCCAATACCCAAACCGATATCATAACCTACACGACTCTAATAGAATGGATACCCCACACACCTCAACTCAAAAAGGAGTAGACCCTCAAAGTTTTGACCGACAAGTCATTGAAGATATGGATTTTGACTTGAAGGCATTAAGTAGCCCATTTTACTTGTCCCACGTGGGCCATGTGCAAATCTAGTTGGGGCAGTGGAACTGTTTCCACCTGGGCGCTTCCTTTTTTGACAAGTGGATACTATCTGAAAGACCCCATGTTTTTTAGGTGATTTTCCTGCGGGGCAGATTCACGAGGAACCTTCCTCCTGCCATTAATATGCCGTGGACAATCTTCCAAACCATAACCAATTTATTTATTTTATAACTAATTTGATTTAGTTTACCAAAGCCATTTCCTCAGTCTCGCCAATAACGGTGGGCTTTGACTGAGAAACCAATTAACACAGGCCTACATGACAATTCAATTCAATTATGTCGAAAAGGGCTTTTTTCATCTTTGATTCTCTTTAAATCTATTATCTAAGTTGGGTACTACTCAGTTTCTCTTTTCAATCCCCCACGGATCGGGTTCTTTGTCCGATCCATGAAAAAATATCAATGCTTTTTGAATAGAGAGTAGTAGCTTTCCACATTGGGTATTGTTTTTAATAATTTTGAGGGAATTCGGTTGAGATCTGGAAGAGAAAGTATGCAGCCTAAGGCGAGGAGAAGGTCGGCTCCTCTGGAGAATGGAGACAAGCAAGAAAGACACGAGGATTTAGCTGTGGCTCTAACTATAGCCAATGGTGAGGATTTAGGTCCTCTTGTTAGGAAAGTTTTTGAGGTGGGCAAGCCTGAATCCCTCCTCCACCAGCTCCGCTATTTTGTCAAGAAAAAGAAGTGGAGATCGAGGATGTGTGTAAATTACATTATCAGGATTTTATTCATGCCGTGGATGAACTACGGGGGCTGTTGGCCGATGCAGATAAGCTTAAAATTCCCTGTCTGGGGTAAATTCAGATTTACAGGAGGTGGGGAATCCTCTTTTGGGTAAGCTTGAAGAGTACATAGAAGCCGAGGGTGTGAAGAAGAATTTATCAGAGGTAAGAATAGCTTACATTCCTTATTTTTAAATTTGTCAAAGTTTCAAAGTTGGGGGATAGAGTCTTAAAACTTTGTTGCAATGTTCTGAAGATTTTAGATGGGTGAAGAAGAATGTATAACAGGTAGGGAATATGTTTGAATACCGACTTCTCAATTCGCTAAGTTGGTTGCTAATTTATGAGTGTTTTGACAATTTGCTTATAGTTTTATGTATTATTTTGTGCAAAACGATTGGCGAATTCTGATACAAAAATAAAATTTTAAATAGATGTTGAGGTGAATCTCCATTTGAATTTGAATTGGGGAAAATATGGTTAGAAAAGTTTGACATAATTGACCAATGGGTGAATGGCGGCCTTTGAATTTTTCCCTCACAGGCAATGCAGGGCGTAAAATTATGTGCAGAGGTCATGGAACTGTGTGCCAAGGCAAACAAGCATATTTTGAATGATAATTATTACATGGTGTTGAAGAGCCTGGATGTGATTGAAAGGGATTGCTTGGCGAAGATCCCTTCTTTGGCTTTGAGAAAAATGGTGGAAAGACAGATCCCTGCAATGAAGAGTCATGTGGAGAAGAGAGTGACATTGGAGTTCAATGATTGGCTTGTGCAAATCAGGTCTACTTCAGGGAAATTGGGCAGCTGGCCATTGGTCAGGCTTCTTCGGCCCGGCAGCGAGAGGAGGAATTGAGGAGGAGGCAGAGAGAGGCAGAGGAGCAGAGCAGGGTGAGTTTAAGGGATTGTGTGTATGTCCTAGAGACAGAGGAAATGGAGGACAGCGAATCTTTCTTGAAGTTTGATTTGACTCCTGTTTACAGAGCATTACATATCAATACATGCCTTGGATTGGAGGATCAATTCAAAGAGTACTATTATCAGAACCGCAAGTTGCAGCTGAATTCAGATTTTCAGATCTCTTCTATGCAGGCTTTTCTTGAGTGTCATCAGATTTTTTTGCACAGATTGCCGGATTTTTCATTGTGGAGGACCGGGTTCTGCGGACTGGGGGTGGGTTGATCTCTAGGCCAAAGGTGGAGGATATCTGGGATATGGCTGTCAACAAGATGTGTTCTGTTTTGGAGGATCAGTTCTCCAGAATGCAGACAGCAAACCATCTTCTTCTCATCAAGGATTATGTTAGCCTACTAGGAGTGACCTTGAGAAGGTATGGTTATCGAGTCGACCCTCTTCTTGATGTTTTGAATAGACATAGGGACAAATACCATGAACTTCTGCTCAATGATTGTAAGAAACAGTTCAGTGATGTTATTGTTAATGACAAGTATGAACAGATGGTGATGAAGAAAGAGTATGAGTACAATATGAATGTTTTGGCATTCCATATCCAGACCATGGATATCATGCCTGCTTTCCCTTACATTGCCCCATTTTCTTCTGCAGTTCCAGATTGTTGTCGAATTGTGAGGTCATTTATTGAGGATTCAGTGAGCTATATGTCGTATGGAGGTCATATGGATTTCTATGACGTGGTGAAGAAGTATTTGGATAAACTGTTGACAGAAAATTTGAATGAGTGTCTGCTTAGATTTATCCGAAATTCAACATTTGGGGTATCTCAAGCCATGCAGCTTGCTGCTAATTTGTCAGTTCTGGAACGTGCTTGTGATTTTTTTACAAAGCATGCAGCCCAACTTTGTGGCATTCCACTACGCTTTGGCTGAAAGACCTCGGGCCCAGTCTGTGTTGAAGAGTTCACAAGATGCTACTTATGAGACTATGCTAAGGCTTCTCAATTCTAAGATTGAAGAGTTTATGAAGCTCACTGATAATATCAATTGGGCAGCTGAGGATTTTCCACAGAATGGTAATGAATATGTTAATGAGGTGATAATTTATTTGGAGACACTAGTTTCAACCGCGCAGCAAATATTGCCATTGCATGCTTTGGATAAAATGATCAATGGGGTTCTTAAGCACATATCGGATTGCATTGTAGCCACATTTCTTGGTGATAATGTCAAGAGGTACAATATGAGTGCTGTTATGGGAATTGATACTGATTTGAAACTCTTG
The DNA here is from genome assembly GCA_018340775.1 of Taxus wallichiana var. yunnanensis. Lineage (NCBI taxonomy): Eukaryota > Viridiplantae > Streptophyta > Pinopsida > Cupressales > Taxaceae > Taxus > Taxus wallichiana. Next base: position 351,507,956 of record CM031240.1, on the reverse strand, counting down.
GAGTCTTTTGCTGATAATCAATTTGATGACAGTGGATTGCATGAGCTTGAAGGTGCAATAGATCCAAAGCACTTCTTGGAAGAGGCAAGGCAGTTGGTTAATCTCTTATTGAGCAATCATCCAGAAAGTTTCCTCAATCCTGTTATTAGGGAGAAGCATTATAGTGCTTTGGATTACAGAAAGGTGGCCATCATCTCTGAGAAATTCAGAGATTCATCTGACAGACTCTTTGGAAGCTTTGGCGGGCGAACTTTAAAGCAAAATCCAAAGAAAAAAATCACTTGATACATTGATAAAGAGATTGAGAGAATTAAATTAATGCATAGGGAATTTTTTTATATGTGGAATAAGTACTTGTATGTTGCTAATCTTTTTCCAACCCAGTGTATTATCATGAATTTAATGATTTTTTAAAGATAAATTAATTCGTGTTAAAGTCTGGACACTCAGCAATGTAAATACTAAGAGTGAACTATATGTGAGGTGTATTATCTCACATGCTATGTAAGCTCTTCTGAAGTCCATTGTATAACTGCCATTTTTATGCTTTTTTACTTTATTTTCATGTACACTTATCAGAAAAAACGACTGGACTTGCATTCCTTTTTTTTTTCTTTCTACTGGTCATATTTGAGTTTAACCGAATGGACTTGCACCCACAACATGGCCATGTTAAATCAGAAAGTCTTGTTCATTTCCTTGTGCAAAGAGGAAAGGAAACTTAGCTGCTGAATTTTCAAAAGAAGTTCATTTTAAAGGTCAGAGAATACTAAGAGGGGACTATGTGTGAGATGTAACTTCATACGTGTTATGCAAACCCTTCTGAAGTGCATTCTGGAAGTAACCATTTTCTTTTATTTTCATGCACATTTATAAACATGGCTTCTGATCATGTATCAGTTAGTTGATCTGTATCTACCTTGGTAGATCCACAATGCTTGATGGATTGTTGCCCCTGAATAGAAAATATCAGCTGTCTTCCAAATTAATGGAAATGGAAGTCAGCGAATGACACATGGACGGGTGTACTCATGTAAAGGAAAAGAAGGGAGAAGAAAGGAAGGAATCTGCTTTATCATTATGGGCTCTGAATAGCAGCTCATATACTGTGGTAGTCATGTTTCATTATATCACAAATAGTACTGTTATTATTCAGATTTTTCTGGTGCTTTAAATGATTAGGAGCGATGCACGTATGGTATGCTCGTTAAAATGTTACCTTTTCACTCAATATCATAAAATTTAGTGCGACATGAGGCACATGAATCAGTAACTCTAAAGATATTTTATTGCACATTTATTTGTTAGACGTTAGGGATGTTAAATTAGTGGACTTTGGTTCTGCCATGTTCAAACGTCTTTAATGCATCATTATTACCTGACATAGTTATCTTATGAATCGGTAACTTCATGTTTATGATCTCTGTAAGTTTCTTACATGTACCGCCACTGGGTTAATCAGCCCTTGATATGTTTTATCTAGATATCAGTGAGTCACTAAAGATACTTGAGGCATGGAAACTAATTGATTGTCCTTATACGGTCTTATGGGAGCAGATATTGAAACACTTTTATTAATGTACCGCAGAGCTGTTATTTTGTCTTTAGTAGCTCTAGGGGCTGCAAAAGAGTATGAAACTTTGTCCTTTTATTACCTGGAGCAGTCGAGTGAATAATTCTTTTGAACACAAACCTAGGTCATTTCATGATTTACTGCTTATTAAAGAATGCTTGTCAGATTTCCAGATGTTGAATGGAAGTATTGGAACACTAATGCTTTGGGTAGCCTTCAATTCTTCAGAAAACTTCTTATTAACTTTTGTGATCTCTCTACTGTAACTTTTGATACCAAGCCAAGATTTTGAGGCCCAGGGTTCATGCCAGCAAACTTTACTTTGTGGAGCGAAATACAGTCTTTTAAAGATTGAATGCAACTTAACTGAGTTGATGTGACGAACTTTGAATACACCCAGTAGACCAGGCCCTTTATCAGAATTCATTCCTGTACTCGTAGATTTTTTTTTTTTTCCATTGTTGATTTCTGATTTAGGCTTTAGCAGCTTGGATACTTAATGTCTTTGGCATCCCTGGCTTGTTTAGTAGACTTTATGTTGCCTATATATATATATATATATATATTACATATATGTTTTTTCAAGCTTTGTTACGAAGTTGATATCTGAGAGGTTATGAAATTAAACAATATATGGATCAATTGAAAAATCTTCTTTTCGATGCAAGGGGTGTTCCATATGCCAATTAGGCACTCTGGCTATTTCTGCACCTAAAGAATCTCCTCAACCTTTTATCTTTACCTTAATGATAGATAGATTGCAATATTACTTTTGGATCAGGAAAATGATTAAATTATATTATAGCGGGCATAGCACAAAAAACAGGACATGATGTCAAAGAAGTAGACTACAGGAAAGCAGAATACTTGAGTATTATCTAGAGGAATTATCAAAACTCTCAAATTTGAAAACTAAATACAATTTGTCCAGAATTTCAACTGCTGCATAACAAGATGGCTTTACAATTTATATGATGTGAGGATTTTTTTCTTCATGTTTATACAACCTTTTGCAAGAACAATACTGAAATTCCATGATTACTGAAACAAAAGATTGGCATTAAAGATGTTGCTGAAGCTAGTACCTTTCATAACAAGTGTCCAGGCAATTTATGTTCTTTTGGATAGTATATATTAGATACTGCTGCCTGATTTATGTTCAGTGCAAAGGCTTGTATACTGGCAGTTCTGAAGGCAAGTTTTCTTACTGGAAATAGGTGATTTTTGGATATTTCCAGGGCATTAATTAAAATTCTCTTTAGTGTCAAAAGGAGAAACTCTCCAAATGACATAGACATATATTTTGAAATTTGTGTTGAATGTAAATTTCAGCCAAGTTACAATAGAGTTCCTTTGGACCTTTGGATGGAACTTCTGTTGATTCACTTGCCTTTGCTCAGTTCAGTGTGCTATCCTTGAAGACTAGTTCCATTGTTTGGAGTTGTCAATTTAAAAATCTATTGTTATTTTACTCTCAGACTCGAATTGCAGAGTATTTCTATGGGTTTGATTTGTCTATCACCAAAGGTTTTTAATTCTTCCATAAGCAATGGCTACCTACATATGCCTCTGCAATTATGTCCTCCTCCTCCTCCTCCTCCTCCTGTACTCTGTGTCATGCAAACAACTTGTTACTAAATCACTTTTCAAGATTTTGTCGGGGTAGCAGAGCGTTTCCCTGCACTGTAACCTATGTCGTTATGCTCATTGAAGAATATGTTGGGATGTGTCGCCTACTTCCATGCAGCCGACGGTTTACGCATCTAAATTATTTTTGGGGTTGTAGATAAAGCAAAAACAGCGCCCAATATAGCCAAGTTTTAATTAGCTTGTAACTTGAGTTAGCTGGAAAAAGCTAGGGCTCAACTTTAAAGCCTGATATTAGGCTCTGTCCTTAGGAGATTTGTGGTGCAAGCAAGTGTTATTTTAAGGAAATGCACTTCTATAAGTGCATGTTCTCTCATTAGAGAGGTTCTTGAAAAGCCACAGGGGTCGAAAGATAGGTTGTTGCGGTAGCTGAGTGGCCACAGGTTGCTGAAGCTGGATGACAAGCTTGGTATAGAGCTTGGCTGAAAAGCCAGGGGCAAAAGTTGAATAACAGTTCAGTTAAGAGTTGTTGAAACAATTGCTAAAAGACAGTTCGGTTAAGAGTTGGCATCTGGTTGCAAAACAAGTTCAGTGTAGAACTTCCTCCAGGTCAATTTCAGTTGAAGATCTTTGGAGACAACCAAAGACCAAGGTTCAGAAGATAGGTTGTTGCTGTCATGGACACTATTCGGTGTAGAGTAGGTTGATGGGGTGAAGATTAGTGCTGATTAGCACAGGAAGGCTACATACTAATTCACAGTTGTGTGTGTAAGTCTTGTTTCAGAGCTTTGTAGAAGGAATATTGTATCTATAAGTCGGTTTAAGTTAATACGATAAACAAGGTTCTAGTTAAGTTTTCCTAGGAGAAATACTGTGTCAATGTTCTATGCATGTTTGTGCCATTTATATCTCTACTTGTTTTCTGCTTTTCTGTTTAGTTTATTACATGCATGGTTGCCAAAAATCCTCAAAAATTGGTATCAGAGCCGAAGTGCTTTAAACAGTAGTCAAATTGCAGAACTAGGTTGTAGAATCTTGGATATGGCAAGTAGCAGCCAAGGTAGGCGCAGGGAGATCTTGCCCCTGCGGGATCTCATGGAAGAAGTGGTCAAGCCGAGCGTAGGTGAGATCTCACTCCGGTGGGATCTCGTGAAAGAAGTGGTCAAGGCGAGCTCAGGGTAGCTCGTGGAAGGTCAGGGGTGTTGCAGCCAAGTACTCTCCTAGGGAGATCTTGGCCATGGCAGCAAGCTGCAATCAATTTAGTGGAAGGCTGATTGGCGCAGTGCATAGAAGCACTAGCTAAAGCGAGATCTTGTGGATGTGGAGGTGGGTGCAGTGAAGTACTCGATGCAGCAAGATCTGGAGGTCAGAAAGGTGATTGTGAAGAGTTCTCGCCATGGCAGGAATTGGATGTGAGAAGTGTGTCAGTAAGGTTGGCTGAATGGGAATACCCACGCCTGCGAAACCTTTGGAGAAGTTAGTTTGAGAAGAAGAACTAGGCAATGCGAACAACCATCGAGTAGGGTCGGGAGGAAATGTCGCTAGAACGACATCTCGACAGGGGTGGAGGTCGGCAAGTGAATGCTGAGGCTAGGGGTCAGTGGTGGAGTTGAGGAGGTGTCACCCTAGTGGCATCTCGGGAGACATTGGGAGCCATTAAAGAAACCTTGAGGAGAGGTTGTGCCAACGACATCTAGGATAGAATTGGGGTCAACAAAGTGGAGTTGAGGAGATGTTGGCCTAGTAGTGACATCTCGGAGATGATGAATGCCGACATAACAGAAAGCGGAGAAAGATATCGCCCAATGGTATCTTGAAGGAGCTAGTTTTGGGTCTAGAGAGCATCAAAGGAATTTATTGCCTAGCGGGATCTTGAAGTTGATAAGAGACTCTCAGCTGAAAAGTGCCTAAAAACACAAGTAGTTGGAGGACATGGCACATGTTTTGTTTGCAGTTGCGATGGGAAAACTTTATGGATTCAATGGTTTGACGAGCCCGAGATTGCATAAGTAGTGGGAGTTGTTAGAAAAAGGATATTCAATTTGGACATGGAAAATTGGAGTGCGGTGAAGCAAATCTTCGAGTATTTGCAAGGAAATTTGACCATGTTTTTGCTAGCAAGAGTACTTACTACGGCGAGGTCTAGGTGAAAGCAAGGGATAATGATCTTGACGGTTGCACAATGATGTGCAATATCATTTTATGGTGAAGAAGGTGGAGCCACATGTGAAGGTAGTGGTTTCATTGACAAAGGCAGTGTGTGTTGACAAAGTTACTTGGTACAAGGAAAAGATGGGCTTGGTAGCCCGGTGTTACCGAAAATTGAGTCCGAGGTCTCTCTGATGAAAGTGGTCAACAAGTGGGAGATTGTTGGAATGTGTTGCCTACTTCTATGTAAGTGGGAGATTGGATTATTTTTGGTGTTGTGAATAAAGCAAAAGCAGCGCCTAAATATAGTGAAGCTTTAATTAGCTTGTGACTTGAGTTAGCTGGAAAAAGTTAGGGCTTAACTTCAAAGCCTAATATTAGGCTGTCCTTAGGAGACTTGTGGTGCAAGCAAGTGCTATTTTAAACAGATGTACTTCTATATAAGTGTATGTTCTCTCATTAGAGAAATTGTCGAAAAGCCACGGGGGTCGAAGATAGGTTGTTCAGGTCACTGAATGGCCACATGTTGCTGAAGCTAAATGAAAAGCTCGGTGTATTAGTATAGCTTGGCTACGAGGCTGAATAGCATTTTAGTTAAAAGCTATGGCTGAAACACAGTTTGAGTAAGAGGTGGCAGCGGGCTGCGGAGAAGTTCAATGTAGAACTTGCTACAGGTGAAGAGCTTGGGAGACAACTAAAGACCAAGGGTTGGAAAAGAGGTTGTTGCTGTCATGGATATTTTTCAGTGTAGAACAAGTTGATTGGTCGAAGATCTGTAACATCCCGCTAATTAATCCCTTCTACTTGACACTTTAATTAATCAAACAAATATTAAAAAAATGGAAAATAGATGTTTATTCAATTAACTAAATATTATTACGGTAGACGGTACTTAGTTATCTAAATACCACCTACTGGTATTTTTGATTGTAGTAAGTTCTTTATGGAACTTCGTTGTCTAGTTCGGGAAGTGTCATTATGTCAGGACTACAAAACTTGTTTTAAGATGTTAATTTGTGGCCTACTCTAATATTACCGTTATTAGAATATTGGGTGCATATTGTCGCAACCATGGAATCGATAAGTAACGTTTGATTTTATGGTAATGACTTCTAAGATTATAATGGGGTGATTGAACACCGTAAGGGCATATTTTTTTAAAGGTATTATTGTTGATGATTCAAATGTAAAATGGCATTGAGTACCACAATGTGGTAAATGTTTTTAAATTATTCCTTATCCACTTTGGTGGACATTCATGCATATGTAGGGGAGATTTAAATTATAGTTGCATATGAAATTTTTGTTTAAAAATAAACCCCACCCACCTTGGCATGAGGCTTCTCCAAACCGTCCATTTAGCATTTTGTTAGATGAGGGAAATAAATGATATTTTTGGCTTTTGGGTATTTGTGGGGAAAGAAGGAAAAGAGGAGGAAATGGAGAGTTATTTTGGCATTCGACTTTGTGAGAGAGCTCCAATTTTGGAGACCCTTTTCCAAATATTTTGTTGCATATGTATGTGGAATTGATTTTGTCTTTTTAATCCTCTATTATTTGGGCTGAGAGCATTGAAGAAGTTTTGAGTGATTTGGGAAGGTTGGAACGGTTGCATTTGAAGAAAATCAATTTTACAGAAAGGGTTTCTCTGTTGTTCTCTTAGTTTTGATTTATAAAAAGATTATTATCTTTGTGGGTTCTGCATTCACCTCTAGTTTTTGACAAATAAAGCTTGAAATCTGGTTTTAATGCTTGAATCTGGAAGCAAAATTATGTGGAAGAAATGGGTTCTTTTGCTTTGTAGAGAAAATAGATTTTCCTCAATATTAATAATGTTTTTCAGCTATGGTTTTTTTATTTAAAGGTGTAAATCGATTTTTCTCTATTAAAAACATTTTTCAGCTATGGGTTTTTTTCATTTGAAGGTGCAAATCAATTCTTCTTTGGTTTTTCTGTTAGCTTTATAACCAAATCGTTTTGCTTGTTTGGGCTCTATTTTGTGTATGAACAAATCGATTTTTGTGGGCTCTTGTGGCAATTTTGGCAAGAAGTTTAATGGATGAATTGGGTATTTGATTAAATGCTCTGAAAATGTGGGTGAAGAGTTTTATTTATTTATAAATGTATGGTTGTTCATGAAGTTAACCTACAGCTGAGTATATGATTAAATAAAAAAAAGGGAAATTTGTTCTCCCGAATTACCATGTTTAGCTATTACTTGCATATAGTTCAAAGTTTTTGATTGAATAGCTTTCTTGGAAGATGTATGGCTGCTGGAATTGTGTGTATTTTATGAAAAGTTTATGGGCATTATCTTGTTTCCCTGCCATGTATATTCGTATGGTAGTTTGGGGTTGGGTAAGAATGAATAAAAATTGACAACTTAATACTCAATAAATGTTAGCACTAAATGTATAAACGCATAAAGTTACTCAAGTTAAACTCTGGTGTTGGATTCACTTGTCTTCATTTGGGTGTTAAAATGTTTTTGCATGAATTCTGAGAGTACCTTATAGCTAAGATATGCATGGTTGGTTACGACTTGTTCTCTCCCAATATAATGGTATGGTTATTTTGATTTGATGTAGAAACGAATATTAAATTGTTGGTTCTTATTGTTTAGAGAAGTTGGGTGAATTTATTGTCTAATGGCTGTAATATGAAAGGATTGTGTACTAACTTGGTGCATGAAAAAGGAAGAAATGGAAATTGCAGCCTTTTGTTTATATTATAGATGCAAATAATCCTTATGCAGAACATTGTGGATTATGATATTAAAATAAAATGCAAAGCTGAAACTCAGCTGGGTAAGGCTTTATTTTAATGTTAGTAGTTCCTTTCTTTTATTTTATCCCGAGATCCTATGACTCGGAGGGCTGGATCACTTGATCCACGCCTTTTCATTTTGTAGCTTTCGTTTCATTATGTGATTTTATTTAGATTTTAATGATTCTGAAAATTTTAAAAGTAAGAAATACAAGGGGAAACTCGTGAAATTTTTCCGAAATTGGTACTTAGTCTTTTTATGGACTTAAAATAAATGATTGACTTTCTTGGTATGAAAATTTAACTGTATAGATGTGGGATGCAAAACAATAAGATTACATGGAATGTTTTTAGTTTAATTCATTGTTGGATGGTGTTGTGTGTGCAAGATAGTGGTCGAACTTACCTTGCGATGATTTAATCTTCTTATTTATCAAAAACTTAGTAGGGCATGTAGTTTGACTTCTTGTCAGTTCTTTGAACTGACACCCCAAACAAAACAGTGTTGCATGTTTAGTAACGACGGGTGGACCTTCTTACTCCGGCATGTGAAGATCGGTGTAGAATGAAAGTTTATTTGTGGATCTTAGATCCAGTTGTCTATGTACTTATTGTTAAATATACTTGCCTTGGGAAATTTGTACCTTGTATTAGTCCTTAGTGGACATTATTTGTCATATATATATATATATATATATATATATATATATATGGAATATACGACTGGATTGTGTATAAATAATTTGGTAGATTTGTGTATGCATAAATAATGATTGTGTTGCGGGTAGAAAAACAAACAACTAAATGATAAGATAGGGAATCACACATTCATTTACCTAGTGTTTCAATTAATTAAAGTTATGAAACCAACAATGCATCTCTTACATAATAAGTTGCCATGAATGTAAAATTTGTATATGAGTAAATGGAAGAATGCTAAGTGGTCAAAGAAACAGAAAATTGTAGGGCAGATCCTAAAATATCAGTCATGCCTTCTTAAAATAAATCTAAGGTCCCTCTTAATGTTCTTCATCTCAAAGGAAACTGGAATGGGATAAGTTGCAAATTATGCTAAATGTTTAATATCAATCTAAATCCTTTTCAAAATGAATATGGACAAAGAATGGTTCCGAAATGTGTTTAAAAGCAAAATTAAAAGGGGTAACTTATAAGATAATAGCTTTATCTCTATAAGATGGGAACCGATATATGAGTAATGGGTTGGTCAGTCCTTAATTTTATTATGAGAGGTAAATTTGAAAGTAATATAAACAAGGAATAAAATGAAATAGAGTATGCCTAAGCATCAAATTTATTTGGGATTATAATTTAAGTTAAGGTTTAATAATGCATTTAGGGGTAACGAGGTAAAATGAAGACTTTGTGTCCCCAATTCTCCAAAAGAAGGTATTTTAATGCCTAAACTAATATCCGATCAATAATGAACTAAAGTCACTTTTTATTTCCATTGAACTCATCTTTAACAATCAGGTGCATGATGTCTTGAAATTAATAAGTTTTGAAAGGGAGTTCAAAGAAGTACGGGAAAGGGAAATAAGGAATAGAATATGGGCCTATAGAGGTGGTGTCATTAATGACTAAGTTGGATAAAACATGAAGTGTATCTATAGGAACCTAAGTGCCTAGTATGAACTAGAGCCAACCTATTATCTACTCTCAAATGTAGGTGCTGCAATAATAGGTTGCTATTGAGTGTTGTTGTGGGATCATATTAGCAGATTTTTCAAAATGAACTTATTGTATTTATGGGATAAAAACAAAAACATTATGATAAATATTCTGATCTGCATTATTGCAAAGGACAGGACAAGTATTTAAAGGACAACCATGGTGCGGAAATGTACTTAGATCTCTTTGGTAATCACATAAGAAGGTAAATAGATGAAAAGATCCATTAGGCATATTAAGGGATGTGAACATGCGAGATGCTGAAATAGTTACATTTCAGCATAACAGATGTACCTATCTCGTAATGCACCTAGTTGGCCTTTGGCATCTATCTCGAAATGAACTCTTGCAAGATGAGTTTAATTTGAAATAAAGTAAATGTAAACTAAAAGATCTAGACAACTGTGAAAGGGATAGTTGTGAGGTGGCGGAAGACTTAAAACTCATATGACTAGTGTGTTGTCTTGAGTTTAGTCATAACCTTCACGGCGGATAACTTTGGCCAAAGTAATGCATTGATGGTTGTGCATTGTTTGATCACTTGTCCTTAAAAAAAAATTGTCGGTAACCGGATCATGGAATGTTAAACACTGAACATGAGGTAGACAATGGTCGGATACTGATGATGAAGTTGGGAAACCAACTTTGGGGTAGACCTAAGGACATTCACATGGTTCCCATAACCTGTAAAAGGTTGAGCTGTAATGCTAGTAAGCATTATCACTCGAAGTAGTGACGAAGGGAGATTGTGGAGATCTGGATGCACCCTTCTCAACCACACATGGCTTACACGGAAGTTGTCGGATAGATCAAATGAACAAATCTGATTTAATGGATATGATTAATAAAATATGTTTGACTATAATGGTGTATATTGTTTTATGTTTATAAAAAAATCCTCGTTTTCCAGCTCTTATATTTGTGAGTGTTACAAGATCGGCGTGGATTAGCATGAGAAGACAACATAATGATTGATGGTTGAGTGTGTATGTAAGTCTTGTTTTAGAGTTTTGTAGAAGTAATATTGTATTTGTAAGTTGGTTTAAGTTAATAAAATAAACAAGGTTTTGGTGGCTTTGGTCTTTTACCCGTGGGTTTTTCCAATATTCTGTTCTCATGTTTATTCCATTTAGATCTCTACTTGTCTTCTACGCATGGTTGTCCTGCAAATCCCCAACAAAATAAATGGTCGAAGGCACTGTTCATATACATGGTACACAATTGTGGAAATCATGCTTTGAGGTAATCAAACATCCTCATTGATACCCATGAAGTGATCTCCTCTAGATAATAAAGATGGCCTTGAGAATAATATTTGATATAGAGTTGTAAGATAAGGTGGAGTGATTAAGATGTTCACATGTACTTCACCTCTAGACTCTCTCTTCTCTTTCAAAATTGTTTATATGCATCTATTCTCATTAGGTGCCACTATTCGAAGATGAAGTTTACAACCCTCTACATTGATGTTTTGTAACCTGTTTTTAGTGATTGAGGCCGCATATGACTGGGGAATTTTTCAGCAGGTTGTAAAATAATTACAACAATGAGTTTCAAGGACTATTAATATGAAATTTTGGTATAAATGCACTTTGCTAAATTTGGTTAATATTGATATTGTGTTTTTATAAAAATAAAATTTAAGTTTTTCATTTTGTAAAAAAAAGTTCCAAATCTTTGGAAGAGAGATAATAAGTACTAATTATGTGCATATTTACAAAAGGGGAGAGTGGGTGTATTGCATAAGCATGTTTACATTTATTTTTAATTTTAAATGTGGCTACAGAGGTAGGAATAATATCACCGGACATAATATTGTTTCCAATGTCGCATGGCAATTTCATCCCTAAGCAACTTGGAGAAGTTGATCAAAATACTGATGTTTTGGCCATCGTGGGTGCACCCTTTTTCCACGGGATTTGTTTTTCCACATCAACATAATGTTGCAATTATATTGATGTCATTTGTCACCTATCAATACAAAATTGTTATGTCGATAAGCGTTCTATAATGGTAGCAAAAAGTGGGATGTAAAGACACAAACATGTTCACAATTATTTTTACATGAAATTTGACATCATTTGATTGTTATATGATACTTGAATTCAGCATCCATTTGAATCTTAATTTTTATTTCTTTTACTTGGAGAAAGTCAAACAAAAAATATTAATATTTTGGCTATATGGTAAGAGTTTGAGGCCCATTTTTGTCTTTTTAGGTAACTAAGGAATTGAGGGCCTAACGACATGGAGATGTGTGTAGCCAACGAATCCAATCATAGGGTGAGCTGCTTATTACCTTGGGGCAAAGCTAGGAGGACCTAAACCCTCCGCCAATTTGAATCGAGAATTGAACACAAGACTTAGGTGACCTAAGCCGTTTGCCCCATCCACTTAGCTTGACCTCTAAGGTCTAGTTTCGTGCCCCATTTTTTAATCATGGAAATATTTTTTCTAAGATTGACATGATAATGTAGCTAGATTGATGTCCTTTGTCACTAGTAAGTGGCAAATCTTCACATAATTTAATGTCGTTATTAATCAATATGATATGGAAAATTAATCTCTTGACATATTTTAGATGATGTATTTATGAAATATGTACTAGTTATTGAAAGACAGGACTCTCACATAATTTTTTTTGGAAAACAATATTGCAATTCACTACTACTATGTATTGACAAATCATCAACAAATTTAACCGATAGGGATGATTAACTTAATTGAAATGCCAATGATGAGAGAAAATGATAAAATGGACTTTGTGCATAATAGTGGTCATAAGTCCAATATGAGTTGTTTGGATTAGATTTGATAGTGTTTAGTTGATCATACTTGGTGAAAGATGATAACATCTAGTGGTTGGTATGGTAAGTCATCTATTGACTATTGTACACATATAATGTTGGTATATGATTAGTTATTTGTTATGATTCTAAATTGATCTAGTGTATTTGTGTGTTTATTTATTATTGGTTTTGCTAAGGTTTTTTTTTGGGATGTGTTCCATAGTTTTGATTGTGACGTTGACATTTTCTTTATTTGTGTGTTGTCACCTTCATATTTCCTAAAACAATCATTTATATTCTTAGAATATTCCTTTAAGCAATTAGGGTTTGATTTTACTATGTTAAATATATTTATATCCTACTAAATATATGTGGTTAATGGTGCATATTTAGTTTGAAAATCAATGTTTGGTAGACATGCATTGCTTATTGCCTTTTAGAGTTAAGATTTGATTATCCTTGGGCTTGTTTCATTCATTTGCTCCAAATTTATTAGTCCAAGTGATATTGCTCGCAATATGTTCTCTCCATATGTTATATCTTTTATGATATCCAAATTTCTCCATCAAATAAATGTCCCGAGTCACTTCCTTCCATAGGGCATCTTACAATTGCACGAATCAAAAACCAAGTTTGATAGTTCCTTTATGTTTACTGACGATATCCTTCACCAATACTTCCATGACACTACAACCCGCAACTAGAGTGGTGATAGTTGTTTGGAATTTTTCCAAGGAGGTCATGATCTGAAATACGATTATGTGATTCATTTATCAAATTCATTGTTTTTGGATACTTATTAAAATTTCCCAATTTCTGTCTGATAATGCTTAAAATGGCTTAATAATTAAAAATAACATTAAAATTGAGGATAACCAATGAGAAAAGAATAAACATAGAGAGAAAATGCAAACCAAGCTTGATAATGGAGTTCACTCCTATCACTACGCTCCGGTTCAAAAAAGCTCTTGAACTAATCAATTAATGATGTAAAAATTTTTGTACAATGTTATATCAAAATATCTCTTTGGTATGAAAATCAGCCTCTACATTGTCTCTAAGAAAGCTCTAGTTCCGCATCCAATAGCCTTCCCGTGATAAAAATGCTTTAAACTTACTTATTTCTCCCAAAATGGGGCTTTCCCTTAGCAAAAATTATTCAAATAAATATAATAATTGGCCTTTTATAACATTCTCATAGCCGTGGCATAGTGGCTAAGGCCTTATCATTTTATCCCAATGAATAGGGTTCGAATCCCCCTTCCAATGCATCGTTTTGGATTGTTTTATCCCAAAATTGAAGGATTAATAACGATTCTTACATGGTGTTTACCATCTTAGGCTATAGCCTAACGACAAGGCCTATTAATAGTTTGTGTGTGGTTGTGGGTTCGATCCTCACTCTCTACACGATGCCTTTCGCTAAGGGAGTAAATCCCACATTGTCTGCAAGTGCGATTGTCTAACAATGTCTTTAAATAGACTTGTGACTGGGAAGTGATACGTGGTATAGGCCACACTCAAAATTGGTTTTTGAACTTGACATTGGAATTGGTTGTGAGTTGAGCTTGGTTATGCATAGAACTCGACCATGGAACATGTATTGGCAACTTGTTGGTGCTACATGTATACACCTAATTTTTCACGCTTTATCTTTTCATACATGTTACTAACAATTTCTCTTTTCTAGGTTAGAGGTCGCTAATGCATCTATTTATGGGAACAGGTGCCTTAAGGGGCTTGTTCCAAGATAGGGGTATGGTTATTCATGTAACCATTGGGTTAGGGATGATACATGGAGAGAGAATGGATTTTGGTCCTATTCATGTCCTTCTTTTTGCTCTTATCTTCTTGTTTTCCTTCACATTCTTTCGACACCTTACTTGCTCATGACCACATTATTTCTTCCTTGCATTATCTTTATTTCTCATGACACATTGCACACACCCCTTATCATTTCCCTCCCTAGCTGATGTCATTTCCCGTGGGTGATTACATCTGTGCATTTTAAAAATCCTTGGCCAACGCCTTCGCCCACTGTAAGGCAATGTCGTTAGTATAAATACCTAAAAGATATTTTCACATAAAAAGGATAGACAAATCATATCAATTTCATAAAGGAACTCACCATTAGCTTTTCTCTTTTGTGCCAACTTGCATTTTCTCACTCAACTCTTGATTTGAATCTTCTTCTTGTTGGATTGGTTTGTTTGCACTCTTGGGTCACTTATAGTGAGTTAGGACTAGATTGTTTCCCCTTCTCCACCCAAAACTATTCTCTCTTGGTGTATGGTCCTTTGGGAAATAGATGCATCAACGACCACCCCCAACAGGTAAGTGCTCTAACTTGACTTGTTATTTTGTATAGAGTAGACTCCTATATCTTTGCCATTACTTTATGTTAGCTTAGTATTTTATGCACGTGCTAGGTTATCATACTATATTTTAGTTCTTTATTTCATGTTACATGCTTTACTTTGGTTAGCATAGATTTTGCATGATCATTTTAATATTAATTGTTAGGAAATAAGAGATAAAATATTGGGAATAATCCCTTACAAAATCGCAATGTAGAAAAACTAATATGCGAAAATATTACAAATCTCAAATAAAAGTGTAGAATAAATAACACAACACATAGAGACAAGATTTAACGTGGTTCACCCAATTTGGGCTACGCCCACCAAGAATCACTCGCCGTCGATTTTATTACAAGCCTCCACTCTCTCAATACAATACCCAGATCCGTTTGGAGCTATGCTCAACAAACTCTACAAAATTCACACCCGAATTCAAAGCACATCTGCAATACATTTTCTTGTCTATCTATCATATGCATAAGACCATATAAATAGACAATTTCTTAAGTATTTTTATACAAAACCGTGGGTATCAAAACAATGGGCAAAAACCGTGGGTATCAAAACAATGGGTACCGAAAAACCATGGGCCCAAAAACAGCCCATAACGGTTACCCATTACCCATGGGTTAATAAACCACCCATGAAAATTTGCTTGGGGCTTTGAACCCCATCCATTGGGGGTTTCACCCCCGAACCCCCCCCACTCACCGGCGAGCGGGACCGCCGTAAAAATACCCGAGTGTAACACATAGAAGGTGTACCACACTCTAACATGAAAATAGGCTCCACAAACATAACATTAATATCTCCCCATAGTGTCGATACCCGAATATGGTTTCTTCCTCTTTCTTGACCCAGGGCCTTGGAAACCTTGGGTTGTCCTAGTGTAAGGGTTAATTCCCTTTGGGTATGCGATCTTAGCGGTCCTTATACCCCCTTTGAATTTTATCTGTTGTGTTCTGGTCTTGGTGTGTCTCTTATTTGTTTCCTCGATACCCTAGTTGAACGGATTATGAGAGTGGATGTTGTCTAGACATATTTTTGCCCACCATACAATAGGTTTGAATGCAATGTGTTGACTTGGTTTATATCTCATGTGGCCTTTAGCACTAGAAGATTTATAAAAGTATTGTGATTTATCTCACATGCAATGTGAATCAGGATCCAACATGTTTATATGCAAAAATTCTTACAATAGAATGTGAAGAAAAAGGTGAGAGGGTCCCCTCCTTACAAATAGTGGACCCCACCAACCGACAGCCCCCATCGACAAATAGTCTGGGCCCTACGCTCAACTCATTGAAGACCGGAGGACAAAAACCAAACAAACCTTTTGTCGAATTGCACTCTTCCATTTTTCAATATCCTATTGGTCCACATGTCAAGCCTTGATTGGGCCACATCATCCTCAGTGCAACCTAATTTAGTATTAGTGCGTATTGGAGAAAAACTTCAATGGGCCATAACATAAAAAGTTTGTTTAACCATGTTCAAATGCATTAGAAAGATCTCGACGAGATCTTCGACGTGTGGAAATTTCGATTGGATTGGCATGGGGATCCTTTTGGATCACTCCTCCCAATGAGAAGCTTTTGGACCACCAAAATTTTGGTTTTAATTTGACAATAAGTGAGGGTACAACTCCTTCACTCTTCCAATTTTTATCCACCTTATTTTGCTTTGATGCATTCCTATTAGAACCACATAAAGATACTCCACCTCACCTATTCACGAAGTCCTCACCCTCCTGTCAAGAATAACATCTTCCTGCAACTCATCAAGATATTTAGGAGAAAAATCATCAATATGAGGAACTTGAACACTCTCATCCTAATCCATGATCATAGGAGGCTCATTAAATTTAAAGTTTTCAACATTAGCAATGGAATATATCTGCATATATGGAGGCAATTCTAACTAGAAGGCATTAATACCAATCTTCTCCAAAATATTAAATGGACCATACTTGATTGGTTTTAGATTTTTACCTTCTCATGTAAGCCATTCTTTATTAATGTGTAGCCAAACTTGATTACCAACTTGGAAGTGATGATCAACCTGATGTTGATCATGCCTAGCCTTATACTTGTCTTGGCTCTTTTCCAATTACTCTTGGGAAACTTGATGAACCATCTATATCTTTTGAATGAACATTTTTTCCTTATCAACATAATCACATCTATCTACCACTGATTCTTGTCCAAAATTGAAGTCCAAGAGGGACTTAGGAAAATAACAAAAACAAGTCTCAAAAGGAGACTTCTGTGTAGATGAATGTATGGCATGGTTGTAAGCATGTTGCACATAACACAAGTGTTCTTCCCAAAGCTTAGGATGATTACTATGATATCCCAAGACTAAATATGCCACATTTCGGTTGACCAATTCTATTTTCCCATTGGTTTGTGGATGAAAAAAATACTCTTCTTGAGTTTGTGTCCGTCATATCCCACAATACTTCCCAATCAATCGATAATACCCATAAGATACAATAGATGCAGGAAAACCGAAATGAACCCAAACATTCTTTGTAATGTCCCTTTTTCTCGAATAATTTTATTGAAGACCTTTGGCCTATTTTTTCTACCCAACGACCAAAGGGGAGCTCAAGGGTGACTTAGGTTTTATTAATTTTATTATATTGTGCTAAAATTAAAATAAAATATCACTAAAGCACATATAATAAATTAATAGACTTAATATTGACATAGACTTAGGAAAGCACATAAAAATAAATTTAAAAAAACACTTAATGTGCTTCCTAAAGGAAAAGTGCAACTTGCCCATGTATTAAAAAATAAAAAAAGAAATATTTCCTATTGCCGTGGGAAAAGTGCGACTTGGTCTTTTAGGGTTTTTTTCTCTTTTAAAGAGGAAGTCGACTTGTAAAAAAGATTATTCCAAATTATTTGAGATCTTCTTCCCGTGAATTGGAGCTTGAATCTTTGCGAGAAAATCCAAGGACGAAAACCCTTTGGATTGTTACTTCTTGCGTGGATGAGAACCCTAGAAGAAGTGAGAGGAATTTCTATTCAGGAGATTCCATTGTTATGCACAAGATTTTATCTCTCCATCAGTGTTGTAGAAGAAATAAAATTGCAGCACTTCTTCCAATGTGGGGCAACTCATATTGTGAAGGTTTTATTCTATTTCCAAGGTATTTGCAATCGAATTGTATTTCTCTTTTCACTACTAATATAGAGCAAATCGATTGAATATTTATTAATTTTCAGGAAGGGTTTCAATAGTAATTCTTTGTCTTTTATATGCAGACTTCAGTTATTGTTGCAGTCAAAATGTAATATTAAGAATCTAATTTTAATCATATCTGTGAATGAAATGAAGATTATTAATGAGATATTTGTGAAGGGATTGCCAAATAAACCCTAGGCACATTTTCTTGATTGCTTTATCCGGATCTACATGACTCACTTTTAATTATATTATGTGTAGTGTGTGAATGGTATTCCTATTATTCTCTATTGATATTGCTAGTATAGATCCAAGCCGGAGTATTATATATATATATATAAATCAGGCAACAGGTTTTGGGACCTTTGAATGGTATCATAGCATCTTATTCTTCCAACTCGTGTGGGAAGGAACCACGATATTAAAAATAATCGATTTGAATGCAACCACGAGAGATTGGTCCACACAAATATTAAAAATGAAGATAAACACAACTTGAAACAACTACTAGAGCTGAAACAATGGGTGATAGGTAGGAAATTCCTCCCCAGGATGAGCCAGTGGATCCGGATAGAGAACTTTTTAGGACTATGGTAGCCACTCAGCAGTAGTTGATTTAGTCCATGGAATGTATGGGATCTACTCTGGACAGGTTGGCCTTGGATAGGCCAAGAGATAGATATGACAGGAGAGACAGATCCATATCAGTTGTCCAGTAGTCACAAGAGGCACAATAGATCACCTACATAGATTGGTAGTTGTTGGTCGTTCAAACGTGCACCCGTGTCTCAGATATGGAAGAACCAAGTTGTTTGAGACAACAATGGAACCATCTCTAAGTTGTGGGACCTTGCGCACCTAAGACAAATCTCCAAAGAAGGTTGATTCCTCTATCTATTTCTACTATTGCATTACTCTTAATGCTGGAATGGAAAACTAAACTAACAATGCCAAGGAACATGGATAAAAGGATAACAGAAAGGAAAACTAAAATAAGGGAGGTGATAACACCAGAAAAAGAGGGATGAACACTATTTGTTTTGAGCAAAAATGAAATGAAAAGGCGTGAAATAAGGCTAGGAACATGTAGCACAAAGTGAAACACATTTACCAGATCAGTTCCATGAAACACAACCAGAAATGGAGCTATAAGGGACGTAAAGTGACACAAAAAACAAACAAAGCAAAAGGAAGGCAATAAGAAAAAATGCAAACATGTTAGGATAAACGATAGCCACAAAATAATGCTTCCATTACTTCTAGAAATGCAGAGACTATTACAATGGCGAGAGAGGCTGATATCCACTTGCAAGAGTCAAATCTAGAGGTCTCAAATCAAAATACAAAGATATGGAGTCCTTGGCAAAGAGCTTAAGGATCCAAAATGTCCAACATTAACAATGAGCCCAACTCTTACATTTATAGATGAATCGATGGAAGAAGAAGAAGAGAAAGAGGAAAACTGAATTTGAAATACAACCATCAACAAGAAGCATTCAATGCTTGCAAATCCACTTGAAAATCTATCAAATGTGCTTCCCAAGTCTTTTTGGCGTATTAGAGAAGGAAAGAAGGTGGATGAGATCAAATCAAGTGGTTGGAGAAACCAGGTCTGCTCATCAATGCCCAAAAATGTTTTCCCATTTCTCACCTACCAGATTCACCAAGATTTTCATTTTGAACATCAAACATTGTAGCCTATGTCAGAAACTATCAATTGAGACTAGGCGTGCACCGATCAGAGCTCTGTAGCAAAAGATATGGTTATTAGAAGATTGTCAGAGCTGTTTATGCACATAAGACACGTGTCATGTATACGGATTAGATGAAAGGTTGGCCAACTATTTTGTCATTTCTACCACGTGTCATACACCGGTTGGTTGCAAATATTTGGTGCCCAACTGGTGCATAATGATTGGTTACGTGTAACATACTCAAGCTTTTCAGATGATGATGTGGCACGAATGGCGTAGAAGAAGGTGCAAAGGCACGCGCGTGGATGAATGAAGCATGGGAGGAAAACAGAGAAAGGTCGAGTGTAAAGGTGATGAGCGTGGGAGAAATTCCCAAGGAAGAAAATGCATGGTCAAGGCACAATTATTACAAAGTAATGTGCGGGCGTGTGAGAGGGTTAAGGACTTAGATGATTTTGAAGCAAGTGCAAGGCACGCGTGCATAAACATGAATTACTTGGAAGACGGAAGGTGTGCATAAGGGAAGATTGGAATAAAGAGGAGAAGGAAAATAGAAGGAATAGAAGTGCAGAAGAAAAGTACACTTGGCGCGTAAGGAAATGCAGCCAAGGAAATGTGCCAAGTAGATCGTTGGAGTGCGCGTAACCTGTAATGAAGGTCTCAGAGCCAGATTATGTACGTAAGTTGTCCGAATAACCAAGAGAGTTATTTGGATAACAGTAGTGTGAGGGGATCTCCTCGTCGTGAGAGAAAGTAAACTCATACATATGAGATGATTAACACTTATATAAAAGAGAGGAGGCTTACATGGACAACAAATATGACTATGCGGTCAATTTCTTACCTAGAAATGAACCATTGGAGGTAGAAGATCCACTTGAGGAAGTGGCCTTCCAAGAAAATGTTATGACAGACAACGATGAGTGGAGGAGTTTACCACAACATGTGAGGGATGCCTTTCCCCTTCGGCAGTAGTGTGCATAGAGGAGGGATAGCTTGAGGGCTAGACATGATAAGAGGCCTAGTGCACAATAAAATAGGAAGTCAATGTATGAATTTACGGAAGAAGGCGAGTGTGCATAAGGGAAAAGTGAAACAAAGAGAAGGAAAATGGAAGGGAGAGAAGTACAAAAGAAAATCACACTTGGTGCATGAGGAAATGCAACCAAGGAAATGTGCCAAGTAGATAGCTAGAGTGCGCGCAACTGCAAATGAAGGTCTTAGAGCCGAGAATATGTACGCAAGTTGTCCACAAAACCAAGAGATTTATTTTGATAACAGTAGTGTGAGGGGATCTCCTCACCATGAGAGGAAGCACACTCATGCAGATGAGAAGATGAACACTTATACGAGAGAGAGGAGGCCTACCCAGAAAATAGATATGCATATGCAGCCTAATTTCTTGCCTAGAAATGAACCACTAGAGGTAGAAGTTCCACTTGAGGAAGTGGCCTTCCAAGACAATGTTATGGTGGCCAATGATGAGTGGAGGATTTTACCACAACATGTGAGGGATGCCTTTCCCCTTCGTAGTATTGTGGACAGAGTAGGGATAGCTTGAGGGCTAGACATGATAAGAGGCCCAGAGAACAATATAATAGGGAGTTGGAGCAGGTTACCAACAAGGTGACTCTTTCCACCTTTGATGGTAGTGGGAAGATCAGTGTTAGAGCTTGGATTCATAAGCTCGACACATATCTCACCCTCAAGCCTATGCAAGAGCAGGAGGCTATTCAGTTTGCCACTTTACACCTTGAGGGAGTAGCATATGATTGGTGGCATCATGGGCTAGTTACACAGAACCATAATCTTTTGTGGTCTTACAGGAGTTCAGTGAGAGACTGATAGCGAGATTTGATTGCAAGGATGTGGAGATATAATATAGGGATTTGGTGCAACTCCATTAGACTGGTCATGTTGATGCCTACATCAACGAATTTCAGCGTATAACGGTTATGGTTTCGGAGATGCCTGAGAAGAGGGTAGTGATGCTATTTATAGAGGGACTACATGATAGATTGAGGGGTTTTGTCAAGGCTCTTAAGCCTAGAAATTTGCATGAGGCCATTTAGACAACATTGGACTTAGACACTACTCCTCCATTTCAGCCCCAAAAGAAAAATGTCAAGAATGAAAAATCAGAACAACATGAAAGTGAGCAACCCACTTCTTCAAAGGTAGAATCTACACCAAAGATGGACCTTGAAATGAAGAATGACCTTCGTAGGAAAAACTTATGTTTTCATTGCAAAGATCCTTGGGGACCAGGTCATAGGTGTCTTGGAAAGGGTAAGGTACATCTCATTGAGGTGGTGGATGATGATACTAATTTAGAAAATGAACATGGACATCGACGCTTGATCGGTGGAAATGATGGTAGCCTCACTTATCTTTTAGGAGCACCAAGGTATAATCCATTCATGTTTGAAGGTACAATGTTTGGGTGTAAGGTCATGACACTTCTTGATAGTGGATCTACACATAACTTCATAGATGAAGGTTTGGTAAACAAAAGAGGTTTGCATTGTGATAATTTTGAAGGCTTTGATGTAACTACAATAGGTGGTCTCACTATTCCTTGCAAGAAGAAAGTAAACAAAGCTAGCATTATTTTTGGTGAGAATACACTTTTGATGACTTATATGTTATTGAATTGAAGGATAACAATGTTGTGCTTGGTATGCAATGGCTACATTCACCAGGAAGAGTCACCCAAGATTTGCAAGCTATGGAATTGAGTTTCAAACATGAAGGGAAACAAGTCACCATGAGAGCACTAAAATACATGTTGCCTCATCAAATGATATCCAAGCCTATGATAGTTATGGAGCAGCAATCATCTCATGAAGTCATTTATGAGGATTTTTAACTACATTTTAGTATGGGACAACAAGGATATGATGAAGATTATGGAAAATTGGGGGCATAATTGAGGAGGATTGTAGCACTTTTCATGAGTAAGTTGCACAAGTTTTTAAAAAGACCTTGAGCGGTTTAGCATACTGCATATGAGATCATTCAAAAAGCTTCAGTTGATTTGGGATCCGGGACTTGATTGGAATGCAAATCTATTATTGCTTATGAGAAAACAATCTCGGGAAGGAAGGATTGTAATGTCCCTCTTTCTCAAATAATTTTATTGAATACCTTTGACCTATTTTTCTACCCGACGTAAAAGGGCGAGCTCAAGGGTGACTTAGGTTTTATTAATTTTATTATATTGTGCTAAAATTAAAATAAAATATAACTAAAGCACATATAATAAATTAATAGACTTAATATTCACATAGACTTAGGAAAGCACATAAAAAAAAAAAAAAACACTTAATGTGCTTCCTAAAGGAAAAGTGCGACTTGCCCATGTATTAAAAAATATAAAAAAAATATTTCCCATTACCATGGGAAAAGTGCGACTTGGTATTTTGGGGTTTTATTCTCTTTTAAAGAGGAAGTCGACTTGCAAAAAGATTATTCCAGATTATTCGACATATTCTTCCCGACAATTGGAGCTTGAATATTTTGCAAAAAAATCCAAGGATGAAAACCCTTTGGATTTTTACCTCTCATGGATGAAAACTCCAGGAGAAGTGAGAGGAATTTCTATTCAGGAGATTCCATTGTTATGCACATGATTTTATCATTCCAAAGTAGTGTTATAAATGAAATAAAACTATAACAAGAGATTCTAGACTTCTTCCAAAGTGTGAGGTGACTCATATTGTGAAGGTTTTATGCTATTTTAGAGGTATTTGCAATCAAACTTACATTGTTATTTTCAATTGCTAATATAGAGCAAATCGATTCAATATTTATTAATTTTCGTGAAGGGTTTAAACAATAATTTTGTCTTTCATATGCAGACTTATGGTTATTGTTACAAAATTTAATATTAAAGAATCTGATTTTAATCACGTTTGTGAATGAAATGAAGATTATTAATGAAATAGTTGTGAAGGGATTGCCAAATAAACCCTAGGCACATTTCCTTGATTGTTATCCATTTCTCGGGACTCGCTTTTAATTATATTATGTACAACATGTGAATGGTATTCCTATTATTCTCTATAGACATTTCCAACATAGATCCAAACCAGAGTAATATATATATATATATATATATATATATATATATATATATATATATATGTATGTATATATCTCGTAATGAGGTTTGGGATCTTTCATTCTTGAAGAACAAATGTGCGATCTCTCGCCTATTATAGTTTTCTTACGGGGAACTAATATACACATTTTTTTGAATCTATCCACAACCACATAAAAATATTCATGTTTTCTTTTTGACATAGGCAAGCCTCCAATAAAGTCCATAGAAACACTTTCCCATGGACGGGTTGGTATGGGAAGTGGGGTATATAAGCCCAACTTCTTGTTACTAGGCTTGCTTGTGGCAAAAGAATACAACCTTTAACATACTTTGATACATTTTCATACATCGATGCCAATAAAAATATCTTTGTAATCGTATCAAATGTCTTTCCAATGCCAAAATGACTAGAAATAAGAGAAGTATGTGCTTCCCTAATCACATGAACTCTTTCATCTTGAGGAATGCAAATTTTACCAAGATGATAAAGTAATCCATTATGTAAGTGATATTCTAATTCTTCCACTTGTTTACCATGAGCTAGATCTTCATAAACATCCTTAAAATTAACATCTTTAGCATATCGTTCCTTATAAATTTCATGCATCAAAGGACTATGCTTTGCAAAAGAATAAATGAAATAATAGGAGGTTTTGAAAGAATATCAACAACCTTATTTTGTGTACCTTATCACAAGATGGAAGTTTTGCAAAAACCACATCCAATGAAGGCATCTAGTATGTTGTAGATTTGATCGTGATCAAGATATTGCAAAGGCTAGTGATCCATTTAGATTATAGTATCTTTGCTCATAAAATAATGCTTCCATTTTTTTAGACTCTATACCAAAGCATAAAACTCCTTATCATAAGTAGGATAGTTCGGAGGAAGACGCAGAGGCATGAGGAATATCCTTAGGTGACGCTTTAGACGTAGATTCTTTAGAAGAAGACATGGAAGCATGAGGGCACAATATTACATCATGATTAATACAGTTGGTAACAATAGAAGTTGTACTAGATCTAGTCGTGCTATCACAGATGGTCAATAGTTTGTTTATTTGTACCTTGCTTCAAAAAACTTACAGTATTCAAAGGGGTCGATGTCGTCACGCAAGGTGAACTCTCTGTCGTCATGTGGAAAGTTTATGCATTGATGGAAAGTGGAAGGTACTACGTGCATCACATGTATCCAAGGTCTACCCAAAAGAAGGTTATATGACATGTCTGCATCAACTACATGACACATAGTGTCAAGGATTTGCGGGCCTACTTGTATGGGAAGAGTGATGGTACCATAGGATTGGCACTTAGTATTATCATAACCATGAATGGTAATGATATTAGCATATAAGTCATCTATTGTATGACCAAGGCAACAAAGCATTTTTATAGAACAGATGTTAAGAGCCACTTCCTTGTCAATAAGAACTCTCTTGACTTTATGATCAGTCATATATGCTTCGATGTATAAGGATTTGTTGTTAATCGATTTAGGTTCAACATATCTTGAGGGCCAAAATATAGGATATGAGTTTCATGTGTAAGGTTCACAATCATAGCACAGAACTGCTGAACATTGAGAGTATGAGGAACAAACGATTCACTTAGAGCATGAGTGAGAATATCCTTAAAACTAGGTGACTCTTTCAATAGTTCCATGAGAGAGATATGTGTTGGCATGGTTACTAATTGTTTGATGAAGTCATACCGACATGGAGTGGAAGACTTTCCATTAGAATTTGACTTTTGATTTGAAAGATCTGTTTGTTTGGGCGCTTGAGGTTCTATAGAAGACGTAGAAGGTTGGTTTTCCAAAGAAACCCATAAATTCCATTGGCATGTGGTCACAACATTAATCGAAGGTGTGATTTTAATGGTCGCCATTGTAGATGGTACTTCCTCAATAAATGAGATAATTGAACTAAAATCGGTGTTATTTGCGAGAGGGACCTTTGTCAACATTTTATTGTCATTGCCATGTTTGGGAAATTGGTTTGAGAGCACCTTAATATTATCGTTAGTTGTTATATTTGGTGATGGTTCTTCAATAATGATATCTCCACTATCAATGGGATCTTGGAAAAAGTGACATAAGCGAAAGCATCGATCAATCAGGTGACCGTCAATGTAATGAAAATCATAATAAGTATCGAATTGTACCAAGTAGGCTTGAGTTCTCCCTCAACCCAAGGTCCGTGATGGGATAAGAAACCTTGTTTGCATTAACGAGTTGTTGAAGGAAATTTGATAGAGGTTCTCCTAAAGGAGTGAAACGACGTCGTTTAGAATCAGGAGAGGAGGAAACCTCTTTGCTAGAAACAACAAGAGGTTGTTTACCTTTGTTTGGTCTAGTCTGAGTGTTTTGGACATTGTGGACATTGTGGTTGTCTGTAATACCATCATTGACCATATTATAATTGTGGTTAACATGTTTAGATTTGTCTTAGTGAGATCTATTAGGATGGTTACTATGTTTCCCATTGTCTTTTGAATGAGGTTTAATCAAACCTTTTGCAATAAGGGATTTTTCAATCTGCGATCCTTTCTCAATAACTTCTTCAAAAGTATTAAGGCAATGCATTTGCATGTGAAAGGATAACTCACTTTGTTGAGATTGGGTACAAAGATGCTCACGAGCTTCTTCTCAGACATGGAGCATGGGAAATGACTAGTAATCCCATGCCATCTTTGTAAGAATTGTGTGAATGTTTCATTTGTTCATTTTTGGCATTACACAAGTCCATCATTGTAATTTCAGACTCTAGGTTGAATGAGAAATGTTTGACGAATCTCTTTGAGAGGTCCACAAAATTTTGTATAGAGCCCTTAGGGAGGATTAAGAACCAGTCAAAGCTTGTCTTCCTAGACTTCATGGAAAGAAACACATTAAGAAGAAATCAATATAGGCCACCTCTTGGCAAGCCATATAAAACTCCTTGATATGCTCTCTAGGATCACTCTTGCCCTTGTATTTGTCAAAGTTGGGCATCTCAAAATATTTTGGAAAAGGAACACACAAAATGTCCTTATCGAAGGGGTAAGGACACAATTCTTCAAAGTTGAATTTTTTGCGTTGATTTTGCATACTAGAGATGGTGTCCCTCATCATTTTCCATTCTTGGGAAAATGGTGAGTTGTTCTATAAGAAAGATAAGGAACCATCACTTGTAGAATTGTTGTTACCTTTGGTGTGTGTGATATGACTCTTAAATGAAGGATCACTAGATTTCTTTGGTGCCTCATTGTCATGGGATTCATTGGTGACTTTAGAATTTAAGATAGCAAGTTGTTTAGCCATGTCATTAATTTGATTCATGAGGGATTGAGTAGGATCGGTGGCGAATCAAGTAGATTTTCCTTTATTCCTTTCGCCGATTTTTCTTTGTTTGATTCATTTCTTTTGGTGTTGTTCGAGGTGGACTTGTTTTGATCATCATTATTCATGTGACTAGGTCATGTCTCATCATCATTTTTTGTCAAAATGAAAGGTTCACCCTTGTTAGGTGGTGGTTTTCCAAGTAATGTTTGTAAACTAGCTTCAGTAAAATCGTGAGGGTAATTTTTCTCCCATATCAAGGAGATGAATAAAAAATTGGTCTTTATTCATACGTAAAATATTTTCAATGTGGGATTTTTATTTGAGTGAGATGTCATTCTGATCATCCTCATAGTTTTGGTCATTATCACTATCAAAATTTCCAAAAGGATTTCATTCGCCCCTTCTAAAAGGACTATAATCTCTATGTCGTGTTCCCACCATTTTTAAAAGAGGGAGGGAGAAAAAGAGATATGTGAAAGATAAATCAACCCGTAGCAAAGTGAATGCGATGATGGAAGAGAGGTGTGTGATTAAATTTGATAATAACTTGTCCCTTAACAAAGTGAATGATAAGATGGGTGAGAGGTTTGGAAGATATGAGTGACACAACCCTTAATAAAGTGAATGTCAAGATGGAAGTGTGTGAAAGTGTTTGATAAACTCGACCCTTGACAAATTCAATACAAAGATGGAAGAGTGGCATGATGTGATGAAGGTTCTCACCCTCTAACAAAGTGAATGATAGAATGGAGGAGGGTTATAGTGACAAAAGTCCAAATGTGTTCAACATCTAACAATGTGAATGCTAGAGTGAAGAAGCGAGGATAGATTCATTGCAAATGCACTATACCACCTAGAAAAATTGAATGCTAAATGGGAAGAGGGTATGAAAAAAGGATTCAAATCATATGAGATGTGCTCAACCCTTAACAAGAATCAATTAAGAAGGAAGAGGCTAATGCGGGGATAAGACTCAAATCGATAGTGTAAATGTTGGAAAGAAGATATGATGAAGTGTATAGAAATCAACAATTTTTTGACAAGCTAGAGACATGAAGAAAGAAAACATATATAGTTTAACAATGATGTTGTCAAACTAAAGGATGCCAAAGGGGAATGAAGAGAAAATGTGATGAAATTGAGTTGTGACAAAGTGGAACACAACACCGTTGAGATGTGAGTCGTAAGATGAAAGTTCTTAAGTGAGGACGTGGATATCCACAACTAAAGAATTGATGTTGAAAAGAAGATGAAAAATTAAACTTTTGGAAGGTTATCCAAATGTTTAGTGTTAAATGGAATGAGAGATAAAACCAAAATGAGGTGAATATGAAAGATAGAAGAATCTGATAATTGTGAAAGGGGAAGAATCAAATAAGTGAATAAAAACTCCAAATGAATGAAAGAAGATCAAATGGAGAAGACAATGAGGACGAAAAGAAGAGAAGATTGAAATAATGAAAGGAGATGAAAGTTCCAAAAAGGGGAAAATTGAGAGTAAAATGAAGGTTAGTGAATGACTAATGACGAGAAGAAAAGAAGACAAGAACATATGAAATGAGGATGAAAGTAGAATCCAAACAAGGATAGTTTGGAAAATGAAAAAAAGA
Source organism: Taxus wallichiana var. yunnanensis (assembly GCA_018340775.1). Taxonomy (NCBI): domain Eukaryota; kingdom Viridiplantae; phylum Streptophyta; class Pinopsida; order Cupressales; family Taxaceae; genus Taxus; species Taxus wallichiana. The sequence goes on along the minus strand of CM031240.1, from coordinate 351,479,119 downwards.
TAAGAAAAGTGAAAGATGGATCCCAAATAAGGAGTATTTGGGAAAAATCGAGTGTGGAACACTATGACAAAGAGAAAGAAAACAAAAGAAGAAAATAGAAAAAGAGTTCTTTTTTAACTATTTGTTTGTGGCCTCTACCTTAGATTGGCTTGGACAAGGCGTGGCTTCCTAGGTGGCTCTCTCAACTAGGTGTCAAGCAGATATCCGAGTAAGCATGACATTATTGCTAGCTGATGGATTTACTTTACCCCCTTTGAAACCATGAGTAAAGATCTTGCTCAGAATGAATCACACTAGGGTCGCCACTAAGGATATCCGTGACTCTAACTCACAAAGGCTTTACTAGTCAGGTAGGAGAAAAGGTTCCTATTTCATCCACTAGTTCCCTCAAGGTGTGGACTACTTTGGGGTTCCTAGAACCACCCCCTTTGTTGTAGCTTAAGGCTTATGCAAAGGGGGTTATGTTCTAGTTAAGTGGTCGAGCCATAGCTCTTAACCAAACCTGCAAATCAAGTGTTTTAAATGTGGTGTTTTTTTAATCTTTTGATTTAGGTGTGGTTTTGTTGAACTCCTTTGGCAACATATAGTTAGTAGTTTTCAATGTTTAATCACCTTGTGTGAGAGCGAGTCCTGCAAACAATGGTTAGTGTTATCGCCAAATCACTGCACCCTCCAAATGGCTAGAATGTGAACAAGAAGTTTGGTGTGATTGGGACACATGGGATCACTTCTCAAGTTGTGGGACTTGGGTTCGAGGTGAACCTTTGGAGAAGGCTAGCTTCCTCATCCTAAACTAAGTGTTGTACGACTCCTAGTGTGATAAAAAGGCTATCTAGTCCTATGCTAACATTTTCATGGGGTTTTAAGGAAAGAGATTTGTAGAAATGAAACTATACTAGGGATGGTGATGCACCAAATAAAGGGTGTTGCTAGAATCAAGAAGGGTTAATTGGAAGAGGGTGTGTGCACCACAGATCAACTTCACCTACTGTAAGTTAGAGAGGGTGCATAATACCATAAACGAAGAAACATGTATTCCCTTTGTTAAACTTGATCAAATAGAGAAATATATCAGTTTCCCAATGAAGAAGGATGAACTTAAGAAGGGTGAATGGACACCACAACTCAACTGCATGCAATACTCCACCACTTGATAAGCACAAAACTCCAAGAACCTGCAATAGAAACATGAACTTGCAGTGTACCTGCAAGCATGAGAAAGGGCACAAAGAAGTATAGAAGGATGAAAGGACCGAGATTAGTCACAAAACACACACTTTTATTACTTCAATAACGTGCAAAATGCATCATACATTCAGAAGAGGCAATGGTTACCATTACAGTCTTGAAAAGGAGGCTTGAAAGTTCTCTCAACACACAAGGACAACTTGCAGAAGAGAGGACTCTTAAAAATTGTTCTTGCCTAAGATGTCTAACTTTCCAAACTATCTGACCTGTTGGAACCCTTTGGAATGGGCCTCCAACTTACATTTATAGAAGAATATGTGAGAGAGAAGAGGAAAGGTCATAATTACATTCCTAAATTGAAAGCATATGATGTATTTACTATAGTTGGTTGAACCACTTTAGAAGGTTCCATCATGTGTCATTAATTGCTTGTTGACCTAGTCTTCTCAATTAATTAAAATAATATTTAAATAAAATATTTTAATAATAATAATAAATATTATTAATAAAATATTTAAATAAAAATATTAATTTAGTTTTAAAATATGGTGGGCCCTCAAGACTGCTTTGACTTGAAGAAATTAGGGGGCCATGAAAGTAGGTTCAAAACAACCCAACTCGATTGGGTGGTTGGCTTGTCAAGCCAACTCACCGAGTTGGGCTCGAGTTCCTCCATCGACTTACTCTCCACCACCACACCCAAAATGAGCCCTTTGCACCAGCCGCATCCAACCGACTAGCTCTCGCACAAACCCACATAGCTCAAAGTAACTCGGTTGTTTTTTACTACTCTTCCCATGCCAACTCAATTCAACATCGAGTCCTCGTGACATCTCGTTACTCGGCTTTATGAGATCGAAGTACTTCCATCATAACCAAGCTCCCATTATTTCATGTGTCAACTTGGCTAAGGTGCGAGCTCTTTTTGAGTTCTTCTTTTTCGAGCTCTCATTAGTCATTCAGTCACTTAAAATGATTTATTTCTACTTATGGTGAGTTGCTCCACCTTTGCATCGAGCTCATTGCATTGAGCACTCCTACTTGTATTAAAAACCAAACTTCATATTTAACACACGAACTCATCACCGCCACCCTCCTGCATTGAGCTCTCCTTGTCCTCCTAGGCTCACCACCGAGTGATGTCTCTCGAACACATTGAATGAGCTCCCTATATTCATCGAGCTAGTAAATACTTGACTTCCATGCATCAGCTAAGGGATTTAACATGTGTGGTGAGATCCTTTTGCATTCACATTGACCGAGCTAACCTTCTTTCTTATTACGCAGTCGGTGAAGTTTTTGTGTTGATGTCTCAATCAACTCGTTACATGAATGGATCAATTTGGTGAGTTGATCTCACATATGCTCTGTCCATACAAATCCTTCCCCTTTGGCTAGACCCAAGAGCTCAGCTTACAAGCTCGCTATTGGTGTGACTTTCGACTGCACCATCGGCCTCAACCCGACTCATCCCTATACTCACCTCCACGAGTTCACTACCGAATTGATCGTGTTGTACCCATTGCCAACTCGCCTAGCCCTTAACGAGCTCCCCTTCATATATGTATTGACTCTCACAAGCTAAGTGTCAAGTTACTCCATGCATTCCTCATCACCGAGTCAAAGGTGAAGGTCAAGTCATCACCGAGTTTCTCACCGTTATGGATAATTCACTATTCCACTTTCTACAGAGCTCTCCTCTTGAAGATCTCATTGGAGTGATTCTTATTTGACTCAAATAATCCTAAGTCATCTCTCAAGCATCATGACAATTGAGCTCCATTAGTTTCCTCACATCGAAACACTACCAAACTCCTTCAGAGCTCACGCACTCCAGCTTGTTCTTCATCATGATCGGCTTGATTGAGTCGAGCTCTTCTACTTCGTACGAGCCATGCTATATCTTTCTCTAATCATGCCAACTCCGAGATATTTGAATTATTGGGTTTCTACATCGAGCTTCACCTGAGTCACCTAGAAAATGAGTTATTGTGCTTCCCCTGTCACTCCTTTGATCCTTGACCAACCGAAACGATCAAGCTCCTTGATTCACTAGCTCATTATGACCATGCATGTATTCTTTGTCTTCTGTATCGATATCCTCCATCGACCGATCAATCTTAAGCTCCCTATATGAATCGAGCTCCTCCATGCTACATCGATCCCGAGATAGAAAAATTGACATTCTATACGGCTTATCCGGCTCATTGCGGTGGCCTCCTCACCAAGCTCACGACCTTTTTACTTCCACTAGTTCGTCACATATTTTTGAACTTGCCACCGAGTTGCCCGAGTTCCCCATCTTTGTCTCCCTAACCTTGGTATGAACTCAACTGAAAGCAGGTTCAACTCAAAGAGTTGAGCTCGTATACACACTCCATCCACATAGAGCTTCTCCTTTTGAATTGACTCCACGAGATCTTCTTGCGAGCTCACTTCGGCTCCTTTAGCTTCCATTGTGTTTCTATATCGATTTGGCTCACTCAAGTTCTCTATGTTTCATCTTCCGTATCACCGACGGTTGAGCTCCCTAGCTACATGTGCCATTACTCTAAGTAACCCAAACTCAAGCTTCCTCATCCATCACACATGCCAGATCATTATACGGCTTAGAGCTCAGTATTCCAAAAACTTGATAGGATCTCTGCAAGCTTCTTACTCAAGCCAAATTTCCTCTATTTTTGGGCTCTTATGCCATGGGTTTTGCATTATTCATGCCTCACTATACTTGGCTTATCTCGGGTGAATGAGTTCTCAACCCATCATATGAGCAACTTGCTTGTGATGGGAAAATGTGAAACTTCCTAATCCAATTTCTTGTTTCGAGAAAACTAGCACCATTTATTATTCAGAAGCTTCATGAAGAAATTTTCCAGGTTTTAGGGTATAATTGGCTCCGTTGTCCAATTTCACCCCAAGGGTGAAATTGGATAACATTTTTGGTGGCTTCTCAGGGATGATTTCTGCTAAGCATGAAACTCTTATCGAAACATTAAATTCCTTCCTTTAACACCTCCAATGATGAAACAACATGCAAGAACAAAAACAAACGCAATAAGGAAAGCAAAATAACAACAACACATAACAACAATGTGCATAAGCACTTGGAGGAAAAAACCTAACTAAACTATACAAGGGTTGGATGCTTCTCAAAAACAAGCTTTGAGATGTATCCCATTCACATGAATGGGAAGTTCTTCTCCATTGAGCCTGGATAAAAAAATGAATTCGCCTCTTTGCAACTCATGATGATGTATGGCCCGCTCTAGAGAGCGTCAAACTTGCGTGCTTTCCTGGTTTGGCCTCTGTCTTCATCCCATTTGAGGACTAGATCTCCCTCTTGAAAATGCCTATCAGATGCCTTTTTGTCAAAAGATTTCTTAACCTGAGCTTGATGTTGCTCCAAATTCTTCATAGCCTTGTTCCGTACTTCCTCTAACTCCATGAGTTCAACAAACTTCTTGTCGAAAAGAATCACTCTGCATAACTTCAAGTTTATGAGCTAACTCCAAAGAGGTAACTGGAATTTTTCTTCCCTTCCATATACAAACACGAAAGGATAATTCCCTATGGCCCTTTTAGGTGTGATCCGATATTCCCATAAGGTAGTCTTAAGTTGTGTATGCCAAGTCCTCTTGTTAGTTTCCATTGTGTGCTTAATAATCCTTATGAGGTTTTTGTTACTAGACTTAGACAATCCATTTCCTCGCTGATAGTAATTGGAAGAAGTCTTGAGGTAGACCCCATTTTTAAAAACCCATTCACTCAACTTCATACCAAGAAAATCCATTGCATGTTATCTGAAATGAATGTAAAAGGAACACCGAACCTTGTCATTATACCTTCCAAAAATCTAGAACTACCTTTTCATTTCTCTCTTTCAATGCTACCGCCTTTGTCCATCAAGTAAAATAGTTTGTTGCAGTAAGGACCCATTTATGTCCATCACTAGATGGAGGATTAATCATTCCAATGAAGTCCAACCCCCATTGAACAAAGGGTTGATCCACTTGAATTGGATGCAGTGGAAGAGCTGCCAACTTCTGCTTTCCTGTGAAAAAGGCACATTCTTTACATCTCCTTACCCAGAGATGGGCATCTTTGAACAAATCCAACCAATAGTAACAAACACATGATCTTGGTAGCGAGTTATTTGTGTAGAGTAATGTCCTCTAGATAGGCCATTCTAAAACTCTTTTAGTATCTTAGTCACCTGTTCGGTCTTATGCATTGAAGGAGGACACTACTCAAATCCTTTTGAAAGAGAATGTTATCTACCAAAACATATGGAATAAATTGAAGATGGAAAGTTCGTCTTTGGTTTTTATCCATGTTCACAGGATATACTCCTGAGAAGAGGAAATTCTTCATTTTGGATAACCAGTCAACTTGATCATCACTCTCATTAGTGTTTAGGAGCATCGTATCCTCATCACCTTTTGATTCCATGTATACAGTAAGTTTTTAACATGAACCTTTACCTCTGACAAGTTTGGTAACCTTGATATGTACATCATACTCCATCACCTTCGTGATCCATCCAACACACTTCTCATTCATCTCTTTGTTCAACAAAAACTCCTTGACGCCTGGATGAGACACCATCAGATGAATTTTGTTGTTAGACAACATGTGCTTGAATTTATTCAAAGATCGAATAACCATAAAGACCTATTTTTCAATGAATGAGTATTTGAGCTTGTAGTCTTTGAGGGATTGATTGAAGAAAGCAATTGGTTGCTCCATCAGATCATCATTTTGCTGGGTGAGGATCCTTGAAATGCTCTCTTGACCTGCAAAAGCATAAAGGATAAAGTATTTATCAAACTTGGGGTTCACTAGCGTGGGAGCTTGAGAAATTTCCGTTTTGATGGATTTGAAGCTCTCTCGTCCTTCCTTTGTCCATGAGAATGGCATGTTTTTCTTTAGCATGGTTGTCAATGGTTTAGCCAATGTCACAAATTGAGGGATGAATCTCCGCACAAAGTTTATGGTTCCCAGAAAACTCTGGAGGCCCTTCTTATGACTTGGGAGAGATAAGGACATAATCGAACGAATCCTAGTTGGATCGATTGATAGTCCTTCCGCTGAAACAACATGCCCCAAAAACTTTCCCTCATGCACTACAAAAATACACTTCTTGGGATTAAGTGAAACCCCAAATTCTCTACACCTTTGGAAAACCTTCCTTAGATGCACGATGTGATTGTCTGCATGCTTAGAATATACAGTTATGTCATCCAGGTAAACCAAGATGATATCATTGATTAGTCCTTTAAACACCATATCCATGGCTCTTTGGAAAGTAGCCCCAACATTGGACAATTTGAATGGCATTTTGTTGTAGGCATACGTGCCCCACTTGGTAGTGAAATCCATTTTGAATTGGTTGGATTCTTGGACTAGGATTTGATTGTAACCGAATATCCATCGAGCAAAGAAAATCTTTGAGCTCCTGCCACTATTTGAAGGATCTGCTCCATTGATGGAAGAGGGTAATGGTCTTTCAATGACACACAATTCAAATCCTTGAAACCTACACATAACTGAATATCTCCGTTATTCTTCCTTACGAGGAACCATATTGGCTAGCCATGAGGAATGCTTAATGGGGAAAATTATACAAGCCTCGATGAGTTTGGTTAGCTCCTTTCTCATTAGTGGCTCCATTTTTGGATTAATCGGCCTTTGTTTTTGGTGAACTGGTTTGACATTAGGATCTAGTTCGATGGTATGTTGTGCTAGACCTAGATCAAAACCACACATGTCTTTATAGGTCCACACAAAGATGTCATGATACTCTTGACAAAGATTGATGAAAGATTCTTTCTCTTGAAAATACACACTTTTCCAATCTTCAAAAAATTCTCATGCGCTACCTCGACTTCCTCAAAATCTTCTTCTTTGACCACCATGTTAGATCTTTGTCTTTTGGATTGATCATCTAAATTGAAAATGGATTCCAAAGTGACTAATCCTTTTGGTATTTTGTTGCTTTTTAATTATATAATTTGATCACCATATGACTCTTGCAACTTATCTTGATTTCTTGCAGCAAACTCTGCCTCTTCTTGTAGGAAAAGGACAATTTGTTTATCACTATTGAACACTTGCCAGCTACTCACATTATCAGGGACTGCAGGTTGAACCACCATTTTGACAAATTGCTTCCCTTCTTTCATGACATCAATAGGTATGTCGTATTGTGAGCCAATTGTAGCAAGCCTATCAGCATCTTGATTTTGATTTCTAGGAACTGCGTGGATTCCAAAAGCTTCAAATCTTCAATCAAGTCCCAAACTTGGTTCTTATATGATCTTAAAATATCATTCTTGGATGCACTACGTGATGTCACTTGATGGACAACTAACTCACTATCTCCAAAAATAGTAAGGGCTTTGATCCCCTTCTTTTGGGCTAGTTGAATTCCTTATACAAGGGCCTCGTATTCAACAACATTGTTAGTGCAACTGAATTACAACTAGAAAAGATGAGAAGTAATTATCTCCCTCTAGGAGATATTAACATAACACCAGCACCAGATCCATTCTTACTTCTCGAGCCATCAAATAAAAATTTCCATAGTCCTTTCAATCGTTTGGTGTTTTGACAAGTTGCGGTATGATTGTATCTTCTTCATGAATGCAGTATGTACCCAATCCTATTTCTTCCAAAAGTAGCAAACTAGCTTCTTCTTTTTTCTAATACATCAATGCATAGGGATCATACTGATGATCTCCACTTACTTCTTCAACGAGTGGTCGGCTCATGATCGAAATCCTTTTCTTCTGGATCTCTGATGGTGCAATTCCCATTTATAGGACTAACAGTGTCAGGTTTGATGTGATTGTGGTAGATTGGTTCTACTCTTATAGTCACTTTGGTTCCGTATCGAGTCTTAAGAATCATATGTGATGAATCGGCTGACAGATAATTGCCCATCTTGGCAGTGAAATCTTGTGATAGGAATATGGCAAAGAGAGGAGGAAGATCAATGACTGATATGTCTTAGGTGAATGAAAAACTTGGGCATGCATGGATGGTAAGTTTAAGTCCTTTTATAACTCCAATAGTCTTAACAAAGGTGCAATCCATCTAAACAACTCCTCTTGCAATTGGCGCATATTATATGCCTAGTACATCTACAATTTGTTTGGGCATGGTGAGCTACTAGTACCAGAATCAATCATACAATTGTGCACCAAGTGGTTTCCAATGATCAGGGAAATATAGAATGGTGGCATTTTTTTGCTTTAGGAATAATTTTCCCTTCTGGTTGACACAAACTCGTAGCATTTGTTGCTCCATGACTTGATGATCCACTAGTTGTACCAAAACTGTTTAGAGCCTCTCGCAATAAGTTTCTTTGAGAAGGAATTGAGAGTGCATCCCACATAGTAACACTCAGGTTGGTTTTCTTCATCTATTCCACTATCTGAAGGGAATTGCTCCTACTTTGTTGACACTTCTTTGAGCATTGGGATCCTCCTTTGGAAAATGCTTGTTGGGTACCGTGATGCCTGATGAACTTTCTTTTCTTGCGGCTTGGCTAACAGGTATTTCTGGCAGTTTCTTTCCCACATCTTTATCAACTGCCACTTGTGTCTAAGGCTATGAAGTGGATGTTTGATCAGCTTTGGAATTTTGAGGTTCCATTGCTCTCTTCTTGGAATGAGTGTTTTCTGCCACTAATGAGGATCTGTATTCAACTTGTAAAAATCTTTTGCTTTCCAGTTTAGCAAAGTGGTTTCTTCAGTACCTAAGGTTGATCTACTATTTCTTGCATAGATGTGTTATCTATTTTCTCAGAAGGGGTAGATACACTTTGAACCATAAGGGCCTGGCCAAGAACTCCATTTGGACAAAGATTTTGATTGTGGGGTTGAGAACAAGGGTAGCACCATTCGTAGTCTTGAACTAGATTATTTTGGATAGGTACTATGGCTCTAGATGAACTAGTAGCAAGAGGGTTCCAAAAGTTCAAAGGTTTGACATTCGTAACTTGATTTGTAGCTTGATTTTGTGGCTGATTGTTCCCTTGAAAAGGAGGATGGTTAGCCTAATACTGCTGATTTTGTGGCTGATATGGATGATTGTATTGAAATTGTTGCCTCTTGAGTGCAACAAGCGCGCTTCAAACTTGGGCATGCATGGATGGTAAGTTGAAGTCCTTTGATAACTCCAACAACCTTAGCAAATGTGCAATCCATCTGAACAACTCCTCTTGCAATTGGCACATATTATATGCCTAGTACATTTGCAATTTGTTTGGGCATGACTGAGCTACTGGCACCAGAATTGATCATGCAATTGTGCACCAAGTGGTTTCCAATGATCAGGGAAATATAGAATGGTGGTGGTTTTTTTGCTTTAGGAATAATTTTCCCTTCTAGTTGACACAAACTTGTAGCATTTGTTGCTCCATGACTTGATGATCCACTAGTTGTACCAAAACTGTTTAGAGCCTCTCGCAACAAGTTTCTTTGAGAAGGAATTGAGAGTGCGTCCCACATAGTAACACTCAGGTTGGTTTTCTTCATCTGTTCCACTATGTTGAAGGGAATTTCTCCTACTTTTTTGACACTTCTTTGAGCATTGGGATCCTCCTTTAGAAAATGCTTGTTGGGTACCGTGATGCTTGATGAACTTTCTTTTCTTGCGGCTTGCTAACGGGTATTTAAGCGGTTTCTTTCCCACATCTTTATCAATTACCACTTGTGTCTAAGGTCATGTGAAGTGGATGTTTGATCAGCTTTGGAATTTTGAGGTTCCATTGCTCTCTTCTTGGAATGAGTGTTTTCCGCCACTGATGAGGGATCTATATTCAACCCGTAAAAATATTTTGCTTTCCAGTTTAGCAAAGTGGTTTCTTTAGGTACCTGTGGTTGATCTACTATTTCTTGTATAGATGTGTTCTCTATTTTCTTAGAAGGGGCATATACACTTTGAACCATAAGGGCCTAGCCAAGAACTCCATTGGGACAAAGATTTTGATTGTGGGGTTGAGAACAAGGGTAACACCATTCGTAGTCTTGAACTAGATTATTCTGGACATGTACAATGGCTCTAGATGAACTAGCAACAAGAGAGTTCCAAAAGTTCAAAGGTTTGAAATTCGTAACTTGATTTGTAGCTTGATTTTGTGGCTGATATGGATGATTGTATTGAAATTGTTGCCTCTTGAGTGCAACAAGCACGTTTCCAAACATTAGCAACAATGACTTGACTTCAAATAGATCATTTCAAGAGGTAGAGGTAGAATGAGCTAGTTGATTAGAGGCTGCTGGAATAGGAGAAATCATTGGCTGATTGTTTGTAAGATCCAGAGAAAATGACATTAGCGGTCGTGGAGCTATCTTTCTAGCATGAATCAAGGAATTTTCTACTCTTATGGCAACGTTGTAGGCATCAGGTAATGTAGCCCCTCCCATGGACTAGATCATGACTGCTACATCACTATTCAAGGCTCACAAATAATACAAGAATGCATTATGTGTAGAAGGCTTTACAAGTTCTAAAATCCTATTCCAGGTCCTATGGAATCAGAAGTTGAAGTCACTCATGTATTCTTGGGGAGCTCTCTTCATGGTAGTGAGTTGTTCCAAAAGTGAAAGATTATCACTCTTGTCTTCAAACTGTTTATAGATATTTTCTCCTAATTCATCCCAAGTGGTTATACTGCCAACACTTAACCCTCGAAACCATTGAAGTGATTTTCCCTTAAAAGAGGTAGCAAGAAGTCTAACCACAATGTTGTCCTCCGTGACATTATGTACAATACAAATGCTAGCTACATCAAGAATATGTTCCACTGAGTAACATGAGTTTCCCCTATGTAAAAGGGTAAAATTTTGAGTGCTATAACAGGTATAGGGTCACATTGAGCCAACAGAAGAGGAATGCTTGCATTGAAAGGGGGAAAAACTTAGTTTCATGCCATAGTAGCAAGAGGTTGATTGTTCCCTAGTGGAGTGAACCTTCCGTACAGAGGAGTTGAATGACCCCTACGAGGTAGAGCTGCAACTGGTGATGTTGAAACACCTCTTCTTCTTCTCTTTGGAGGAGACAAGGAAAGTTTGATATGTTGATAATTTCCTTGCTTTGAAGAAGCTCTTGTCTAAATTATTCACATAAGTTAACGCATTGAGATTTGGAATCCAGAGATATAGAGTCACCAGGTACTTTGACTTGTGTAAGTGAGAAGAGAAGTACCAAATCTTGGTCCCACCGGGCGTGCCAAAAATTGTTGTCACCAAATCACTGCACCCTCTGAATGGCCAGAATGTGAATAAGATGTTTGGTGTGATTGGGACACATGGGATCACCTCTCTCAACTTGTGGGACTTAGGCTCGAGGTGAACCTCTAGAGAATTCCAACTTCCTCTTCATAAACTAAGCATTGTACTACTCCTAGTGTGATAAAAGGCTATCTAGTCCTATGCTAACATTTTCATGGGGTTTTAGGAAAGAGATTTATAGAAATGAAACTATACTAGGGATGGTGATACACCAAATAAAGGGTGTTTCCAAACTCAAGAAGGGTTATTTTGAAGAGGGGTGTGTACCACATATCAACTTCACCTCTTACTGCAACTTAGTGAGGGTACATAATACCACAAACTAAGAAACATGTATTCCCTTTGTTAAACTTGATCAAAAAGAGCAATATATCAATTTCCTAGTGAATAAGGATAAGCTTAAGAAGGGTGAACAGACACCACAATTCAATTGCATGCAATACTCCACCACATGATAAGCACATAAATCCAAGAGCCTCATGTAATAGAAATGTGAACTTACACGGTGTACTGCAAGCATGAGAAAAGGCACAAGGAAGTATAGAAGGATGAAGGACCATGATTAGTCACAAACACATAATTTTATTACTTCAATAACATGCACAATGCATCATACATTCAGAAGAGGCAATGGTTTCTATTACAGTCTTGAAAAGGAGGCTTGAAATTTCTCTCAACACACAAGGACGACTTGCGGAAGAGAGAGGACTCTTGAAAATTGCACTTGCCTAAGATGTCTAACTTTCCAAAATATCTGACATGTTGGAACCCTTTAGAATGGGCCTTCAACTTACATTTCTAGAAGAATATGTGAGAGAGAAGAGGAAAGGTCATAATTACATTCCTAAATTGAAGGCACATGATGTATTTACTACAGTTGGTTGAACCACTTTAGAAGGTTCCATCATGTGTCATTAATTGCTTGTTGACATAGTCTTCTCAATTAATTAAGATAATATTTAAATAAAATATTCTAATAATAATAATAAATATTATTAATAAAATATTTAAATAAAAATATTAATTTAATTTTAAAATATGGTGGGCCCCTCGAAGACTGGTTTGACTTGAAGAAAGTAGGGGGCCATGAAAATAGGTTCAAAACAACCCAATTCGGTGGTTGGCTCACCGAGCCAACTCATCGAGTTGGGCTCGAGTTCCTCCATCAACTTACTCTCCACCACCGCACCTAAAACGAGCCTTTTGCACCGTTGCATCCAACCAACTAGGTCTCTACATAGCCACATAACTCAAAGTAACTTAGTTGTATTTGACGACTCTTCCCATGCCAACTTGGTTCAACATCGAGTCTTGTGAAAACTCGCTACTCATTTACGAGATCGAAGTACTTCCATCATAACCGAGCTCCCATTATTTCATGTATCAACTTGGCCAAGGTGTGAGCTCTTTGTTGAGTTCTTCTTTCCGAGCTCTCATTATTCATTCAGTCGCTTGAAATGATTTATTTCTACTTATGGAGAGTTTCTCCACCTTTGCATCGAACTCATTGCATTAAGCGCTTCTACTTGTATTGAAATCTGAACTTCAATTTAACACTCGAACTTGCCAAATCCACACTCCTGCATCGAGCTCTCTTAGTCTACCCGGGTTCACCATTAAGTGATGTCTCTCGAACACATTGAACGAGCTCCCCATATTCACCAAGCTGGTAAAGACTTGACTTCCACGCATCGGTGATGGCTTTAACATATGTGGTGAGATCCTCTTGCATTCGCATTGATTGAGATAAGCTTTTTTCTTATTACGTCGAAATGGTGAAGTTTTTGTGTTGATGTCTCAATCAAATCGCTACGTGCATGGTTCAATTTAGTGAGTTGACCTCACATATGTTCTGTCCATAAAATCCTTCCCCTTTGGCTAGACCCCCAAGATTGGCTTACAAGCTCTCGCTACCAGTGACTTGGCCTCAACTCGACTCATCCCTATATTCGTCTCCACGAGCTCACTACCGAATTGTCTGTGTTATACCTACCACTGACTCACCTAGCCCTTGATGAGCTCCCATTCATATATGCATTAACTCTCATGAGCTAAGTGTCAAGTTACTCCATGAGTTCCTCATCGCCGAGTTTCTCAATGTTGTGGATAATTCACCGTTCAACTTTCTATAGAGCTCTCCTCTTGAAGATCTATTGGTCAAGTGATTCTTATTCAGCTCGAACCATTTCGAGTCATCTCTCAAGCATCATGACAACTGAGCTCCATTAGTTTCCTCGCATCGACACGCCAAGCTCCTTCAGGTGCTCATGCAACTCCATCTCGTTCTTGATCGGCTTGCCGAGTCGAGTCTCTTCTACTTCTTATGAGCCATGCTATATCTTTCTCTAATCATGCCAACTTTGAGCTATCAAATTATTGAGTTTCTATGTTGAACTTCACCCGAGTCACCTAACAAATGAGCTATTGCACTTCCCTATCACTCCTTTGATCCTCACATGAACCGAAAAATGATCGATCTCCTTGATCCACTTGCTCTCGTTATAACCATGCATGTATTCTTTGTCTTCTATATCGAGATCCTCCATGGACCGAGCATTCGAGCTCCATATCTGCATCTAGCTCCTCCATGCTACATCTATCCCAAGATAGAACTCGTGACATTCTCTACGGCTTATATGGCTTGTCGCAGTGGCCTCCTCACCAAGCTCATGACCCATTTTACTTCCACCAGTTCATCGCATCTTTTTGAACTTGCCACCGAGTTGCCTCGGTTCCCCATCTTTATCTCACTAACATCGGTATGGACTCGGCCGAGCAAGGTTCAACTCGGTGAGTTGAGCTCATATAGGCTTCATCCACATAGATCTTCTCCCTTTGGCTCGACTCCACGAGCTCTTCTTGTGAGCTCACTACTGGATCCTTTAGCTTCCACTGTGTTTCTATATCAACTCACTCAACTAAAGTTCTATGAGTTTCATCTTCTAGATCACTTTGAAGGTTGATATCCCTAGTTGTGTGTTTCATTACTTGAACAACCCAAAATCGAGATTCCTCATCCATCACACACACCAGATCATTATACGACTTAGATCTCGGTATTCCAAAAACTCGATAGGATCTCTGCAAGATTCTTACTCAAGACAAATTTCCTCTATTTCTAGGCTCTTAAGCCATGGGTTTTGCATTATTTATCCCTCACTATACTTGGCTTAGCTCGGGTGAATGAGCTCTCAACCCATCATATGAGCAACTCACCATAGTTCTGGCTCAGAAGCTCCTTTCCTTTGTGTTGAGAAACTCTCTCTCTCAAACCATCGAGCCCCTTCACTACAAGTTTCCATATCCCAACCCAACAATGATGCATTCACATGAGCTTAAATTCCTCACAGAGTTGGGCTCTTGAATTACACGACTCAGCCTTGATTTAGCTCACAGATTTGATCTCTACCCACCGCGAGTGAGCTTTTTCTCTATCAGATGGATTGGTTGAGTCGAGACCCTACTACTCGATCATGAGCTTTCTCATTCACTAATTTGAACCCTAATCTCCTCTGCACCATGCTTGCTACCAACGAGAGCTCTATCTATTGAGTTCATCTTCCTCACCAACCTAGCCACTTCCTGCATATTGAACTCCTTTATCCCATGTTCACCTTCATAGGCCATCTCTATATGCGAGATCTCTTCTAAACATCGATAGTTTTGCCACAACCAACGCGGATTCATTCACAACATCTCTGACTCGAAAGTGCATGTTCATTGAATGGATCAATCTAAACTCGACTCCACCCGAGTCACCTTCTCCTAACATGTTGACTTCTCCTTTCCACCACCATGTATGTGCTCGGGCTCATCTCCTACCCTATCAACTTGATGACTTAATCGGTCTCACGTTGTGTTTGTTATGCTAATTCTACCAACATTTCCTCTAAAATCAGAAATGAAGTTTCCCTTGCGAATCGCCAAACTGGTTAAACATTAATCACCTTCATGCACTAATCGGATGTCTCAGCATCCAACTCGGTTTATTGATGGCACATTTATTTGGCAGGATTTCTCTCCTTTCTCGCCATCTCATGATTCCCACTTGGCCATGGATCTCGAAATTTCCCATAACTCGATGAGCTATGTTCGGATCACCACATAATTTAGGCACCAAGCGAATCATTCTTTGCTCAGCCAACCGAGATGCTCCCTTCTCCGTGAATGGCTCACCGAACCGTGTTTCTTGTGAACTTTCTCATAAGCTCAATCCAACCGAGTTTTTCCAAAACTCGGCCCCACTCTACAACATTTCTAGGATCTAGTGAAGTTTGATTTAGTCTTCCCATGTTTACTTTCTCATCAAACTACCTGTGTAACCTAATCAACCCCCATCGCTAGAGCCAACCATGACTCGCTCTCAAGTTTCGAGCTACTCCCTTACCTATTTTTTGAGCTTTTCGTTCATTCATTATGTCTAAATGCTAACACAGTTTTACTCTTGTGAAACCAAAACCAACTTGCTCACTTCTATGAGATACTTCCTTAACATTCATAGCTTGAACTTACATCATATACTCTCGAATACACCAAGTCATTTGATGAGCTCTCTTCATACCACTCTACCACCTATACGAATCATTCTCCACCAACTCCATATCAAGCTCATCACCATTCTCGCCGAGCTAAATTCATTAGGATCACCCAAATCACCTAAGATCTCTACCCCATTCCAAGTGTCATTACTAGGCTTTCCCATTTATGACCGAGTTTTATTGGATTTTGACAAATCTAGAAGAGCTTGGTGAATGAATCGGGCCACCATGATCTCATGAACTATGCAAATACGGGCTCAGCTTAATGAACTCATTAAACTAAGTCATGAATTTACTAAACTAAACTTAGAGTATAACAAAATCTTAAGAAGACCTTCCAAACTAAATTTATCAATTTTGATAGTTCCCGACTTGTGTTGGGTAAATGTGAAACTTGCCTAATCCAATTTATTGTTTCGAGAAAACTAGCACCTTGTAATATCCAAGAAGCTTCATGAAGAAATTTTCTAGGTTTCAGGGTATAATTAACTCCTGTCATCTAATTTCGCCCCAAGGGTGAAATTGGATAACATTTTTGGTGACTTCGAGGGATGATTTCTGTTAAACATGAAACTCTTATGGAAACCTTGAACTTCCTTCCTTTAACACCTGTAATGATGAAATAATGTGCAAGAACAACACAAAAACCACAACAACAAGGAAAGCAAAATAACAACAACACACAACAATAATGTGCATAAGCACATGGAGGAAAACACCTAACTAAACTATACAAGGGTTGGAACGCTTCTCAAAAAAATCTTTGAGATGTACCCTATTTACATGAATGGGAAGTTCTTCTCCATTGATCCTGGATAAATAAAATGAATTCACCTCTTTGCAACTCGCGATGATGTATGGCCCGCTCTACAGAGCGTCAAACTTGGTGTTCTTTCCTGGTTTGGCCCTGTCTTCATCCCATTTGAGGACTAGATCTCCCTCTTGAAAATGTCTCATCGATGCCTTTTTGTTAAAAGATTTCTTAACCTAAGCCTAATGTTGTTCCAAATTATTCATAGCCTTGGTCTTGTACTTCCTCTAACTCTATGAGTTTAGCAAACCTTCTTTGTCATATGATCACTCTCCATAACTTCAAGTTGATGAGCTAACTCCAAAGAAGGTAACTCCAAGGAGAGTGGAAGTTTTTCTTCCCTTCTATATACAAACACAAAAGGAGAATTCCCTATGGCCCTTTTAGGTGTGATTCATTCTTCCCATAAGGCAGTCTTAAGCTGTGTATGCCAAGTCCTCTTGTTAGTTTCCATCGCACACTTAATAATCCTTACGAGGTTTTTTTACTGGACTCGAGACAATCCGTTTTCTCACGGATAGTAATTGGAAGAAGTCTTAAGGTAGAACCCATTTTTAACAGCCCATTCACTTAACTTCATACCAAGAAAATCCATCGCGTTGTCTGAAATGACTATAAAAAGAACACCAAACCTTGTCATTATACCTTCCAAAAATCTAGAACTACCTTTTCATTGCTCTCTTTCAATGCTACTTTGCCTCTTGTCCCATTGAGTAAAATAGTTACATTGCGATAAGGACCCATTTATGTACATCACTGGATGGAGGATTAATCATTCTGATGAAGTCCAATCCCCATTGAACAAAGGGTTGATCCACTTGAATTGGATGTAGTGGAAGAGCTGCCAACTTCTACTTGCCTCGTGAAAAGGCACATTCTTTACATCTCCTTACCTAGAGATGGGCATATTTGAACAAATCCGGCCAATAGTAACCGACTCGCATGATCTTGGTAGTAGTTGTTTGTGTAGAGTAATGTCCTCTAGATAGGCCATTATGAAACTCTTCTAGTATCTTACTCACCTATTTTGGTCTTACGCACTGAAGGAGGACACCATTCAAATCCTTTCAAAAGAGAATGTTATCTACCAAAACATATGGAATAGATTGAAGATGAAAAGTCCGTCTTTGGTTTTTATCCATGTTCACAAGATATACTCCTGAGAAGAGGAAATTATTCATTTTGGATAACCAATCAACTTGATCATCACTCTCATCAGTGTTTAGGAGCATCGTATCCTCATCACCTTTTGATTCCATGTCTGCAGCAAGTTGTTGACACAAACCTTTACCTTTGAAAAGTTTGGTAACCTTGATATGTACATCATACTCCATCACCTTTGTGATCCATCCAACATGCTTCTTGTTCATCTCTTTGTTTAGCAAAAACTCCTTGACGCATGGATGAGACACCATTAGATGAATTTTGTTGTTGGAAAACATGTGCTTGAATTTCTTCAAAGCTCGAATAACCGCAAAGACCTATTTTTCAATGAATGAGTATTTGAGCTCGTAGTATTTGAGGGATTGACTGAAGAAAGCAATTGGCTGCTCCATCAGATCATCATTTTGTTGGGTGAGGATCCCTGAAATGCTCCATCGATTAGCATAAAGGATAAACCATTTATCAAACACAGGGTTCAATAGTGTGGGAGGTTGAGAAATTTCCATTTTGATGGCTTCAAGTTCTCTCATCCTTCCTTTGTCCATGAGAATGGCATGTTTTTCTTCAACATGGATGTCATTGGTTTAGCCAATGTCATGAATTAAGGGATGAATCTCCACACAAAGTTTATGGTTCCCAGAAAACTCTAGAGGCCCTTCTTATGAATTGGGAGAGATAAGGACATAATTGAACGAATCCTAGCTGGATCGATTGATAGTCCTTCCGATGAAACAACATGCCCCAACAACTTTCCCTCATGCACTGTAAAAATACACTTCTTGGGATTAAGTGAAACCCCAAATTCTCTACACCTTCGAAAAACCTTCCTTAGATGCATGATGTGATCATCTGCATGCTTATAATATATAGTTATGTCATCCAAGTAAACCAAGATGATATCATTTATTAGTCCTTTAAACACCATATCCATGGCTCTTTGGAAAGTAGCCCGATGTTGGACAATCCAAATGACATTTTGTTACAGGGCATACGTGCCCCACTTGGTAGTGAAAGACATTTTGAATTGGTCGATTTTTGGTCTAGGATTTGATTGTAGCGAATATCCATTGAGCAAAGAAAATCTTTGAGCTCCTACCACTGTTTGAAGGATCTGCTCCATT
Source organism: Taxus wallichiana var. yunnanensis (assembly GCA_018340775.1). Classification (NCBI taxonomy): domain Eukaryota; kingdom Viridiplantae; phylum Streptophyta; class Pinopsida; order Cupressales; family Taxaceae; genus Taxus; species Taxus wallichiana. The sequence goes on along the minus strand of CM031240.1, from coordinate 351,459,999 downwards.
GATGGAAGAGGGTAATGGTCTTTCAAAGATGCACAATTCAAATCCACGAAATCTATGAACAACTAAATCTCTTCGTTCTTCTTCCTTACGGGCACCAGATTGGCTACCCATGAGGAATGCCAATTTCCACAGTCCTTTTGAATCGTTTAGTGTTTTGATGAGTTGCGGTATGATTATATCTTCTTCATGAATGTAGTATGTACCCAATCTTATTTCTTCCAAAAGTAGTAAACCAATGTCTTCTTACGCCAATACATAAGCATAGGGATCATACTGATGATCTCCACTTACTTCATATAACATAGTATCAGGGAATTCTTCAATGAGATTGGTTGGTTCATGATCAACATCTTCTTCTTTCGGATCTCTGATGGTGTAATTCCCATTTATAGGACTAACAATGTAGGGTTCTACATGATTGTGGCAGATTGGTTCCACCCTTATAGTCACTTTGGTTCCGTATCGAGTCCTGAGAATCATATGTGACCAATCGGCTGATAGATAACCACCCATCTTGGTAGTGAAATATCGTGATAGGCAGATGGCGAAGAGAGGAGGAAGATCAATGATTGATATGTCTTGGATGAATGAAAAACTTGGGCATGCATGGATAGTAAGTTGAAGTCCTTTAATAACTCCAATAGTGTTAACATTTGTGTCATCCAGCTAAACAAATCCTCTTGCAATTGGCGCATATTGTATGCCTAGTACATCTATAATTTGTTTGGGTGGGTGAGCTCGGCACCAAAATCGATCATGTAATTGTGCACCAAGTGGTTTCCAATGATCAGAGTAAATATAGAATGGTGGAAATTTTTTTACTTTAGGAATAATTTTCCCTTCTGGTTGACAAAAACTCATAGCAGCTTGTTCTTTGCGCATGACTTGATGATCCGCTGGTTGTACCAAAATTGTTCAAAGCCTCTCGCAACAAGTTTCTTTGAGAAGGAATTGAGAATGCACCCCACATAGTAATGCTCAAGTTGGTTTGCTTCATCTGTTCCACTATGTTGACTGGAATTGCTCCTACTTTGTTGACACTTCTTTGAGCATTGGGATCATCCTTTGGAAAATGCTTGTTGGGTACTGTGATGCCTGATGAACTTTCTTTTATTACGGCTTGGCTAATAGGTATTTTTGGATGTTTCTTTCCCACATCTTTATCAACTGTTGCTTTTGTCTGAGGATGTGAATTGGATATTTGATTTTCTTTGGAAGTTTGAGGTTCCATTGCTCTCTTCTTGGAACGAGTGTTTACCGCCACTGATGAGGGATCTGTATTCAACCCATAAAAATCTTCTACTTTCCAGTTTAGCAAAGTGGTTTCTTCAGGTGCATGCGGTTGATCTATTGTTTCTTGCATAGATGTGTTCTCTGTTTGCTCAGAAGGGGAAGATATGCTTTGAACCATAAGGTCCTAGCTAAGAACTCCATTTGGACAAATATTTTTATTGTGGGGTTGAGAACAAGGGTAGCACCATTCATAGTCTTGAACTAGATTATTCTGGATAGGTACAATGGCTCTAGATGAGCTAGTAACAAGAGGGTTCCGAAAGTTCAAAGGTCTGACATTCACAACTTGATTTGTAGCTTGATTTTGCGGCTGATTGTTCCTTGAAACAGAGGGTGGTTATCCTGATATTGCTGATTTTGTGGCTGATATGGACGATTGTATTGAAACTGTTGCCTCTTGAGTGCAACAAGCTCATTTCCAAATATTTGCAGCAAAGGAATTGCCTTCAAATATATCATTTAAAGAGGAAAGGGTAGACTAAGTTTGGTTGATTATAGGCTCTAGAATAGGAGCAATGATAGGTTGATTGTTCGTAAGATCTAGAGACAACGACATTGGCGGTCATGTAGCTATCTCGATCCGAAAATAATCAAGTTTTTATCTACCTGATCTCAGACCCTTATAGGCTTTAATTATTTGCCGATAATTTTCTCCTTTTTAAGTAATCAATTTAAAATTTAATGCAAGACAATAAAGACAATTGCACAATGATTGATTACGGAGTTCGGCAATTGCCTACATCTCTAGGTTCTTTTGAACCATTCCACTAGTCAAAACTTGTAAGTTACAATAGTACTTTCATAAGAAAACCTAATGGAAACTATTAAGAAATTGCTTAGAAGAATAACCAGACCTTCAGAAGACAAGGGTGAAAAATAGCACCGACTTCCCCTTTCCTGGTGTATTCGGCAAGCTTGATGGCACCAAATCCATTGTTCGAATCCTCTGGTTCTCGATTGGTCTTCCAGATGCTTCGTAATGCCCTATGGCACTCCGATCAATATTCCAGGATTCACAATAATTTGGTGTGGTGCTATGGGCCTATTGGGTAGTTTACATTTTACTCCCAATCACAAATATTCCATCTAATATTGCCTAAAATAATAGGCCAATAGACAATATTTGTCTATAGTAATTTTTAGGAATTTAATATAGTTTACAAAACTATATTAAAATTTCCCTATTACTAATTTTGACACATCCCACAAATAAGCTTAAAAAATAATAAGCTTCTTGGGATAATGTGTGTCCATTACAAAGAAATGGGTTCCCTATTTATATGAAAATTAGGGCCCTTATACAATGCATTTACCAATTATCCTAAGGCTAATAATAGCCTAATCCCGTAGCATGTGTAATGGGATTAATCCCAAATTTAAGCGCATGCATTTTTAATGGAATCAAAATCCATTTTAGTGGCTAAGGTGAGTGGGAGCGGTTTTGCATGTTAAAGTGGGTATTTATCCCACATTTGGTGGCCTTAGCTTTAGGGAAGGTTTTAATAAACCTTATATCTCCCATTCCTCATGTGGAACTTTCCACGCATGGGCCTAGCCCCCCAACACCGCTTCATCTCCCTCTCCTCACGTGGAATCTTCCACGCATGACATTACATGCCCCCTACCACCGCTTCACTCCTTCCTCCACGTGGTCCTTGGCAAGTTGGTGGTTTAGTAGGTAAGTGGAGGATTATGTGGTTATACTAATGTTTGAACATTAATATATATATGCGTGGCATTTGGAAATAACTATGGAAAATAATTACAAAGTAAAATGTAACTCGGTCCATGTATACTTAGCTAATTAGCTCAATGTTGACCCTTGATAGGAAAATCGATCGTATTCGATTCATGGTGGCTTGTGGACCCACCACGTTAGCGTAAATACGAGTTCACACAAGGTGGCGGGCTCCCCTCGTAACAAAAGTTGAGCCTCTTGTTTTGATGAGCTATCTTTTTACGACCGTCGAAGACCGAGATCAAAACAAACAAACAACTAACTTTGCCTTTTTGCACGTGTCACGATGAAATTGGTCCAATAGTGACCAGCTTGACTAGAGTTGACTTTCCTATTCGAGAAGAGGCAATGGTTTCCATTATAGTCTTGAAAAGGAGGCTTGAAAGTTCTCTCAACACACAATGACAACTTGTAGAAGAGAGAGGACTCTTGAAAAATTGCACTTGCCTAAGATGTCTAACTTTCCAAAATATCTGACATGTTAGAACCCTTTGGAATGGGCCTCCGACTTACATTTATAGAAGAATATGTGAGAGAGAAGAGGAAAGGTCATAATTACATTCCTAAATTGAAGGCACATGATGTATTTATTACAGTTGGTTGAACCACTTTAGAAGGTTCCATCATGTGTCACTAATTGCTTGTTGACATAGTCTTCTCAATTAATTAAAATAATATTTAAATAAAATATTTTAATAATAATAATAAATATTATTAATAAAATATTTAAATAAAAATATTAATTTAATTTTAAAATATGGTGGGCCCCTCGAAGACCGGTTTGACTTGAAGAAATTAGGGGGCCATGAAAGTAGGTACAAACAACCCACTCGGTGGTTGGCTCGCCAAACCTACTCACCGAGTTGGGCTCGAGTTCCTCCATTGACTTACTCTCCACTGCCGCACCCAAAACGAGTCCTTTGCACCACCACATCCAAATGACTAGTTCTCTGCACAGCCCACACACCTCAAAGTAACTCGGTTGTATTTGATGACTATTCCCATGCCCCTTCGGTTCAACATCGAGTCCCGTGACAACTCGCTACTCAGATTTATGAGATCAAAGTACTTCCATCATAACCGAGCTCCCATTTTTCATGTATCAACTTGGCCAAGGTGCAAGCTCTTTGTTGAGTTCTTCTTTCCGAGCTCTCATTATTCATTTAGTTGCTTGAAATGATTTATTTCTACTTATGGCGAGTTGCTCTACCTTTGCATCGAGCTCATTGCATTGAGCGCTCCTAATTGTATTGAAAACTAAACTTCATATTTAACGCACGAACTCACCGCCGCCACCCTCCTGCATCGAGATCTCCTTGTCTTCCCAAGCTCACCACCGAGTTTTGTCTCTTGAACACATTGAACGAGCTTCCCATATTCACCGAGGTGGTAAAGACTTGACTTCCACACATCAGTTGATGGATTTAACATATGTGGTGAGATCCTCTTGCATTTGCATTGACTGAGCTAAGCTCCTTTCTTATTACGTCGAGCCAGTGAAGTTTCCATGTTGATGTCTTGATCAACTCGCTACATGCATGGTTCAATTAGGCGATTCAACCTCACATATGCTATGTCCATACAAATCCTTCCCCTTTGGCTAGACCCACGAGATCGGCTTACAAGATCGCCACCAAATGACTCGGCTCATCCCTACACTCATCTCCATGAGCTCACTACCGAATCAATCACGTTGTACCCACCGCCGACTCACCTAGCCTTTAACAAGATCCCTTTCATATATGCATTGAATCTAATGAGGTAAGTGTCAAGTTACTCCATGAGTTCCTCATCACCAAGTCAAATTTGACGGCCAAGCCATTGCCAAGTTTCTCACCATTGTGGATACTTCACCATTCTCGCTTTACTGCATAGCTCTCCTCTTGAAGATCTATTGGTCGAGTGAATCTTATTTGACTCGAACCATCTCGAGTCATCTCTCAAGCATCATGACAACCAAGCTCCATTAGTTTCCTTGCATTGAAACACCGCCAAGCTCCTTCATATCTCATGCAACTCTAACTCGTTCTTCATTGGCTTGCTTGAGAGTCGAGCTCTTTTACTTAAATGACGAGCCATGTTATATCTTTCTCTAATCATGCCAACTCCAAGCTATTCAAATTACTAGGTTTCTACGTCGAGCTTCACCCGAGTCACCTAGTAAATGAGCTATTACGCTTCCATGTCACTCCTTTGATCCTCGACCTGAACCGAAATGATCGAGCTCCTTGATCCACTTGCTCATTATGACCATGCATGTATTATTTGTCTTCTATATCAAGATCCTCCACAGATTGAGCAGTCAAGCTCCCTATCTGCATCGAGATCCTCCATGCTACATCGATCCCGAGCTAGAACTTACAACATTATCTACGTCTTATATGGTTTGTCGCAGTGGCCTCCTCACCAAACTCACGACCCATTTTACTTTCACCAGTTCGTTGCATCTTTTTGAACTTGTCACCGAGTTACCTTGGTTCCCCATCTCTGTCTCACTAACCTCGGTATGGACTCGAATGAGCTAGGTTCAACCCAGTGAGTTTAGATCATATACACTCCATCCACGTAGAGCTTCTCCCTTTGGCTTGACTCCACGAGCTCTTCTTATGAGCTCATTTATGGGCTCCTTTAGCTTCCATCATGTTTCTATATCGACTCGGCTCATCTCAAGTTCTCCGAGTTTCATCTTCCAGATCACCAGTGGTTGAGCTCCTGGCTACGTGTTCCATTACTCCAAGCAACCCAAACTCAAGATTCATCATCCATCACACACACCAAATCATTATATGGTTTAGAGATTAGTATTTCAAAAAATTGATAGGATCTCTGCAAGCTTCTTACTCAGGCTGAATTTCCTCTATTTCTAGGCTCTTACGCCATGGATTTTACATTATTCATCCCTCACTATACTTGGCTTAGCTTGAGTGAATGATATCTCAACCCATCATATGAGAAACTCGCCATAGTTTTGTTTCAGAAGCCCCTTTCCTTCATGTTGAGAAACTCTCTCTACTCAAACCACTAAGCCCCTTCATTGCAGGTTTCCATATCCTAGCCCAACAATGATGCATTCACATGAGCTTAAATTCCTCACATAGTGAAACCAAAACTAACTTGTTCACTTACGTGAGATACTTCCTTAACATTCATAGCTTGGACTTACATCATATACTTTCGAATACACCAAGTTGTTTGAGGACCTCTCTTCATACTACTCTACCACCTATACGAGTTGTTCTCCACCCAGAGATCCATATCGAGCTCACCGCTATTCTACCAAACTCGAACTCATTGAGCTCACCCGAATCATCTAAGAGATCTGCCCCCATTCCAAGTGCCATTGCTAGGATTGACCATTGATGACCGAGTTTTATCGATTTTGATGAATTGAGAAGATCTCGGTGAATGACTCAGGGCCACCATGATCTCATGAGCTATGCAAATACGGGCTCGCTTAATGAACTCATTACATTGAGTCATGAACTTACTAAACTAAACTTAGAGTATAACAAAATCTTAAGAAGACCTTCCAAACTAAATTTGTCAATTTTGATAGTTCTCGGCTTGTGTTAGGCAAATGCAAAACTGCCTAAGCCAATTTCTTGTTCCGAGCAAACTAGCACCCTGTAATATTTGAGAAGCTTCATGAAGAAATTTTTTAGGTTTCAGGGTATAATTGGCTCCGTTGTCCAATTTCACCCCAAGGAGAAATTGGATAACAGTTAGAAAGTTTTTGGAATGAGGGAAAAATAACAAAACAAATAAACAAGACAATAGAAGCAAACCCACATTTGATTTCCAAGATCGCTTAAAAAAGCACGAGGAAAGAGCATACATGTGGGTTGGATTTGGTTAAGTGAAATGTTAATTCCCCCAAAAAAAAGAGAAACGATCACGTTTTTGATTCCCAAGATCGCTTTAAAAGCACGAGGGAAGAGCATACATGTGAGCGATTCATGAGTAGTTTAAAAAAGAAAAGAAAATGACAAAGGCAAAGCATGCAAAACAGATGAGAAAAATGTTAGTCTAGTTTACAAAAACAACTAAACATGTACAAGAAAGGCGTAAAAGCAAGAAAAATTGGACCGAAACGTCCAATAATGCTAAAATGGAAACTTTCACAATTAAGCCATATAAGGAAAAGTGAGTAAAAGGGTGAAATTGAGTGGATGGTTTGAGAAAACATCCTTTTAGAAGTGAAAATAAAAGTTGAGTGGAAATGCCGAGAGCCCTACGCAAAAATAAGATGAGCTATTAGTTTTGTGTATGATAAAATGAAAAAAGTAACGTAAAGGTCATAATTGAATGGAAAAGACCTAATTAAAGTAAACAAACTAATTATTATTTAAAAATAGTGAATGACCTAAACTAAGTAAGTAAATTAAACTAACTAATTAATTAGACTAACTAAAAAAACAAAAAACAAAAAAAACTAATAACTAAGAATATATATAAAAAGTAAACCTAAACTTAAAACTATAAAAATATAAAAGATAGACCTAAAGGTGTGATTTGTTTGTGTGTGCGGAGTTGAATGGGGGACAACTTGGCGGGGAGCTCTATGAGCTCGATGTAGAATTCAACAAAAGGGTGAAGGGAGGGGGTCGTTGGGATGTGGATCATTTGGGGTGGGCGAGGCGAGGTGTTGGATGGTAACAGAGTAGGAGAGCTCGGGTGAGGTGTGGAAGGTGCAAATGAGGCAGAAAGGAATGAGCTAGTAGCGGGGCTCGGGAAGGGGTCTCAGTAGGGGAGTGAGCCGAGGCGAGGTGAATGGAGTGGGTGTAGAAGGGGAGAGTGCAGCTTGGTGGCTCGGATACGAAGGGAGAAAATCAGCGAAGCGGTCGCAGTGAGTGTGGGACAAGGTGGGTAGGGAACAGGGTGGTTTGAGCAAGGGCCGCGAGTTGGGTTGGGTCGCGGGGAGGGTGAACAAGGTAGGAGGTCTCGGTAGTGAGCCATTAGATGGGGAAAAGGGTAGAATAGAGGGTAGGGGCAAGTTGGGTTAGGATCTGGGTCTAGGGGGAGTTGGGGTCGGGACAAGTCTGGGATGAGATTGGTAGGTAGGACAGGGGTCTATGGGAAATGGGGAGGGGCCAAGCTAGGGTGGGTCGGTCAGAGACGGAAACAAAGGGGGAGTGATGCGGCTAGAATTTACCGTAACTAACCTAGGTGCGGCTGGCATATCACTCGGCTTTAGGTGAGTGCTCACCGAACCACATAAATGTACTAGGCCCCTCTTTAGGGTTGCTTATGCGGGATGTTAGTAAGATGAAGAGTTAGTGCATTCAAATCCATGAATAGTTTAAACATTCTACGGGCGTATTCCGATCTAGATATAAGGAGTAATGGATTCAAGCAACAACCACATAAATTCTACCATACAATATCTGGTTATATTCATGTTTAACACCTTGAATTAGTCAATGCACTCCATTATATTAAACACAATAAATACACAAAAGCTTCTTACAATATTCAACATCATAAAATTATGTGCGCATCAGATCGACAACATAACTTGACAATAATCGAGATACATCCTCCTATATTAAGAAGATCACTACATATTTATAAGGGTGGGGACTTGTCCTTCACCACTTACATAATTCCCAAAATAGGTCGCATGCTAAAAATAACCACGTGCCTTTACAATAATAGACACACATGCAAGTGCGCTAATAATAGATCTCTTCTAGTTAACTGGCAGTAATAATTCTATTATTAACTTGAACCCATGTAAAGTACTTAGTAGACGCTCTTCCAAAATAGCCTATGCATGTCGCGCAAGTCTTTATCTGGTTTGTGTGCTTTGCATGCTATCTCCAAAAATAGCCCGTAATCCTGAAAATGGCTAAGTCTGAATCTGTCCTTGTCTTTCGTGTGCGTTTCCTTCCCTATCCTTCCACGCCTTTGAATGCACCATGTTTTCACATGTGAACCTTATGTGTGCCTTCTGCTAAGTATCATACTTTTTCTAGCTCAACATTACCCCACACAAAACTGCATTTTCGCCCCAGCAATGGTTGCCTCTTGATATCTAAAGAATAAAGTATAAGGAATGGAATGAATGTAAATTAAAGAATTACTTGTACAAAGAATGAATTTTCACCCTGCAACGTCCTCTATTTCAACTGGAAGAATTAACTCCGGATATTCCTCTTTGATTTCAGCCTCTAAGGTCTGCCAATCACTCAACGTGACTTCTGCCTTTTTTGAATATCTAATGCAATAGATTCTAACTCTTCTTGCGCAATCTCTTCCTTCTCATTCTGCAATACTATAATAATGCTAGACATTGCAGTCACCCTTCCTTCCGGAGATCCATCTTCTGCGCTGTAAGATTTCCAATTTCATCCAACCTATCTTTATGGGGCTTTTGTGCATTGCTGAGGGCCTCACCCTTTTGCTTTACTAGCATGAATCTCTCCGCGCACCCCAAAGTCTCATCCTTCATGGCCTTCAAGACTTCATTATCTTCTACCATGGTCCTAATTCTTATTACTGCCTCTAGAGCTGCACATATATTCAATGTCAGTCTGCTTTTCTTCAGCTCCTCTTACAAGGTTTGGAGTAATGCTTCATAAGATGAAATCTTTCTTACCACTGAAGCCCTTTCTCTCTCTACTTCCTGCTCAGGTTCCTTTGGTTCTGGCATTCAAACCAATCCATCTGCAAGCACTAAATCAACTAAGGTATGCACATAATGCATAGCCAAAGGGAACTTTTGGGTACCTTGGGCTCCAAGTGCGGTCTTGCTTGTAAGACATGATCGCCGATCTCCTCTAGCCATGCTGATGAGAACCCCATTCTTATTTTGCTCTAGGTCCTTTTCTCCTTTCATATGTGTTATTTTTGCATTTTTGGCTTTAATATCTTCTCTTAGCACTCTAATAGTTGTAGCTTTATCCACATTCCTACATGTACCTCTATAGATACTTTCACTAAGGCATTACTCACCTATTCATCAGACATAACCGTGGGTTTGATGGTTATGTGCCTGTTATGTGGTGCCTTTCTCATTCTTCTTGACACACATGACTCTTCACATACATCAAAATCAAGCTTGTCCATGTGTGTTTGCATGGACCATGACAATTGTTTCCTCATGCGCGTGGTTGTCATGTCGAGTCCATAAACTCCCATCCATATAAGTCCTTGAGGCCCACTATATTTTGGAATCGGGTGCGGAAAATTTTACCCATGTCCCCTTCATAGCCCATGATTGGTGCACCATACTCCCCACTTTCCCTTTTTGTTCTTGGCCCCTTAGGAACTTAAGCACCAAGGTTTGGAGTTGGATCATCTATGTCTTGAGGAGTATCTTGTCATGTTTCTCCTGTCTTCTTTACTCCTTCTTATTCATCCTTGATTTCTTTGTCCTTGGGTTCTTCCACATCCTCTGGTGGTATAGGATTTCTAGGCACGCTCTCTATAGAATCCTTCACCTCCTCATTTAGTTTCAAATTTATCCTTCTCCCCTCGGTTTTCTCTTTCTTTGGAGAGATTCGTGGTGATCTTCATACTTTGAATGTGGATTTCCCACACCTTGTGTTCTTGTTCTTATGAAAAATCTCTTGAAACGACACTCTCCTTGGACTACTTCCAAGTCCTCTTTTTCTTCTTGTTCTTATGGTGGGGTACTTACGCACTCAGTCTCCATTTTTATAGGCTACCTCCGGCCTCTATGTACCAAGCCACCACTATCTTCACGCTCTTCTTCCTTGTCATCTACCTCTTTAGGTTTTGTGGGCTTCAGAGCTAGTACGTTCTCCACTATATGGTTTCCCTTAGGTGGCCTTGGTAGCGCGAACTCATTCTCCACATATTTTTTATTCTTTAGCTTGGGCTTGAGCTGAAGGAATATGAGCGCTGCTCCAGTGTCCCCAATAACCAAGCTTAAAGGATTCATGTTTAGAATGTCTGAAATGAGTCTCTCAACATAGGTAACCTTTCCTAAATAGACATATGTCTTCCTTAGAGTGTGGTAGTCACAGTATACCTTGTCCACACTAAAATTTAGGAGGCACGCATCAGTAAAATGGTGGACTAATGCTTGGAAGTAGTGAGCTATGAAGGCATAGAACAGTTTACACTATGGGCTCCAAGTCCCATCCTTCATAGAAAATTGTGCGATGCAGAAGTGCTAGTACACCTGCGAATTGTATTACCTTGCCCACCACTGACGGTAACTCCTTAGGAATGTGCCACTCCTCTTCAAATGCCATGTAAAGCCTGTCATACCACATCTCCACCCTTTGTTTGAATGGCCCACTCATCAACCCTTCACATAAATATTTGTCGAACCTTTGTGCAAGGGATTTGTTCTCCATGGGATACTCCCAAATCTTGTCCTTTGGCCCATCGAGCACTCCAATATCCATAAATACTAAAGAAAGAAAAATAGCACCAAAAATAATTTTGTCACCTGTGTGCACTTCCTTGATAATGTTCTCTGCAATGTATCCTGCTATGTTGTAGATCACTCCCTGTGACATTCTCCTTGCGCAATGCGCAGATCACATTATATTCACTTGCGACCACCTCTCTTGGTCCTTCAACTTTGTCACCAGATGTGTTGCTGCTTGAACCACGGGGTAATTCTTTAAATTTTCAATATCCATCCCACGTGGACCCTTTGTGTATCCTAACTCTTTCCATGTTTCCAATATTTTGGATTTATCTATTAGATCACTTGGCAAGGTCTACCCTATGCCTTTTAATCATGTCATTATTGCAATCAAGGAGGCTATGATTATGACCCTCCATCCAAAAAAATAGAATAAGTCCTCGTGGACTCTTCTCATTAACCACTCTCTCCAACGTCATCATATACCGGCATGTCCTCTGTTGTGCACTTGTTGGTCTTCATGCTCAACAACGCATCTAACTCCTTCTTGTTATCCGATGTGCGGTGGTTGTAATCACTTATTTTACACTTACGGATGTGGGAATCCCATTCTTGCCCAACTATAACACCTTCTGGTATTGTATCTCTAAAAAATTACTTTCAGGCGCAACTTTAACTTATGCCTCCACTTTCTTCTTTCCTTTAGCTCCTGTGGAAGGTACTTTCTTTGGTGCCATCTGAAAATCTCACCTTTCTTTCCTCTATAGTGTGTAAATGCATCTCCTTCTATCCTCTATAGCGAGCAAGTCCAAACCCTAGCTCGAATCTGTGTGCCCTAGTTGAAATCACGTGCCCTAGCTCTTTTACAATGCTCTGCTTTGCTCAAACCCTTCTCAAATGGGGATGCAAGCTTCTTCTGCATGCACATCTGCTCTCCACATCTAGTTTCACACTCTCCGCACCTCAATACTCTTCGCATAGCTTGGCCGCACTTAGCTCTTTCAAATTCTTGTGATCACAATGGTAAAAATGAACTCACATCATGTCCTTATATATATTTTCAAAAATTTGGTGCATTTATTTCTCCTTCACCTACCAACAATTCTCTCATTAATTGACCATTTTCACAATTTCTTCTGGTACATCTTCGTGCCTCAACTATAACCTTCTAGCGCACCTTCCTACCTTTTGGTTACATACTTCTCTTCACCACACTTCCATGCGCCTGAGTACCTCACCACTGCGCCTTCTCCCGGTAGTCTCCATGGCCACTACTTACCTCACATTATCTGTTCCTTTATTTATCTCCATCTATGGTCCTTATTTGGAAGCAATCTTCTTTCCACCAAATCTCCAAACTTGAATAACACCCGTGTGCAGCTTTGTTCTTTTATGTGTACCCATTTTGAAATAACCACCCCACACAAATTGTATGTGTAGACCTCTGTGCATAAAAATTCTTCAAACGGTAAGTAGCTTCGGAGTGCAAACACGCTTATTTATACAAAACACCAACTAAATTGAAAAATCATAGAGACGAAGAATGAAATACATTAAGGGATTACATAGTTGAAAACCTAATCTAAATGGCAACACTGCCTTATTACAAACACCAAGAAGACTTATTTATAGTAGGGCTTCAACATACTCCTCTTGAAATAACTAGGTAGCCGTATTCCATCAAGCACCTCTAATTGACAAGCACTTGTTTCAAGTATGTGAGTGATAACATATGGTCCTAACCAATGTACTTTAAATTTTCCTGGATGCCACAGAAACTTAGAATCATAAAGAAGCACCATCTGTCATATCTCAAGCTTTTTGTCCCTGATGTACCTGTCATGCCATGCTTTCTGCCTAGCCTTTTCTTGCTTCTCCGACTCAGTGCTATTGATCATCACTCATCCAACTTAATCAAATTTTAAATTCATTCTTCTAATGTTTTTCATCAAATAGACCTCCGGTCGTGGAATACACAAAAAGGTAACATGAATTCCATAGGAAGAACTCGCTTCGCACCAAACACCAATTGAAAGGGTGTGGCTTTATTCAACCTCTTATATGTTGTTCTATATGCCTAAAGTACGGCGAAACTTTATCATCCCAATCCTTCCTTCTAACATCACAATTTTTTGTCAATGGCTGGCTCAAAATCTTGTTGAAAGCCTCAACAGTCCCATTTTCCTGAGTATGATATGGTGTATTCTTATGGTGTTCAATCATGAACTCACCCAATAGAATTTTGATTGTCTCATTCAAAAAATGTGTGCCCCTATCACTGGTCAAACTCAACGGGCATCCATACCTTGTAATAATATATTCCCATAGAAACCTAGGCTGCTTTGTATAATCGTTTGTAAATGTTGCTTCCGACCACCTTATCAAATAATATGTGCAAGTGATGATATAACGCGATCCAATCCTACGCGTGGCTGGTGAAATATGACCCAAAAATATATAGCCCATTTCTCAAACGGTTCTGCACTAGGAATAGGTCTTAAAGGAATTTCATCTCTTTGTCCTAGTTTGCCAAGGCGTTGACAGTGATCGCAGCCTTGCAATACACCTTACAATCCTTATGTAGGGTCTCCCACCATAATCCAACGAGTAGAATCTTGCGCATAGTGGCATCACCTACATAGTGCCCACCTACAATACCACCATGAGCCTCTTCCATGATATCTATGCACTCATGTTCCAGTACACATTGACACAATACTTCATCTTGGCCTAACTTATACAGGTCACCGCTAATCAACATAAATGGTGCCGCACGAATGGAAAGTTGTTTCTTCTCTAAGGATTTCATTCCTTATGGTGCCATACTTGTATGTAGAAAGACAACAATTTCCTCTAATTCGATGGCGCGCATTGTAATTGGTATAACTGCATTGAGCATGGTATCTTTAATGGCCTAAGTGTTTTCTCCTCCGACCGTATTCTAGATAAATGGTCCAGTCTAGAATTAATTTTCCCTGGTTTTACCACAATTGTAAAATCAAATTCTTGGAATAAGAGTACCCATTAGCATATGCGCCCCTGTAAAATGGGATTTTTTACCAAATACTTCAATGCCATGTGATCGATATAGAATACAAATGGTGTTGCTAGTATGTACTGTTTGAATTTATGTAGCACATAGATAATTGAAAAAGGTTCATGCTCTGTAGTTGTATAATTCTACTCTGCATGAGTCAAATTTTTACTAACAAAACAAATAAGATGATCTATAATACCTTCTCCATGCTGATCCAACACCGTGCCAATGTTCGTGCCAAAAGCATCCACATGTACATGAAACATTTGGTCACATGAGGGAAAGCGCAGAATAGGCGTTGTAGTAAGTTTCTCTTTCAATGTCTCAAATGTGCGCTGTTTTGTTTGGTTCCCCCAATAGAATGTCCCTTTTCCTTTTAGTAACTCTTCCAAGGGTGCGACAACCTTAGCATACCCTTTAATAAATTTTCTATAATACCCAGTGTGACCTAAGAATCCGCACACCTCACTTTGACTAGTAGGATCTTCCAGGCCGATAATGACTACAACCTTAGCTAGATCAACCAATAAACCTTCCTTACAGATGATGTGCCCTAACAATGTGCCAAATGGTGTAGCAAAGACACATTTCTTGATGTTCAAAGAGATGCTTAACTATTGACATCTTTCAAACATTAAGCGTAAATTGTCACAATGATCCTTAACAAGTCCATACACCATCCAATCATCTAAATAAACCTGCAAGAAGTTGTGAATAAAATATTTGAACACTTGGACAACTATGCGCGAAAATACAACAGGTGTGTTTTTCAGACCAAAAGGCATCATAGTATAGGCAAAACTTCCCCATTCAGTGGTAAAAGTAGTATTTTCCTGATCCTCCATGCAATCCTAACCTGATGATACCTAGAGAATCCATCTGTAAACAAATAGATTTCACACCCTACAATGCCTTCTAATATTTCCTCTGTGAATGGCGTAGGGAAAGGATCAGTCACACATGCAACATTCATCTCCATGTAGTCCACACAGATCCTAATCGACCATATTTATTTATAATGATCACCATTGGGATAACCCATTATGACTCGTCCAGGGGCTTGATGATTCTAGACTTCAACATTTTGTCAATTTATTCCTTGACCTTTTCATGCAAGTTGGGGTTCATCCTATAGGGTCTCTTCCTGATCGGGTGCGCACCTTCCTTAAGCTTTATCTTCATTTCTCCTAATGATTCATGCACGCCTTTTAGTTTATGGTATCCCCTAGGAAATAAGTCCTGATAATCTCGTAGTAACTCAATGATTTTTGCCACTTCAGAGTCAGACCAATAATCCCCAATTATGGCCTCCTTAGGTTCAACATCCGATCCAATATTCACTTTCTTTGTTTTCATAGGTTCATGATAGGCATGCATGGTCTTATCTGCACTGTCAAAAACTTCACGCCTACTTGTTGAATGATCTACATCTAGATTTTCTACTTCTTCATCATCCACTAAGTAGACCATCTTTCCTTTTGCTTTCTCAAGGAAAGCGCGCTTAAGTAGTGTGGCATCTGTCTCTGTTTTAAAAAAATGCACTCCTGAGTCGTTTCCATCAAATAACTCCTGAATTAGTTCTTCTACCTTGGCACTATCTCCCATAGTTAACCACTTTATAATCCTTAAGGCCTCTTCTACTGGAGGTTTAGTAGAGAGTAGTAGAAAGTCTCGGGTCATTCCTGCAGTCAAATCTTGTCAATTTTCAGTCTCTCTATGGAGTTCAGCCATACTAAGCATGCATGCAACCTTGTAAAGTGGAATAAAATTTGTGCACCCAGAGTGAAAGTGTAAAGCTCAATGCCCCTCTTTCTAGAGTGTCTCATATCTTGTTGAACGTGGTCTTGAACATGTTGATGACCATGATAAGTGCATATTTGAGTAGGTACATTTCTCCCTGGAAGATCAAGTATAAAGAGCAACCATAATTTCATTCCATCCTACAAGATTATCCTCAGAACCACCTACCAGAAGTAGCGTTGTTATCTCGCACATGGGGTATATGCTAGCATATTCCATCTCTCCAACTGGTCTATCCATTGTTCCTCCATGACACGTAGAAATACCGTCGGATCTTATTCTCTAGTGTATTGAGGTACCGAGTTGTTACTTATTCTCCTGATACAATGAGGTCTATTGTTCCGTGCAAATGTACTTCTTACTTCGCGCCCTACTAACTCATAAGTACCATGAGCCCAATTATCATAAGTAACACTTGTAGTATCGCTAATAGACTATGCATCTTCCCATTGAAGGATTCCTTATTTAGATGGCTCGAGAACTTCTGGGTCCCGAATGACTTGTACATAAATCCTATTCAGATCTTCCTCACTCAAAGGCTCAACATAGGGCGTAGATTTCCCATCGGTTAAAGGGATAATAACCCTTTCCTCCTTGTTCTCAAAACTCATATAACCCTTGTTGAACCGAAGATCATCATTGTTTTCATAACACCAAGGGAACCTAATTAGAGTTGGGAAACTGTCTTCCTAACACCTCAAAATCTCATGTGAACTTGGCCCCTTGTATAGTAATGGATGCATCTTTTAAAACTCTAATAGGGGTGGCCTTGGTTCGATTAGCCATAAACAACACATTAGAAGATGGTTGTAATGGGGGTCTCCCCATTTGTACCCATGCATCTAAAGTAAGCACATTGACTTCCACACATGTATCAATCAATATATTACTCAAAATCCATCCATCCGAAAAAAATTCTGAGTGATTTACTTTTCATAGTCTAAGCTATGGGAGGAAGATTTACATGCGGGATATGTAGTCCAAAGGTCAATACTTGCATGCAGAGTGTTTCCCTTTAGCCAATTCCCTAACAATGGAATGATATTCTCTTGGCGAAACATTTTTCACACCTCCTTTAAGTCATCCATATCAGATTGGACCGTCTCTTGTTGATTTATTTTGCTCCATCTTCCGTGATTGCTCCTTTAAACACTGTATTTCACCATGAATATTTCTGAGTACCTCCATGGTTTCCTGATAAACCTCCTTTTGATGGACATGATTTGGGTAGCTTCCATGTAGAACCTCCTCCTTAGTGATGGTAGGCTTCTGCTGCAATGCTTATTTGGTGCGCGTTGTTTCAGCGTGGGTAGTGATCTTTATAGGAAATACCTTAGATTTCGGTTCCAACTTGGGCATCCACTGATTTTCCACAACATGTTATATCCTAACCATCCATGTGCCTTTGTTTTCTTATTTATGCTACTTACTAAGATGCTCATATAAGTCTGGGCACTCCTCATAGCTATGATTCTTTCCACAAAAAGAACATATAATATTTTGAGGACAATCACACCTATAGTGCTAAAGGGATCTACATGTATAACATGTTCGAAAGGAAACTCACCTCATCCACCACCACGAACTCATCCTCTAAATCCACTACAATATCCTCGACCTCTGCCATGACCTCCTTCAAAACGCCCCTCATTCTGCTTTCATAGCGTGCTTGATTATGATCCCGATCCTGGTGCTCATTCTTTCCTTTAGAGTTATCTGATACTCATGTCTGTCGTACACCAATATCTATAACATCATGGATCTGACCAATCAATCTACAATCCTCTGTATCGTGAGTCGTGGACCTACAAATTTTACAATAGCAAGAGATGTTCTTCCTTATTGCACATTGCAATAATGGGAAGTGACTAACATCATGGTTCAAATGACATATCTCATAGTCCAGTAATAATGAATGTATTGATCTATGGGGACAACTATCCTTGGTGTGCCCTTCTACTTCACAATTTGTACACCAAATCCCTATGTGTGTCTCATGTACTAAATTTTCGATGGTTTCTCCAATCGCTTCGCCATAGCTGCAATATGTGCTTCCAAAAGGGCTCACCCGGTGTATGCTCCCAACTTTGCCTTAGCGCGCAAAAAGCTAATTCAAGTGCTTCATGCGGATCATCGTACGTATTATGTGAAAAATCCCTTCTAAAAGGTGTGATCGACCTCCAATAAACCATTGAGCGTCTTTGGATTGCATGAATATAATGAGAAATCTTAGATATAAGTGTTTTGAAATGGGCATCATACTCCCTGACACTCTCAATAGTGCCTTGCTTGATATCCTTGAGCACACTTATAATCTTCTGCTTGAACTCAGGGATGTGAAAATCTTTAAGGAAAGCATATTTTAATGTTGCATAGTCTACGCAAGTCTGATCAGGGTCAAAATTTACATACACCAGGTGCGCGTCCTTGTAACGTAGTAGTAAATTGACTTGTCCCGTGATCAGAAGTCATGATCCCTTTTATGCACCATAGTATTTAACATATGTGCATGTGTTTAGCAACATCTCCTATGCCTCTATATTCTGGAAGACAAAGAGACATCTCCATGTAAATATTCTGGGGTTGGTGCGGACCTTGCCCACCTAATCTAGAACCTCCCGTGTTTCCTCTGCCTCTAGAACCACTAGATCCATTAGAACTAGAACCACTTGTACCTCTTGATCCCCCACATGTAGTTGGAAGTGGACCAGAAGATATACTTCCCTGTGTCCCAACAGTAGTAATGAAATGTACCCCTATATTCTATGAAGTGTTACCACTCCTAAAAGTGAGTCCAAAATTTTATGCGCTTGAATTCTGTGTAGATGATGCACTTGAAAAGGTACCTCCAAACAACAACGAAGACATTTTCCCTGCCATCGATGTACTTGCTTTATGTGACTTACTCCTACTCTCCCACTACCTAAATTAGCTTGTTGACTACTTGTCATACTAGATATTGGAAAACCAAGCACAAGGGCTAGGTTGCCGGTAGATTCGAATGGGCGCCGTGGCCCAGTCATCTCTACTGGCACGCTTCCATGTGGGGCCGAGGGGGTTCTATGTCATGCTTTCCCGAGTGAGGGAGTTCCTGATGCTCTTGCTCCATGCCTTCTGCGTGAGCTCCAAATCCTTCACGAGCCATCTCTCTCCTCAACGTCATTCACTCTGCAACACCCCATTGCTTCTCT
This sequence comes from Taxus wallichiana var. yunnanensis, assembly GCA_018340775.1. NCBI lineage: Eukaryota > Viridiplantae > Streptophyta > Pinopsida > Cupressales > Taxaceae > Taxus > Taxus wallichiana. Next base: position 351,440,596 of record CM031240.1, on the reverse strand, counting down.
ATCTCCCTCTCGCACACCTCATTATAGTTAAGCCACATTTCTCCTCTTTTACTTTCTACTTTGCTAGTCTGCCATCTTTCACCAAACCTGCTTCTGCCAATGCGCGTGGTGGGGTTTAGCTAGCCATCAGTTTACTTTCCAAGTTCAGGGTCACAATCAAAATTTTCATCACCAGTGGAATGCCTTGCAAGTAAGTTCCCCTGAGATACAATAAAAAATGGAATTCTGCTACCTCTGGGTAAAAATAAGTGGAAATTGAGTACTCCAGAATATAACTCAATTAGAACACCACGAAACCAAGTATCCATAACGCGTTTCCAAATCACATCAACACCATAAAGAGCCTAAAATTCTTCATCTATCGAGAAAAGTGCACCATACCTCCAATCCCTTTTAGACGTATAAGCAACCAACCACTCATACGGGTTCTATCGGAAAAATAGTGAAGAAGCTCTCATGCAAACTATCATACAGATTCTGTTCCACCAATGCACGTGCGTTAAAATCAGATCTGGTGTTGAACCTCCATGCATACTCTTCTTCTAGATCTTGTATCCACTCCTCAACACTTGCTAGGGTCAACTGGTATGTCTTCATCGCGAACCATCCTGAGAACAACCAAAAGAGGTCCCAAAGAACGGAACCAATGATGTAACCTAGAATTTACCAACACTAACCCAGGCGTGCTGGCACATCACTCAACCCAGGCCGAGAACTCACTCGAAGAATGCAAAGGTACCATGCCCCTCTTTAGGGTTACTTGTGTAGGATGTTAGCAAGATGAAGATTTAATGCATTTAGATCCATGAATAGTTTAAACATTCTACAGAGCATATTCCAGATCTAGATCTAAGGAGTAATGGATTTAAGCAATAGCCATATAAATTCTACCATGCAAGATCTATTTATATTCATGTTTAACACCTTGAATCAGTCAATACACTCCATTATATTAAACACAGTAAATACACATAAGCTTCTTACAATATTCAATATCATAAACTTATGCGCGCATCAGATCCTGCAACGTATCTTCACAATAGGTCGATATAATCCTCATATACTACATAAATCACTACATATTTATAAGGGTGGGGACTTTCCCTTCACCACTTACATAATTCCCAAAATAGGTCACATGTTGAAAATAGCCATGTGCCTTTACAATAATAGACACACATGCAAGTGCGCTAATAATAGATCTCTTCTGGTTAACTGGCAGTAATAATTCTATTATTAACTCGAACCCATGCAAAGCACTTAGTAGATGCTCTTCCAAAAATAGCCTATGCGTGTCGCGCAAGTCTTTATCCGATTTGTGTGCTCTGCATGCTATCTCCAAAAATAGCCCATAATCCTGAAAATGGCTAAGTCCTGAATCATCCTTGTCTTTTGCACGTGTTTCCTTCCTTATCATTCTGCGCCTTTGAACGTGCCATGTTCTCACGTGCAAACCTTCTATGTGCCTTCTACTAAGTATCATACTTTGTCTACTCAACATGGAGTGCGTTGTGAGGTAGTGAGGTGGTGAGGTGGGGGACAAACTTGACCGAGGCTAATGGCTGAGGCCGGGAGGAAAAAAAAAAAAGGGTGGGGAAATGGGTAGTTAGGGTTTAATTTTATTTAAAACTAAAAAAAGGTAGAAATAGGTAAAAACTAACAAAAATCTAATTGTATTATATTTTTGTTGTTTGTGCAAGTAGTCCAACAAAGAAAAGAAAATGGAAAGAAAACAAAGCCTGCAAACCGGAGAACAAAACCTACAAATCTGCAAACAATATTAGACCTACAAAATTTGCAATAAAAGAACCCAAGAAAGCAACAACAATAAAGATGTTTTTTTATATGAGTGGTATAGTTATGTTGTTGCTTTCTAAACTCCGCACAATGGTTTACTTCCAAATCTCAGACAACAACAAAAACACTCCAAAACAAAGTCAAATAAACAAAATGAAACAAGAAATGAAAGAGGAAGGGTGCGAGTCCCACCGAACGTGCCAAAATGTAAGAAAAGAAAATCATTGTAATGAAAGAAATAAACAAACCATGCAAACCTTTCCAGTAACCTTCAATGTAAAACCTCAAATAAGGGTCTCCTGTGAAACCTTGCAAAATGAATGTTAGAGATGATTTGTGGGTGCTCTTGAGTACTCTCCAAGCTTTGAATTGCAAATGCTACAGACACGGAATTCAACAGAGTTTTTGTATATCAGATTCAAGAGGATTTGTAAGGAAAGTAAGCCTGTAATTTATAGAAGCAGAAGGTAGTTGAAATTGGTTACAAATGGATAAATGAGTATGCTAAAAATAACATTGTGGGCGATTCATGATAGTACCTGGGACGATAAATGAATTAATTACAAAAAGATGCATCCGAAAAGGTGGTTGTATGTGCATTTTAATTGCCCCCACCTTTCTAGGATTCTAGAAGTGTAGTTAACTAGGGTAAGGATAGGGAGTCCAAGTGGAGTCTAAGTGGAGTTTGATCAAGTGGTAGATGACTAGGATGTGCACACACTTAATTAATTAATTATTTAATTAATAAATAATAATTAATTTAGCCAAAGGGGTATAAAGGGTACATGGGATTAATTTAATTAATCCAAAGGGGTATAATATGTATTAATTAATTAATTTAATCAATTAATTGCAAATGGGTGAATAACGGGCGTATTAGGATAACACTGGGAACAAGTGAAAACAAAAGTGTAATTTTGGGGTGTTTACAATGTGTGTGTATGGTTTTCGATCTATAATAAAGAGATAGAGAAGGAAAATAGAAGAAAATCAACAGAGCCTCGGCTGTATGAGATTGTATGAAGATTTTGAATATATAATATTTATATATATATATATATATATATATATATATATATATATATATATATATATATATATATATTCTTTTGAGTGTGTTTTATATACATTGTTACGTTGTGTTTTTCCCTGTGTTGGATGTGTTGCCACTATATTTTGCCAACAATTATTTGCCCCATATTTTTAAAGAGTTTCCATTGCAATTTTTCTATTGTTCTCTTGTATTTTTGATCTGGTTCATATTTTTATCTCCAGAGCTCATATTTATTTCAAATTTCAAATCTCTATGAAAATCCTAACTTTCAAACCTATTTGTTGAATTTTAGGTTTACATTAGTTCTTGATATAGCTTCATAACAAAGGTAATAGACCATATTTGTTAATAAAGTGATAGTCGTATCAAAGCACTTTCTTAGCCTCATGGTTGGATGCCAATATTATCGAGACAACATTTCAAAAATATAATAACATGCACAAAAGCTCCTTGAATAGGAACAGAATCGGATTTAAAAATTTCCACACATGATACAAGAAGAGAGTACAACTTGGAGATCAAAATTTGGTTGAATTTGGAGGAGGATTGTTGTAGATGGCATGAAGAAACACTAGAAGTAGTAGGCAAAACATGTTGTAAGCTTTTGTGAAACGATGTGTCATAATTTTGATGCTTTCTAGATATTTTTAACGTCCTCAATTTTGATTTGGTGTGCCTCGGCTCTAATATTTCTACAATAATAATTTCAAGTTTGTGTAGGATTTTTTTCCTTCTTTACTATTAAAAATGACATTATTTACAATAACATTCATCATGTATAGATGAAAAAATTACGAACAACGAATGTCACATTCATATATTTATTTCTTTTTGCAAAGCCTTGTTTAACCATTTGAAAAATAAATAATGACTTCTTCTTTTAATGTTTTTCAACGAGTTAAATGAACATTAACCATTGCAAAAGCTTATTCCATTACATTTGAACCTATATGTAAAAATTACAACTTTACTATTGAATGCTTCACACCATTGCATAGTGAAACAACGTATTGCAATGACTGCCAAAGACGTATTCTTATTGCCATCACCTATTGTGTAATATTAAGAGTGTGAAAAAACATCAATACAATGCATCACTAAAAACAATTTTTGATTGAACTTATGCCTTCACTAACCGCAACAACATATGCACAAAGAAATTGTCATAGAACAATTATTAAATTTTACATTTCATGGAACATTTTGGTCACAATAGATAAAAAAATAATGTCATTGGAGAAATTATTGCGAAAGTGAAGATAATGGTATGGTACCTATTTCCAATACACAATTTCCAAAATATGCTTTATGTATTTAAACGATATATTGATATTAACAGTCGCTGTCATTCTGCATGCACAACTCAATTTCTTTTCGAGGAAAGCAGATCATATGCATCTTCCAATCCAACAATGTCAGCTCCATCTACAGTTACAGGTTTGGTTTTTCGTTTATATAAATCTGTATGTGCATATGATCCATCTTTTTCAATAAAAATATGTTTTAACAAAATGCATTTCCCAATATGACAAACACAATCCCACATTTGCATATTGAATTTGTTTTACCGTATAAAATGAAATGAAAATGTTCATAAAACATATAAATCAGGAGGCTCCATTGTAGAAAATTCATATTAAGTTTGTTTTCATTGGATTCTGTTCCACGCGATGCACTGCAAACATGAATTCGAGACAAGAAGAAAATAAACAACGATTCTTAAAAACATTAAGAAGCTCGAACAAAAAAAATATATGATTGTCATCTTTGTATGTCATTGGAGATCAAATCCGGGTGAATTGACGAAGTTAGCGATGCAGCGGAGGGCCTGAACCGCACTTTGCTTCTCCATGAAAGCGACAGTAAAGCCGTGGTCTTCCTCCTCGAAAATATGCACTTCAACCTGCTTCCCGCATCCCTTCAAAACCTCAACATACTGCAATTCTTTATCTTTCAATATATCGAGCCCTGCAATCACAAAAAGTATGGGCGGAAGGGCATTACTACAAGCTGTGCGGGCTGATTCTCCAGCTACGGGATTGCAAAATGGATGGTCTCTGTTACTTCCCAGCGGCAGGGCAAGTCTCCACATGGCGTCCGACACCTCCAGATTAAAAACAGACGAGTTCTGCTTTTCTGACGGCGTCCGCTCTTCTCCACCGAAAAATGCGTACAACAAAATCATTCCTTTAATTTGGATTTGAAGATTGGCAGAAGCCGCCCAGATGCCCACATGGTTTGCAATGTTCCCTCCCGCGCTGTCGCCCGCCAGAAACACCTTGGAAAAGTCGGCGTGGGAATGGAACCACGGATCCACCTCTCCTAGTCTCATGGAATCAATCCACTGCAGTGCAGCGATGGCATCGTGGTAGGCAGCGGGAAGGCGGTGCTCGGGAGCCAATCTGTATTCCGCAGATACAATGATAACGCCAAGTGTTGCTGCCCACTTCTGGCACATGCAGTGAGTAATGGCGGTTGCAGGGGTAACTTGGTAACAAAATCCGCCGCCGTGATAATAGAGCAGTACGGGCACCCTGGTTTTGGTTTCCGGCGGAAGGTAGACTCGCGCCCACAACCCAAGATTGTGGTCGAAGACAATGTCTTTATAGGGCACAAAGTTGTAAGCATCTGTGGGTGGAGGTATATATTGTTGCTCTTCCCTAACAATGGATCCATCGCTGTACAATTTGATACGGCCGTCGGCCACACTCTCCACCACCCAAGGCTCGCTGTAATCCGCCATTATCTTCCTTTCTTCTTCTGCAACTCTCTAGGTAGTGCCCAATAATAATAATAATCAAGTTGGAGATTAATGGTGGAGAGTAGCAAGCCACGTCGCCTACTTGACAAGGCACATGGGCACCCTGAAAAGCCATTATACCCTGTCACTTTCTCTGCATAATAATTTTATTTTAATACATTCACTTTATTTGTGATCCAGGACTCCCCAGGTCTGGAATTTCAAATTATTTGTGTGCCTGTCAAAGCTGATTGATTAGATCTTAATTTCTCTTCCTAGTAAATACCATGTCTTAAGAATTATATCTGGAGGGCCTTGGTTCATTGGTAAGTCCCATGTGGTTGTGCAACAATGGGAACCAACCTTCAACCCCTTTGAAAAAATGTTTTTGAATATCTTATCTGGGTGAACCCCAATAGCGATTGATCTTGTTACTAAATCTAGAACTAGGCTTACGCATGTGAGGTTTTGCATTAATATGAAAGAAGAAGTTGTGCTAGAAGAAACTATCACTTTGATCTCAAAGTTTGGGGATTGGGTGCAAAGATTTGAGTATGCTCCATCCCCTTTTGTTTGTTACAAATGCAAATCTATAGGGCATGATCCTTGAAAGTTCCCAACACGAAGAAGAAGCAAGCAACAGGTTCCAAGATTTCATTCTACGGGTCCTAATAAAGATAACACAAAATGGAGAAAAGTGGGGAAAAATGGAAGAACCTTCAGGTAGGACCCTAGAAGGGATCAAGAGGTTCCAAAGGAGACTATAGTTGTAGAAACACAAGTTGTGGTTGAGGCTGAAGTCAAGCTGAAGAGGACGATCCAAAGAACAAGGTTGAATGGGGTAAAGCAAAAATGAGAAGATGAGTGAAGAGGACTTTTCCCCAAATCTAAAACAGAAGGAAGTTGAGTATCTATCTGATTCAGAAGGGAACTATGCGTTGAAAGTGGCTTAACAACTTTCCTGGAAGATCTATCCTTGATTGACAAAGCTCTTTTGGCCAAAGATAGGAGGAAGGCATCTCGAATTCAAATGATTTTGATCTCTTGATGGGAGGTATTGTTCTAGATTCTGTTGATCCAGTGTCCTCCCCGTCACTCCCGCAACAAGGTCCAAGCCTATTACTAGAAGTAATTTCAGAGTTGATGTGGGTAAAGACTTAACTCCAAAAGGGAGAAAATATAACAAGGAGAAGAGGGAGACCTTGGTAAAGAAATATATGGATAAAGGGATACAAAAACCTCTTAGGTTTCCTCAATCAAAGAATAAATGATCTTACTCTCTTGGAATATTAGAGGGTTGAATAACCCTAGTAAGAAAATAATCCTGAAGGATTTTCGAAACAAATAAAAACCTGATATCTTGATGATACAAGAAACAAATATGAGTACAAAAAGATTCAAAGAAGTGGGAAAGATGGTCTAGAAAGAATGCCTTTGGGCTGGGGTAAGCTCGAAGGGGCTTCAGGAGGCATTGTCACCCTCTAGAATCCCCTCTTGATTAAAGTCTCGGTGCTCCTGTCATCGACCAACCACCTAGCCATGGGTTTTACTGATTTAACTTCAAACAAGTCCTGAATTGTTTCTAATATCTATGCCCCGAACTCTTGTTGTTAGAAGGAATCTTTAGGGAGAACTTAGTATGGGGAGGTCCCTGTTTAAAGATGGTGATTGGAATGTTGGAGGAGACTTCAATACCCCTCTTTCATTGGGGGAAAAAAAGGTGGATCCATTTCATATTCTGATAGCATGGATGAGTTAGCTAATTTTTTAGTAAATAATGATCTTGTGGACCTCGAGCTTGGAGGGTCCAAATTTACTTGGGCTAACAGAAGAACTAGTCAAGACCTTATACAGATTAGACTAGACAGATTTGTGGTGATTCATTTTTGCATGCTTAATCAACTCTACTCTCTATCCACCTTGCCCAAAATTAGATCTGACCACAATCCGATCATTCTCAAGCTGGGTATGGCTATTCCTAAAAAAGCTAGACCTTTCAGATTTGAAAAAATGTGGCTCCAACATCCTAACATCCTCTTGAGAATTCAAGATTGGTGGGGGATCATGGTCCATGGGGTACCGATGTACAAATTAAGTTTTAAGTTGAAACATGTTAAACAAAATCTAAAAACTTGGAATAAGGAAATTTTTGGGAACATCTTTTAGTCTAAGAGCAAAATAGAGGAAGACTTAAGGACTATTGAGGAATTGATGGAGGAATATTGGCTCAACCAAGCACTTAAAAGTCAAGAGCAAGCTCTCCTCATTGAATACCATGATATCTTGGCCAAGGAGGAAGTCTACTAGAAGCAAAAATCTAGAGTTAAATGGCCAAATGACAAAAACACTAAATTCTTCCACTTCTCTGCCACCTCCAAAACAAATTATCTCAAGATCAAGGAAATTAGGAAAAATGATGGTACTCTCATAGAAGATGAAAAATAAATCAATGAAGTTATTGTCAAATATTTTAAGGATCTCTTTCTCCCTAGGGCTGATCCAAATAGAACTTCTTGGGAGAAGGCCCTCGGACTCTTCCAGAATTTCATTTCGCAATAGGAAAATAGAGATCTCATGCTCATTCCTAGGGAGGAAGAAATCATATATGCCATTTTTGACATGGAACCGGATAAATCTCTCAGACTAGATGGGTTCCCGACTTTCTTCTTCCAATAGTTCTAGGAAGTGGTCAAGAATGAGGTCATTGAGATGATCCAGACTTTCTTCAGTAATGGCCATATTCTCAAACATATCAACAAAACTTTCCTAGTCCTTATTCCCAAGATGATAGGGGCCAAGGATGTGAAAGATTTTAGACCCATTAGTCTATGCAACACCAACTACAAATTGATTACCAAAATTATCGCTTTCAAGATTAGGAAAGTGCTTGGCCAATTTTATCTCTCCTAATCAAGGGACTTTTGTTCCTGGGAGACAAATTCTTGATAGCATTGTGGTCATCTAAGAAGCCATTCACTCTATCAAAATTTCAGGAAGATCCACCATGTTTGTGAAGTTGGATATGCACAAAGCTTATGATAGAGTTTTATGCGCCATTCTCTGTGCCATTCTGAACAAGTTGGGGTTTGATGCCTTCTTCATTAACATGGTTATGGTCTGCATTTATTCATCCAGTTTCTTTGTTATGATCAATGGAAAAAATAGAAGAATTATTTCAAGCTGGTAGAGGACTCAGATAGGGATATCTCATCTCCCCCTTCCTCTATATGATTGTGGTTGAAACTTTAAGCAAACTCTGCAACCAAGTGTTTCCCTTAACCTCTTGCAAGGTCTCAAAATTTCTAATGGCGTTCAGCCTACCTACCTCAACCAATTTTTGGATGATAATTTATTGATGGGGAAGGAATCTATACAGGAAGTCTATATCTTTAAAGAGGTTGTGAATGAGAATGCGGAGGTCTCTAAATCACCGGTCAATTTCCTCAAAAGTGATATTTTTTTCATAAATGTGGAAGAGCATTTCCAAGAGAGATTGGCCCGCATTTTTGGCTATAAGATAACGAATTTTTCGAACTCCTGTTTGGGAATTCCCTCATTCACAAAAATCGAATCACTCCATTTGGAACACTCGACTTGAGAGAGTTTCCAATAAGCTATCTTCTTGGAAGGGGATTCTCCTATCTCAAGCTGGAAAAATTCAACTCCTCCAAAGCTCTCTTCAAGGTGTTCCAATCTATGTCATGTCCCTTTTCGGCTCCCGTAAGATTTTGGAAGCTCTTGAAAAAATTTAAAAAAGGTTCTTGTGGGCTGGTGCTGAGGAGAAGTTCAAATTTCCTCTTGTGGCTTGGGAAAAAGTGACCAAGCCTAAGGATTGTGGGGGATGGGATTAAATAATATGAGACTCATGAATGAATCTCTTGTGGCTAAAGCTGGTTGGAGAGTGATAAAGGAAGAAGGCCTATGGATTGATATCATCAAAAGGAAATATTTAAGGAATACTGGCATAATAGAGACTTTCTTTCTGTAGGACAATATCCCTAAGGGATCCTTTTTTTGAATTCTTTTCTCTCTTCTAGGGAGATCTTGAGTAGGGGTATTAAATGGAATATTGGGAAAGGAGATAGAATTCACTTTTGGAGGGATTTTGGCTCTCTGATAAACCTCTAGTGGAGGAAGATCTTGGGAGAACTATGGTGCAAGTTCTTTGAAGACAATGGTAAAGTTTGGGTTAGGGACTATTAGAGCTTCTCTAATAATCTTGTTCTTTGGGATAAGGTGCTTCCCCCTCCCAACTTAATTGGGGACACTCAACTTTTTGATGACCTCAACTCTAAGTTAAATAATATTTATATTCCACTCTTCCAACAGAATGAGGATTCTATTATATGGAAGGAAGAGGATTTTGGAAATTTCTCTGTTAAATCTGCATACCTCCTAAACTTCAAGAATTCTAGCCAAAAATATTACTGGGGTAAAATTTGGGTAAAATACCTTCTACCTAAAGTTAACATTTTCCTTTGGTTGGCTACTTAGAACAAAATCCTCACTATGGAAAATTTGAGGAAACATGGCATGCTCCTCCCCAACAGTGTGTTCTTTGTAAAAAAGAGGAGGAAAGTGTCAACCACCTCCTCATCTCCTATCCCTTTGCTCAAGCAGTGTTGTCCAAGGTGTTGGAGATTTTCAAGGTTCAATGGGTCTATCCTAATTCCATTGAGGAATGTTGGTTACAATGGGATTGCCCTTTTAGGTATCCCTTTCTTATGGCTACCTAGAAAATGGCCCTACCCCACTTCATCTGGAGCTTATGGAAGGAAAGAAATGCTCTCATCTTCATAAATCAAAAGGCCAATATCAGAAAGGTCAGTGCTAGTTTGATTTCCTCGATTAAAGATAACTCCAAACTCATTAAGGTGAAGACTAAAAATTTCGCTTCTAGTAGAGAAGAGGAAGTGCTCAAATAGTTCACCTTCATTCCACCTCAAGTCAGTTCCCCATCCACTAAAATTAAGTGGTCCAAACCTGAAAGGGGAAAAGTCAAACTTAATTTTGATGGGGCTTCTAAAGGCAACCCTGGCTTGGCTAGTGGAGAAACGTAATCAAGGATCATAATGGGGACTGGATCTTCGCCTATGCTTTTCCTTTGGAGACTTAGAGAAACAATGTGTCTGAATCTCGTGCTCCTCTCTGGGGTGTTAGTCTTGCTAAGGAGAAAGGAATTAAACATATTCTTATTGAGGGGGACTCTCTTCTCATTTTAAATGCAATCAGCAAGACTAGTCACAATAATTGGGTCTTGGGAAATATTATTAATGATATTAAAGAGCACCTTAAGTACTTTGATTCCCATATTATTACGCATATCCCTCGTATTGGCAATTATTTTGCATGGACATATTTGTGAATGAGGGAGTTCAAAATAATGATTACAAAGTGTGGCTAAAGGGGAGGTCTGTTTCACTCGGAATGACTCGGCTTCGGGAATAGAGTTGCTTCTATCCTTTCATTCCTTTTAGAAACAGATGAGGTTAGGGTTAGGAGGAATACCATTGAATGTCGAGATGGTGTGCGCGTGCATCAGAGAAAGATTAGGTTGATCATGGAGAACTCCCTTTTGTCTTGGAAGGACTACCCGCAAATAAGAACACAAGACCACAAGATTTTGATTAAACAATAAATGAGGAAACGCCTTGGGCCCAGAAATATAAAACTTCCTTTCGAAGGTGGTCGAGTTCCCCTAATATGAATTAACACAAAAGACTCAAAGTATCAATTAAATTGTTTCGTTGAACCGGGTAGGGGAAAGGCTGGTTTCTGGTTTTGATCGTAGGAACCGATGGCGATTCTTGATAGCCGATGCCGATTCGATAGCCGATGCCGTGCCGATTCTTGATAGCCGTGCTGCGTTCTTCGATAACCGATACCGGTGGGTTCTAGGATCTTCTTAGTAGCTACGGTGTTTTGTAAGGCTGGTTTATGGATGATATTAGGAAATGGGATGATTAGAAGCAAAAGAATAACAGTTAGATGCAATGACACGTTGGGTAGTAGATTCAGAGACGGATTTAGGAGGACTGAAATTCACAGAGCATAAGAAATGTTATAACAGAGGACATGCAAGATGTGACTTACTCGTTTTGACAAAGATGCAAGTTGATCTCCTTGGTTGTAAACACTTCTGGTATTTCCACTTGTCTCTGCTCTGTCAAGTGAAGATCTAGCCTCTGTTTTTCGCTCGCAATGCTCTCTGTTGATCCATAAATCCTTTGACTGATCTCCCAAATGAAATTCCGATCTGTTGTTTTGGTTTGGGGAGCCCATTTACAGGGAACCGATGGCGGTTACGTAACCGACGGCGGTCGAGTAGGAACCGGCATCGGTAAGGAAAAAGTAGGCTATTTTTAGTAAAATAGCCCACCTTCCCTGCTTTTCTCTCGAGAGATCAGTTGCGGGCTTGGTCAAGTGGCTAGAAGGTCGGCTTTGGGTGCGTAGTAAGGAGGCATTAGTTATGGATGTGAGTCTGACCAAGTCATGGGTCTTAATTAGGTTAGTTTAGGGTTAGGGCTAGGTCATGATGAGGTGGCAAAGTGAGGTGGCGGGTAAGGTGATGTGGATTTATCAATTATAAGGTAATTAATAAATAATTGTGTAAGGTTTAGGTGATGAGGTTAGATCATGCGAGGTGAGATGCGGGTCACAAGGGTCGTAAGACACAAATTTGGTGTCTACATTAGCCCCTTATTGTCGTGTAGCTTGTTTTGTAAAGCCGCACGGACAATAATATGAAGTGGTTACTCTCAAGTAAGGGTATAGGTAATCCCCTCAAATCTATCACAGATTGAGTGAACGAGAAATCGGGATAGGGTTGATAACGGTAAATGGGGTAGAGGGGATGGTAAGATGGTGGGGTAGGTTCGAGAAGCGCACGCATATTGAAATGCCATAAGACGACTAGGGTACATGATTCGACGAGCAAACCAAAGAGCGGTGCAGGGCAAAGGTCGATAGTTTATCCAAACAAGGGTGATATAATCCTGGTATCCAAGGCATAGAAGTAGCCCCAGGGTATATAACAGGTAAGGTACAGGAACGTTTAGGCATGTTCGGCAGTACCAAAAGGTTGGTTTGGTTGAGATAAACGTCACGGTCTAGGTCTGGGCAAAGTTGGTCGACAGATCAAGTCAAGGACCCTAATCATGCTAAAACACGAACAGGTGAGCTCGATTGAACAAAAACTACCGGATGGGTGGATAAAAGTGTATGGTGTTGATTTTGGGTAAGGGATGGAAGTGGTGCGGCCGTGGGTCGGGCCAAGTTGTTGGGTTGCGGCCTTGGGTCGGGCCAGAAGGGTAAAGGGAGGCCTTGGGTCGGGCCAAATAGTGAGGGCGAGGCCTTGGGTCGGGCCAAATGGTAGGGCGAGGCCTTGGGTCGGGCCAAATGGGTAGGCGAGGCCTTGGTCGGGCCGAATAGGTAGGTTGAGGCCTCGGTCGGGCCAAATTGGTAGGGTGAGGCCTTGGCCTCGGGCCAAATGGGTAGGGCGAGGCCCGGGCCGGGCCGAATAGGTAGGTTGAGGCCTTGGGTCGGGCCGGATAGGTAGTTGAGGCCTTGGGTCGGGCCTAATGGTTAGGCGAGGCCTTGGGTCGGGCCGAATGGGTAGGTTGAGGCCTTGGGTCGGGCCAATGGTTAGGCGAGGCCTTGGGTCGGGTCGAATGGGTAGGCCTTGGGCGGGCCAAATGGTTAGGGCGAGGCCTTGGGTCGGGCCGGATGGGTAGGTTGAGGCCTTGGGTCGGGCCAAATGGTTAGGGCGAGGCCTTGGGTCGGGCCGAATAGGTAGGTTGAGGCCTTAGGTCAGGCCGGACAAGTGAACAAATGGTGTGCAGCAAAGGTGGATAGAGGCGATATTGGTGAAAAAGAGGCAAGGAGTAAATAAGGGCAAAGAATGGGGTGAAAGTTGGGTAGAGAACCGATGTCGATTCTGCATGACCGATATCGGTTAAGGGACCGATACCGGTTCCTTAGGGCAAAATGAAACCGATATCGGTGAAATGTGAAAAACCTATAAAAAGAAAAATACGGCTTGTCATTGTCACTTTTGTTATTTGCAAACCAAATCGACTTGTCTCGACGTGGAGAGTTGAGATTAGAGGCTTGATTGAGTGAGGTGGAACTATTGTATTGGCAGAGAGAGAGTTGATAGTGGGCCCGATTAAGGAGGAGGCAAGCAGCTTGATTGGCCAGGACCCAACAGATCGAGATTGGAGCCATGGCACGACAGTAGGAGGAGCCGAGGGGTGGACCACCGGACCGCTACCACCCATCCCACCACGACGATGTGTCGTCGTTCGGGTATATTCGAAACTCTTTAATTTGGTAATTTGTTGTATTATGCTAAATTGGGGGTTTGGGAAGGGATTTGTATTTGGTAGGAAATTAGGAGTAGATGGAAGTAATTTGAAAAAGGGAGAGGGTAGATAGGTAAAATATGCTAAGGCGGCTAGGAGGGTAGAATTTGAGGGTGTTTGGGTGGGTAAATGGGTAGAAATAGGTGAAAAATGGGTTTTGGGGGCCGCGCGGGGGTTCGGCTCGGAGGAGACAAAGGACCGATGTCGGTCACTAAGCGACCGACATCGGTCGTAAATGATATGGAAAGCCTGCTTGGGAAGGGACCGGCGTCGGTCGTGTATCGGCCGGCGTCGGTTTGTGTTTGTTGTGTGTTGGGGTTGGGTGGGTTTGTTTTTGTTGTTGTGGGTTTGGGTTTGGGGTGGGTTTGTTTTTGTTGTTGTGGGTTTGGGTTTGGGCTCTGGGTGTTGTGTTGGTTGGTTGGGGTTAGGTTTTGGGGTGGGTTTGTTTTTGTTGTTGTGGGGGCTTGGGTTTGTGGGGGGTTGGGTTGGGTTGTGGGTGGTTGTGGGTTGGGGGTGGAGAAGGGCCTGGTGTAGGGTTGGGTTGGGTTTGAGTTGGAGGGGAAGGAGAAGGGTTTGGTGTAGGGTTGGGTTTGTGTGGGGTTGGGTTGGGTTGTTGTTTTTGTTGGTTTTTTGGGTGGGATGGTTTTGGGTTTTTAGGGTGGTAGGTTCTTTAGAGGGGGTGGTAGAGAGTCGGGGTATGGTCGGGGGATAAAAAGGGTGTTTAGATGATAAAGTAGATGTTGTAATAAAGAGTAGGTCTAAGGATGTGGGTTGGTTGTGCGAGCACGTCGGCCAGCTTGGACGATGCGGGATAGATGCCCCGCTGTTGGTGCGGATGAGGCCACACGTATCTCGCGGCTCATTGGGCCATCATGCGCGAGTGGGACTCGGTGGAGTCTAGAGGCAGAGCGATAGAGAGAGATCACACTGATGGTCGCCCTCATCGAGAGATGGATCCGCGACAATGTGTTCCATCTCCCGACCGGGAGATGACCGTCACATGGAGGATGTGTATCGCATCCTTCTGCTACCTATCGAGGAGAGGCGCCTTCCGTAGATTCGAGAGACCGCCATGGACAAAGCATACTATAGGTTTTGGGGATGCGCAATTGCGCCATCGACCTACCATAAGCGAGTATCGGTGCAGTGACATGTACCGTGCGCATCGACACGAGACACGACCACGGCCATGTGTGATGATGGTTGGGATCACCCGCTTCGCCTCCCGACTCGAGAGGGAGGCCGCTCCCACGAGCATTGATGGGGGTGCTTTGCTGAGATGGTGGAGGAGCACACCTGTTACACCTGGGCACCAGTATATCTGGTGCAATTGTACAGGGAGCTATGGGGCTATCGCCGGAGGAGGCGATTCGGTATTTGCTCTACATTTTTGTTGCATTGTTGGGCATACGAGCACATCGTATGTATCAGGCCAGTAGGGTTACCCCAGCAGCCAGGGCCACAGGTCATATACCGATATGGCTTTCAGAGGTGGTTGGGGGTCGTGGGCCAGCCACGAGCAGTTGTTGCAGGTCGGGATGTGGCATACTATAGACATTTGCTAGAGGGCCTTACAGCAGTAGACATTGTATGGAGACCCTACAGAGGTCACCATCCTGGCAGAGGAGCCCGCGTACAGCTGCGCCTGATCCAAGACACATTCGGATAACAGGGACGAGGCCGGGAGAGTACGAGAGGATACCCTAGAGAGGGCACGCAGCGATGGGGCTGCGACAGGATGAGCCACCTCCCTTCCCTCAGTACAGGAGGGATGATGTAGAGGCCCCACTGCCTGCACCACAGCCTTTGGATCCAGATTGGGTAGCGGAGAGGTCAGTAGGTGAGGGTGTAGATGATGCTGGGTGCACGGAGCATATAGGTGTGGTGTAAGGCAGGCGAGAGCAAGCCAGATAGTACGCCCCGCATGCCAGACTTGCTACAGCGCTTATAGGAGAGAGATTAGCTCGGGGTCAAAGTGCAGCTCTTACGGGGCAACTAGTCATGCAGCACGAGCACGAATAGGTGTCTTACAGGCAGCTAGCTTTCTAGGCTCGAGCACGCAAAGCAGCACCACCACCGGACCACGCCCACAAAGTGCAGTGTGCAAGAAGACAGTAATGCCAGCACCACCGCGCTGCCACAGCACCACCAAAGAAGACCAAAAGACAGCCACGAGCTCGGGGCATTGGTTCTAGGTGCTTAGGACCAGCCCGGCTCCGTCAGTGGCTCGAGAGCGCTATATGGAGGTTAGAGCAGAGGCCCGATATTATCAGGATATTCTTGATGGTACCGGAGTCGAGTATCAGGCTTATGCAGCGCATAGATGGGCGGAGACCTCTCACAGCCAGAGATCTCGGGGAGGTGCAGACCACAACGGCGTGGCGTGTCCGTGACGGCAGGAGGCGAGAGGCACCACAGGGACCAGGCGGGAGACTGCGAGGCGGTGGGGAGAGCTGAGAGATCCCAGACATGGTTGTTGTATTTTAGAGATGGGCACCGGTCTGCGAACCGGGTGTATTGATAGAGGCCTGCGTGCCTATGTATTATTCATGTATTCATTCATTCATTTATTATATACCATCTGCGAGCCGAGTAGGGGTTGTATAGTGGATACCGGTCTGTGAGCCGAGTATATAGCTATTTTTGATACGAGGGACCGGCCTGCGAGCCGAGTCGAGATTTTTGACAGTTATTGCGGCCTGCGTGCCGGCTTTGTTGTATGATGAGATCACAGAGGCCCCGATGTAGGGCACATTGTATTTTTGAAAACTTGTATATATATATATATATAGAGACGATGTTTTGATCCACATGCAGTGTTCAAAATGTGTTTAAATATTTGGTTAATGGCTGGTAATATATAGAATGTGTGATGAGTTTAATTGACATGTTGATAGATGGATGATGCTGATGTTTTTGTTTTTTTGTACGTATATATGAATGTCATGTTATGTGATGAATTGGTGGTTTTGTGACATTGTGATATATGTAACTGATGAGTTGGATCCAAATGATGTATAGATTGATAGTTTCTTGGTATCCGTAGTTGATGGTTTGTGTATTTGTATAAAATAAATGATGTTAATGAGATTGTAATGCTATGTGTGGTGGATGAACAAATGTGGTAAATGGTGTTGTTATGCAGGAAAAGAGGCGGGCGCACAAAAATTTAGGTGATAAATGAAGAAAAGAACGCTATTAAGAAAAGATAGGTGTGTAACCGATATCGGTTAAGGAACCAACATCGGTAGTTAATGAATAGATCGATATCGCTTAAGTAACCGATACCGGTTGTTTAGGTATGAGCTTTTCTAAAAATAGAAAAGCTAGGGTGGCAACTTAAGTTTTAATTTTAGAGCCATGCAAGAGGTTAAATACGTGAACGCGACGCTTTTTGACGACTGAGACAGGTTTTTGCATGAGAGATTTGAGTGATAAGGAGAAAAGAGACAAGGAACGTGAATGTGATCCGAGATTCAGAAGGCAGAAAGACAAAGTTGAAAAGGGTGGTGATCATGGCAGAATGAGGAGAAACATCCAGCAGGTAGGGACAAGAGGGAAGACAAGGGCCACCTCAAGCTGCTGCAACCCAAGAGGTATCACTTGTTTGTGATTTAACTCTTTGCATGTTTTGGGAATGAGCTAGAGGAGAATAGGTAAGTAGATATGAGAAAGACAACATAATAACCGTGGTATAGATGAGGTGAGTGTTATGGGGTAGGTAATTCGGGGTTTTGGGTATGTCTGTGTATATAGAAAGGAATAAACGATCAATTTATTGTCGTAGGTGGTTGTTTTAGGCAAGATGTATGTAATTGGAAGTGACCAGTAGTGGTTAGGAGAACCGGTATCGGTTATCAACCGATATCGTTATGTATAACCGATACCTAAGTTCGGAGGAATTTCCAGAATGTTTGAAAAACCCTGACGGATTGAATGGTTGTTTGTTGTTTTGGTGTATGCGAGCGAGGCGGGGTTGAGGATGAATGATAGTGTGCCGTCATTGTTGTCACGAATATGAGCGGATGTAACACCAAATGAATGGACATTGATAAATCGTTTGGGGTTAAGTGGAATCCTTATTATTCACGAATCGCACGTAACCATGGTATGTTACAGCGCTGATTGAGAGATGGAATCCCGAGACAAATACCTTTATCTCGCCAACAGGGAGATGACGAGAACATTGGAAGATGTGTTCCGTATTTTGAGACTCCCTATTACAGAGAAACAAGATATATCGAGCACTACCTAAATACAGCACGGGGAGCGATAACCGCAGATTTGGTCCATACGCACGAGATTTGACACACGAGGTTTATCATTTACGTATGGGGTAATGTATGCAAAGACATCCCGAGGAGACAAGGTTAGCAGATAATATTAATGATAAGCGGTAGGGTATTATGCATTACCGAGGCGGAAGGGGAATATTTCCAAAGGCATTGATGTGTGTTATCCGGGAGATGATAGAAAGGAACGTGACTTTTTTGCATGGGCACTGCATATTTAGCGGAGCTATATAGGGGTTTATGGGCTTGTAAGGCGAAATCACGGGATGACGCTGATTGTTCATACTTATTACACTTTGTTGGGCCTATGAGAACATTGTTTGTGTGCGACAATAGGCCAATCCCTCCGTGCAGAGAGACCGAGTACGAGAGGTTGGGATTGAGACGATGATGGGTCCGCATGGCAGACAAGAGGCAAGATCCCAGGCCGTGACGGGTGATATTGTGTATTACAGGCAGGTATGGGAGAGGGTGACGGTTGCGGACATCTGTTGGAGGCCTTACGGTAACTATATGGTAACAGAGAGCATGGCTGAGGAGTTAAGGGGTGTAGAGCGAATGAGGTGGATCGCGGGGCACAGGCCAGGTGAATATGAGAGGATTCCTATAGATCGCGTGCGGCGACAATTTGGATTTGTGCAGGATATACCCCTGGCTTATAGACCATATATGAGGATCGACGCAGAGGCAGTACTCTCACCTCCCCAGCCAACACCTCCAGAAGGTCCTGAAGAGGTAGCAGCCGATCGCAGGGTAATGGACGCAGGAACGACAGAGGCCTATAGATTATGGTGGGCAGCGGAGCTGCGAGGTATACGTGATTGTCCTGACATAGCTGTGATTACAGCAGAGAGGGATCGTCTGCAGCGTTTAGTTCAGCAGCTCCAAACGCAGGTGAATGAGACAAGAGGATTGTTAGCGGTTGCGGAGTCACGGGCGGGGAGACTAGAGGCTGGAGTCCTCCATGCGAGAGGGCGTATTCATATGTTACAGGAGAGATTGGCAGATCAGTGGGCGGTACCAATAGCCGTGGTACCTTTGAGGACAGAGAGGCCCGGCGAGAGGGGTCGACGATCACGATCATCACCTAGTTCGGGATGAGGCGTGAGGGTCTGAGTAAATGTTAGCAAGGTATAAGAATAAATAAGGATGCCGACCTGCGTGTCGATGATAGAGAAGATGTATTTGTTTAACATCTAAATAAAACTGAATATGTATGGTGATTTGAGTTATGATAATAATAAGAATGTTTGCGTTGTGACTTTTGGTGTTTTGAAAAAGGATAAAGAGGAATGTGATTAAATAGAAATACACAGAAATATTTATTATACCACACATGATAGATTATGGTAGGGGATGGTCGAGCTAACCTTGGGAGACCCCATGTCTCCGAAGTGCTGCCTACATAGCCCATTGCACAAAGCAAGGAGGGGCCTCAGACCGATGTAGTTCTCCCTTAGGATCAGGGAGAGGCGAATTCAGGCAATTTGGTACGGTTTAGGCAATTGGTTGGTTGGTAAAAATATTAAGATTGGTAAAGGTAAGGTTGATGGTGTTGGTAATGAATTGGTGATGTTGTAAAAGGTATAAGGGAAGCGAAAGTTAGCCTACCCAAGTAGAAGGGAACCATGTCCTGATTAAGGTCAACACACAATCCTAGATGCGAGGCAAAGCAGAAAGAGTGCTCCGTAGGTGAAAAGAGCTAAACAAACCACACAACGTAGAACGAGCTTGGAGCCCTAGGTACAAAGTGCATGACGAGAAGTCAATAGGTGAAAAGAGTTGTGTGATCACAATATATCGAGCGTACATTACGTCCCTCGAGTTGAAACAAATGGTGAGGTGAGGTGGATGGTATAGGCCGAGGTTCGAGAGAACTTATTACAAGGTGAGTGTTCTCGACGAAAGAGAACCTACCCTAAATAGACAAGTCCATGACTCAAAAGTCCTTTTGAACGAGGCTTTTATTTTATTGAATGTAGACTCGATCGATGCGGGAAGTCTACAGGGATATTGATTATATTATTCTTGAGGTCTTCACGAAGTGATCGATGCGAGAAGCTTCGCTGAGGTCGATGTATAGTCATGTCCTTCGAGGGAGCAATCTATTTATAGTAGCAGATGTGATTTTAGTGCATAGTCATGTCCTTCAGGAGCAACATATAGAGAATAAAGCAATAATAATTTGGCATATAGTCATGTCCTTCGAGGAGCAATATATTTAATTTAGATGACTAGATGTTCTTTTTAGCGTGAAGCATCTAGTTTAGTAGGAAGTTTGACAAAAGAAAATCCCATAAGAATACGGCTTATCTTAATACGTTGAAGTCATGGACTAGACTAAAAAGGGGAAGGCATCGTTAAGGGGAGGTGAGAGGTGAGCTTGATTTTATTTCGAGATGTAGGAAACAAGTGCATGTGGTGGTATGGGAGCTCAAGGGACGAGCAGTAGGCGGATAAGAAGTGATATAACACTAATTTCAACAATAGAATGGTCGAAGATGCAAGGCATTAAGGGGCTCAGGCTCAGGTTTACCATTAAGCGAAGCTAAATGATAAGTACCAGATCCATAGGTGTGAGTGATTATATAAGGCCCAATCCAATTGGGAGCAAATTTTCCACGTTTGCTCTTTTCTAGTTTGGTTACATGTTGATTCTCTTTGAGGACAAGATCACCAACCTTAAAGGTACGCTCATGAAGTCGCTTATCATAAGCACGTTTAATGCGTTTTTGATAGATTTGAAGGTGATCAAGAGCTGTAAGACGGCGTTCACAAAAGCTCCAATTGGGCTAACCGCTCTTGGAAATCATCGTTGGTGAGAATATCCTGAAGAGATATTCTAAGGGAGGGTATTTGTATTTCGAGAGGCAAAACAGCCTCGGTACCGTATACCAAAGAAAAAGGTGTGGCATTAGTGGAGGTACGAATACTAGTGCGATAAGCCCAAAGGGCAAAGGGGATGTGATCGTGCCAATTTCTTCCGGATTCATTGACAACTTTCATGAGGATTTTGGTTAGTGTTTTATTAGAAGATTCACCACCATTGGCTCATGGATAGTAAGGTGATGAGAAACTAAGTTTGATACCAAAGTTGTCACAAAGGTCTTGAACAACTTGTTTTTAAAGATTTACCATTATCTATTATTAGGCGATGAGGAATACCAAAACGACGAGATAATGTGATGGTTAATGAATTAATAAATTTTTCTTTTTGATTGAAATGAGTGGAATAGCCTCCACCCATTTTGTGTAATATTCGGTCGCTGTGATTATCCAACGGTGACGTTGTGAAGAGGTCGGGTGAATCTCACCAATAAGGTCTAAACCCCATCATGTGAGAAGGGCCAAAGATCTCGAGCGACTGGAAGCGGTGGCTAGGAGTATGTTGAAGGTTGGCATGTTGTTTGACACATAACACAACGCTTAACATATTCGTAGCGATCGTTATTGAGAGTAGGCCAATAATAACCAAGGCGAAGGATTCGTTTGGCCACATGGCAAGGCCGCTAAAATGTCCACCACAAATACCGTCATGGACTGTTGGATGGTATAGGTAACCTCCGCGCCGGTTAGACAACGAAGGAGGATGCCATCAAAGCCACGTTTATAGAGGAGTCCCCCATGACAACATAACGTGAAACACTTTTAAGAAAAGCACGTTTGCCGTTCTACTAGTAAGGTCGGTGGGAGGACGAGAGATTGTAAGGTAGTCGTGAAATTGGTGGTACTGTATCCTGCGAACTAGTAGACACGTATTTATCGTACAAACTACCGGGGGTTGAATAGGATGGGACAAAAAGTTGTTGGACCACGACGCGAATAATTCAGAGTCGGTTGGTCAGCGGCGGAATTTGCGAGGCTAAGCAAGCCATAGTGTCCGCAAATTTGTTAGTGGAGCGTGGAATGGTTTGTATAGAATAGTGAGTAAATAAGGCTAGAAGTGAATCCACGTAGTGTTTGTATTTTTGAAGTTCCTCATTTTTGCATTGGTAGACGCCCATAACTTGATTGACTACCAATTGAGAGTCGCCAAAAATGTTGATAGATTTGATGCCTAAGTGTAACGCAACTTGGAGACCCAGAACAAGGGCCTCGTATTCTCATGTATTATTAGTGCAAGGGAAATCAAGCTGGAATGAAAGAGGCATAGGTTCAGCGTCGAGAGGAATGAGAACAACGCCGGCTCCTCCGCCGCTGGCATTTAGATCCATCGAAGAAGAGGGTCATTTGATACAACTCTTCCCAGAGTGAAAGAGTGGCGATGAGTTCGTCGGGGAAGGTAAAATTGGTAAATTGTTCCCCAGGTAAAGGGGCCTCCGCAAGTTGGTCTGCAAGAGTTTGTCCTTTGATTGACTTCTGTTGTATGAATTCAAGGTCAAGGTCAGCGAGGAGCATAAGCCATCGAGCGATACGTTGGTTTAGATGCGGTTTGGCGTACATATAATGAATGGGGTCTGTGTTGGTGATGACAAAAGTTTTGTGATTCAGGAGGTAATGTCGGAGTTTGGTGGCTACAAATGATAGGGCAAGGCACAATTTTTCTACATGTGTATACCTAGTCTCATAATCCACGAGGGTACGACTTATATAATAAACGGCCTGTTCTCGTCGTGCCGAATCCTCGATGTGCGAGCATAGCACCTATAGCATGGTCAGTGGCGGAAAGATAAAGGTAGAAAGGGCGGTCTTCCTGGGGTGGGATAAGCACGGGTGGCTGCAAGAGATAGGATTTGAGAGCTTCAAAGGCTTGGTGACACTCCTCACTCCATTGAAAGGCAATGTCCTTTTTAAGAAGGTGATGAAAAGGTTGACACCGATCCGAGAGTCGGGAGATGAAACGCGTCGGATAGATTGGAGCTTACCTTGTAAACTACGCAATTGTTTGAGATTTTTTGGGTAGGGGCATTTCTAGGATAGCTTTGACTTTAGATGGATCGACCTCAATGCCACGCAAAGAGACGATAAAGCCAAGAAGTTTTCCCGAAAGAACACCAAAGACACATTTCTTTGGTTGAAGGCGGACATAATATAGTAACAAAGATAAAAATAATGGTTAAAACATCGAGATGTTCACTACGATGTTTAGACTTGCCGAGAAGATCGTCGACATAATCTTCAAGGATAGTGTGCATAATGTCATGAAAAATGTAGGTCATAGCCCGCCGATGATAGTAGCACCAAAGATTCTTAAGGCCAAATGGCATGACACGATAATGAAGGTTCCCAAGGAGTTATGAAGGCGCTTTGTGTTGATCGGCGAGGGCAACCAAAATTTGGTTGTATCCTGAAAAGCCATCCATGAGAGAGAGCATCTCATGACCTGTAGTTAGATCAACAAGTTGGTCAATGCTAGGTAAGGGGAAGTCATCCTTAGGGAAAGCGAGGTTAAGATCCCTGGAAATCTATGCATATCCGAAGTCCCCCTGTCGCTTTAGTGATAGGTACAATGTTAGAAATCCATTGAGGATAGTCAATAGGCAAGATGAAGGAAACAGAAAGGAGTCGTTGGAGCTCCTCTTTGACCAAGAGAGCAATGCGTGGATGCATTTTTCTCAATTTCTGTTTGACTGGTTTGGAATCGGGGTTTAGGGTGATGTTATGGACGGCAATGGTAGGATCAATTCCTGGCATGTCAGCGTAAGACCATGCGAAAGCTTGGTTGCGAGCACGGAGAAAGGTAGTAAAGGCGGCTTGTTCTGATGTGTTAAGGGATTGTCCAATCTTCACAATGTGAGGATCCTCCTCCGTGTGGATGTTGATTTCTATAGTAGATTCGTTCAGCATGGTTTGGGTTTCAGATGGTAAGGCTCGTTGAATATAAGAATCATCCGCGCCAAGGTAAGTGAGGATGGAGTCATCATCCTGGCATTCAACAACATTAATCAAAGGCGAATCCTCTTCGATCATGTCTGGATACAGAAGGGGAAGAGAAGATGGGTCCTCATTATCACGTTGATAAGTGAGAGGACCTATGAAGATAGCATTTATGAAAAAAAAAAGTTAGGAGGGATGGATTCAGGGTCTATAGATTCTGTGGGTGATGATGGCAAAGTGGGTGATGATGGTTTGGTAGGGGCGACGTCTTCTTCTTCGAGATACGGCTAACAGAGGTGTCTCATGTGTAGGTGTTTCAGAAAACCGAGACCACCGTGATCATTATGTTTACGGGTAGTCACGGAATGAGTGTATGTCGGCCTTGTTCGTAAAGGCCAAAACCAAAGCCTTTCCACGCACGGCGAGTCAAGAAGGTGACGGCGGCGAAACGACGATTTGTCAAGTATTGAAAATCGGATTAGAAGGAACCACACCAAGAGGAGGTTCGGGGGTAATGGAGGATGCGTCAACACCCCCATACGTTAGGTTAGTGCAGCAATGGGGTGGTCCGTAAGAGATTACCTCCCACGCGGCGATCGTAGGTGGGATGTGCATGTAATTGTCCGTACTCTGCGGGGTAGGGAAAGAACTAACGTTATATAGGCGGTACTCCCAGCGTAAAGGCGCTGAAAAAAAACATCTACTAAGGGGTCGGAGGTTGGAATGTTAGGCTGCGGGAAGGGAAGTGGTTTTGCGATGGTGGTTTCATCAATCGGAGGTGTAGGCGCGGTTGAGGTGGATGGTTGAGGTACATTTGAAGAGGATGGTTGGGTTGAATGTATGGGTGTCTTGATTGGTATAAGCACATCGTTAGGGCGGTATAACATATTACAGGTTTTAAAGGGGGGAGGGTCAGCTTTTACGGTGTAGGACTTCCCCTCGTACTCAAATTTTATGCATCTATGTAATGTTGAGGGAACGCATCCCATGGCTCGGATCCAAGGATGACCCAGTAATATATTATATTGGAACTCTCCCTCCAAGACATAGAAGAGTTCGGGTAAAGTACGTGGTCCTACCCGAATGTTGAGGATCACGGTGCCTAAGGTAGAAGTAATAGCGTCATTGAATGACCGCAACATGATGGGGTTGGCACACATGCAACTAGAAGGGATATTCATTTGTTGGAAGGCTTTTGAAGAGATGATGTTTAGGCTAGCACCCCCGTCAATCATAACACGACGTACCCGAATGTCCCGGATGTAAGCTGAGATGAAAAGAGCAGGGTCAGGATCTTCTGTACCAAAGTCAACAATTTTGTCTTCGGAGAAACCGATCGCAACAGCTTTGTTGTATGCGAGAGACGAAGTGGTTGGGGCAGTGGGTTGTTTGGTGAGAGAAGCAACGTGATTGGGTGTTAGAATGGAGGCGACAGGCAGGGTTTCATTAGGTAAAACCTCTATCCCTTGAAGGATCTCAACGAGAGCTTGTCGATGAGATTCAGAAGTCTGAATGAGATCATACAGTGTCATTTTTACGGGCGATTGGTGAAGCTGTTTAATCATATTTCGGTGGGCAATGCCATTAGAGACGGGATAGGCGGGTCCGCGAATGACCACTTTAGGTGGTGGTGCAATCGGGATGTTTGACGGAGAAAGAGATGCCGCAGGTGTGTTTTCTTTTGCTTTCCCATTGTTTTTCTGCCCTCGAGTAGCGACACTAATCATATTAATCTCGTAGACCTGAGATAAGGAAGATGGTTGGGATAACTCATGGTCTTCAAGAGGTGGGGTTGTAATAATGATAGATCTTGGTGAGGCGGGGACAGATGGTATAGGAGAGGGAATGGAAACTAAAGGTCTCTCCCTTCGTAAGTTGTCTTTCTTAATCTTTCTATCCGGGAGAGGTGACTGACGAAGGATGGTTTTTAGAGCTTTGCATCCCTCCACATCATGTCCTGGTGTGCGGTGATAAGCGCAGATTTTAGACTCATCGTAACCCATAGGTCGGGGTTTAGACGGGTCATAAGGTCTAAGTGGAGGTAGGGAAATGGTCGCATTCTCCACCAACATAGCAAGGATTTTGGCGTAAGATCCTTTGAGTGGGTCAAAATCGGAAGAGGATGAGGGTATTGGTTGTGCGGGTTTTGGTAATGTTTGGGCGTGGTTGGTTCGCACGAGTGGTGGTTTAGCCGAGGGTGTTGATACGTGGTTTTCACTAAACGTGATTTCTTTGGCGCAAGCTTATGTTGATGATGAGGCCGCAGATGATGTGGTATCGAAAAAACAACCACGGGAAATAGGAGTGACCAAAACAAATCTTTTGATGATGGAATTTGTTTAGGGTTGATAGGTGGACAGGATACGCGGAGTGACGGTGTTGCTATACCCTGGAATTTCTGTATGGGTGCGGAAGGCGTAGGTTGTTTTGAAGAAAACGCAGGAGGTATGATATATTGATGTAAGGTAGAGGGATGGGGTCCCAATATGGAAGGTAGGTATGACGATGATGGTTTTGATTGTGATAGGGGCACGGATTGAGTTTGTCTCCTAGGTGGCGGGATGGATTTATTTTTGGATAGATCGAGTCGCTTAGGCGGGTGCGTTAGACTGGGCATTGGTGAGGTCCCAAGCGTAGGGGAAGATCTGGTTAAGTTGATAGAAGTGGACGGGGCATTTGGTAGAGGTGAGGGGGGTGAAGGTGAGAACAGGGGCATTTTAAGCTTCTGTAAACACTTCGGGTATATGGTGGAGACATCAGGATCAGTCATTTGCATTTGAGTAGAAAAAGGGGTACTCAAACGTTCCCATAGGGCCTGTCATCTTCTCGTGGAATGACAGGTCCTCACGTGTGAATATGAACTTTTGTATGCGGAAGAACGACGGGTTGTGATTCCAGTCCACCGTGGGGTGTGACACAGAGGTAGATGAGGCACCTTTGTATCAATAGATGTTAAGAGGTCAACCGGTCGTTGAAAAGATTTAGGCGATGAGGGACTAATAGGTAGGAGGGCGTGTTTGAGGGGATCTGTCATGTTTAAAGAATGTGGTGATGTCAGTGTAAGAGATTTCTCGTCTAAGGATGTCAAAAGGAGTGGCGAGCCTTCCTCTTGTGCAGCAAGAGCGGTAGAAGGGGACGTTTGGGAAATAGATAAATTAGATAACATCCGCTCACGATCAGAGGGATGTGGTGTAAGAAGACTCATCGATGAGAAGAGAAGTCCGGGAAGTTAACTCTTTTATGGGTAAAGGAATGATTTCACTTTGGCTTGATGGTGGTGAAGGAGGTTCAGACTCCTGTATTGGTGGAGAGGCTTGATTCAAAATTTTTTCAATAGAGGCTTTTGGCTGAGAATCGAAGACTGCATGGATCTCATGAACACTCTCCTCGGCTAAGATATCCTGGTTTACGTTACTGTTGGACGAGTGATTCGGGAATGGCTTGTTGAAAATTTTCAGATTTTGGTTAGCAGGGCGTTAGGATTATCGAGGGCTATATCCCTAAATCAACCATTTCCCGCACTATGTTTTTCAACATCTTGCAGCTTTTCATGACTATGTCCTTTACGCGGTGAAAGTTACAAAAGTCATTTTCTTTGTACCAGGAAGGTATTGCGCGGGTGGAGTCAAACCCAGAGTGAGGTTTAACAGGGGGCAAGGTGATAGCCCTGCTTTGAGCAATTTCTCCAGGATGACGCCATAAGTTTCTCCCAAGGGAGTGTAATTGATGGGCTCGGCTTTGTACTTATAGGTGGTTTTCGGCGGAGTATTGGACGGTGTTTGAGATTTGACCATTACCGCGTGGACAGCTCCTTTTGATTTAGAAGAAGTGGACGCGTGAGGAGTGGTGGTGTTTGGCTTGTTGGTAGAATCTGGAGTTCGGAAATTGGGGTTTTTGTTACGCAACCGCAATTTCTCTTCTTCTAAGGCTCGAATTTCTAATTTCCGAGCCATGGTAAAGGCCTCGTCGAATGTGCGGAAAGTTTGAATTTGAAGAGTAGGAGAAATGTGCTTAGCACATGCCCGCGTGAAAAGTTCGATAAGTTCAGCTTGAGGCAAGGCATATGTAAGTTGGTTGATAAGGCCGCGCCATCGTCCCACGAAATCTGCGATAGATTCGTCTTCGAATTGTCGGATGGCATAAAGGTCGGTGATAGATACTTTCTTGGCAATGTTAATGGAGAAATGATCCAAGAAAGATTGGGCTAGTTGGTTAAAAGAGAAGATCGAGTGCTGGGTTAAAGCACTGTACCACTCCAAGGTGGGTCCTGATAAGGACATGGGGAAGGTGCGGAGTAACAAGGCGTCATCATGGGCAATCAAATAACAAGCATGTCTAAATGATCGCAAGTGTTGTTGAGGATCCTCTTTACTATTAAAACGAGTAAATTTCGGCAACTCCCATTGCGGAGGATATGAATGAAGGGGAACAGTAGGGTGAATAGGCTCCCGACAAACTTGTTCGTATGTCAAGGCGCTACGACTTCCCGAAACCGAAGCCTCCAGATTTTGCATTTTGTCCATCATTTGTTTGATGAAATCTGTGGTTGGATGAGATGATGGTGCGGTTGTGGTAAACGGAGGCAAGTTGGACCAAGGGCTTCCGCTGGACAATGGTGGGGCTAAGTGTTGATAAGGTATGGAGGATGAGTATGTTGGAGCAACAGAATAGGGATGTCCCATATAAGGTGTTGAGGTTACTGGATACGTGTATGGGAATGAAAAGGTAGGCGGAGCTTGAGAAGGAAAGCTCGTGTGAATAGGTGGCAGAGAGCAAGTCATGAATGGAGTGGTCTGAAAGAGAGATGAGGTAGGGGCAGTTGGTGGTAACGATACGTGAGGTCCAAAATTAGCCAAGGAAAAGCCAATCTGAGTCGTATGAACCTCTGAAGCTGTCGGATTGGGAGAAGGGGCTAAAGATGCTGGAAGCAAGGTGGTATTATCAGTAGGAGTGGGGGCTAGATGAGTAGCTATACTAATAGGCATGCCAACAAGGAGCTGACCATCAAAGTCGGTCGGGGGCATGAGACAAATAGTATTGTACAGCACTGGAATTAGCATCCAGAAACTTGGCAAAGTCCTTATCTCCCACAGGAATTTTAGGAACCTCGCTGGTATCAGTAGGATTCCCCACAGGAGGTGAAGGGGGTGATTTAGGCAAAGAAACAGAGCAAGCATGTGAAACCATGGCGCGGCTTGCTTCCGAGTGATGACAACCATGGACAAGAACACACAGGAAAGTTTCAATCTATCAAGAACAAAAACAACCTCAAAATGATGAATTTGGCAGTTCTTTGGTTTGTCGTAGGGCGATGAAGAAAGAACGATGGAGATATCGGTTTAATAACCGGTGTCGGTCGAGAAGCGACGCACGCGTCGGTCGCTTAACCGATGCCGGTGTCAAAAGTCTAGGATAAGAAGATATAAAAGGCTGCTAATTTGATTTTTAGCAACGTTGAGTATATTTGTCAACTTATTGATCACAGAAGACAAAGTATGACAGAGAAAACAGAATTTGAAAACAAGCAAGATGCACACGCAAATCCAGAGACTAACCCTAGGGTTAATTTTAGTTATCGTGGGCTTATGCCTTTAGACGTAAGATGATGTCAGAATCCTAAACAACAAGACCTAGGGGAAATGTCAAGTTTGTTTTGGCTTATAAGGTTACCTCAATCGGGCGGAGGAATACCGCGGAAAAGGGGGATGTTTGAGCTGTTGTGTTAATTGTGAAGTGATTCGGTATGTGTTGTGCAGTGAAACTAGGGTTAATTTCCTGTCAATACCATGGATATCACCCCCACGTGTATGACCTGTTACTTAATCTATGTTCACTAGAATTGAAGAACAACAAGCAGGAATGCAATGCATGTGTTTTAAACCCAAATCGAAAATTATGTTCGATGAAGCAAGAGAGATGACTTTCACTAATGCGAAACTAGGAAAGCAAGACAAATTCTTTACGAAATATATAACAAAAGCAGCAACAACAAGTATGCTTCCTAAAATGAAAATAAGCAAGAGAAAGAAACCCAAAATGGGTCCCACCGGGCGTGCCAAAATGTTTCACTCGGAATGACTCGGCTTCTGGGAATAGAGTTGCTTCTATCCTTTCATTCCTTTTAGAAACAGATGAGGTTAGGGTTAGGAGGAATACCTGTTGAATGTCGAGATGGTGTGCGCGTACCGTAGAGAAAGATCAGGTTGACTGCGGAGAACTCCTTTTTGTCTTGGAAGGACTACCTGCAAATAAGAACACAAGACCACAAGATTTTGATTAAACAATAAATGAGGAAACTGCCTTGGGCCCAGGAAATATAAAACTTCCTTTCGAAGGTGGTCAGTTCCCCTGCTAATATGAATTAACACAAAAGACTGTAAAGTATCAATTAAATTGTTTCGTTGAACTGGGTAGGGGAAAGGCTGGTTTTCTGGTTTTGATCAGAGGAACCGATGGCGGTTACTGATAGCCGATGCCGGTTATGATAGCCGATGCCGGTTACTGATAACCGATACCGGTGGGTTCTAGGATCTTCTTAGTAGCTACGGTGTTTTGTAAGGCTGGTTTATGGATGATATTAGGAAATGGGATGATTAGAAGCAAAAGAATAACAGTTAGATGCAATGACACGTTGGGTAGTAGATTCAGAGACGGATTTAGGAGGACTGAAATTCACAGAGCATAAGAAATATTATAACAGAGGACATGCAAGATGTGACTTACTCGTTTTGACAAAGATGCAAGTTGATCTCCTTGGTTGTAAACACTTCTGGTATTTCCACTTGTCTCTGCTCTGTCAAGTGAAGATCTGGCCTCTGTTTTTCGCCGCAATGCTCTCTCTGCTGATCCGAAATCCTTTGGACCGATCTCCCAAATGAAATTTTGATCCGTTGTTTTGGTTTGGGAGCCCATTTACAGGGAACCGATGGCGGTTACGTAACCGACGGCGGTCGAGTAGGAACCGGCATCGGTAAGGAAAAAGTAGGCTATTTTTAGTAAAATAGCCCACCTTCCCTGCTTTTCTCCCGAGAGAGATCGCCATGGGGCTTGGTCAAGTGGCTAGAAGGTCGGCTTTGGGTGCGAGTAAGGAGGTATTAGTTATGGATGTGAGTCTAGACCAAGTCATGGGTCTTAATTAGGTTAGTTTAGGGTTAGGGCTAGGTCATGATGAGGTGGCAAAGTGAGGTGGCGGGTAAGGTGATGTGGATTTATCAATTATAAGGTAATTAATAAATAATTGTGTAAGGTTTAGGTGATGAGGTTAGATTGCGAGGTGAGATGCGGGTCACAAGGGGTCGTAAGACACAAATTTGGTGTCTACAAGGTCATACATGTGCATACTAATGATATTATTAATCATGAAAATTTGTAAGCACTTCACCTTAAGCGATGCGAGGGAGAATAATGTTTTCATTTTCCAATATTGAAAAAACTTGTCTTGCTTAAGCTATTCTTGAAAGGAAAGTCTAATTTGAAAAATTGCAGACCTCAAAGTGTTGTGCATTCAAATAAAATTTAGCGCCATGGGCGGTGATAGAACCAGTCGAGCCATCCATCCATGGGCGTATTGTGGAGCATAAGTCTATGAGACGCCTATTTAGAATTATGGGATGATCCTCGCTTACTATGGAGTTTGGGTTGACATAGACGGAGGGGAAAGCAGCTTATCCGTTGCATGGAAATTGATACGTTGGAGGAAGCCATTTCTCGTGTTACTGACATGGACATGGAAGGTTTGAAAATCTTCAAGGATAGGAATCAGAGAGAGTATGAAATCAATACATTATTTGTGTGAAAGGAAACTTTCCATTACTTCACCGATGGCATCACTTGTTCCTATATTCCTGGGGTGTGGAGAGAGGTATGCCTGCACATCATGAAGTATCTAACTCTGGAGGGTAAATATCACAAGATATATACCCACCACTTGTCATTTCTGAACATGTTTATACATAAGAAATTTCTCAGTATTCCCTTCTATCTTTTCATGTCTCTGACCACCTCGATGAGGGATTTCCAATGGAGTAAGGTGGAGTCTCCCATCCATGAGGGCCTCATTCTTCTCATGTTTCGCAATGGGAAACCGGCTCGAGATAAACAAATGCCCCTAATTGAAGATGAGGAGGATATTACCCTGGTTGAGTTTTTGTCCAAGATGAGGGAGGGAAATCTGGGTTTTAAGTAGATGGGTGAGGGGAAGAATGTGGAAGGGATGGAAAATCAGAAGCTAGTTTGTTGAAGGGAAAGGATAAAGTTACCCCAAAAGGAGAGCATGGTATTGATATGTGGAAGAAAAAAGTTTCAGTACTTGGAGATGGTGGTCTAGGTCCTAGAAGAGACTAACTCGGTGGTGAGAAAGGGCATGATTGATAGTATTGAAGCCACTAAGAAAATTTTCTTGGCCTAGAAGAACATCTAAGGAGATATCAAGCAATTGGATTCTCTGGTTCAGGATTTGGGTGCTCGCTTGGTGCCATGGAAAAGAGAAGTGGAAAAGGAGGTGGATCAGTTTTGATGATGTTGAAGAGGAGGAGGAGGTTTGAGGAGGAAACTGAGGAGGACATCAAGGAACCCCACCAGAAGAATCTAAATTTTGATTCTAGCATGAAAGAAGAGGACAGGTGGTTAAACCCTCTAACAAAAATAAAGCTAACTAATGGAACTTCTTCTAAACTGTCTATGGAATTTCAGGGAAAATTCTCTATTTTTTCTTGTTTAATGGCTTAGTTCTCTTCTCGCTCAAAGTGTTTTTAGACCCCTTCTATCTTTTGGAGTTAGGTTTGTTTAACTCTGGGGTCCTATTCCTTTTTTGTTTAGCTTTGTTTCATCACGATGTAATATTTTTGTACTCGGCCTCTGGGAGCCTATCCTTGTTTTTTACCCTATCTAATAAAAAAATATTTACTAAGAATATTTTCTTAATGATTTACAACTTACTAGTTTTCCTTTCATTTTACAACAATGCATCTTCAACAAATAATAATGAAATTTCATTTTGTCTTTGAGCATAGCTCATTTCTTTCAATGCAAGGAGCCTTCTTTTCCACAATACATTACAACTTAATAACAAAATATACAATACAAATTTTCTTTCAAATACAATGCTACTAGTCTTCCACCTTAAGTGGGGATTACAAGAAAGGTTCTCTCACAAAGAAGGATTTCTTAGTCTTCTACAAGTGCTCCAAGTGCCAATTCTTCCACAAGAGCTCCACCATTTCTTTACTTGATCACAACAATAAAAATGGGGAGAGACAACACTCTCCACCCAACCAATAATCTAATGAGGAGAAGAAGCTATCCTCCTCATTGGCCCCTGAGCCCTAACCAAAATGCAATAAAGGATGGATCCAACTCATGGAAACTATTAAAAATCTTCCACATCACAATACAAATATTTCACAACCATTTCAAAACACAATCAACACAAAATACAATCACAATAAAGAAACTAACAAAATATACAAGGCTTGAAAATGCAAAGCCAATAGAGCAAGTGTCTATGGGAAGATCACTTATACCTCCCAATGGAATTAGGTTCCCACCTTAAAACCCTCCAATATACATCTCAAAACCCCTACACAACTCTTATGCCTCCCTCAAGGTCCTCTTATGCCTCCCTACAATCTCTTATGTCTCCCTCAAAAGAACCAAGTAATAAATGTAAGCATTCTCTTATCCAAGGTGGGGCACCCAACCCAAATCCCTCCAAAACATGAAATAAACTCTTATGCCTCCCTACATATAAGATCCCCATAGCCTTCTCCTACACCATACTTAGGCATTCTACCCAAGAACCCAACAAGCATACCAAAACATTCAATAACATACAAATATACACATATAAGGGAAAACAAATAAAACAAGGGTGTAGCTCCTACCTTTCCATGGTAGAGATTGATCAAAGAGTCACACACCAAGATCCTTAAAGCTCAATCCAACTCCAACAAGCTCTAAAAATTCAACAAGCACTCCAAAACTCTCCAACTCCAAAAATACAAGAGCACAAAATGAAATGAATTAACCCCAAACAAACAAATAAACTTGCATATATAGAAAAAGGGAAGAGGAGGGTGAGGTGGCTCCATGTAGGATGCCACATAACTTATCCTCAACTCCACATCACAAGTCAAACCTCAACCCCAATGGACAATAAGTTGGTGGTTGAGAGGAATGACAAGCCTCTACCCACACCCCCTTTAAGAAAAACTTTGAAACCCATGTAAGAAAAGTGCAATCAATGTCACTTTTTGTCTTACAAAACACATAATGGGGTTTATTTTTGACCCCCCAATCCATAGGTAGGGTTGTTATAAGAAATTAAGAGGTGTGGGACAAGCTTAGCTTGTCCCACAAGACTCAAAATAGACTTTAAGCCCAAATCTGAAATTCTAAGGTAAGGTAGAGTGTACAACACTCAAAGTCACTTACACTCAATCAAAATCACAAAATCCAAAAGACCAACAACTCTAATAAATGATTCCATTTTTTACATCCCCATATAGCTTAATAACATGATTAAATTACTTAATAAAGGCACATTAATCAACAATGATTAAATAAATTACATCACAATTAAATCACATACTCTACAATAAATAAAATAAAAAGGGAAAGAATTGCACACATGCCCATGGTCACAATTGAGGTCATTCCCCCATGGGAAGCCCCAAAAAATAAAACAAACATAACACATTACATGAGTTGCCATGGTGACCTTCGTTGTATCCATCTAGTATTCCACAATGGTTGGTCTCCAATCCCCCTTTTGATTGTTGTGATATAATTACCTGCAAAATCACACAATACCTCCTTCGCCTCGTGGCCACATCAAAACATCAAAGATAAAATATACACACATAAATCAATAACCATTCGCATATAGCTAAATCATCATCTCTACTAAACAATGTTATCATTTGTCTAAAATTCCATCAACATCTCAATTCTATCTTTTATCAATATCCACAAGATCACAAGATTAGTTCAAATGTTAAATCCTAGTCAACATGAAGAGAATTCTAAATGTCATTAATATATATGCTAACAACACATCATCATCACCAATATAAAATGTCTCTCTATGCATTTAGAATCCACACAATCATACTATGAATCACAATCCATCAATAATCAGAATATCTCTATCATCTAACATCATGCTAAACCAAAATGATACAATAACATCCATGTCTATAGTCAACTAGTAATCAAAATAAAAATATATTAAGTGTCAAGAGGAGTGGGCACTTCAATGAACATTTTCCCCTTTTAAAATCTGGTTAAAATAATGATGTATACATACGTATTGGGTGTATAAGCATATATGTACATCCCCATGGATATATATATATATATATATATATATATATATATATAACCATATGTGTGTGTAGATGTGTGTGTGTGTGTGTATATATATATACACACACACACACACACACACACACACACACACACACACACACACACACACACATACACACACACACACATATATATAATATATAGTGTGTGTGTGTGTGTGTGTGTGTGTGTGAATATATACACATATATATTCACACACACACACATATTATTAAGTCGTGGTCACATGTTCAATTTTTTTTACAATCCCGAGGTGAAAAAAAATGGGCACACGCCACAATTTTATATTTAGGTTGCATTGGTGAATACAATGGTAAGGTTTTATTATAATGTGGGGACGGCACCCCACCCCCCATCCCATATTAATATGAGGTGGGGGTGGGGTCGTCAACCTCGCCCCATCCCCTAACTTATAACAATAAACAAAAACATATACTTTGTCCGATCGAAAGTGGGTGGAAAGCCATACATAATTAAGTGTTATAATATATATATATATATATATATATATATATATATATATATATATATATATATATATAATAATGTAATTTATTTTAATAAATACATCTATTTATAATATATTTAATATATATAAATTTATAAATAAACTTATATAATTAAATATAATTATATACACACACACACAAAATATATATATATATATATATATATATATATATATATATATATATATATATATATATATATATATATATATATATATGTATGTATGTATTATTTTTTGTTTGATTTATTTAAAAGATCAAAATAAGCTATATAACATAGGTTAATACATTTTAAGGATAGTCTACGTAGTATTTTATTATTAGGCTAGTTGTTATTGTTTATTCCATTATTCACTCTTATTGTTAGTAACAACTCCATCCATTCCAGGGAGTAACTCCATCCATTCTGGGGAGTATTGTTTGTACACGTCCCTATAAATATTGTATCATGCTTTTTCATTAAATAATAGTAAGAGATATTCTAATCTCTATTTTTCTCCTCATTTCCTCCTCTCAATCTGGTATCAGAGCAAATGATCATACGTCTCTGTGTGAAAGGAGCAACGATCTGAGGAGAAAAATCACTTTGTGGGAGTTTTAAAAATTTCTTTTGGTGATTTGTTTGAAGTCTTCTTGGATGTGATGCACTTTTTCCCATGTGAAGACTTTTGCCTACATTCTGGGAAGCATTGAGAATAATAGTTTTGACTAAAATTTAGTGCGTGGAACTCTTTGGGGTGAGACTCAAGCATTTCATTGACCATAAAGCATTTAAAATCTAAACGTGGAGATTGGCTGAAAGAAAGTGACTACATGAAGACCATTCTTTCTTGCGTGAAGACCATTAATTTTTGAATGAAGACCAGTCTCTCTTTGTACGTGGAGATCTTTTTGTGCAACATGCGTGAATTTATAAATTACAATCATGTACTATCAAATCTGGTCCATGAAATTTGGTCAATCTTTGTGTAAGTGGACAAAGAACTGAGTGGATTTGGTGGCTACATTCAAAATTTTATTCTCAAAGTGACCTTACATTGATTTCTACAGCGTATACCCACTGGTTGATTATTATAATCTCTGAATCAAGTGAAGATAAAGTCCCTGCATGAGAAATAAAGGTGGACGTGTAAACATCTACCAATTTTTGCACTAAAATACAATTTGGGAGAAAAGTGATCTACCTTCCGCATGGATCGAGAGTCTCACCTACTACATGGTGAAGGAAGAATTGGCTGCGTGAAGGAAAGTCACCTGTGGAAAAAATTTTAGTTTTGAGATGAATCCTCTACCAAGGAAATGTGGAGTCTCTCAAAGCCACACCAATGACAAGCATGAATGACACAATCGAGATTGTTGAAAGCCACAACATCAACTCAAAGCCACTCAAAGCCGAAGAACACCATCCAAAGCTCTTGAAAGCTCTAGGGTTCTACTTTGCACTACTCAATGAGCTACGCAACACCAACAACCTTGTCTTCGATGAACTAGTTCGTAAAGGACTCTTGGAGTATTTCCTTTTCGATGTCAGCTGTCAAGCAAAGTGAGTTCGAGAAGAACTAGAAGCTTGGGTATGATGTTGATTGTGAAGATGAAGAAGAATGCCCCAAAAAGCATCATCATCTCTCAGCACATGAGTATCGAGAGCATCTACAAGCTGGTACTTCTCATCAGTGAGTAAAGTTGTAATATCTCTTGAAATCAATAAATAAATAAATTTTTAAAATTTTTTTACAATGTCTACACCAAAAATTCTTCTCTTAGATGCTCAATTACTTAAAGGGCCAAATTTTGCAGCTTGAAAACAAAGATGCATAGACAATCCTTCAATTTGAAGGATTATGGGGCATCATCACCGGATTTGTGACCGTTCCCACAACCCCTAATGAATTAATGAAGTATGAGATGGCTAGTGCCAAAGCCTTGATGTTGATAATGCTCAATATCAGTGATGATGTGCAACCACATGTTCGAAATGTGGAGAAACCAAAGGAGGCCTGGACAAGTTGGCAAACCATTTATGAAGCCAAAAATCAAACTAAGATCCTCCATCTTCATTCAAAGCTGCACACCCTCTCTATGGGGTCAGATGAGAAAGTTGAGGAGTTCTTACGTCACATGGTTGAGCTGATCGGAGTTATTAGCGCTCGGTGAAATGGTGGATGAAAAAATTCTCATGCCGATCACCTTGAGAGCACTCCCTTCTCAATTCGAGTGTTCATTACGACACTGAATGTATCTAAACAAACAATGGCATTTGAAGAACTCATGAACTTGTTGCAAGGAAGAGGCCATCAATTCAGCCCAAGAGGAGACTCAGGATAAAGCCCTGTTCTCAAAGCCATACCATGGCCAAAAGAATCGAAGGGTCCCCTAGAGAAGCCAACTCAAGCAAACCAAATCAACAACAAAAAGATCAAAATTCAAAGAGGTGGTGTCACATTTTCAGAAACCAACACTCATGACACTAATCACTACTGGTACAATGGTTTGAAACAAGGGTCTTTAAGTCAAACAAGCACATCTAGGGTGAATATTTTCAAAAATCCAAAACACCATCCCCACCAAGAAAGCAAGAAGGGACATCTCACACTCAACAAGATGATGAATCTGATGAGGAGACATCAGAAGGAGCCAATTGTGGTAAGAACCTTGTACTAGTCTCTCAAACTTCACAACCCACAAAGAAAGTATGGTTGATAGACTCTGGTGCAAGTAAGCATATGTCAGGTGACAAGAAACTATTTGATTCACTAAATGAACAACCCACTGGAGATCGGGTTTGGATAGTAGATGAAAAGAGTACGTTGCAGAAGGAATAGGAAAAGTCACCATTCCTCTAGGGACCACGAAAATGTACACTTACAAAGGTACTATATGTTCCTGGCTTGACTAACAACCTCTTGTCAATGACTCAACTCTTGAATCATCATCTAAAGGTAGAATTTCTTGTCCAAAATGGCATTAAATCATGTTTGATCTCAAGACAAGGTACAATTATTGCTAGAGATTTTCTAAAAGATAAGTTATTTGCTTTAGATATTGTTTCATCTTCTACAATAGCTTTATCTACATCAATAGTAGAATCTACTGCACTCTTGGCATTTTAGATATGGTCACTTGTTGGTTAGTTCATTGCATCAGATGAGTTCAAAAGAATGGTCCATGGACTACCCAAATTGTCTCAGTTCCTTTCCTATTTTCCCTGGTGTCTTGTAGGAAAACAACACAGGGATCCATTTCAGTGAGCACCTTCCATGCCAAGAAGCATCTGGAGGTAGTTCATACCATCTGAATGGCCCACTTCCTACTTCATTTTTTTCAGGATACAAGTACTTCCAACTATTCATGGATGACCACTCTCACAAGATGTGGGTGTTTTTCCTAAAGAAGAAAAGTGAGGCTCTTCAACATTTCCAAAATTTCTATCATCATGTTGTGAAAGAGACCGACAACCACTTCTTCTACTTCACTCAGATCGAGGGGGGGAATTCACATCAAATAAGTTCTTGGCCTTCCTGAACCAACAAGGCATTAAGAAGAACTTGACTGCTCCCTACACACCCCAAAAAAATGGCATTGTTGAGCATCACAATCGCACAAGTGATGGAGATGGCTCACTACATGCTAACAACAACAAAGCTAGAGGAATGCTATTGGGTGAAGTAGTACAATAGTTGTATATCTTCTCAACATAGGCACCGACAAATATTCTACAAAATAAAATGCCAGAAGAGGTATGGAGTGGTAGAAATCCATCAATTTCTCATTTACGAGTATTTGGTTGCACAACATACATGCATGTCCCATCTCAAAAGAGAAAGAAGGTTGAGCCAAAGACACTCCCATGCATCCTACTTGGCTATAACACTACCTCAAAGGCATATCATCTCATGGATCCTGAGATGAAGAAAATATATGAGAGTCGGGATGTGGTTTCGAGATGTGGTTTGTGATGAGTCATCCTTTGACTCAATAGTGACAACAAAAGAACCATTACCAACCACCTCTCACCGACTAGTCTCTCGAATCAGATGATCAGCCAGAGGAGACTACTCAAAGAAAAGAAATGCTGCAAGGAGAGCTATTTTTGACCTTGGAGAACTAGAGAATGTGACTCCACATCAATCCACATGGAAATGACACATTTCTTCTCAAAAGCAGCCAAGTTCTCATCCAAAGTGGGTACAAAGCACCATCAAAGACTCACATTTGCAACAACTCCCAGATACATCATCCGAGTCAAAACAAGGAGTCAAACAAGAAATGAGGTAAAATTTTCACTCATGAGTTCACTAATTAATAGCTCCGAGCTTGATAATGTTCATGAAGCACTCAGTCAACCTCAGTGGAAGAAAGCCATGGATATAGAAATTGACTCACTCAAGAAAAATCGACATGGGAACTTGTCGATCTTCCTATAGGAAAGAAACCCATAGGCTATAAATGGGTTTTCAAGACAAAATATAAGGTAGATGGATCCATCGACAAACATAAAGCATGACTTGTAGAAAAAGGGTATGCTCAGAAAGAGGGCATTGACTATGAAGAAACCTTTTCACCCACTACAAGATCAAGACCATCAGAGTTGTTTGCACACTAGCAGACAAAAGGATGGAGACTTCAGCAGATGGACATCAAGAGTGCTTTCCTAAATGGTGATCTGAAAGAAGAAGTGTACATGACCCAACCTAAGGATTTGTTGATGAAGAGCATCCTAAAAGGTATGTCATCTCATCAAATCATTATATGGACTGAAACAAGCTCCAAGGGCATGGTATATCAAGATCGATGATCACCTTCTATAGCATGGGTTCACTCATAGCCCTCATATTCAATTTGTATATAAAGAAGGTAGGAAAAGAAATTTTCATTCTTGTTGTGTATGTGGATGATCTTGTGATCACTGGAAGTTCAAAAGATCAGGTTGATATTGTGAAGAATGATCTCAAAAGAACCTTCGACATGAAAATTTGGGGCTACTACATTACTATCTTGGCTTGGAGATATGGAAAAAAGGAGCATCACATTTTTGTCTCCCAGATAAAGTACACCAAGACACTCTTAGAAAAATACAAAATGTCAATTATAAACCTATATCCACTCCCATGGAAAAAGGCTTGCAACTTTCAAGATTCCAGACTCACCTCAAGTAGATGCTACTCTCTACAGAAATTTGTTGGAGGGCTCATCTATTTGACATATACTAGACCAAATTTATGCTATGTTGTCAGCTATCTTTCCAGGTTCATGCAGGAGCCAAAGAAATGTCACTGGACTACAACAAAGCATGTTTTGAGATATGTCCGAGGAATAGTTGATTATGGTCTAGAATATAAGAAGAATGATCAATTCTTCTTATAGGGATACATGTCGACTCGACCATGCCGATCTATTGATGATAGAAGTCAACCACATGATACATATTTCATCTCGATCTGGACCTATCTCATGGATAAGTAAGAAGTAGAATGTTGTTTCTATCTCATCCATAGAGGTAGAATATCATGCCACATGAGGAGTCTGTGTGTGAAGTGATATGGTTACATCACATTTTGGATGACATGGGAATTCCTAAAAATAATCACCTATTCTCTATTGCGATAATCAGAGT
Source organism: Taxus wallichiana var. yunnanensis (assembly GCA_018340775.1). Taxonomy (NCBI): domain Eukaryota; kingdom Viridiplantae; phylum Streptophyta; class Pinopsida; order Cupressales; family Taxaceae; genus Taxus; species Taxus wallichiana. Next base: position 351,399,043 of record CM031240.1, on the reverse strand, counting down.
GTGTTGAAGCTCATGTAAATCCAATTTTCATGAATGAAAAAAGCATATTGAGATTGATTGTCATTTCATTCGAGAGCACATCTTGAACCATCACATTCAGCTCCAGTATTGTCCTACAGAAGCACAAGTTGTTGATATTCTCACAAAATCTCTTGGAAAAGTGAAATTTGAACTTTTCAGGGGTCACATTTGCAAGAATAATGTAATAAGGGGGAATGTTAGCATAGTCTATGTAGTATTTTATTATTAGGCATTATTTATACAAGTCCCTAAATATTGTACGTGCTTCCGATTCAATAATATTGAGCAAGAGATATATTCAATCTCTATTTATTCTCCTCTATAAGCTCCTCACAATCTAAACAATGCAAGATTTAGTAGTTTTCCCTTTTTTTGTTTTTTACAAGAACTAAACCATTGAAAGTACAAATTTTCATTCAATTCACTCTTAATAGATTTTACAAGTTGAAGATATTTTTATGGTAACAAATACAATTTTCCTTTCCTATTTTCCAATAAACATACATTTGAAAACTTAATACAAATCAACCATTTTTCAACACATTTACAAGAGGTTGACAATCTTTAAAATACAAGTTACAAGCCCTCCACTTAAGTGGAGACAAGATGCTAAATTTTTGCAAATTTAGGTTCTTTCTTCATGTTATTCAAGCACAAAAATGACCAATCTTCACTTGAGCTCCACAATCTTCTCCAAATCCAAAACACAATAACAAAATAGGGAGTAGGCAAACTCTCCACCCAACCAATAATCCAATGAGGAAGATAATCCTTCTTCCTCATTGGCCCCAATCCCTAAAAATGAAATAATAATGGGTATAAGACAACCATTAACAACTTTACATGGCTTCCACAATCACATTCAATCAAGACATTCAACACAATAAACACAATACCAAAATCACAACAAAACAAGCAAGTTTCCAAGCACAAAGACTCCATACTAAAGCCAAGAAAGAGAAAGTAATATGGGGATCTACTTATGCCTCCCAATGGTTTGGGTGCCCTTCTTAAAGCCTCCAAGAACTCAATCACATACCAAAAAAACTCTTATTCCTCCCTCCAAGAAAAAACAACTCTTATGCCTCCCTCAATAAAATAAACAAGATAAGCAAAAAATTTACTTATTAACAAGGTGGGACACCCCAACCCAACTCCCTCCAATATATCCAAAATACTCTTATGCCTCCCTAAAATATTCCCATTTCCTTTTTCCTACATAACCTAAAGACCATTTTACTTCCCAAAATTACAAACATGTAACAAACATCCATTCACAAACATATGCACAACAAAATAGAAAAATAAAACATGGGTGAAGACCCTACCTTTCCATTGCAAGAGTATCCAATCCACAAGCACAAGCTTTAAGCCTTTCCAAGTCCAAGCAAGCACAATCCAACTCCACGCTCCCAAGAAACCCTCCAAAAGCAAGCTCCACCAAAATAAAACAAGTAACTTGTGGTGCCCTTTATAAAAGAATAAATTAATTAATTAAATTAAATTTAAAAAAATGGGGGAAGAATACATTTGTTGGCATGAGGCAGTGAGTTTCATGGATTGATAGCTTGTGGCAGGGGTCTGCAAGACATGGTGGTGGAATGTGGAAAGTGTGGAAGCATGTAAAAGGCATGGGCGTCAATCAAAGCATAATGGAAAGAGGAATTTTGTTAAATGTTGTAGTTATGATGGCTCAATTAGACATGTATGAAAAATGTGGAAGCATAGACAAGCTTGTGCAATGTTTTACATAAGGTCTTAAAAAAATGTGTTTGTGTGGACCGCAACGGTTGCATGATACACACATAATGGATTGTTGAAAAAGCATTGGAAATTTACAGCAAATGTTTTGATTGGTGTAAAATCCAAATGCCACAAAATTTTTCAGCATCCTCCTTGTGTCTACGTAGAATGGGAGCTTTGGATCAAGGTACTCATACCTAAATGCTTGAAAGAAATGTGAGCTCTAAAACAGGATTTGTTCGTCTATTTAAGCATAAAAGATAGAGGAATTTGGTTATATGTGTGGTTGCAAAATTGATTTGGTATTCATGGATGCACAACATGGCTACATATACATACGTGAACTATTTGATAGAGTTCCCGTGAGGGAAATGTCACCTCGTGGACTGCAATGGCTCACTTTGAAATGCACAAAATGTGTTTGTTGAAAAGGCTTAGAAACTTTCAAGAAAATACTATTGACAGTGTAACTCCAGCTTCCACGAACCTTACCAACATCCTCCCATCCCGTATCAAAATGTGATCTTTGTAATGTGGTTTGGATGTCCATCAATGTATAAAAGATAGATAAAAGGGAATGATCTACTAAGAACAAATGATTCACACTCAGAAATTTGTGTAGAAACTATAGTAATTAGTGACGATGAAGAAGCTACTAATAAAAATTGTATATAAGAAATAAGATGAGAACACTTACAAAAGCTTGGTACTTGTGGATATTTTTATAATGCATATCATTGCAAAGTGAGATCATTAGTGATATTCCATCTCACGAGAAACATTTTCACAAAGGTGCAATTGAACGTAAGGGACAATTTTTTGATCCCCGAGAATGTGTATACATCCACGTTGATGAGTATATTTTAAATTTTGTTGTTATCCCAATAGATTTTATGTAAGATCTCCACTGATCTTGGGAGTTGTGGAATCTGCTAACCTTGTGAGTTGTGAAACGTTTGTGGTGTTGAGGGAAATTCGAGAAATGGGGGATTTTCTGAATGCATGTGAAATTTTTAGTAGAATGCTAAGAGATAGAGAGTTGGTGCTTTGTGTAATGTTGGTGAACCCTCCCGTAGCACTAGTTACATTGTAGATGCAAATATCTCCCAGACATGGTTCATCTCTCCATATCCTTCATAATTCTTGTTCTTTAGTTTTCATTTGCAACGAAATAAATCTAAAACTTTGGAATATCTCCCATTCAATTATTTTTATATAAACTTGTTTTGTAAAAACAATAAAACGAAATATGGCACTTAGGTAACCCAAATAACTCTTGGTAGCTGAGCATAAAATTAAACCCCCCTTTGGAAAAACTTCACAACCAAACTATTAGTGCGAAACAAAAAAACTCCTCCTTATGTTTTACTTTACTAACTTGTAGTTTGATCGTCATCCGTGGCTACAACCACAACCTTCTACATTACTAGACCCTAGGTGTCAAACTTAGGTGTTCATGTCCATCAATATTGGCAAGAACTAGAAGAGTCGCCAACTAAAACAACCCTTTCTGTCTACCTTGCAAAGTTAGAAAATGTAATTTTGAGAGACTTGCAAAACAACACTCCGAGCCTCGTAAAAGAGATGTCAAGCATCATATGTGTTCCTTGTTATGTAGAGAGTCGCATCAAGCATTAGTTCAACCTCATTTTACCATTTGCATTCTTTTTGTTGCTCCTCTAGGATCTCTCATTACCTTGTGTTGCACTTTTAGGAAGTTGTTAAAATTCAAAAGTTGGGTTTCGTATCGGCTCATCGTTTTAAACATCAATAAATGAAATGCTTATCCACCTCCACAAATCTCTAGTTTTTAGTAGACAATTACCTCGGACCTTTAGTTTGGGGAAAAACACTCTACTTGATAGTTTCGCAAAGGTGTTTTATAGTCCTTCATTGTAATTGATTAGGTCAATTAAGACCAATGGCCTAAAAAACTAGCCACCAATCGTAAACCGCTAGCTAGTTCTCAATTCCGTCGCCTCGAGAATTTTGATGTATAGGAGGACACACGAAACTTACCCATGGTATGTTTGCTCACAAGAAGAAAAATTTTGAAAGTGGTTTCTTAGCCTCTGAGCTTAAATTGAATATTTTTACAACTAGCAGGAAAACAAAAAAAAGTTGTAGGATCCCCATCGGGTTATGAAACCCCAAGAAAACTTTTTGACACTTGGAACTAACTGTTTTAAATTTTATCAAGTTACTGGTTGTGTGAAATTGAAATTTTTGGCAAAATAGTGGTTCTCTCTCTCCATATCTCTTTCTCTCTCCTTGGTTAAGAAATGAAGTGAAATGAAATGAAATGAATATGTGTCTCTAACCCTCTCCCTTAAAATGCAAATTATTATTATATAAATGGGAAACTAAAAACATTATTTATGCTAGATCTAGGTGGATGCCATGTCAGTGATTTATTGTTGATTTCATGCTCACATGATTTTACAGGATGTAAGAAAGATGAAAAAAGGCGTGGTGTAATTCATTGTTTATTATTGCAATTTATATAGGTCATTGTAGAATGTATATATGTATAATGTATTGCCATGTCACAGAAACATTTATATCTGAAATTTGGTAATATGTATGAGATGTTAGTTTTAGGGATACCTTACTTAAATGGGCATTTAATCATAGGTGCAATTTTAATTCATATTTATGTATGGTAAAAGGTTGGATATATATATATATATATATATATATATATATATATATATATATATATATATATATATATGTCATGTCAAAAAAACATTTATATCTGAAAATTTGGTAATATGTATGAGATGTTAGTTTTAGGGATACCTTGCGAAATGGGCATTTAATCATAGGTCCAATTTTAATTCATATTTATGTATGTATGTATGTATGTATGTATGTATGTATGTATGTATGTATGTATGTATATACATACATATGCATGCATATATATACATATATATACATATATATATATATATATATATATATATGTATATATATACATATATATATATATGTATATATATACATATATACATATATGTATATATATATATATATATATATATATATATATATATATATATATGTATGTATATATATACATATATGTATATATATATATGTATATATGTATATATATATATATATATATATATATATATATATACATATATATATATATATATATATGTATATATATGCATGCATATGTATGTATATATATATACATATATATATATATATACATATATATATATATATATATAGATATATACATATATATATATATATATATATATGTATGTATGTATGTATGTATACATACATACATACATACATACATACATACATATAAATGAAACTCAGAGGATATTTCAACATTTACGAAGTATGAAGAGGTTTATAATTGAAGTTCTGTAATATTTTAGATGTCAGGGTTTAAGGGATGTTCATCCACACATGAGTGTTATTTTGATCCTCAAATTTTTATTGTAAAATGTTGGATATGTATGTTAAATGAATTTGAATTTAAAATATTGTACTACATTTCCAGTGTTCAATAGACAATTAATTAAGTAGTGTTTTGTATTCTTACCTTGTAAATGTAATAAAGAGATCTAAACAAAACACTCAACCCTAGTATAAGACTCGTGTATAACTACCTTTCTGTGTGAATCCTTTTAGTGTGGAAAACTAAAACCTTAGGATAAACTTCAATCTCTACACTCGATGTCACCTTATGGCTTAAGTAAATAAGATCCCTAGTTTGAATTATCATCAAAGTCGGTATGTTTAGCGACATCGTCGTAAACTTGATAGTTAGGAGCGACATGGTCAAATGTTTTTTTGGTGTAAGAAGAACAAACACTTCCTTAGGATATTAGTGGACTGTAAAGTCTTACAAAGATAGATTTAGAAATCAACTTCACGATCGAATGAATTCCTTGTGGGATCCAAATTACATAAATGGAGCTAGTGAAATAGTTGTGCTATGACTTAAAATCTTGTTAATGATCTCTTTAGTTCCTCTCAGAAAATGTGTTACCTTGGTTACTAACAACATATCACCTTGGTATTTCTTGAAGGTTGTTTAGCATAAATATGTAATCTCACCTTAAACTCATATATAGTTGGGGTGTAGATCCTTACGTATAATTGGAATTAAACAAAACCTTGGCTAATTAAGGGGTTAACTTGCAGTGGAAATTGTACATAACTCTTAGCAAATTCAATTGTATTTAAAATAAGTTGACTTAAGAGAAGTGTTAAAAAAAAGGGGTCTTGTTAACCCATGTGCCCAATTGCCCTTTATACCCTAGTGGGTGGCCCAAAACCAAACAAGGGTAGTAGGTGATATTCCTATGATTGATCTCATGGTGGGATTTAAATGACACAAGAGGATGTCTTGGTTGCACATGTGTTTAACACTGCAATGTATAAGAGAAAAGAAATGGTATGTCTCATACTAGGTTACACTCGTTTTAGTAGTGAATTCATTAGTGAAAAGTATGTGTTTTTGGTCTATGATTGTTATAAAACAATGTTAATAATGAGACCATATTGCTGTTGGCATAATTAATACAATGTTTAGTTTGGCTACATGTAACCGACCTTTCAGTTACAGGCGGTTACCTCTTAACCACATTCTCTCCTGTATTTATACACTCCTCATTGTGAATAAAATCATTCAGACATTTTTACATTTCTCCTGAGCTAACAGTGGTATTAGAGCATGGAAGTGGGAGTAGCACACTAGAGTAGCATGGAGGATAAATTTTGTTCTATCTGTAACAAAGATAAGGAATAAAAGGTGACCTATCCTGACTTCCCACCAATCTCTCGTGGTGAAGACCTGTTTCGGATCTGGTGTTACTACTCTCCCTGCACGCGTGTTTGAAGGATATATAGTGAAACCTAGTTTGGTTTTTTTGCCATAATCCATAGAAAGGTGTTCCAACGTAGTGCGAACCTAGTCCAGCACTCCAATTCCTCCACCGATCGCATTGAAGACAAGAAACCCTTAGAGGCCCGTACTGCTTATTTGTAAGCTTCCTGATACGATCTAGGTAGATGTCCACAATCTCTTTGCCGATGGTATAATGGCCACGGGAAAAGTTGTTAGCCACATCTTCTTTTCCGCTGATAAGCTACTTCGGATGGAAGATCTGACGGTAAGTGCCTGTGTGGACTTCATCAATAATATTGGGCTCCAGATCTACAAATACATCATGGGGAACATGCTTTCTGGCTCCTGTCTCACTGAAAATGTGTTGAAGGCATCATCTCTGCCTCCGACAGTCTTATCACTAGGCATCTGGCCATCGGGCTGAATACCATGCTCAAGGTAGTAGAGTTCCCAACATGCATTTCGACCTAGATTCCAGCCTGTCTAATGTGGATCAATATGCACTCTCTCATTTTTTCCGCTTAAGAAAAATCTAAATCAGAGTGAATTAATGAGAGGACTATATCTGTGTGTAACGATAACATGGAGAATTTTGTTGTTGTATTTCATGTCTGGCAATGTGGCATCAACCATTAAACCGATCCAAGTCTACCTGCGAGTTATCCCATCAATGACCATTTCTCGGCATGTGAGGAAACAATAGTGACCAGAAGAGTAAATAGTTAGGCATGTGAGTGTACTCAGAGGAGGAAACCCATGGTACAAGCCCGTAGTTCAAGAATTCAAAAAGAAGAATCAGTCACCACCGAGGGAGAAGAGAGCATGTGGCAATGACCACTGACCAACTTATAAGCACTATGTGGAGTCTGGCATGAGTGGCATCGACCACCGAAAGCCCAGTGTGCGTTGGTAGACTCCTTCCCCCAACATCTTCTCAACTTTGTTGTTCACAGACCAAGCAATACATTAGCAAGTGCATCGTACAAAAGATCAAGAGACATGTGGAATTTTTTTGAATCAAATCGAACAAAACGAGATTAAGCCCCTTCATTCATTCATCAAATTTGCTTATCAAAGATGAACACGAACAACCAGCCTATGATCCCATGCAATAATTTGAGAGCATGAAAGTTGTGCCCAAAGATGTTAGCAACATTGCAAGCAACCATAGAGACGTGCCGCATTTGAGAGAGCTGAAGTCAAGCCCACAAGAGCATCGGTATCTACTCTTCGCCAGTCTCCAAAACTTGCAATTCAAGGACATAATGGACTAAGTCTTGTTCGACATATAGATGGAGAAGAGTTGTGTTGATCCAGATGACAAACGTGAGATTAAATGCCCTTAGGCACATCTGTGGCACACCACACGAGCTTTCAAGCTCACTTCTTCATCTATTTTTTTACAAACAAGAGCACATCTGCATCGCAGAGATTCAAGAAAATCCAGACAAAGTCCTTGTTGCAAGAAGTAGATAGGACATGTCGTGACGTAACAAGATGATGAATCTGGGGATGATGATGATGATGATTTAGGGGTAGATTTGTAAAAACAATGTATTAAGGGGGGAATGTTGGCATAATTAATACATTGTTTAGTTTGGCTACATGTAACCGACCTTTCAGTTACAGGTGGTTACCTCTTAACCACATTCTCTCTTGTATTTATACACTCATTGTGATTAAAATCTTTCAGACATTTTTACATTTCTCTTGAGCTAACAATTGTGACTTAAGAGTAAAGCATATAAGAGTAAAACGAGATTTGAGGTTAGGAATAATGTCACTCTTGGATTCCTTATAACTCAATTAAACATTTTCATGTGTTAGAAAGAATATGAATTGCCTTGGTGAGATCAAACTTCAAGAAAACAAAAGATATATATAAATCTAAATAAAATTTCTTCATGTGGAAATGTTGAATGGATTCAACAAGTTATCGAACTATATTAACTATGGTAGGAAATAAAGATACCATGATCGAATAATGTTTATGGGAAAAGGGTATCTTGAATCTAAATCTCCCTTAAATCCTAAGATTTCTTTCTTGACATCACGTCAGATTCACTTGTGTAGCAAGGGTAAAATTTAAACTTTGAATAAACGTTTGAGAAGAATATTCTTAACATAAGAACGAGAGAATTAAGAACTTTGTATGCAATTTGAAATATGCCAAATAATTATGTAAGTTATGGAGATTGTTGTAAGAGATAAAGAGCCAACTTAAATGGTTGAACTGTAAGTTGAATGTGAAATGAATTAAAGAATATGTAGGTGGAAAAAGATAAAATTATCCTTACACAATAATGTTCTTGGAATGTTAATCATAACTAAGATGTAATCATGGTAATGATGTGTTGTGGGTTTGCCAATCCTTGAGTCCTTTTCTTGTGGTTGGGTCATTGCTAGCATTCGTTCATTGGGGAAAGTGTGGCATCAACATGTATATGGTGTTGTCATGTGTCTATGTGAGTCGATGACTTATGTAAGTGTCTTATGCATTGTTGAGTTTCTCTACTTGGAACCTTGTGGTGTTGTGTAGTGAGCAATGTAAGTCAAAAAAAATTATCCTGGTATTATTACTGTTGTATTTGTGTGTAATTTTTGGGCGTTACATAACCCCCAACTGATCAAACAAATTAGAATAAATAGAAAAGAGAGGAGAGAGAGGTGATGTGGCTCCATGTAGGATGCCACATAATTTCTCCTCCACTCCACATCACATGGTCAAACCCAATCTCCAAAGTACAATAAATTGGTGGTTGAGGGAATGACAACCCTCTTACACACTCAAGCTCAAATCCACAACCATAAAGGACAAAATTAAAAAATTGTTTAAGAAAGTGCAATAAATAGCACCTTTTTATCTTACAATCACATAATGGGGTATATGTTTTACCCCTTAACCCATATGGATACTTGTTAGGTGAAATTAATAGGTGTGGGACAAGCTTAACTTGTCCCACAAGCCTCCAAAAATGGCCATCAATCCCAAATCCGAATTTGACATGCAAGGTTGAGTACACACCACTCAAAAGCAATAAAATCCTTTCAAATCCAACACAAACCAAGAACCACCTACTCACATTAATTTCCCTTTTGGTCACATCCTAAATTACACTAATTAATCAATTTTAAATAACTTAAATGGAGTTCTTAACAAACAATAATAAAGGTGACTCAAAATACTAAAATAATATAAATACTCACAAATAAATAAACAAAAAGGAAAAAAATAAATTTACCCAAGGTCACATTTGAGGCCACCCCCAATGGGGACCTCCTAACAATCTAACAACAACAAACATCATACATTTACATAAGTTGTCAATGTGACCTATTTTCAATAGCCCAAATTCCTTCACTATTGGTCTCCTATCCCCTTTTGTTTGTTGTGTTACAAATTCTTGCAAAATCAAAACAATACCTTTCTAGCCTCATGGCCATATTAACGACATTGAGATAATAAAATACACACATATACATATCAATTCACATCATCAAATATCATAACTAAACCATCGCTAAAATCAAGTAATTCACTATTTGTTCACAATTCCAATATTTCAATTTTATCAATTCATCAATTAGCAATAAGATAACAAAACCAAATAAATCATCTAGCAAAATCTATATATATAATCCCATGTGTCAAGATAGTAGTAGCTCAAGATCATCAAATACTGATATGTCAATTCATGGATATAATCCATCATATAAACCACATAATGTAAAAAATCTGAAACAACCATATTATCTATCAAATAAGCTAATCAAATATAGTAATTTCCATCTATCAATGTCTAAATATAAAATATGATACAGTGTCATAGATCCAAGCCAAAGTAAACAAAATCATAGTAATATCAATGTTGAAGAGGAGTGGGCACTAGAGTCACTTACATGTTTGTGGTAATCCCGCATGGAAAAACCAAGGTGTCACCAAGACCAAGAAGCCACAGAGATAGCATGTCACCTCAAAGGTGAGTAGGCTACACATAGAGTGCAATAAATTTTTTTGTCGTGTTTGGAATAAAGGGGGTCCACTATCTAGAAATATAGTATTTAGAAACAATGTATTAAGGCAGGGGGGTGTTGGAAAAACTAATACATTGCTTAGCTAATAAGCTAGTCAGTTTTCATATGCCTTCATGGAATCCTCCCCTAAGATGGTTTCAGAAATGGTTTTACCTTCTTGAACCATTTCCTCATGTCTTTATTCTTTGTTTTCATTACAATAATTCATTCGACATTTTCTACATCTTCCTTGTGTTATCAAGAGACACATTGGAAAACATGCAAGCATATTCGAGGTATGTAAATGAGACATATCTTACTAAATATATGTGGTTAGTGGTGCATATTTAGTTTAAAACTCAACATTTGGTAGACATGCATTGCTTGTTGCCTTTTAGAGTTAAGATTTGATTATCCTTGGGCTTGTTTCATTCATTTGTTCCAACTTTATTAGTCTAAGTGATATTTCTCACATTATGTTCTCTCCATATGTTATATATTTTATGATAACCAAATTTCTCCATCAAATAATTGTCTGAGTCACTTCCTTCCGTAGGGCATCTTACAATTACACGAATCTAAAAACAAGGTTTGGTAGTTCCTTTATGTTTACGACGATATCCTTCACCAATACTTCCATGAAAATACAACCTACAACTAGAGTGGTGATAGTTTCTTGTAAATTTTCCAAAGAGGTCATGATCTAAATTACGATTAAGTGATTCATTTATCAAATTCACTATTTTTGGATACTTATTAAAATTCCCCAATTTCTTGTAAAGCGCTTAAAAATGGCTTGATAATTAAAAACAACATAAAAATTGAGGATAAACAATGATCAAATAATAAACATAGAGAGAAAATGCAAACCAAGCTTGATAACGGAGTTCACCCCTATTGGGTTACGTCTCTGGTTTGAAAAATCTCTTGAACTGATCAATTAATGATGTAAAAACACTTGTACAATATTATATCAAAATATCTCTTTGGTATGCAAAATAGCCTCTGCATTGTCTCTAAGAAAGCTCTGGTTCCGCCTATAATATCCTTCTACAATAAAAATGCTTTAAACTTACTTATTTCTCCCAAAATGGGGCTTGCACTTAGCAAAAATTAATCAAATAAATATAATAATTGGCCTTTTATAACATTCTCATAGTTGTGGCATAGTGGCTAAGGCCTTATCATTTTATCCCAATGAATGGGGTTCGAATCCCCCTTCAACGCATTGATTTGGATTGTTTAATCCCAAAATTGAAGGACTAATAACAATTCTTACATGGCGTTTACCAACTTAGGCTATAACATAACGACAAGGCCTATTAATAGTTTGCGTGTGGTGGTGGGTTCGATCCTCACTCTCTACGCTATGCCTTTCGCTAAGGGAGTAAATCCCACATTGTCTATGTGATTGTCTAACAATGTCTTTAAATAGACTCTCTTGGTGGAAGTGATACGTGGTATAGGCCACACTCAACATTGGTTGTTGAACTCGACATTGTAATTGGTTATGAGTTGATCTTGGTTATGCATGGAACTCACCCATGGAAAATGTATTGAAAACTTGGTTGGTGCTACATGTATACACCTAATTTTTCACGCTTTATATTTTCATACATGTTACTAACAATTTCTCTTTTCGGTTAGAGGTCGCTAATGCATCTATTTATGGGAACATGTGCCTTAAGGGGATCGTTTCGGGATAGGGGTATGGTTATTCATGTAACCATTGGGTTAGGGATGATATATGGAGAGAGAATGGATTTGGTCCTATTCATGTCTTTCTTTTGCTCTTATCTTCTTGTTTTCCTTCACATTCTTCCGACACCTTACTTTCTCATGACCACATTACTTCTTCCTTGCATTATATTTATTTCTCATGACACATTGCACACACCCCTTATCATTTCCCTCCCTAGTGATGCCATTTCCCATGGGTGATTGTGTCGGTGCATTTTCAAAATCCTTGGCCGACGCCTTCTCCCGTGGGCGATGGTGTTAGTATAAATACCTAAAAGACATTTTTAGATAAAAGGATAGACAAATCATATCAAATTCATAAAGGAACTTGTCATTAGCTTTTCTCTTTTGCGCCAACTTGCATTTGCTCACTCAACTCTTGGATTTATTACATCTTGAATCTTGATTTGATTCTTCTTCTTGTTGGATTGGTTTGTTTGCACTCTTGGGTCACCTATAGTGAGTTAGGACTGGATTGTTTCCCCTTCTCCACCCAAATCTATTCTCTCTTGGTGTATATTCCTTTGGGAGATAGATGCATCAACAACTTGACCCCCAACTAGCAAGTGCTCTAACTCAACTTGTTATTTTTATAGAGTAGTCTCCTACATCTTTTCCATTACTTTATGTTAGCTTAGTATTTTATGCACATGCTAGGTTATCATATTGTATTTTAGTTCTTTATTTCATGTTACATGCTTTAATTCGGTTAGCATAGACTTTGTATGATCATTTTATTATTAATCTCCCCCATAGTGTCGATACCTTAATATGGTTCCTTCCTCTTTCTCAACCCAGGGCCTTGGAAACCTTAGGTTATCCTAGTGTAAGGGTTACTTCCCTTTAGGTATGCAATCTTAGCGGTTCTTATACCCCCTTTGAATTCTATCCGTTGTTTTCCGGTCTTGGTGTGTCTCTTATTCATTGCCTCGATAACTTAGTTGAACAGATGATGAGAGTGCATGTTGTCTAGACACATATTTTCCCACCATATAGTAGGTTTGAATGTAATGTGTTGACTTGGTTTATATCCCATGTGGCCTTTGGCACTAGAAGATTTATAAAAGTAGTGTGATATATCTCACATGCCATGTGAATCGGTCTCTAACATGTTTATATGAAAAAAATCTTACAATAGAATGTGAAGAAAAAGGCGAGAG